>OX382254.1:10000000-10636000 GCA_947507525.1 Apamea epomidion | reverse complement strand
GCCGCGGAAGGTAGGGAGAGCGGCAACGTAACACCGACACTCCTCTCCCGCCGCGGCCTCCAATCCTCAGCCACGATGTCTCCCACATGGGGGACATCGCGGCCCGCCTCAGGTAGGTTGCGATGTCGCCCAAGCGGCACCGCCACCTACCCGCAGGCCGTTCGTCGTTGGCTAAGCCGCAAAGCCTCGACGAGCGGCCCCCGCTGGGGTTCCTCTTAGCTTCACCGTGGTCCTCCGAGCCACGGCTACTGAGCCCCCCCGCCTCGTCAATGCGGGAACCCACCGGGGGGGAACCTAACCTAACCTTTTTTTTTTTTTTTTTTTTTTTTTCTCGCTGAGAAATGCTTTATGCATCCCCGTCTCGCGGGGGACGAGACGGGGTATGTGGGACTCCCTGTCGGAATGACAGTATACCCACTAAAACTCAGCGGTGTTCCCACATCGCCGTGATGGGAGGGCCATGGGAAACCGGCTTAGCCTTTACTTCCACAGCCCTCCCGGCGCATGCCCGCCTAGATGGTATGGCGGGCCCCGCATGCCCCCCATGTTGGGGGGCTACGGGAATGGCCGAGAACACCTGGCCATTCCCGTCCCACACTGGCGGAGGCCTGTGCGATACAGGCAACGTTGCCCCCGCAGCCGTTGCCTGCTGACCTCCACGCCCGCCTAGCTGGCGGGCCCCGCATGCCCCCCACGTTGGGGGGACTACGGCCGCAGAGGATAGGGAGAGCGGCAACGTAACACCGACACTCCTCTTCCCCTGCGGCCCCACCGCGTCCGCCATCTAACGGTGGCGGCCCCGTTAAGGCCGCGGAAGGTAGGGAGAGCGGCAACGTAACACCGACACTCCTCTCCCGCCGCGGCCTCCAATCCTCAGCCGCGATGTCTCCCATACGAGGGACATCGCGGCCCACCTCAGGTAGGTTGCGATGTCGCCCAAGCGGCACCGCCACCTACCCGCAGGCCGCTCGTCGTCGGCTAAGCCGCAAAGCCTTGACGAGCGGCCCCCGCTGGGGTTCCTCTTAGCTTCACCGTGGTCCTGCGAGGCCACGGCTACTGAGCCCCCCCGCCTCGTCAATGCGGGAACCCACCGGGGGGGAACCTAACCTAACCTAACCTAACCTAACCTAACCTAACCTAACCTTTTTTTTTTTTTTTTTTTTTTTTTCTCGCTGAGAAATGCTTTATGCATCCCCTTCTCGTGGGGGACGAGCCGGGGTATGTGGGACTCCCTGTCAGAATGACAGTATACCCACTAAAACTCAGCGGTGTTCCCGCATCGCCGTGATGGGAGGGCCATGGGAAACCGGCTTAGCCTTTACTTCCACAGCCCTCCCGGCGCATGCCCGCCTAGCTGGCGGGCCCCGCATGCCCCCCGGGCTGGGGGGCTACGGGAATGGCCGGGAACACCTGGCCATTCCCGTCCGACACTGGTGGAGGCCTGTGCGATACAGGCAAGGGTGCCCCCGCACCCGCTGCCTGCTGGCCTCCACCTGGGAGGAGTCGGAGATGACTGTCAAATTGACGTCTCCTTCGACCCCTCCTCCGCCTTCTGAGCGCCGCCGCGTGAGGATCGTCCTCCCGCGCGCGCTCCGCCGCCTCCTTCTGGGACATGACGTGTTCGCAGAAGGAGGCGACTGCCGCCCAGGACCCCTCATCCCCCAGCATGGTGTTAACCAAACCGGGCAGTGAGAGGTCCCGTCCGATCGCCGCAATGAGACTGCGACGAGGCTCGGACCACGACGGGCACACCTCGAGGGTGTGCTGCGCCGTGTCCTCCGCCGCGCCACAGTCGTGGCACGACGGCGTCTCCTCCCGTCCGATCCGGTGCAGGTACGATCCGAAACAACCGTGTCCGGACAGCACCTGCACCAGACGGAACGAGAGGAACCCATGCGACCGCTCGAGCCAGTCTCGCAGGACCGGCCCAAGCGCGTCGAGGGTTCGGCGGCCAAAGGCTGCGGTGGCGAGGTCCCGCGTCCAATGGACGACGATGGCGTCCCTCGCCTCCCGCCGGACGGCCTCCCGCTCTTCCGGGGCGGTGCGTTCTGCTCTCGCCCTCCGCCCCGCCATCCATTCGTACACTCTGGCGAGCACCCACGCCTCGAGTTCCCAAGGCGGGGTGCCGGCCAGAGCACACGCTGCCGCGAAGCCCACCGTGCGGTAGGCCCGCGCCACCCGCTGGGCTATGGCCCTCTGAGGTGCCCGCAAGGCGGCGGCGTTCTCCCTCCTATGGAGGGAGTCCTCCCAGATAGGGGCCCCGTAGAGGGCCATACTCTTAAGGATGCCGGCGTAGAGTTGCCGGCATCGTGCGCTGGGCCCCCCCAAGTTGGGAAGGAGCCACGATAGCGCCCCCGCGGCCTTCAGCAGGCGCGACGACAGCCCGCTGAAATGCGGGCCGAAGCGCCACCTGCTGTCGATCACAAGGCCCAGATATTTCATCTGGGCCTTGACCTCGATTCTGACGCCCTCCACGAAGATGTGGGCGTCAGGTGGGGGGCGCTGCCGAGGTCCGTGGAAGAACACGGCCTCGGTCTTGTGCAGCGCCACCTTTAGACCTAGGCGGCGGATCCTCGCCGTGACCAAGGATCCGCCCGCCGAGGCCAAATTGGCCGCCTCCCTGAAACTCCCCCCCCGGGCGGTGAGGAGAGTGTCGTCCGCGTAGCAGACGACGCTCGTGCCTCGGAGGAGAGTTCCCCGCAAGAAACCTAACCTAACCTAACCTAACCTAACCTTTTTTTTTTTTTTTTTTTTTTTTTTTTTTTTTTTTTTTTTTTTTTTCTCGCTGAGAAATGCTTTATGCATCCCCGTCTCGCGGGGGACGAGACGGGGTATGTGGGACTCCCTGTCGGAATGACAGTATACCCACTAAAACTCAGCGGTGTTCCCACATCGCCGTGATGGGAGGGCCATGGGAAACCGGCGTAGCCTTTACTTCCACAGGCAACGGACGTCCCCTCGCCCGTCGCCCCTGGACCCATTTAGGGGGGCTGGAAGAGGGCGTTGTCCGCCCTCCGCCGACGCCCGGTGCGCCTGCTGCGGGCCGGGTGAGTGGACGAGATCTCCCTCTCCCTTTCCGCAGCCTCCTTCTGCGAGACGACTGTTTCGCAGAAGGAAACCACCGCGTCCCAGGACTCTTCGCTGCCGACCATCGACTCGACCACGGCCGGCAGCGACAGGTCACTGCCTACTTCTGAGATGAGGGCACGGCGTGGCTCCTCCCAGGCGGCACACTCTGCCAGCGTATGCCGCGCCGTGTCCTCCCGGCAGTCGACGCAGTGGTGACACCGGGCGTCCGGCTCCCTGTTAATGCGACACAGGTACTTCCCGAAGCAACCATGCCCCGAGAGCACCTGCGTCACCCAAAACGACAGGGAGCCGTGCCTCCTCCCGAGCCAGCGCTCGAGCACCGGCCGGACCGCCTCGATGGTGACGAGGCCAGCGGTAGGGCGTGTAAGCCTGTCCCGCCATTCCGCCACCAGGACCTCGCGAAGCTGAGACCGACGCAGCTCCATGTGTCGCTGCATCGGTCGCTCACCTCGTGCCCTCGCTTCCTCGCGCCACCGATACAATGACGCGAGTACTTTCGCCTCGAGGTCCCAGGGCAACCTAACCTTTTTTTTTTTTTTTTTTTTTTTTTGGTCTCGGGGGGAAAATCCTCATGGACATCCTCCGCCCTGGGGAAGGCAGAGGGGCATGCCGGACTCTTACCGGCTAAAAACCACCCCGGTGTTCCATCTCACACCTACGCCGGGGGTCGCGGGAACGTACGATCCTTCCGCAACCCCCGACTGGTGCCGGCCCGCCACCGCGGGCCTCCTCGGGTCAGGGGGGGGAGTGAGGTGTTAGACTCCCCCCGCGACGTCTAAGAGGGGCGCGCGTGGAACACTACGCGCCGCCACCTCGGGTCCTGATGAGTGGGGGGCAACGGACGTCCCCGAGTCCGTCGCCCCTGGACCCATTTAGGGGGGCTGGAAGAGGGCGTTGTCCGCCCTCCGCCGACGCCCGGTGCGCCTGCTGCGGGCCGGGTGAGTGGACGAGATCTCCCTCTCCCTTTCCGCAGCCTCCTTCTGCGAGACGACTGTTTCGCAGAAGGAAACCACCGCGTCCCAGGACTCTTCGCTGCCGACCATCGACTCGACCACGGCCGGCAGCGACAGGTCACTGCCTACTTCTGAGATGAGGGCACGGCGTGGCTCCTCCCAGGCGGCACACTCTGCCAGCGTATGCCGCGCCGTGTCCTCCCGGCAGTCGACGCAGTGGTGACACCGGGCGTCCGGCTCCCTGTTAATGCGACACAGGTACTTCCCGAAGCAACCATGCCCCGAGAGCACCTGCGTCACCCGAAACGACAGGGAGCCGTGCCTCCTCCCGAGCCAGCGCTCGAGCACCGGCCGGACCGCCTCGATGGTGACGAGGCCAGCGGTAGGGCGTGTAAGCCTGTCCCGCCATTCCGCCACCAGAGGGCAACCTAACCTAACCCAACCCAACCTTGCCGTCCACGATGAGTACTAGATCGCCGACCTTGGGAATCCGGCCTTTGGTCTGTGGTTCCCTGCGGTTCTGGAAGGTATTCTTTAAGCCATCTGTCCCAGAATATATCGGCGAGTCTCTGAGCTGCAATAGAATATTTAGAAATAATATGTCTAATAAATACTTAATGGCTGACAAAGCTAATATTGGTAGATTGGGGTTCCTTAACTCGCGCCAACTGGCTCGTAGATGCAGGTCATTGTCGCAGAATTCTCCTGGTGCTGCGATGCAGCCGGGACCATCCAAAATGAAGTGATTGGGTGTTAGAGCTTCAGGATCTTCTTGGTTCACGGATACGTGGGTAAGTGGCCGGCTGTTCACGGTGTGTATAACCGCCATGACTGACATCACAGAGAACCTGAAGAATCCGATGGTCCTTGATGGAGACCACCTTGCGACGCGATTGTGGATCGAACGTATCCACCGCCAATTACATCACGCGAACACCGAGACGACAGTCAACGAATGCCGTCAACAGCATTGGGTGCTCCGTCTACGACCGACACTCAAGAACATAATCAGTAGATGTTTGCGATGCCGTATAAGAGCAGCCTCTCCAGCACAGCCAATGACAGGGAACCTTCCTTCCTGTCGACTAGCACACCATCAGAGACCATTAACTTTTGTCGGACTGGACTACTTCGGGCCGTTGACCATCACAGCAGGACGAAGTCATCAAAAGAGATACGTTGCGTTGTTCACCTGTCTCACGACGCGAGCCATTCATCTGGAACTTGTGCTCAACACAGACTCGGCAATCATGGCGCTGCGCCGTATGATAGCACGCCGAGGATGCCCAGCACAGCTGTGGTCCGACAACGGAACCAATTTTCACGGTGCTGAGAAGGAACTACGGACCGCCATCTTCGCAGCTACAGCAGAAGAAGCCTCAAAAAGGATGATCGACTGGCGATTCATACCACCTGGTGCTCCATTCATGGGAGGCGCCTGGGAACGCATGGTGAGATCCGTGAAGACAGCACTCGCCACCACTGTAAACGGGCGATTCCCGAGCGAGGAAGTGCTTCACACGCTGCTCACCGAAGCCGAACACACCGTGACCAGCCGGCCACTTACCCACGTATCCGTGAACCAAGAAGATCCTGAAGCTCTAACACCCAATCACTTCATTTTGGATGGTCCCGGCTGCATCGCAGCACCAGGAGAATTCTGCGACAATGACCTGCATCTACGAGCCAGTTGGCGCGAGTTAAGGAACCCCAATCTACCAATATTAGCTTTGTCAGCCATTAAGTATTTATTAGACATATTATTTCTAAATATTCTATTGCAGCTCAGAAACTCGCCGATATATTCTGGGACAGATGGCTTAAAGAATACCTTCTAGAACCGCAGGGAACCACAGACCAAAGGCCGGATTCCCAAGGTCGGCGATCTAGTACTCATCGTGGACGGCAACCTTCCACGAAACATGTGGATCAGAGGACGCATCTCTGCTACATTCCCCGGCCCAGACGGAGTTGTGCGTACGGTGGACGTTACAACGAAAGGCGGCACCTTACGACGTCCAGTGAAGAAGATAATAGTACTACCGATCGAAAGGCACGATCCTGCACCATCTAAGACTGCGACGCCAGCAGCGGTTGACGACGCACGGCGGGAGGAATGTGCAGGACGCCCACATATGTACTTATCGGCATAATGTATAAAAGTAGATATAAGCAAATAGAATGATTAATGTTAGTTCTAGTTTCATTCCTTACTGTTGTTGCGTAATGTCTACGAATACCTGTTATTGCATAATGATTGCGTAATATGATCAATGATAAGCAGGTGTCAGGTGTCAGGTGCATGGCTGTCGTCATCTATAGACTCAGACTATGCAGGTGTCAGGTGTCAGGTGTCAGGTGCATGTCTCTCGTCATCAATAGACTCAAACTATGCAGGTGTCAGGTGTCAGGTGCATTAGATTGCAACATATTTAGCTGTATAAATATACCCCGCTGTAGGATTCATGAGTCAGTCGTCACGAAACCACCAAGTGAATAACACATCGAGCTAATGTTGATGCTCGGACAGCGGAGTCCCATGTAAAGTCGTGGCGATTTGTATTCAGTTCAGATCAAGATCTCATAGAAACAACACAGAAATAAATAGTCTTCGAACAACAAGGAGTTTTTCATTGAACCAAGCGGTCTCCTCCAACCCAGCGCAAATTATAGGTGGGAGCACAAGAGCTCTCACCCCAAACACGTACATACTTAGGAGAGAGATCATCATCAATGAGAGTTTCACTCTGTAAAGTGGGTAGTTGTGTCTAACTGTCAAACACTAAGACAATTCTAACTTTATGAATAATTTTAGTTTTTATCACGTTCGTGTCTAGCAAATTAACATTGAAGTCCAAGGCCTTTGTTGCCGACAAAAACTTGCCACAGCCACCGCACTTAGCCATGGTGACGTTGTTGATGTATTTCTGTAATCGATCAGTCCAAGTAGTACACCGTTAAGGCAGCAGATAGCGCTACTCTGATGACAGTCACGGTTATGGCAGTGCGACGGTGTCTATGGCACGCTTAGCCACTAAAGTTGTCAAAAAATAAAAGGCCCGTTTTGACATTGCCAGTTCTAGTATTCGCAAAACACGCACTTATACGTTTTTATGAAACTGACAGGTGTCAAGAACGCATTCTCAAATGTCAAAACGGGCCTTTTATTTTTTGACAACTTTATAAGCTGAGCTCAATATCGGTGTAAAGGTGCAAACACACTGCGACTGACTATTTGTCTTTGCTTCACCCAAAAGAACACTAGTTAAGTAGAAAATGCCTACGGCATTAAGTTTGCCTCTGTACATTTGTGTGCTTAAAGTATTAAATAAATAAATAAACACACTAAAGTTTGGTCACAGTTTGTTTCCCATTCACCAAAACGCTGTTTATTTTCCTTCGAGTGTTATTTAAAATATTTCTGGGGATCGACAAAATGTTTTTAAAGTTTATTATATTTAACACAGTACACAAACACTGGAAAATATTTTTACTTGAAAGTTGCATTTAATGTATAAGTGCAGCTAAGTAGTTTCACAATAAACTTGATATTTATTTATTTCGCGAGAAGTACCCAGAGAATTTATGTTGGGTAGCGCCCGAAGCCAAAGTTGAAAATGAAGTTGGCAACTTTGTCAACTGTCTGTCACTGTCAACGTCAAAATAAAATTATTGTAAAAAATCGATTGTTATTGTTCTTTTTCTTCGGCGTTACAGGTCTCAACTTATTTATGACTGTTAAAAAGTAGTAGTGGAAGAAATACAATACAAATCACATAAGAAGAGCTGCGCCGCCGCCACTTGCAGCTGCTTCAGAGAGTATTAGTCAGCAGTGTCCAGTACTGTTCAGTAGGAACATCGCGGTCAATATTTACAGCCGCGTATGTTGTTATGTTATTGTAAAGAAATGGATCATAACTTCACAGATTTCTCCAAAAACGGTTAGTTTATTTCATAATTATAGTGAACGAACAGTTGTATAGGTGCAGCGCGATTAATAAAGAAAATGTTTTCATAATAACCTAATAGTTTGTTTATTTCCGAAGCGACGGACTATTTGTATAGTATAGTCGCGTTCTTGTTCAGAACTGTGCTTTCTTCTGTTTTGGTCATTTAGAAGGCAATTAGAAAATGAGTAATAATGTCAAGTAACACTTAGTAGGTCCCTACTCTGTGGCTGCGAGGAAGGATCATCTTATTGTAATATGTAATGCCGCTCATAACGTACAAGACGTGCGAGTGTCAGCGTGCCTGCTTGTGTATCTCACACAAGACGTAGTAATTGCTGACAGATTACTGATAATCCCAAATGATATGAGTGTTGACCAGAATGCAGTCACATCAACAGCATTCGCATATTCAGTTAATCAAACATAAGTAACTGATTTGTCCACATGAATGTTGCTTAAGAAAGAGGGCTTGTGGCTGAATGATAGCGGCCACACATGGTTATCAAAGGTTAAGCTACTCTTGCTGCCAGCAATTTGTGGATGGGTAACATTCCATTACATGTCCAGACCCCTCCGTACCTTGATAGGATGTTAAGCAGTTGGTCCTGGCTGTTTTTCATATATTTTTGACAGTGATTATGGGTATTCAGAAGCATAAAACTCTGACAACCAGTCTTACCAATGGGTATTGTGTTACTCAGTTACTGGGCTGTGGAGATTGGATGGCTACATCCGGATAGACTAGGAGTCGACCTCAATATAGTTGAGAAATGGCCAGGGCGATTATAATGTTTGTTAAAAATGCATTTGATGCTTGTACAGAATTGTTTTAAGCTGTTTTGTGTTCATATTGTTAGTATGTATGATCTCGTTGGTTAATGTTGGTCAGTGTGGCTGCACATCACATTGCCTTCTGTGATTGAAGCAAGTAATGTGTTGTTATGTTGATTGTGTATGTTTGTATGTTTCAGATACATTCAGCTCATGGGTGAGTGGCTGCAGTAGAGGGCTATATTTGTGACGATTCAATCCAATGTGGTGGTAAGGGCCACAACACACACGCGGTAGTTACAGACATGTGTAGGGAACAATTTTTATTGATAACTATCTACTATTTTCGTTTACCGTGTACACATAAAACAAGTTGTACAGACATCAATAAAAAATAGTTATCTAAACATGTCTGTGACAGCGTCGGTCGCACCGTGGCACGACCTGACGTATTGTGTGTAAGTGTTTTGGCCATAAGTCCTCTTGGCCGATATTACTGAATTGTTCAAAGAAAGGATCCAACTTGTTAAATGTTAAAGCTGCACTTACACGGCCAATGATTGCGGGCGACAGTCGCCGGAGGTAGTGAAGCAATTTCATTATAGTTTGTTCCAAAAGTAGGTATCTGATAAAAGAGTAAACAAACCCTGTCCAAGCGATATTCTTACGTAACCGCCCACGAGAGGGAGTTCGGAACACATTCATCTGTACTCAGGTTTCAACTTTCTCACCATGTTTTCAACAATTATTGTTTGTTTATTACTAAATTGTAATTGTAAAATCATCCACGAAAATTGAGGTAGGTTAATTAATCTCATTTGTCAAAAGGAAAACATCTTTATTTATAGGTAATTTATAATTAGAATAGGTACAACTTATTGGGTTTAATCATTCAATGAATCAAATAAAAGCACTTGCTTTGTAAGTGGCACTAAAAACTGGCGTCTATAGGTACGACCCCGGACAAGATCGACCACTTTTCACCCTTATGCCCCTAGTAATAAGGGTGAAAAATGGGGCACCGCCAGTGTCCACGATGATACGTTTTCTGATCCAATGCTAACATTATCATCAGATTTTTTAGGAACAGACCACAATGAAGTTGTTTGCACATGATGGGCAGCACTTGATAGCTCGGTGGTGCGCTATAATATTCAGTTCATTTGGCCGTGTAAGCGCAGTGGCCACGTGTGACGAGCGTGCGTGTGACGTGTGCGTGGCGTGTCCGCAGACGTCGAGCGGCGACATCAGCTCCAGCACGGACCGCGTGGAGCGCGCCCCGCGGCCCGCCGGCGCCGGGCCGCACAAGAGGCCGCACTATGAGAGCTACTGTGAGTACCGCCTGCCAGCTCCCTCCCTGCATACACTCGCATACAGAACGTACTTAGGCGAAAGCGCCAGGATAGCTCGCGGCATTCTAATTTTCTTACTTTTTTTGCAATTTGCAGGTCAATTTAAGAATTTAGCAGGCTACCTTAGCTTATCCCTCTCAATAAAGTCATTCCATGTCCGACAAAGCACAGCGCGAACCGCTGGCTCTACCAGACGCGACATTTTGCACAAGAGTTCCTTTTATAACGAAAATGAGCACCAACTCTGTAGGTACAGCAGACCGGATGCGTACGCTGGTACGCATCTCCATACATAATTGTTTTTCTGTGAACAAAAACTGAACAGCCGAATAAGTGTGGTTAATCCCTAAGAAAGGAAATTCTTTTCCGAAAGGGATAAAATAGTGGAAGAAAGTTTGTTTGTATAGGACTTTGTCATATTGCATTTGCCGATGGGAAATGTCATTGTGCGCAATCGGCTTGCGCTTCATCGCCTACAACAACGTCAAACATAATTATCAAGTATGGTTTCGGAACCATTAGCTTACAAAGTTAAAATGCCATAGCAACAATTTATTTAAAGTCATTTTGATTACACACTAGCGGACCGGCACACGTCCTGGCCAAATTTCAACAATGCATATTTTAGGGCAGCCCAGAGGGTTTTTGAGCAAGCACATGTAGGGCGACTAGTTAATAGCTGAGTAGTTGCGGCGTGATGAGAGAACACCGAAAATATATTTGAAAAGTTTCTGATAGGAGCCCCGAAGTCACGAAGTCCACTTTCAGATTTAAAAAAAGGGCCAAAAATAAAGTGATCTTCAGGGCCGTTGATTTTGGTATGATCGTGTGCGGCCTAACCCATAATGACGTAAATAGGCAAATCGGATGAAGATGGTCCAAATCTGAGTTTTCAAAGTTGTCAGATTTAGGGAAACCTAAATTTGAAAATTTAGATTTGGACAATTTGCAATAGCCAAGTCGGCCGGTTCTGAAGTGACGCGCAAGGCTTACCGACAACAGCATTACATTATATGTATAGATATACAGACAGCAAACGAGTGGCGCGCTGGCACTGTTGCACTTGCTTCGATGGTCAGATGCCGTCACGTTCACACAACAATATGTGACGGAGGGGGCTGAAATGTAATCTACAGAAAAAGTAACATTGCTGTATGCCGTGGCACGGCAAACATCTCACCATTACTAATCGCCACGCCGCGGCCGGCTCTCAGACCAACTTCCACCATTTGCCCAGTAACTGGGTTGTGCAGGGCAGATAGGTTGCTGCATGTACAATGCTGGCATTCAGCTGCATTCGGTTAGACTGGAAGCCGAACACAGAAATACTCTTGAACTCGTCACCAGGGAACCAAACAGATAACTTTCAAAAGATAATATTGTAATGTTACAATGTCTGTTATGAGCAGTGCACAGGGCGCCATTCATAGTGACCACTGACAGCGGTGACGCAGCGTCGTGTTGGAGCCTGCTTGTGCTACAAAGTACTGTCGTGTGGCTCGATGCCTGCGGCCGCCTCACTCCACATACTCCGAAAGCGCTGTTCCGTAGTGTTCGCTTGGCTTTCTTTGTGATCTTTTCTTTTTGCTCGGCTCCTAAGGGTCGCAGAGAGACCGACCCTTTAACCTTTCTCAAGCATTGATGGGCTATCAAATGCGAAAGGATTTTTTCAAATCGAGAAACGCGGTCACAACTCTCGATCCCACCAGCCACCGATATATCTAGGAGGCCACGACATATGTAACTAACTGTGGGTAGTCGTGAAATGTTGAGTGAAGTTCAATATGTCGACGAGCGCGCGTTAGGGTATATATGTTGTGCGAGCGCGGCACGTTGCTCAGCTCGCGAGTGTTAGTGTCGTTCAGCAGTAGCCGGCAGGCAGCCAGTGTTTGTGTCAGTTGATGTACGAGCCGGTCGTGATGGTGTGCCCGACGGACGCAGGTAATGTTACTACATTTAGTGAACGTTACACACCGAGCAGGCGCAGGAGCTCCTTGGTGGGTAGCTGTCGGGATCGCGAGTGCTCACACAAACCGTTCACAACGCTCAATCAATATGTTATTTATCTATTTATTTAAAGAAAAACAAACAGTAGGTAGCACAATAAGAAACACTCATAAAATGTTAAATATAACATTGAAAACAATTAGGCTACCCACTACGTTCTCCACAGATTACAGTATAAAGTACTTAAAACTAGCTAGAACACAGATCACCATGATTGGTATAAATATTTAGTATAACGTGTTAACCCCTTAAAGTACACTTGTCTTCAAGATAAAGGAGCTCCTAGCATGAAAGACCGCGTCTTACTCATTTGTGATACCCATATTATGACATCTTTTATTGAAAAAAAAACTCATGTTAACTAGGAAAATTTATAAAGTGCTCTGCCTCTCTCTACTTTTTAAAAATGTGCTGTGCTCATTTGCCCGACAGGGTCCATAATTGTTTCTATTATTTTTATTATTTTTTATTTTACCACCTGTAAGTGTACATTATGGATTGCAATAAACGATTTCAGATCTGACTAAGTTTTTTGATAAATAATTGTTAACCTACTCAGTGACATTCACACTTCAATCATTTACTTTTACAACTCTCGCCGATCATTCTAATTTATACTAAAGATTTTGTAAGAAATTTCTAATCCGTTACTTCATAATGTTTGAAAAAATAATCTGTACGACAGTGTACATATACAACGTGGCGCTACAATGGTGTCATTAATTTAACACACGGATAGGACTAGTGCCCATTAATCATATAAACTTTGATAGGTTAAAATAATTCGTAAATTGAAAAAAAAAAACATTTCAAACAAACTAAATAATAATAAAAAAAGTAACTAAAATTGGGATCACCCTTGCAAAAATTCATTCATGAAATTACTTACCTAGCGCTAGCTGGCTTACGTTATCTCGGAGTGGCAACGAGTCGCTTTGCGCGCTGGCAACCGCGCAACGCGTCTTGCACCTACTCGTGATCGGTCCGATTCTTTGACGGCATGTCGCATGCTTAATGTAATACTGACTCAAAAAAGACGGATTTTTGGGAAATCGCAAAAGGAGATCTTGCTATGAGGACTTGACCATAAAATTGATTTGATGCATAAACATTGTTGAACAATTGATGCATAAAAATAAAACTGATTTATATTTATCATGAATGCTTGTATTTTGAACGTCTATGATTAACTATTGATGGGATCTGAGTAAAAAAAAAACGGAAATCACAACTGACCTATCTACTAATTGGTCAGTGTTCCATTAAGCATGCGATGTTATCAAAGAAACCGAGCGGCGCAAGTGGTACCTACAGCGGAGGTGCTTAGTCAAACACTTATAATATCACCCTCTGTGGTTACTATTAGTTATAACTGTCATCACAAATCAGTGCTTTATTTGTCTTTATTTTAAATTTTCAATAAGACCACCGTGTTGGCGGATACAAAGAGCTAAACGGCGTTTCATGTTTTCCCGCACATTTGAAAATAAATTGTGAGTTATAGCCATTTGCCTCAATTTCTCAAACGCATTTATTATTCGATGGCGTAATTGTTGCGCCGAATCCACGTTCTCCGCGTACACATCGTCTTTGACATTTACCATCACGATCACAAGTTTACACAAGCACTAATAACACAAATAAAAGCGTCCGTATCGTAAGAGATGTAAACGTACCTACTAGATTAGAAAAGAAAGCAAAGCGTCTTTATCACAGTACCATAATCTAATTACTATCCTAAGTACACAAAAATAAATAAATAAAACAATAGGTAAGCGTCTCTTTCGCGGAAACATTCACAAAAATAATTGCCAAGGACACCGGTTCGGCTAGCACAAAAAAAAAACAAAAAAAAGAATTCTCTGTGCGGGCGGGTGTGCGGGTGGAAGGAAGGACGCGCCTGCGCTGCGCCGCTCGCCGACAAAGGGATGTCTCTTTCCTTCCTAGTTTGCTTATTCGTTTTAATTTCATTGATGCGATGTTATGATCCGTGACCCCGGCAAATGACCGGTGCGCGACAGTTCTTTATGTACAGGTTGCTCTAAGCTCCTATTTTATAAAATTTTAAATAAATCCGTAAATAATAACGTTTAATGGAAATATAATTTCTTAATGAAACGAAAATGTGAAAACGTATATGTGTGTTAAATTAATGTCACCATTGTAGCGCCACGTGGTATATATAACGCAACTAGCTTCTGGCCGCGACTTCGTCCGCGTGGAATTCGTGGCTTCCTCCGAGCCGACCCGTCGCGGCGTCGCGCGTCGCAACGCGTCGCCTGCCCGCACTATTACTTCGTTTTCACCTAGCGTTCTTTCTTTTTCGGACTTGTTTTCTTTCTGTTCGGCTCCGAAGAGTCGTAGCGTGATGTTAAATAGCCTTTCTCAAGAATTGGGCATATTAAATGCAAAAATATTTTTTCATAATTGTATCAGACTGGTAGTTCCAGCGATTAGAGCGTTCAAACAAACAAACTGTTCAGCCTTATTATTATTACCTACCTCAACTCGAGATAGAAACAATCGTAAACCAGAATTACGAAGAGGAGAAGGAACGAAGTATTTAAAACAACCAAAACCAATAGAAATCAATAGAACGACATCCAACCAATTTACATCACCCAATGGCAATGCCGACAATATCGCCAATCCGCGTAAAGTATGAACACCGCGAGTCAGAAAAATGACGTATTTGTACAACGCCATCTATGAGTAAATGGATAAACCGTCTGCACAAAGTTGATTAAAGTTATATTCGTGAATGTTTTTGCGGCATGTTGCGTTTTAGTCATTTTCTATTATCTCGGAAACTATATGATCAATTGACATACTGTAAAGGGCAAATCTTATCTCTATAATGTTCTTGTGATCATAATATAATTTATCATACATACAAACAAACAAATTTTACCTCTTTATAATATAATAATAATAATATTAGTAGGTATATGTGTAGATGAATGTTGTTGAATTGTCAAAATGCAAGAGTTTGTAACCGTCAGTGTGGTACGCACCGAGCCCGCTGCTCGTTGTCGAGGACGAGGACGACTGTAGGCGCTGTGGGTCTGTAGCCGACGTCAATAGCCTAGCCGCCAAGAGTTTGTAACCGTCAGTGTGGTACGCACCGAGCCCGCTGCTCGTTGTCGAGGACGAGGACGACTGTAGGCGCTGTGGGTCTGTAGCCGACGTCAATAGCCTAGCCGCCAAGTACTCGTACGACTTCCAGATTTGTTTAAAAGTAAGCATCACGCCTGTATGTATGTTCTGTTCGTTTCTTCTTGTCTTTTTATAAGTGTGACATAATCTGTTTGGGGGATGCAGTAAAGTAGCCCGCGAAATTCAAATTTATTTACGTTTATTGCAATTTATGGCTTTACAGATTTATAGGTAATCATTAGAACCGGCAATAGAACTCATTTCATGAAATAGTCATTTAATAGAGTACTTAATATGAACTTAGAGAGATGTATTGATGATTTAATATATAAAAAACACTACATAGAGAAAAATAACTTTAATTTCGGAAGTCGGTGTCGCAGGTTCCGCATTTTCGTTTGTTGACACCGACTTCCGAAATTAAAGTTATTTTTCACTTTGTAGTGTATTTTTTTGGAGGCCGGGTTGTTATTTTTCACTTTATAGTTGTACCCCACACAAATTCCACATTTTACTTGCTAGTAAACATCAGTCACAGGAAGTTATTAAAACGTCATCAATATAAACGTAAGAGGGAAAAAATGGTATTATTGAAGCTAACTCAAAAACTACGCAAGCAACGATAAGTACTTAATACAATTTGTAGGGGACCCACCCTGAGGCCCTGAAGCATACCATATTCATTAAAAGAAGAATTTTGCAAATCCGTCTATACAATGACGGAGTTATGCCCGAACATACAAAACAAGAAATATAAACATCCGGATTGAGAACCTCCTCCTATTTTGAAGTCGGTTAATAAATATTTGTTACAGTCGCGAATCATATTTCTACCTCCTTCGCCTTAAATAACTAATAAAGCAACTTGTCTTTGGTTTTTAACCGACTTCAAAAAAAAGAAGAGGTTCTCAAATCGGATGTTTATATATATATATTTTTTATGTATGCTCGGGCGTAACTCCGTCATATACAGGTGAATTTTTCAAGTGGGCGTGGATGGCCAACTTCGAAACTATGGGGAATAGCGAAAATCACTCAAAGGAGTCTAGTGCTCGATTTTGATGAAAACTAAAACTGCATCATTGGTTTTGTGAAAAATCAATATTTCTAGCCAGGAATCGAACCCGTTGATTTTGATTTAAAAAAAACACTGTATTATTACACCATTCCAGTGTCCCTAACAAGGATCAAAGTCTGGGAAGTAATGACACTAATGACAAACGGCAAACTAAAGACATGAGCTCATTTTTTACAATTAAACCTTTTTTTTTTTGGGTGGGAAATCATCAACTGTCCTCTCGCGCTCCGGGCTGAGTGGAAGGGCGTGTGTGACTTTTACTGACTAAAACCCACCCGTGTTCCTTCAGTTGCCTGTGCCAGGGGCCACGGTATCTCTTTCGAACAACCCACAGCCCCGGCGGCATCGGCCCTAGTGGACCCCGGCAGTTCGTGCTGACATCTCTTTGAGGCTGCTGACATCTCTTTGAGGCTGCTGACATCTCTTTGAGGCACCTATCTATTAAACCTTCACTGATTAATTGTTCAAAATGATGACCATTGTTGCAATACATTAGCTGGATTCGACTTCTCAAGGATTGTACTGCATTCAGCATTACAATATTATTGATTCCAATTAGAATATTTTCCACAGATCGTTTCAAGTCATCAATTGTATTATATCGTTTTTTCATAAATCCAATGATGCAGTTTTTGTTTTCATCAAAATCGAGCTCGAGACTTGAGTACTTTTCGCTATTCATCATAGTTTCGGATTTGGCCATTCACGCCCACTTGAAAAATTCAGCCTGTAATTGGATTGGATGGATTTGCAAAATTCTTTTTTGTTCGATAAATGTTTATTCCGAAATGGTCCCATTTCAATTTCGTAAAGATCTGATGATGAGTTTCGAAGACAGACAACGGAACTCTTCAATAAATGCCAGCAAATCAACCGCGATTGCTGCTATCATTTATGTATGTATTGTTTACGCAATCACACAACATAACATCACGCCTGTACCCTCTAAAGGGGTACGCAGATGTGTTCAGTATACCACGGTACACCCTCATTTCTGTCAAAGTTGTTATTTTGGTGCCTCTGATCTTGCAAGTATATATGAATTTGTGTGGGGTAGGTACAACTATAAAGTGAAAAATAAAAACATTTTCCAAAAAAAAAAAACTCAACCCGACTCCCAAAAAATACACTACTAAGTGAAAAATAACTTTAATTTCGGAAGTCGGTGTCAAAAAACGAAAATGCGGAATCAACTACACCGACTTCCGAAATGAGTTATTTTCTTTTTGTAGTGTTTTTTTGGAGTATAGTTTTACCCACCCACTTCCGAAATTAAAGTTTAGGACTTGTGAAGTGTTTTTTTGGAAGTCGTTTTTTTTCTTGAGCTTTTTATTTGTCACTTTTTAGTTGTGGTAGTCCTACCCCACAGACGCACAACACTACTTGCAATGTTAATAATAGTGACAGGAAGTTATCATCATCACGCATAACCTCCTTCTTGTTTGAACTGTGTTAAGAATGAAGATGCGCTGTGTGTTACAGACGGCGAGCCGCCGGCCAAGCGCGCCGCGCCCTCCATCCGCGTCGGCAGCGGCTTCAAGTGGAACCTGCAGGTACTACTTACCCGTACTTACTTACATTATAAAAGCCAAAGTAACTCTGTCTGTCCGTTACCTGTGCCTAAACCACTAAATGGACTGTTAGAAAAATTTGACAAATGGGTAGCCTGGGCACCAGGGCCCTTGGACCCCCTGAGCAAATGTATTGAAAAAAAACAAGATGGCGGCTTTAGTTCCAATTTTAGCCACGCGCTAATAGGTCCTGGTTTGTTAGGGTTTGAGGCAACATTATTGCAACGAATGGCATAGTTTGTCAATGGCATGCTCAGTTTGAGAATTTTATGCAACCTTATGGATTTATTACAATTAAATATCAAATCAATCTAAGGAATTAAACAATGGTAAAAAAAAATATTTAAAGTTTCGAAGGTAGCACCTTTATTTTATACATAAACTATATGTATATTGTTCTTGTTAACTGCACACGTCGACGTTGACTGACGGTCGGTAATGTAATTTCGTGTATACCCGAACAAGGTTATTTTGGCGCGTTTCCAAAATCGGAACTAACGCCGCCATCTTGATTTTTTGAAAATATTTCAGTTCCAACGGCGCCCTCCCGTCAAAGCATTCGAGCGCCAAAAGATCCTGGCAGCAGTGTGTGGCAGTGTTTGTTAGGGTGTATTATTATAACTGAGTGTGGAGGTGCATTGTGTGCGCAGACGCTGGCAGCCGCCGCCGACGCGGTGGAGTCGGGCGGCAAGTCGCCGGTGTCCGCGCTCAACGAGCTCGGCGTGCGCGTCGCCTACAGCGTGCTGCGCCAGGGCGGCCCAGCGCACTGCCCCAGCTTCCACGTGGCCGTCACCGTGAGTACACAGCTGCACCTCACTAGCAGTGTTCTAGCAAGTTCCTGTTGATATGTCCCCCACGAGTTCTGCTTCATACGACATTCCCTAGGTGACAGTGTGAAGAGTGACGTCTATGTGGCTCAAATTGGTAGACACACTTTTTATTGTTCCCTTTGTCTCTCATATTTTTAAGCGAAATGTCATGCATACCTGTTATTTGCATGGTTACTGAAATGACAATTTTAGATGATATTTCATTTGAATTGTAAGTGACTTGCTGTTGGTGTGCTTCTTATAAATAAATAAATAATCATGACATTACTAACAAGTACATGCCGAATACTAATTAGTACAACCACAATTGGCATTCTTTAGCATACCAACGGACTCATGCGCGCATTGTTATAGCGAATAGATTTGTGCGTCTAACTAAAATGATTGACAAGGACACAACAAAGATAAAATGATTGTTGTGTCCTCGGCGCCACAGCGACTAGTAAGTAAGTACTAAGTCGTGTATTATTTATTATCGACCGCGATAAACACAATGAAAACACACGAAGTGAAAAATAACTTTATTTCGGAAGTCGGTGTCTGGACTGTCTGGTTCCGCATTATATAAATAAATTTATTTCGGAAGTCGGTGTCTGGACTGTCTGGTTCCGCATTATATAAATAACTTTATTTCGGAAGTCGGCGTCTGGACTGTCTGGTTCCGCATTATATAAATAACTTTATTTCGGAAGTCGGTGTCTGGACTGTCTGGTTCCGCATTATATAAATAACTTTATTTCGGAAGTCGGTGTCTGGACTGTCTGGTTCCGCATTATATAAATAACTTTATTTCGGAAGTCGGTGTCTGGACTGTCTGGTTCCGCATTATATAAATAACTTTATTTCGGAAGTCGGTGTCTGGACTGTCTGGTTCCGCATTATATAAATAACTTTATTTCGGAAGTCGGTGTCTGGACTGTCTGGTTCCGCATTATATAAATAACTTTATTTCGGAAGTCGGTGTCTGGACTGTCTGGTTCCGCATTATATAAATAACTTTATTTCGGAAGTCGGTGTCTGGACTGTCTGGTTCCGCATTATATAAATAACTTTATTTCGGAAGTCGGTGTCTGGACTGTCTGGTTCCGCATTATAAATAACTTTATTTCGGAAGTCGGTGTCTGGACTGTCTGGTTCCGCATTATATAAATAACTTTATTTCGGAAGTCGGTGTCTGGACTGTCTGGTTCCGCATTATATAAATAACTTTATTTCGGAAGTCGGTGTCTGGACTGTCTGGTTCCGCATTATATAAATAACTTTATTTCGGAAGTCGGTGTCTGGACTGTCTGGTTCCGCATTATATAAATAACTTTATTTCGGAAGTCGGTGTCTGGACTGTCTGGTTCCGCATTATATAAATAACTTTATTTCGGAAGTCGGTGTCTGGACTGTCTGGTTCCGCATTATATAAATAACTTTATTTCGGAAGTCGGTGTCTGGACTGTCTGGTTCCGCATTATATAAATAACTTTATTTCGGAAGTCGGTGTCTGGACTGTCTGGTTCCGCATTATATAAATAACTTTATTTCGGAAGTCGGTGTCTGGACTGTCTGGTTCCGCATTATATAAATAACTTTATTTCGGAAGTCGGTGTCTGGACTGTCTGGTTCCGCATTATATAAATAACTTTATTTCGGAAGTCGGTGTCTGGACTGTCTGGTTCCGCATTATATAAATAACTTTATTTCGGAAGTCGGTGTCTGGACTGTCTGGTTCCGCATTATATAAATAACTTTATTTCGGAAGTCGGTGTCTGGACTGTCTGGTTCCGCATTATATAAATAACTTTATTTCGGAAGTCGGTGTCTGGACTGTCTGGTTCCGCATTATATAAATAACTTTATTTCGGAAGTCGGTGTCTGGACTGTCTGGTTCCGCATTATATAAATAACTTTATTTCGGAAGTCGGTGTCTGGACTGTCTGGTTCCGCATTATATAAATAACTTTATTTCGGAAGTCGGTGTCTGGACTGTCTGGTTCCGCATTATATAAATAACTTTATTTCGGAAGTCGGTGTCTGGACTGTCTGGTTCCGCATTATATAAATAACTTTATTTCGGAAGTCGGTGTCTGGACTGTCTGGTTCCGCATTATATAAATAACTTTATTTCGGAAGTCTGTGTCTGGACTGTCTGGTTCCGCATTATATAAATAACTTTATTTCGGAAGTCGGTGTCTGGACTGTCTGGTTCCGCATTATATAAATAACTTTATTTCGGAAGTCGGTGTCTGGACTGTCTGGTTCCGCATTATATAAATAACTTTATTTCGGAAGTCGGTGTCTGGACTGTCTGGTTCCGCATTATATAAATAACTTTATTTCGGAAGTCGGTGTCTGGACTGTCTGGTTCCGCATTATATAAATAACTTTATTTCGGAAGTCGGTGTCTGGACTGTCTGGTTCCGCATTATATAAATAACTTTATTTCGGAAGTCGGTGTCTGGACTGTCTGGTTCCGCATTATATAAATAACTTTATTTCGGAAGTCGGTGTCTGGACTGTCTGGTTCCGCATTATATAAATAACTTTATTTCGGAAGTCGGTGTCTGGACTGTCTGGTTCCGCATTATATAAATAACTTTATTTCGGAAGTCGGTGTCTGGACTGTCTGGTTCCGCATTATATAAATAACTTTATTTCGGAAGTCGGTGTCTGGACTGTCTGGTTCCGCATTATATAAATAACTTTATTTCGGAAGTCGGTGTCTGGACTGTCTGGTTCCGCATTATATAAATAACTTTATTTCGGAAGTCGGTGTCTGGACTGTCTGGTTCCGCATTATATAAATAACTTTATTTCGGAAGTCGGTGTCTGGACTGTCTGGTTCCGCATTATATAAATAACTTTATTTCGGAAGTCGGTGTCTGGACTGTCTGGTTCCGCATTATATAAATAACTTTATTTCGGAAGTCGGTGTCTGGACTGTCTGGTTCCGCATTATATAAATAACTTTATTTCGGAAGTCGGTGTCTGGACTGTCTGGTTCCGCATTATATAAATAACTTTATTTCGGAAGTCGGTGTCTGGACTGTCTGGTTCCGCATTATATAAATAACTTTATTTCGGAAGTCGGTGTCTGGACTGTCTGGTTCCGCATTATATAAATAACTTTATTTCGGAAGTCGGTGTCTGGACTGTCTGGTTCCGCATTATATAAATAACTTTATTTCGGAAGTCGGTGTCTGGACTGTCTGGTTCCGCATTATATAAATAACTTTATTTCGGAAGTCGGTGTCTGGACTGTCTGGTTCCGCATTATATAAATAACTTTATTTCGGAAGTCGGTGTCTGGACTGTCTGGTTCCGCATTATATAAATAACTTTATTTCGGAAGTCGGTGTCTGGACTGTCTGGTTCCGCATTATATAAATAACTTTATTTCGGAAGTCGGTGTCTGGACTGTCTGGTTCCGCATTATATAAATAACTTTATTTCGGAAGTCGGTGTCTGGACTGTCTGGTTCCGCATTATATAAATAACTTTATTTCGGAAGTCTGTGTCTGGACTGTCTGGTTCCGCATTATATAAATAACTTTATTTCGGAAGTCGGTGTCTGGACTGTCTGGTTCCGCATTATATAAATAACTTTATTTCGGAAGTCGGTGTCTGGACTGTCTGGTTCCGCATTATATAAATAACTTTATTTCGGAAGTCGGTGTCTGGACTGTCTGGTTCCGCATTATATAAATAACTTTATTTCGGAAGTCGGTGTCTATACTGTCTGGTTCCGCATTATATAAATAACTTTATTTCGGAAGTCGGTGTCTGGACTGTCTGGTTCCGCATTATATAAATAACTTTATTTCGGAAGTCGGTGTCTGGACTGTCTGGTTCCGCATTATATAAATAACTTTATTTCGGAAGTCGGTGTCTGGACTGTCTGGTTCCGCATTATATAAATAACTTTATTTCGGAAGTCGGTGTCTGGACTGTCTGGTTCCGCATTATATAAATAACTTTATTTCGGAAGTCGGTGTCTGGACTGTCTGGTTCCGCATTTTCGGTTTTGCCATTTGTTTTTCACTTTGTAGTGCTTTCTTTTTGGAAGTCGATGGTTTTTATTTTTTTGGAAAATAGTTTTTATTTTTCTCTTTTTAGTTGTACCTAGGTACCCCACACAAATTCATATGATACTTGCCAGATTAGAGGTACCCCAATAACATCTTTGACAGAAATGAGGGTGTACCGTGGTTTACTGAACACATCTGCGTACCCCTTTAGAGGGTACAGGCGTAATTTTATGTTATGTGATTCCGTAAACAATGCTTACATATGCGATAGCAGCAATCGCGATTGATTTGCTGGCATTTATTGAAGAGTTCCGTTGTCTGTCTCCGAAACTCATCATCAGATCTTTACGAAATTCAAATGGGACTATTTTGGAGTAAACCTCTTTCGATCTAAAAATAATTTTGTAAACCCGTCGATATACTCGTATAACTCTCTCTCTCTCTCTCTCGTGTAGCTCTAAATTAACAATGTTCCATTCAGGACCTTTAGCCATGTGTGTGAAAATATATAATAAGGTTCCAAATTCTATTAAGGATATAGAGTATGAAAATAGATTTAAAGACAGTCTCCAAGAATACCTTATATTAAAATCGTATTACACTCTAAAGGAATTCTTGGACGATAAATAAATTTTGACATTCAAATTCTTCTCTGTACACAACACCTACAATTATAACTGACTACCGACCTGACATGTTATTTTTATGATTATTATTGTTATCGCTAATTTCTTAATTTAATTTATTTTTTAATTTTAATTCTGTATTTTTAATTTTTATGTTTAATTTTTATTGTATGTTGCTGTGCCCTAGCAGGGTCCATAACTGTACCTTAGCTCTAAGCCTCATGTAACACCTTTTATACACATTATGGTTCGCAATAAATGAATATGAATATGAATATGAATAACGGAGTTATGCCCGAACATAAAAAATAAATATATGTCGGAGAAGGTGTCTGTCTCTCGTTGACATCAGGCATAATTTAATTACTGTGGGCGTACTATGGGTAGTGTTGGTTATAGCACAATAGAAAAACGGTTTGCAGTTCAAATCAGATTACAATTTACGAACAAGTTAGTCACACTAGCTAATCACACACTGTAGGAACACAACTCAACGATACGGAACGCAGACAGTTTCTAAGCACATGTTGTTCGTACGATGTCCAATGTTTCGATGCTCCTGAGAGCTCTGCTCACACCGTTCTTGTAGCTGTCGCTCTCGTCCACCTCCACGAACTCAGGCTAGACTCTGTCTAGCGCCACGAGATGGCGCTAGCGTTCCGAATAGTCAAACGAATAACTCCGACATATATAATAAACATCCTAATTGAGGAACTTCCTCCTTTTTTTGAAATCGGTTAACTCGTGATAAGATAGTTCGCGCGTGACGGCGCGCGGCGTGACCATCTTATCCCTTTATTTTTGCGTTACAAGTTTGTATTTAATGAATAGCAACATAAGTGTTCAGCCTTTAAAACTACATTAAAACAATGATGTAGCGTTTAGTTAGTTTCCTGCACTGACGCAAGGCACTGCTCTGTTTGACGGCTTGAGTGCGAACTCTTGTGTTGTGAGTGTGTGATTGTGTGGGTGTGTGTGGGGGGGTGCGCGAGTGGGTGTGCACTTAATGTGGTCAATGAAGATAAACAAACAAATATCGCGTGGTGCTTCTCTCCGTCCCCAGCGAGCGGACCGTGACACACACATCCATACTCATATCATACTAGGTCAATGTAGCCTTTTCACCTTCGATCAATAGCTTTTCACGGCTAAACCAGTGAACGGATTTCGATAAAATTTGGCAAGCAGGTAGATGTCATCCTGGGGAAGGACATGGCTGCTTGTTGGCCCGGTAGCACGCTCCACGTGCTTGTGCTTGTTTAAAGCACGAACTAAGCGTCCTTCACTCGACGTTGTTTACAAACAGTGAGTGTGTCGTGAGTGCCTCGCGAAATGTACAAGATGTCGGAGCTCGACATAAGCCCTCGTTTGCTGTCGGACATGAGCGCCGCGCTGCTCGGGACGCGCGACAAGCATCCCATCAGCGTGCTGAACGAGCTGTGCGTGGGGTTCCGCTTCACAGACGTGTGCAAGAGAGGTGCCGAGCACACGCCGTCTTTCCTTGTGGTGGTGACGGTAAGTGTACACCCCCGCCGAGTGGAGCGCAGAGAGAACTCGCCGCTAGAGGCGCTAGTGTTGAGTTAGCTCTCCAGAAATGTCAAATGTCACTGAACGTTCACTGTTCGCGGGATTTTCTATCGCGAATGTTTACTAACTAATAGGGACTATGCATGTATTTTACTAATAGGGACTATGCATGTATTTTACTAATAGGGACTATGCATGTATTTTACTAATAGGGACTATGCATGTATTTTACTAATAGGGACTATGCATGTATTTTACTAATAAGGACTATGCATGTATTTTACTAATAGGGACTATGCATGTATTTTACTAATAGGGACTATGCATGTATTTTACTAATAGGGACTATGCATGTATTTTACTAATAGGGACTATGCATGTATTTTACTAATAGGGACTATGCATGTATTTTACTAATAGGGACTATGCATATATTTTACTAATAGGGACTATGCATGTATTTTACTAATAGGGACTATGCATATATTTTACTAATAGGGACTATGCATGTATTTTACTAATAGGGACTATGCATGTATTTTACTAATAGGGACTATGCATGTATTTTACTAATAGGGACTATGCATGTATTTTACTAATAGGGACTATGCATGTATTTTACTAATAGGGACTATGCATGTATTTTACTAATAGGGACTATGCATGTATTTTACTAATAGGGACTATGCATGTATTTTACTAATAGGGACTATGCATGTATTTTACTAATAAGGACTATGCATGTATTTTACTAATAGGGACTATGCATGTATTTTACTAATAGGGACTATGCATGTATTTTACTAATAGGGACTATGCATGTATTTTACTAATAGGGACTATGCATGTATTTTACTAATAGGGACTATGCATGTATTTACTAATAGGGACTATGCATGTATTTACTAATAGGGACTATGCATGTATGTTTACTAATAGGGACTATGCATGTATTTTTATTTTCTATCGCGAATGTTTACTAACTAATAGGGACTATGCATGTATGTTTACTAATAGGGACTATGCGTGTATTTACTAATAGGGACTATGCATGTATTTTTATTCGATAGTTTACATCGCCATATTATTATAATAGTTAACAAATATTCAAGAAATGCCGAAACAAACTCAGAGGTCTTCGTCTCTTTTGAAGTCCAAACATTATATTAGGATTTTATGTGTCTAACAATGCAGGACCATGTCTGGAAGAGCCTTTTGAAGAAAGAGCCATTTCAGCTTTGAGTTGACCTGTTCCGGCAGACGGCATGCATGTGGCAGTCGTCGTGTAACTCAACCCTATTTTAGGGAGCTCAGCGACCCGTCACACGACGCTATCAGATCCGTAGGACATTTGCGTAGGCCATATACAAAATACTCAAAACTGCCAGACAGGTATAAAGTCATGCAGTGGCGCGCATTAGTTCTCAGAATAGGTAGGCAGGCACTAGCCCGTGTCTAGTTATAAAGTCATGCAGTGGCGCGCATTGGTTCTCAGAATAGGTAGGCAGGCACTAGCCCGTGTCTAGTTATAAAGTCATGCAGTGGCGCGCATTGGTTCTCAGAATAGGTAGGCAGGCACTAGCCCGTGTCTAGTTATAAAGTCATGCAGTGGCGCGCATTGGTTCTCAGAATAGGTAGGCAGGCACTAGCCCGTGTCTAGTTATAAAGTCATGCAGTGGCGCGCATTGGTTCTCAGAATAGGTAGGCAGGCACTAGCCCGTTTCTAGTTATAAAGTCATGCAGTGGCGCGCATTGGTTCTCAGAATAGGTAGGCAGGCACTAGCCCGTGTCTAGTTATAAAGTCATGCAGTGGCGCGCATTGGTTCTCAGAATAGGTAGGCAGGCACTAGCCCGTGTCTAGTTATAAAGTCATGCAGTGGCGCGCATTGGTTCTCAGAATAGGTAGGCAGGCACTAGCCCGTGTCTAGTTATAAAGTCATGCAGTGGCGCGCATTGGTTCTCAGAATAGGTAGGCAGGCACTAGCCCGTGTCTAGTTATAAAGTCATGCAGTGGCGCGCATTGGTTCTCAGAATAGGTAGGCAGGCACTAGCCCGTGTCTAGTTATAAAGTCATGCAGTGGCGCGCATTGGTTCTCAGAATAGGTAGGCAGGCACTAGCCCGTGTCTAGTTATAAAGTCATGCAGTGGCGCGCATTGGTTCTCAGAATAGGTAGGCAGGCACTAGCCCGTGTCTAGTTATAAAGTCATGCAGTGGCGCGCATTGGTTCTCAGAATAGGTAGGCAGGCACTAGCCCGTGTCTAGTTATAAAGTCATGCAGTGGCGCGCATTGGTTCTCAGAATAGGTAGGCAGGCACTAGCCCGTGTCTAGTTATAAAGTCATGCAGTGGCGCGCATTGGTTCTCAGAATAGGTAGGCAGGCACTAGCCCGTGTCTAGTTATAAAGTCATGCAGTGGCGCGCATTGGTTCTCAGAATAGGTAGGCAGGCACTAGCCCGTGTCTACTTATAAAGTCATGCAGTGGCGCGCATTGGTTCTCAGAATAGGTAGGCAGGCACTAGCCCGTGTCTAGTTATAAAGTCATGCAGTGGCGCGCATTGGTTCTCAGAATAGGTAGGCAGGCACTAGCCCGTGTCTAGTTATAAAGTCATGCAGTGGCGCGCATTGGTTCTCAGAATAGGTAGGCAGGCACTAGCCCGTGTCTAGTTATAAAGTCATGCAGTGGCGCGCATTGGTTCTCAGAATAGGTAGGCAGGCACTAGCCCGTGTCTAGTTATAAAGTCATGCAGTGGCGCGCATTGGTTCTCAGAATAGGTAGGCAGGCACTAGCCCGTGTCTAGTTATAAAGTCATGCAGTGGCGCGCATTGGTTCTCAGAATAGGTAGGCAGGCACTAGCCCGTGTCTAGTTATAAAGTCATGCAGTGGCGCGCATTGGTTCTCAGAATAGGTAGGCAGGCACTAGCCCGTGTCTAGTTATAAAGTCATGCAGTGGCGCGCATTGGTTCTCAGAATAGGTAGGCAGGCACTAGCCCGTGTCTAGTTATAAAGTCATGCAGTGGCGCGCATTGGTTCTCAGAATAGGTAGGCAGGCACTAGCCCGTGTCTAGTTATAAAGTCATGCAGTGGCGCGCATTGGTTCTCAGAATAGGTAGGCAGGCACTAGCCCGTGTCTAGTTATAAAGTCATGCAGTGGCGCGCATTGGTTCTCAGAATAGGTAGGCAGGCACTAGCCCGTGTCTAGTTATAAAGTCATGCAGTGGCGCGCATTAGTTCTCAGAATAGGTAGGCAGGCACTAGCCCGTGTCTAGTTATAAAGTCATGCAGTGGCGCGCATTGGTTCTCAGAATAGGTAAGCAGGCACTAGCCCGTGTCTAGTTATAAAGTCATGCAGTGGCGCGCATTGGTTCTCAGAATAGGTAGGCAGGCACTAGCCCGTGTCTAGTTATAAAGTCATGCAGTGGCGCGCATTGGTTCTCAGAATAGGTAGGCAGGCACTAGCCCGTGTCTAGTTATAAAGTCATGCAGTGGCGCGCATTGGTTCTCAGAATAGGTAGGCAGGCACTAGCCCGTGTCTAGTTATAAAGTCATGCAGTGGCGCGCATTGGTTCTCAGAATAGGTAGGCAGGAGCCCGTGTCTAGTTATAAAGTCGTGCAGTGGCGCGCATTGGTTCTCAGAATAGGTAGGCAGGCACTAGCCCGTGTCTAGTTATAAAGTCATGCAGTGGCGCGCATTGGTTCTCAGAATAGGTAGGCAGGCACTAGCCCGTGTCTAGTTATAAAGTCATGCAGTGGCGCGCATTGGTTCTCAGAATAGGTAGGCAGGCACTAGCCCGTGTCTAGTTATAAAGTCATGCAGTGGCGCGCATTGGTTCTCAGAATAGGTAGGCAGGCACTAGCCCGTGTCTAGTTATAAAGTCATGCAGTGGCGCGCATTGGTTCTCAGAATAGGTAGGCAGGAGCCCGTGTCTAGTTATAAAGTCGTGCAGTGGCGCGCATTGGTTCTCAGAATAGGTAGGCAGGAGCCCATGTCTAGTTATAAAGTCATGCAGTGGCGCGCATTGGTTCTCAGAATAGGTAGGCAGGAGCCCGTGTCTAGTTATAAAGTCATGCAGTGGCGCGCATTGGTTCTCAGAATAGGTAGGCAGGAGCCCGTGTCTAGTTATAAAGTCATGCAGTGGCGCGCATTGGTTCTCAGAATAGGTAGGCAGGAGCCCGTGTCTAGTCTAGGCAGACGCGGTCACTGAACAGAAATATAAATCAAAAGTATCTGTTTTGGATGTTCAAATTATTTTCTTACCCACTTTGCCTTCTATGAACATTAACTGCAAATCTCCGAGTAGGCTGTCTGGCGACTGCCTACTGCCACGCGTATTTGTATGAAGATTTTGTTTTTTGTTAGGTATGATAATTTAGTAAGTTTCTTAAGTGTGGGGCACACACACTCAAATGTAATCAACAGGCTTATGGTGATTTATCGAGGTAGGCACTGCTTATATGCCTTTATGCAATGCACGCCACTGAAGTCATGTAGTAATCCTAGCCTGCATGGTACTTCACATTCACAAGCACTTGGAGGAAGAATTATATTTGTCTACGTCATTCTTGCAATTTTTTTTGGTCTGAAATAAACAATTTGATTTGATTTAGGAATATTAAAATGTAAATATTTTGTAAGTTTTAAAATGTAATAAAATAAACAATGAAATAATGGCTACTTAAACATATCCAAGACATATCAAATGTAAGTACTGACAGGACCTCCTTCGCCAGTGCACAGTGGCGCCAGCCTGTGAGCACAAAGCCTCGGCTTAAGACTGAAAACCAGCGAAGCAAAAACTGTTTGTGTCTTTAAACGAATGTCCAAAATAGTGTTGGCAAAAATATGATTTTTGTCACTTTCAAACACAGATAGCAGTCAGTGGGTTAATTGTAGATTCATGTTGTAATAGTTACATGTTCGGGATGTTATAATCAATTAAAAGTTGGTATATTTTAAATATTATACTTCAAACACTTGTTATAAAAATATGATTTTTGTCATTTTCAACCTCAAATAGCAGCCTGGGGTTAATTGTAGACTTTCGCTGTAATAGTAAAATGCTGAAGATGTTATTTTCCATAAGAAAACAGTTATTTTTTCTGGCCAGCACTTTTTATTATTGGGTATAAAATGATCGACACTTGAATGACGTCTTTTAAGCAGGTTTTCTCAGCTCACACTTCAAGTAACGTCACTATGAGTGGTCGCTGACCCCCAAAATTATACTTATTTTTTTATCGTGTATAGACATCGACACCCAGCACGTCTGCGAAGTTTTGCTAGCTAGTTTAATTTCTAGCAAAACTTCGCTAGCAACGCTAACAATAATATGAATGTGTGAGAGTCCGAAATAAATGATTTATTATTATTATTAAATTGTACCTGTATGATAAAAATTAAATTTTGTTCGTCGGTAAGTGCTTCATAACGGTTGGAAAATTAAAAAATTCTGTACGAATTTTGTATGAATGATTGAAATTCGGACAGGACAACGTCTGTCGGGTCAGCTAGTAAACAGTAAAGACGATTCCCTACAGTCATCAGTTAACGTAAGCAGCTGACCTCGCGAACGACGCTCGCCTGCGGGAGCCTTACTTTGTGTTCTTGTTATGATTGCTCTTTGATGCCGATGCCTCGCTTAATGTTAATCATTTGTACCAGTTGTACTATAGTAATTTCATTCCAGGTACAATTATGATTACATAACATCACGCCTTGTTTCTTCGAAAGGTTGAGCAGAGTGTACCTATAGTGCAGTTTTTTTGTTTTAAACATTGCCCCACACTAGGAAGTACTCCTGTATCGTGGGTACCTTCACGAACATTTAAACATTGCCCCACACTAGGAACTACTCCTGTATCGTGGGTGCCTTCACGAACATTTAAACATTGCCCCGCACTAGGAAGTACTCCTGTACCGTGGGTGCCTTCACGAACATTGAAACTCACATACACAAACAGCCAGACCCGGAACAACTACCTGTAACCGTGTCGTCGAATCAAATATTATCACATGGGACTTAAACTTAACTAGCCCGGCCATCGAATCGGCGACTAGAATCGGCGACTAGAATCAATTTTATTCTAATTTTATTTTTGACGTTCAAAAGTGCCTTTTATGTGCCTATTTGAAATAAATGATTTGACTTTGACTTTGACTTTGACATCACCGGGCACGGACTCCGGGCTGCTATTGAGAAATACTAAATAAAAAAACCCAAGAACACTTCCCGAGCGGGGAATCGTACTCCAGACCCCATGCTCAGCAGGTAGCTTGCAACTACTGGGCCCACGAGGCAGCCAATTATAATTAATGTATGCTAAATATTGTAAAATATTTATAAAGAGTTGCTTGTTTATTTCACTTGCTACGAAACTATGTTTTAGAAAGGACGACCAGAATCGATTCTGTTTTTTTAAATGTTTACGATCAACAGTACCTTTCAAAGTGATTTGACTTACTGAGATGACTGTGACTTACCCAAGACGTCTTGAAATTTTGCCAAGTAATTAAAAATAACCCTGTTTAACTACTATAACATGTACCGTAGGTGGCAGAAATGCGCTTCGAGGGCTGGGGCCACAGCAAGCGCGAGGCGCGCGCGTCGGCCGCCCGCGCCTGCCTGGCCGCGCTGCTGGCACGCGCCGGCCGCGTGCTGCCCGCGCCCTCGCCGCACCAGGACTTCACCAGCGACGAGCCGCACAGGTTCCCGGGTGAGTGGACAACATTACAGTGCTACGAGCGCGAGGCGCGCGCGTCGGCCGCCCGCGCCTGCCTGGCCGCGCTGCTGGCACGCGCCGGCCGCGTGCTGCCCGCGCCCTCGCCGCACCAGGACTTCACCAGCGACGAGCCGCACAGGTTCCCGGGTGAGTGGACAACATTACAGTGCTACGAGCGCGAGGCGCGCGCGTCGGCCGCCCGCGCCTGCCTGGCCGCGCTGCTGGCACGCGCCGGCCGCGTGCTGCCCGCGCCCTCGCCGCACCAGGACTTCACCAGCGACGAGCCGCACAGGTTCCCGGGTGAGTGGACAACATTACAGTGCTACGAGCGCGAGGCGCGCGCGTCGGCCGCCCGCGCCTGCCTGGCCGCGCTGCTGCCACGCGCCGGCCGCGTGCTGTCCGCGCCCTCGCCGCACCAGGACTTCACCAGCGACGAGCCGCACAGGTTCCCGGGTGAGTGGACAACATTACAGTGCTACGAGCGCGAGGCGCGCGCGTCGGCCGCCCGCGCCTGCCTGGCCGCGCTGCTGGCACGCGCCAGCCGCGTGCTGCCCGCGCCCTCGCCGCACCAGGACTACTGGTGTCTAACCTAACAACAGACATCCCAAAACATCAGTGCAGTGCAATTTCAGCGATCTACGATATCGTAAATGACTGGCCTATTAAAAGTTTAAGCCATTGTAGAAAAAAAAGCAGTTAAAAGCAGAGTCCACGTTTGTGGCACGTCGAAGGGTCGCACCGCTCCCACGCAGTCCCGACCCGGCACCGCCCCCACCCGCTTGTTGAAGGGTCGCACCGCTCCCACGCAGTCCCGACCCGGCACCGCCCCCACCCGCTTGTTGAAGGGTCGCACCGCTCCCACGCAGTCCCGACCCGGCACCGCCCCCACCCGCTTGTTGAAGGGTCGCACCGCTCCCACGCAGTCCCGACCCGGCACCGCCCCCACCCGCTTGTTGAAGGGTCGCACCGCTCCCACGCAGTCCCGACCCGGCACCGCCCCCACCCGCTTGTTGAAGGGTCGCACCGCTCCCACGCAGTCCCGACCCGGCACCGCCCCCACCCGCTTGTTGAAGGGTCGCACCGCTCCCACGCAGTCCCGACCCGGCACCGCCCCCACCCGCTTGTTGAAGGGTCGCACCGCTCCCACGCAGTCCCGACCCGGCACCGCCCCCACCCGCTTGTTGAAGGGTCGCACCGCTCCCACGCAGTCCCGACCCGGCACCGCCCCCACCCGCTTGTTGAAGGGTCGCACCGCTCCCACGCAGTCCCGACCCGGCACCGCCCCCACCCGCTTGTTGAAGGGTCGCACCGCTCCCACGCAGTCCCGACCCGGCACCGCCCCCACCCGCTTGTTGAAGGGTCGCACCGCTCCCACGCAGTCCCGACCCGGCACCGCCCCCACCCGCTTGTTGCCCGCGGTGGCGTGCATACCGCTTGCAGGTGTTTCTTCGCTGAGGAGCGGGCTGCTCGCTTGAAGCACGCGATCGGCGCGACGTGTGACAGCTGTCCACTATTCTGTATTGTCATCGCAAAATTAACTTGAATGAAATTAATTGAACCCTGTATGTATGTGTTGTTCAGTGTCAGAGTTCCAATGCCTGGAGCCGAAGGTGAAGGCGCGGCTCCCGCCCGAGCCCGCGCCCCCGCCCGCGCCCGTCAGAACTGAAGTCACCAACGGAAAGGAAGGTAACTTATACTTCATACGAGTATGTGTTTAGTGCGTGTCCGTGTAGTTTCTTACCCGTTCTTCTCCATACGAGCCTACTACGATTTGTAATTGGCAAATAGCTTCATATTTCTGACTGGCCGACTCCTTGACAGTGCAAAAGGGCCTGTAAATGGTTTAATTAAAATAAATGTGTTGGGTTTGAGAATTTTGCGAAACGGCTCGTACAAAACAGCAGAAGAAAGAGCACGATCGTAGAATGTATTGCATTCAACCGGTGTTTGACATCCTCATTGAGTAGCAGGGCCGCCTTCAGGCTCATGTGTCCTGAGTCCGCTATAGCTCTACAGCGGACTGTATAACGGTCGTAGAAAAACGCTTAGCGAAGCTGAAAGTCACTTGTTCTCCCTGTTTGTAGCTGACACCAGCAACCGCAGTGGTCCTGGGACAAACTTCCAAGTTTTTGACGTATATTCCCTACTACCTCAGTCGAGTCACTCTGCCCCCCTCCTTTGCGGGCACCTCCGCTTTTTCTGCCGCCTCCCGAGCAGTAAGCCCCCTCCCCATGCCTCTCTCTCGGGCTCCTCCCCGCCTACTGGTGGGGATTTTTCGAGCCGAGGCCAGCTCACCGTCAGAGGACGATCCCTGGCCGTCCACTGACCTTGGCCGCTTGCTTTGGACTTTCCTTTTGGCAGCGGCCGTCTCCTGGTCACGGTAAGGGCTCACTGAGCCTCCCGTGCTCGCTCCTCCAGATGCAGCGTCGGACTCCGACACCGCATCACTCCCCTCCTCTACGCGTTTCTTATTTGTTTTGTTTTTTAAAAATTTCATAGTTGTTCCCACGAGTACAAACTTTATAACTTGCTCAAAATAATGTGGTTCGCACTGGCGACTAATTCATGTAGCTACCCATTAGCCAAGCTACCAACCTTCCTCACGGTGCGCCGCCGCTTGGAGGTTTGGGGTGATTTTTTATAGAGGTTTTCTACCTCGCGGCCCGGGCGGTTAAGCCAAGACCCTCGACCCCCGTCAAAAGTCAGAGACATGACCTTGACAGTCTTCGGGGCTACGATATTAACGGTGGCAGGAGGGGGGGGGGTAACCCCTCCTGCCTGCCCGGCGGCAGGGTAAGTGCACACCAGGCCCGCTCTTACTCCACACAATTGCCGCTCTGCTCCTCATAGCAGCTTGTGTGGAGCGTTCCTTTTGGCAGAACATTAGCATGCGGGCAGCGAGATCTCATTGGGAAATAATCCCAATGAGAAATAGCTGCCCGCACCCCAGGATGCACTGGCCCGAAAACTGGTCTTCCCCCCGGACGTATCCAGAAGGGAACTCCAGTCCCCAGGCACACGTGGAGGTTTTCTGCCCTGGCACCCCATCTACAATTAACCCTTGGCTGCTATTTGAGTTGAAAGTACCAAAAATCATATTTTTGCTAACAATATTTTGGACATTCGTTTCAAGTCGCAAACAATTATTGGTTCGCTGGTTTTCAGTCGTAAGCTTGTGACTCCATGGTAAAAATGGACATGACACAAGTGCGTTAAAAATAATAAAAACATTTCGATGCAAATAAGTCGGGGTGTTTTAAGTGTGACGTGTCTGTGTGTGTGTGTGTCTGGCTGTGTCATCGTAGTTCCCGAACAGATGAACCGATTTTTTTTTTTTTTTTTTGTTTGAAAGGTGAATTCGTCGGGAGTGCTCTTAGCTATGTTTGTCGGGGGTTTTTTCAATATCGTTATTTTTTAATACTTATTCTATTCATCTCATCTCTATTTTTACCATAGGGTAACAGGCGTAAGACTGAAAACCAGCGAATCAATAACTGTTTGCGTCCGTCCGAATGTCTAAAATACTTGTTAAAAAAAATATGATTTTTGTCATTTTCAATTTCAAATAGCAGCCGGGGGTTAATTGTAGACTTTCGTTGTAATAGTAAAAAGTGTTCAAAATGTTATTTCCCATAAGGAACCAGTACTTTCGTTGTAATAGTAAAAAGTGTTCAAAATGTTATTTCCCATAAGGAACCAGTACTTTCGTTGTAATAGTAAAAAGTGTTCAAAATGTTATTTCCCATAAGGAACCAGTACTTTCGTTGTAATAGTAAAAAGTGTTCAAAATGTTATTTCCCATAAGGAACCAGTACTTTCGTTGTAATAGTAAAAAGTGTTCAAAATGTTATTTCCCATAAGGAACCAGTACTTTCGTTGTAATAGTAAAAAGTGTTCAAAATGTTATTTCCCATAAAGAACCAGTACTTTCGTTGTAATAGTAAAAAGTGTTCAAAATGTTATTTCCCATAAGGAACCAGTACTTTCGTTGTAATAGTAAAAAGTGTTCAAAATGTTATTTCCCTAAGGGAACCAGTAGTCCAGTCCTTTTTTATGTGGCCGTGGCTTTTGATTTTGGGTACGAAATGAATGATGTATTTTTGAATATTATAATGTAACTTTCAGTACCACCACGGCCTTGTACATGCGTCCATAATGTTTTGCGTGCTTTTCATTGCGCGCTACCTTAAACAGCGATTTGTCACGTCAGAAACAAAAGTCCTTTCCCTGCAGTAAGTTTCATTCAGCGTTACGTTTGATGAGCAGACTCTGTAGGCGACGGCTATGTGACGGGTAGGTTGTCTGTATCGCCACGCTCAAGCTGCTCGTTTCCGGCAGGCCCGTCGCCGCCCACAGACACCAGCGAGCCGGTGTCGTCGCTGTTCGGCGCGGCTCGCTCGCCGTCGTCGCACAAGAGCCCCATCAACGTGCTGTACGAGAACTACTCGGGGCTCGCCTTCACCTGCACCTTCGGCGACGGGTCGCCGCTCACCGAGACGCAAGGTACTGTCCCTGTCACATCTGTGATCGAGGCGCAACATCCGACGTGGCGCGATTCTAATTCCGTAAATGTAATTTATAATTTTATTTCTTCTGTTTGTCTGTTTCTCTGAATGACTTATTCTAGCATCACGCAACAACTACCGAGATCGATGTTGTTTAAATTACTTCTGTTTGTCTGTTTCTCTGAATGACTTATTCTAGCATCACGCAACAACTACCGAGATCGATTTGTTCAAATTTATTCTGTTGGTCTGTTTCTCTGAATGACTTATTCTAGCATCACGCAACAACTACCGAGATCGATGTTGTTCAAATTTCTTCTGTTGGTCTGTTTCTCTGAATGACTTATTCTAGCATCACGCAACAACTACCGAGATCGATGTTGTTCCAATTTATTCTATTTGTCTGTTTCTCTGAATGACTTATTCTAGCATCACGCAACAACTACCGAGATCGATGTTGTTCAAATTTCGCCTAGGTATTCCCGAAATTATTCCGTAAGTTTTATAAAAATGTGGCTGTCATTTTAGTTAATTGTGGTGTCTTACGACTTCCACGCGAACGAAGTCGCGGGCAAAATCTAGTGAAAAAGAAAATCTTTTACTCAGTATTAAATTTGGTAAATGTTCGTTTTGCTTTTATAAACTTTGTTTTTCTATTTAGATGGTGGTGTACAATAAAATGACGGAGAAAATACGTCTCTCCCGTTATCATCAGCAATATTTGAGCAACTGTGGACGTACTATGACTAGTGTTGGTTATTGCGCAATAGAAAAACCGTTTGCAGCTCAAATCACATTATGATTTTACGAACAAATCGATCGCACTAGTGAATCACACGCTGCAGGTACACGACACAACGATACGCAACACGCGACAGTTTCTGAACGCATGTGGTCCGAACGACGTCCGATGATCAAGAGAGCTGCTCCGCACTGCTACTGCGCTCTCTTCGATTCGCACGAACGTCAGGCTAGACTCTGTCGAGCGCCGCCTGGAGGCGCTGGCGTTCCGAATCGTCAAACGAATGACTGACGTATTTCCGACATTTATCTATCTATCGTATTTATACATCGATTGTTCGTGCCTGTCTGTGCGACCGCGCTGTTCTTGTAAACTACGCAACGGACATTGATGCTGTTTTCACCATTATTAGCTAATTTATTCCTGAAGGTTTACGTGTAAAATACGTTAATATGTAACTCATAATTATAACATTAAATAACAACCGTGGCGAAGCAGGGGCGGGTCGCTAGTAACGTTTATTTTTGATATTCGACTCCTGAACTCAAATTAATTCTCTAAATGATGGTGAAACCTGCATCAAAATCCGTTACGTAGTTTAGAAGAACAACGCGCTCACACGGACAGACACAAAATGCGCCTTGAATTTTGAATATGCATGGAAGATTCCAGTTCACTATGTCGTGTCACACTGCACGGTGCACAGTGGTCGGTGACGACTAACGAGTGTGTTGTTGCAGCGCCGCTGCAGCTGAGCCACAGCATGCGCTTCAAGGTGATCTGCCAGATCAAGGACAGCAAGTTCGAGGGCTACGGTGAGTTACATACTATGCCAGGTTATCACCACCTTAGCCCGAACAGAATGCTCTACTCTTCACACCTTCGGTTAGATTACGAAAGGTATTCGATTATAATAACTTTTTTGCTGCAAAACTTTCCATGGGAATTTTTTGTTGAGATTCCAAATTCAAATGACATAAATGCGAGCGGGTTGTAACAATATTATTGGCCGGCGCAAGCTTTAGGTTAAGGGGCGTGTTGGAGTATAGCAAAAACAAATCGATCCTACTTCAACACGATCGTCTTTCTCTTTCTAACTCGTAAATATTCTTTTTTACTATCGAGCCCGCCCTTACCATTTGACCGAAATCCTTACTTTCGCATAACGACTGTACTACTCTTTTAGCCATGTGTGGGATCACACATCTCACGTAATATTATTAAACACACCTTCCAATATATAAATGTAAAAGGATAATAAACGTATAATATAATTCCTGCCAACGGCCTCTCCTTTGGTGTTCCTCCATTTATTTATCCTCACACTGGACCGCCATGCGGCAATTACACCAATGGAGCAAAATATCACTATGTGCTTGCATAAACCCTAACATTAACATTGCATGACGGATAATTAGACATGCCGAGCAGGTTGTGGAAATGAGTTCTTCCAACTGAAATGTATGTTGACAGGTGTTGCATGCATGGCTCTATCGTTGTAACGAATTATATTCTTGATTATATTTATCTATACAGAATGAAATGCAAAACTTGCGCCATCGAAATAGGAGGTGCAGTAACTGTTACATAATCATTATAAATTGTCATTTCCCAAATCCAATAAAACAATGCAGAACAAAAAGGCATTCAGGGTGCTGTTGGGGCTGCCTCGCTTCTGTAGCGCTTCGGGGATGTTCGCCGAAGCGCGCGTGGATGGTTTTTATACAACCATGCGCAAGCGGTGCACATCCCTGGTGCGCAGGGTGCGGGTCAGCCCGAACAGTATCCTGAGCGCCTTTGTCCAGCGATTCGACTGCCAGTACATGTATCACTGTGACATGGTACATGTACGGGCTAATGTGGAAATATTGTTTTAATTGTTTTGACTTGTAATTGTATGGTATTGTATTTTTGTATTTAAATTGTATTTTATTGTATTTAATTTAATTGTCTTTGTATTAGTTTATTTTATAATTGGTCCTTGTTGGCTTTGATTCAATAAATAATAATAATATAAATAATAATAATCTACATTCTTGAAAAATATTCAACTATTTTAATATGGCCCACCTGTTCAATTTCATCGTGTGTATTTAAGTTATAAAAATATGATGAGTGGGTGACTTAGGTTAGTTGCATTGTTGTCTGGCCGAATTATTTGCGCATTCTCATACATCGTCTTAGATAAAGAGATGCTTGAAACTGTAGGCTCGGCAATTTTTCTAGGACTAACAGTGGATGCCAAACTTCAGTGGGGACCTCATATATCAAGTCTAGCAGGAAGGCTCAGTTCGGCTGCCTACGCCGAGACAATACACTGACGTTGATACAGCTCGTTTAGTCTATTTTAGTTATTTTTTACAGCGTCATGTCCTACGGTATTCTGCTGTGGGGCAAAGCAGCTGATATACAAAATATATTTGTCCTTCAAAAACGAGCTGTTCGAGCAATTTACCAGATAGGTGCCAGAGTTTCTCTAAGAGATTTTTTTAAAGATGTTGGTATTCTCGCGGTTGCATCACAATTCATCTTTGCGAACATCTTATATATTAGGCAAAATTAACACTTGTACACTAAAAACAGTGATATTCATAGTGTTAACACTAGAAATAAGGACTAACTACGTGCCCCCTTTCACCGGCTTCATAAGGTTCATAACTCATTTGTTGGGCTTGGTATAACATTTTATAACAAGATACCCTCTTCTTTGTTGGACTTGCCGTTTAATGCGTTTAAAGCTCAAGTAAAATCCAACCTTTGTTCAAAGGCATACTATTCCATCAACGACTACTTACACGATAAGAATAGTTGGTCGCCCTAATTTAACGCAAGACAATGTTTATGTTCTTTCTCCAGGATTCGCTTACTGACAGGTTATTGTTATTAACTTGTTTATTTATGTTACTTCGATGGTCTTAGTTTATCATTTGTGACTTTAAGTGACAGCTATGTGAACAGAACCCAGCAATGAATAAATATGTAAGCTGTCACGCCCTTTATGCCTGGAGGCTTTTATTTGGGTAGTAAGTTTTAATTTACATTTTAATTTTAATTAATTATTTTTTAGCTTGAGTACGTATAGTTTTTATTAAATTTGTTGGTATATTGGCGTGGCTAGCTGACATATGGCAAATAATTTAATTTTATGTTCTGGTCTTGTAATGTTAATTACTGAACAAAGGTACCTAGTATTGTATACAATCAAGTGTTTTCTAACTGAACAGACAGCTGTACTACTGGGGAGTTTGTTGCGCCACTTCTTCTTCCCAGCGACTGCACTAGGAAGTGGTGAAGGGCGGGCATTTTTGGGGAACTGTCTTTTGTAATTTTGACGTTCGAAAAGTGCTGATTCTCAGTCTAATTTGAATAAATGACTTTTGATTTTGACGGGAAATACAAGGTCAAATTAAATTACCCAGCAAAACTCCACAGACTTTGGCTGGCTAATATCAGTATTTAAAAAAAAAAGTGTGGTTGGCAGAACCGCGTCAGGAACGAAGTTTCTTACGAGATTCTCACGCGCACACACACTGGTATGCAGGATAAATGTTTATCCAGTGCGCAAACTAGTGTGTGGCAAAGCTAGTTATTTTTTTAATAACCGTCTAAAAATTTCAAAGCTTCGGATTTCAGAATGATGGCCTGAATTCATGGTTACAGTTTGCGCACTGGTTAAAAATGTATCGTGTGTAATAGAAAGAGAGAAACTTTTTCCTTACGTGACGAATTCTACCAGTCCACTCCTACCACAAGCTGGGTTAAGGAACTTAATTCCAAAAAAACCTGCGGTCGTTGGTACAAAAAGAAACATTAGAAATGGATCACATTCGTCGAGCCATCGCGTCGTCAGTTCCCTAGCTAATTTAATTTGACCCTGTATACTGGACAGTCGAAATATTTGAATATTCCTGCTCACCCTCGCCTCGCTTCACTGCGGTAGGGTCGAGTAAGAAGCTGGCCAAGCTGGCGGCCGCGCGCTCGGCGCTGGCGGCGCTGGAGCAGGGCGGCGCACGGGACGGGCCCGCGCCCGCCGAGCCGCACGCCGCGCTGCACCAGACGCTCGCCGACCACATCGGCAAGTACGTACTGCTCCACAAGTCATGTCCTCATCATCGTCATTCTCCTGCCGCTATCCCTTTTTATTGGGGGTCGGCGCAACGTGTATTTTTCTTCCATACTTCTCTATTAGTTGAGTTGCTTATTTCAAACCTGAGAGAGAATTGTGCAGCGGGAGTGGACGAAATCCTGGGTAAAATCATCAAACGATACAAGCAATCACTCACTCCTCCCATTACGTTTACCTGTAACCTAGCCCTATCTACTGGCGGTTTTTCGGGTCTTTAAAACTGCTCTAATTAAACCCATCTTCAAGAGCGGTGACAGAGAGAAATACTACTAATTTTGTCTAAAAGTGTAAAGCTATTAGACGCTCTAATTTTTTTTAAAAACATCCGCCTAGTGACTTTCTGGAATCAGAAACCTCTCAGCGTCGCAGTTCGGTTTTCTTTGCTGAAAATTTACTGCTGACGCGGGTGCATGAGCTTACTAATAGGTACTATTTTTTTCCAATTCGGGCTCCCAAAAAAGCAAATGCTTAACCATATTTTGGATCTGTCTAAGGCCTTTGACGCGGTCTCTGTCCCGCATCTTTTTAAGAAGTTAGACACGATTGGAGTGAGAGGACTTCCCCTCTTACTTTTTGAAATCTATCTGAACAACCGTACACAGAGGGTGAGGATAGACAACTGGACAAGTGATGAGGTCAATGTATGCTTTGGTGTTCCGCAAGGAAGTATTCTTGGGCCCTCACTGTTTTTAGTTTATATCAACGACCTTTGTCATCTACAACTTATTGAATTTATTCAGTGATGATTTTAATTTAATTAGATTTATAAGGTTATTTTACAATGCTCTCTCTTCAGACTGGTGAACGAGAAGTTCAACGAGCTGATGAAGAACGACTTGGTGCACTCGAAGCGCAAGGTGCTAGCCGGCATCGTCATCACCACGCACAACCGCATTGACGACGCGCGGGTGAGTCGGTACCTCTAGTTGTCCTACCGGTACGTCTAGTTGACCTAGCACACATCACGGAACGCTATGGGTACCTGCCCTCACTGCCGTCTCAAACATTCATCCTGTATAACAGAAGTCATTGTGAACCGGCGGTAACTGCTGCTAAGGTTTTGTAAATCGAAATGGAGTCTATTTTATTATGTTCTTTTATTTCTTCTCTTATTTAATTGCAAAAAAAATTACAACTTGTTTGTTATCTAAATTCTCGCCTTCTTTGTAGAATCACCGCTAAACTACTGCTGACACCCGCCGCTGGCACACCCATCATAGAAATGTAATATTTGGAGTATAAACATGTTCTAGGTGATAGCGGTGACGACGGGCACCAAGTGCGTGTCGGGCGAGCATATGTCCGTCACCGGCCGTGCCGTCAACGACTGCCACGCCGAGGTACGCGCCATTCACGTCATAGCTGTACAAGGATCTATTGGCGAGTGGCCTAAATCAAAACGAATGCCGCCATTTTGTTGTTTTAATACATTTCACAATCGCACAAAAGTTTCCGTCATTCGAGCACCAAAAGATCCTTGTAACATTCACCCAGCCTTGTTTACATAACAGTACATTACCTGAAGATTTTGACATTATAACACTTTAGCCGGACTTTTTGACGTTACAATAATAATTAATTAATTTATATCAGGTAATAACACCCATTGCCAAACATGAAATCATATCGAATCAAATCATATGAAATTACAAAACATTGACACCTCAAGTTTTTGCAGCATCTGTTACTCGCCTAACAAATGATCTAGAAATTAAATGAAAGGAGCTGATTAGCGTTCATGTTTAAGTCATTTGTCGGTATCGTGTAAGCTTGGAATGAAACGAAAATGAACAGTCACTCGAGTGAAGTAGTCAATCGTCTAATATCGGCTCGATTGAGTGGTTGAACCGTGTGGCTCCGTTGTGTGCAGGTGGCGGCGCGGCGCTGCCTGCAACGGCACCTGTACGCGCAGCTGCTCATGTACGCCAACCAACCAGGTGAGTCGCCACATCACAATCGTGTCCTTACCAACACAATGACCCACACTCGCCTCCACCCACAGCTCACTCCCTCTCACCACACTCGCCTCCACCCACAGCTCACTCTCTCTCACCACACTCAGCTCACTCTCTCTCACCACACTCGCCTCCACCCACAGCTCACTCTCTCTCACCACACTCAGCTCACTCTCTCTCTCTCACCACACTCGCCTCCAACCACAGCTCACTCTCTCTCACCACACTCGCCTCCACCCACAGCTCACTCTCTCTCACCACACTCACCTCCTCCCACAGCTCACTCTCTCTCACCACACTCACCTCCTCCCACAGCTCACTCTCTAACCACACTCGCCTCCAATCACAGCTCACTGTCTCACACCACACTCGCCTCCACCCACAGCTCACTCTCTAACCACACTCACCCCCACCCACAACTCACTCTCTCACCACACTCACCTCCTCCCACAGCTTACCCTCTCTCACCACACTCGCCTCCACCCACAGCTCACTCTCTCTCACCACACTCACCTCCTCCCACAGCTCACTCTATAACCACACTCACCCCCACCCACAACTCACTCTCTCACCACACTCGCCTCCAACCACAACTCACCCTCTCACCACACTCGCCTCCAACCACAGCTCACTCTCCCACCACATTCGCCTCCACCCACAGCTCACTCTCTCTCATCCGCAACACACGCCGCACAAGTGTACACAGACTAAGGCTTGCGCTCGACACTTGATGACGACCAAAAGCACAAATGTGGGCATACCAAGTCACATGCACGTGCTGCACCACCGACGTGCAATTGACTGTAAAGTAAGATCTGTTCCAAAAGTGTCTGACGACGATGTAAACAGTTGGGTCCGAAAACGTACATGTGTATGCCAATTTGTAGAGTCACTTATAAATTGAGTGCTTTCATTTAATTATTTGAACACTAGAACCCGAAATTCTAATTTAAAATCACATGCATGCTGTGGAAATGTGTTCCTTGCGAAGTATGTGCGTGTAACTATGAACGATAGACGCAGGAGATGTGATAAGGTAACGTTGCGGCGTGAAGGTAGGTCAGTGACAAACATTGACAAGAGTACGCTCGGATGGTTTGCTCGTGTAGGATGAGTTAGAGGCGACTAACAGATCAGATGTGAGTGGAAACGTCGGGAAGGGACGCGCTAGAAGGACATAATGCATGTATAGTGCCCTTATTGGCGATGTTCTTCAGAAAGATCAGGTGCGAAGTACTCGTAGTACGAGTATGACCTGGAAGCCAATTCCCGTAATTAAAAACTTTCAAAATCTAGTCGCAATGTCATCTCAGCGACAATCAATTTCAAAAACTTGTCAAAAATGTAGGGAAATTAGAGGTATTTTTGACAGATTGGGACAGATCCGACTGTGAACGTTCGTGAGTATGTAAGGATCGTAGCAGGTGGCGCTCTGGGGTGTCTGCCTTCGCCAGGGAGGAGGCATGAGCTTGTGTGTATGTGTAAAACTATAATTTTTGAGTGTTCAGACCCTAGCCAGACCATAGAAGAAAGCGACCTAGAACCCCTCCTCGGCGGAGGCTTTCAGCTGAAGCCCTCTCGCCAGGTGCACCTGTACGTGAGCACGGCGCCGTGCGGCGACGGGCGCATCTTCTCCCCGCACGAGCAGCACCACGCCGAGCCCGACAAGCACCCCAACAGGTGAGTGCTGCACTCGCACGAGCACTGGCGAGTCAACTCTCTCACTTAGAATTGGCCTCAAATGTCATGATTCCATGAAATGTCATTCGATGAATGTATAAATACGTTCTTGTTACGGTCGCGAACGAAACCTTGATCAACATAAAACCTGATACTGACCTGCAAATTGCAAAACACTTTAAAATGTCGCGGCTCGCTCGCTTTCATCTTAAACGATTGCGTGAAAAAGTAGTAATGTACAAAACCGATAGACACCGGTACATCGATACTCAATGATGAACATTTCGCCTACAGACTGGCGCGCGGCCAGCTGCGCACCAAGATCGAGTCGGGCGAGGGCACCATCCCCGTCAAGAACTGCAACAACGTGCTGCAGACGTGGGACGGCGTCATGCAGGTACCTGCACTAGCTCATACGGTGGCACATTCAATGAGCTGGCGCGACTCCGCACAAGTTGTGGTTACCTATTTATTTATTTATTTATTCAGATCTACCAAGAACTGCTTGTCCTACTAACCTCTTAAAAAACATGTGTTTGAAACATTATACAGTGCAATAATTACTTAAATGTAAACACCACATGACCAATAGTCCGGTCAAATTAGACCAAAAAATAGGGGTGAGGTTACAATAATTCACACTCGGCTGAAAATATTGGTAGGATTGTTCAAAACACTATTACATATAAGTGAAATGTGAAGACTCCTCATCGATCCAACACCTGGACAAAATATTGGTAGGATTGTTCAAAACACTATTACATATAAGTGAAATGTGAAGACTCCTCATCGATCCAACACCTGGACAAAATATTGGTAGGATTGTTCAAAACACTATTACATATAAGTGAAATGTGAAAACTCCTCATCGATCCAACACCTGGACAAAAATATTGGTAGGATTGTTCAAAACACTATTACATATAAGTGAAATGTGAAAACTCCTCATCGATCCAACACCTGGACAAAAATATTGGTAGGATTGTTCAAAACACTATTACATATAAGTGAAATGTGAAAACTCCTCATCGATCCAACACCTGGACAAAAATATTGGTAGGATTGTTCAAAACACTATTACATATAAGTGAAATGTGAAAACTCCTCATCGATCCAACACCTGGTCAAAAATATTGGTAGGATTGTTCAAAACACTATTACATATAAGTGAAATGTGAAAACTCCTCATCGATCCAACACCTGGTCAAAAATATTGGTAGGATTGTTCAAAACACTATTACATATAAGTGAAATGTGAAAACTCCTCATCGATCCAACACCTGGACAAAAATATTGGTAGGATTGTTCAAAACACTATTACATATAAGTGAAATGTGAAAACTCCTCATCGATCCAACACCTGGACAAAAATATTGGTAGGATTGTTCAAAACACTATTACATATAAGTGAAATGTGAAAACTCCTCATCGATCCAACACCTGGACAAAAATATTGGTAGGATTGTTCAAAACACTATTACATATAAGTGAAATGTGAAAACTCCTCATCGATCCAACACCTGGACAAAAATATTGGTAGGATTGTTCAAAACACTATTACATATAAGTGAAATGTGAAAACTCCTCATCGATCCAACACCTGGTCAAAAATATTGGTAGGATTGTTCAAAACACTATTACATATAAGTGAAATGTGAAAACTCCTCATCGATCCAACACCTGGACAAAAATATTGGTAGGATTGTTCAAAACACTATTACATATAAGTGAAATGTGAAAACTCCTCATCGATCCAACACCTGGACAAAAATATTGGTAGGATTGTTCAAAACACTATTACATATAAGTGAAATGTGAAAACTCCTCATCGATCCAACACCTAGACAAAAATATTGGTAGGATTGTTCAAAACACTATTACATATAAGTGAAATGTGAAAACTCCTCATCGATCCAACACCTGGACAAAAATATTGGTAGGATTGTTCAAAACACTATTACATATAAGTGAAATGTGAAAACTCCTCATCGATCCAACACCTGGACAAAAATATTGGTAGGATTGTTCAAAACACTATTACATATAAGTGAAATGTGAAAACTCCTCATCGATCCAACACCTGGACAAAAATATTGGTAGGATTGTTCAAAACACTATTACATATAAGTGAAATGTGAAAACTCCTCATCGATCCAACACCTGGTCAAAAATATTGGTAGGATTGTTCAAAACACTATTACATATAAGTGAAATGTGAAAACTCCTCATCGATCCAACACCTGGACAAAAATATTGGTAGGATTGTTCAAAACACTATTACATATAAGTGAAATGTGAAAACTCCTCATCGATCCAACACCTGGACAAAAATATTGGTAGGATTGTTCAAAACACTATTACATATAAGTGAAATGTGAAAACTCCTCATCGATCCAACACCTGGACAAAAATATTGGTAGGATTGTTCAAAACACTATTACATATAAGTGAAATGTGAAGACTCCTCATCGATCCAACACCTGGACAAAAATATTGGTAGGATTGTTCAAAACACTATTACATATAAGTGAAATGTGAAAACTCCTCATCGATCCAACACCTGGACAAAAATATTGGTAGGATTGTTCAAAACACTATTACATATAAGTGAAATGTGAAAACTCCTCATCGATCCAACACCTGGACAAAAATATTGGTAGGATTGTTCAAAACACTATTACATATAAGTGAAATGTGAAAACTCCTCATCGATCCAACACCTGGACAAAAAATTACTCGGGGTCAAAGGTCACAAAAACGCGTTTTTCGCGATTTTCAGCAAAACTGTAGGTTTTATCATAAAATTAGCCCAGACAGAAATCGTAGATCAGATAATTATCTATAAAAAATGTCTAAATACTTCTTTCCTAAGAGCCGCCGTTTTTAAGATATAACGATTCAAAAAGTTGAAAGAGTTGTAATCGTCATAATATGCACACGTTCGTTTAATCGAACCTTTAGCGTCCTGTTATCTACGTTTGTAGTTTTGCAAACATTTCTTAATTCGTTCAAAGTGAACTGACAGTCATCGCTATTTTCGATGTAAGTGAATATTTCCTATATATATAAGAATATAACTAATTGTTAACTCGCTGTTTCTAGTAGCTCCACAAACTGCGGTCGATGACCCCAAGAACAACCATGATATCCTTTTTTGTTTTACTTTGGTTAGATATTGATACCCATGACGTCTGCCGAGTTTCGCTAGCTAATTTAATTTGACCCTGTAGATATATTTTGATGATAGTAGCTGTAGAAAATCGCACGGGAAAGTACTACCGGGATTAAAAATACCCTATTTGTTAATCCAGGTTATAAACTACACGTGTGCCAAAATGTGGACCTCATTGTGGACCCTATCGGGCACAGCAAAATAGTAGGAGAGAGGAAACTTCGAAAACCCAACTTGTTAGTCTTATTAACTATATGTCATATTGTTTGGTTCAGGTTGTGATGTTGTGTGGTTGGGACTTGTTATGCTATGTTGTCGGGCGGTCCTCAGGGCGAGCGCCTGCTGACCATGTCGTGCTCGGACAAGGTGGCTCGCTGGTGCGTGTGCGGCCTGCAAGGGGCGCTCCTGTCGCGCCTGCTGCGGCCCGTGTACCTGCAGTCGCTGGTGCTGGGCTCGCTGCTGCACCCGCACCACATGTACAGGTTAGTGCGCAAGATTGAAATAACGCTTATTAAAGATGTCAAAATCCTGTTAAATCCAATACGAAATGTGTTACGCTGTTGGTAAACATTTGTGCGATATAGCTTTATGACATGTATTTAAAAAAAAAACAAGATGACGGTGTTATTTCCGATTTTGGCCACGCGCCATAGTCTCTTGTACAGCTATAGATCTAAATAATAACAAAGCGACGCTTATCAAAGACAAGCTGTGCGCCCGTTGCGATTCCCCGTCGGCAAATATACGGACTTCCATGCAAACTTTTGTTTCACCCCTTTAGGGTATGAATTTTCAAAAATACTCTGTACACTTTCTGTATATAAGGAACTCTTGCGCAACATTCCAAGCTTCTAGAGCCAGGGGCTTAAGCTGTGCGTTGTCTATCAATGCACACGAACGAAGAAACGAAGGGACGAAATTCTTTAACGCAGTCTCGTAACGACAAAGCGTTATGCCCCTCCGTGCTACTTTCGATAGTTTTTATGATTTTCGAAGGTGCGGAATAATGGCGGCTGCGAACATTTTAAAATGTTTCCTTATCGGTGTAGGTTTCATGGTCTTCGAGGGTGCTAAAGCCAATAGTGAGGACTAAATAAAAATCCACACACACACATGATACTAGGGTGGGATGTAAATAAAACAGCAGTGAATATTTAACGAGAGCTATATTAACAACTATAACTACGTACACGACAGTCTACTCGATGGAGAAGGGCGCCGCGCGGTGCGTGAGCAGGTAGTACGTGCCGCGGGCCCTGCGGACACAATATCATATCGTCACACCAAACACGTCTCTTTGATCCCTACTCAAGGTACATGTACCCACACTCAGGAAACCGGATTGTTGAACTACAAATAGAAACACAACTGTTAAGCTTTGGTTTGCTAGGGAAGCGTTTCCATCATTAGTATAACGGCCTGTCAATGTCACCAGTATTTGACATTAAGGTGTCAAGAAACGCTCTGTATTTGGACAGCCGTTATAGAGTGACCGTAGGAAACCAATACAAGCCCTGAGTGTACAGCGAAAATCAACCGGTAAGAGAATAATAATGTTATGGATGTACGGGCTTCATGTAGACGACTGCAACATGCTTATTATAAAAAAAAAACTACACAGTCTGGCCATAAATACTGTTACAATTAAAAATAAGAAAGATATTACATTTGAATTTGGAATCTGTCATTTTTATACGATTGTTCATTGAGTTTTCTAATTTTGGCGCCAATACATTGTACAATATTTTGCGATATTAAAATTGAGTGGGGTGATAACGAGAACCGAATCGCTGTGATTGCATTACACAAAGTTGGTATGGAGCCAAATGCAATTTTTAAAAATCTCCATACGCTTGGTATCAGTCAAATGTGTGTGTACCGGGCTATTAATAGGTACAATGAGACCTCCTCTGTTTGTGACAGAAAAACATCTGGCCGTCCACGTAGTGTTCGTACGAAAAAGGTGGTCAAAGCAGTAAGGGAAAGAATTCGAAGAAATCCTGTCCGAAAGCAAAAGATTTTATCTCGGGAGATGAAGATAGCACCCAGAACCATGTCGCGTATTTTAAAAGATGACTTAGGACTTGCAGCCTATAAGAAACACACTGTGTTTTTTTACTGATAATTTAAAAAAGAATAGGGTGGTAAAATCGAAACAACTACTGAAGCGGTACGCAAAGGGAGGTCACAGAAAAAATTTGTTTACGGATGAGAAAATCTTTACAATTGAGCAACATTTTAACACACAAAATGACCGTATTTATGCTCAAAGCTCTAAGGAAGCTTCCCAATTAGTCGACAGAGTGCAACGTGGACATTATCCGACTTCAGTGATGGTTTGGTGGGGTGTTAGCTATGAAGGAGTGACTGAGCCATATTTTTTGTGAAAAAGGTATCAAAACATCGGCACAAGTGTATCAAGATACCATTCTTGAGAAGGTAGTTAAGCCCCTTAACAACACCATGTTCAATAACCAAGTATAGTCCTTCCAACAAGACTCGGCGCCGGGTCATAAAGCTCGGTCCACGCAGTCTTTGTTGGAAGTGAACGTTTCGGACTTCATCAGAGCTGAAGACTGGCCGTCGTCTAGTCCCGAGCTTAATCCGCTGGATTATGGTCTCTGATTATATTTATGGTCAGTTTTAGAGAGTACGGCTTGCTCTAAACACCATGATAATTTGGAGTCCCTAAAACAATCCATAAGATTGGCAGTGAAGAATTTTCCCATGGAAAGAGTGCGTGCTTCTGTTGATAACTGGCCTCAACGTTTAAAGGACTGTATTGCAGCCAATGGAGACCACTTCGAATAAGCTTTTTATATTTTAAATTGTTTTATATTTATGTATTAAACTAACACACTGTAAAAGTAATAAATATTATTTGCAATAAAAAAAAAAAATTTTTCTTCGTGACAATATTTATGGCAAGACTAGGTAACTAGGTATATAGGGAACTTTACTCTCGGTGCGGAACTAGTTGAAGACCGATTACTAACAAACGATATCATATTAGAAAGAAGGAATGCATGAGACATTTACAAGTTACGAGTGTAAACACCACTCTCGAAACTTTTGTGAAACACAAAACAAACACATACATTGGATTTTTGTTGAAATGCACCAACTGAATCAGTGGCTCATTCAAGTATACACCTCCACCCAGAAGCGTGCCTGTATACCTACCCGTAACAGCCCTATCAGCCGCTGCCGATAGTAAGCCGGTCCCCCTTGGGGGTGAGTCCGAACAGCCGCTTCACGAACGCCATGAGCTTGGACTCGTTGCCGAGCTCCAGCGAGTACGAGACGGGCGCGAGCTGCGGCGGCGCGATGCCGACGTAGTTGTTCCTCTCCTTGCTGACGTGGTTCAGCTCTCCGTTGCCGCTCTTGACGAGGGTGTTGATGTCTCTGACCACGCTAATGATCGGGACCACGCTCTTACGGTTCTTGACGAGGAAGTTGAGCGCTCGGAAGATGAAGTTGTCTTCGTTGTCTGATCGGCTGAACAGCTGTAGGAATCGTTTCTGTCGTTTCTTCGCGTGTCTGTCTGTGTGTTTGTGCGCCTCTGTTGTGGTTATCTCTCCTTGATTGTGGGTTGTCTGTTCGTTGCTTGCACGTACCCAACTGTTCGGTGGTTCAATCTTCTGTACGTCATCTTTGACTTGCTTTCCGTTATGTTTGACTTCGTGCCGATGTTTTCTGTAGTCTGTGACTTGTGTAGTTGTTTCATCGTTATTTACATTCACAACAGGTGTCCGTTGGTCTTTAGTTTGTGTGTCATTAGTAGCTGTGTGTATGTTGAGATGCTGTTCGCCTTTCTTCGACACTTCGTGGATGTCAGCGACCAATGTCTTAACGTCACGTTTGACGTGGTTCTTACGTAGATTGTTGTTACTAGACGTGAAGTACCTCACATTGTGTGTACTGTGTATATCTGTGTGTACGTTTGTATGTATTTTTGATTTCTTTTCTAAGGATTTGGGTCGTCGAATATGTTCCACCACTAGATTTCTGCCAAATTCTTTTGTATCTACTCTAGTTGAGTCCAGTTTTATCCTCTTGGAACCGATTCGAAGTGGTTTAATCTGGTTCAAATCGGAATGGTCATTGCTATCGTGGGAATGATTCTTGTGTGACGTTAAGTAGTAAGAGTAGAAGCCTCGGGTCTGCTCCGTGCCGTCACCTGCAAGCGTGGAGTGATCATACAATAATGTGCGTTACGCATGTGACGCTACAGTGCAAAATTGTGCAAGATGGTGATTTCATATTTACATGTCTAGAAAGGTGAAAATCGTGGGAAGCTGGTGGTTTGCCAACATTTACTATACATTCTATGATATAAGACATCGAACAAAAATATTAGTCATCATGCCTTCACAACTGAAGGGAAGATCCTGAAATGCACGTGATCCATCTTTGAAACTACCTTGAAGCATTAATCGACCGTTGAAACCTTTTAAAAGATTCAAGTGTGAAAAAGGTTCACAAAACAACTTTGAAGTCAAGCGGCTCCAGCGCAACGCATTTTCATACAAAGAAGGGCGATGCGACCCGTCTGTAGAGTGCGATGGTTCATAGAAAATGTCCGAAAGCGATGAAGGAGGATTTTTGCAATGCGCTAGCCTTAAAACCTCAATGTGCAACCTCTCGCTCCCTCCCACGCTCAACTACCCTCGTGCCTGTCTTACTTGTGGTCGAGCCCAGCGCCCATGCGCACAGTCGGTCCGTGCGCACAGCGGCCCCGCGAGAACTCCTTCCAGGACGGACAGGCGGTGGAGACGAACCCGCGCGGCCGCAGCACCGACTCCGCGTAGAACATGTACGAGCGCCAGTGGCTGCAGAAGACTGCGGGGGGCGGGGGCACGGAAAGGGGCAGTTAGTATAACATGTTAGAGGGGGGGGGGGGGGTTAATATTGTTCCTTACGATGTGATTGGTTGTTGGCCTGTTAGATCATTCGTATTCTCTCATGTCGGTACGAGCACGGACTGAAATTGTAGCACCCCACCTCGGATTGGTTGGCAATAAAATATGCTAGACAACAATAGGCTAGTTGACAGTATTCGAGAAAACAATAAGTAATGCTCCTTGTGGTTAATTTCCTCTAAGTACGTCTGGTGGAGGGTCTTGCGCCTCCAGGACACTCACGTGTCAATGAGTAAGGTTGCTCGACGTGTACTCACACTTGTTGAGCAGCAACTGTTGCGGTATGACCACCTCGAGCTCGCAGCCCGGCTGCGGGCTCTTGCCGCCGTTCGGAAAGAAGTCTGCGTGGCCGATGGGCTCCTTGTACCCTGGGAAACAATCAATCTTATAATGAGGCCTACAGGGCCAACTTAAATTACTTAGCGAAACTCCGCAGACGTGAGGAGTATCGATATCTACACAAGATAAATAGAAATTGTTTAGATATCGATACCCAGTAAGTCCGTCACGTTAAAACAAACAAAAATAGATTTTTTTAAACTTACATTTCAAATAACTACAGCCCAATGGTCGTTACAATGGTCGTTACAATGGTCGTTGACGCCAAAACAAATATACTTAATCCAATCATATGTTTTTGGTTTTAACATGTTTAGTTATCGATACACACCACGTCGGTGGAGTTCGGCTAGTTAATTTAATTTGACCTAGTATAAACGTTACTTAGCGCGTACCTACTTAAGGTCTCTGCATACAGCGGGCGGGGCGGGGCGGGACGGGACGGCGACGGCGACGCGACGCTGAGCAGTTGTAATGTACTACGCGACGGTTACCGTCGCGTCGAACGGGGCGGCTCTGTGTGGCGTCGTCCGTGACAGTACTAGATATTACGGACGACGCCACACAGAGCCGCCCCGCTCGACGCGACGGTAACCGTCGCGCCCCGCCGCCGCCACGCCAAGCGGGAATACAAGTCAGAAGCGGCGGGGTGGGGTGTGCCGCGACGCGAGCGCGTTTTTGATTTATTTCATGCACTCATTTCTGTTTACGTTGTTTTTCTTAGCTAGCGCAACTATAAGCAATAGCGTTTCCATGTCTGAATCGCTCAACATCTTTTTTGATGAAAGAAATGCGCGGCGGGACGGGACGTGATCGCGCCCGCAATGTGAACACTTCCGCCGCGCCAGCGCCGCGCCGCCGTCCCGCCCCGCCCCGCCCGCTGTGTGCATAGACCTTTAGGCTAAGCGTTATTCCTGTCACTGTCCCACTAGAAGGGCAAGACTGAGACAAGAAGATGTCGAAGTGAGAGCACGAAGTAGAACTAGTCTGGTTCAACATTACATACTTAGCCTTTTCGTTCCCACTGCTGGGACTCTGACCCCCCCTCTGTGAGAGGGACTGGGCGTTGTGTAGTTTTGGGGTTGAATAAGTGCTGATTCTCGCCACTAAAGGCGTATTAATCTCAAAAGATTCTATTGAGTTTTTGTAATCCACCTCGCGGGCCACCGCGGGTGCTGGACGTCACATGTCGGCGAATGTTTGTTGGTAGGACATGCCGGTATCCTCGCAATGTTTTCCTACACCGTTTGGGTAGCCGCGGGGATTGTATAAATTGCACAAAGTAAAATGCCTGACGGTCGGGGTTCGAATCGGCGACGTTGTCTCCGGGCCCAGAGCACGTATTTATATGTATCTGGCAGACTCAACCTCAAAGCATTGATTTCAATAAAACCATTTACAGGCATTTTTTAACTGTTAAGGAGTTGGACGCACAGAAAGACGAAGCTAATTGCCCCTTTTCAAAGCGTAGTAGGTTCCTATGAAGAAAAACGGCCAAGAAACTCCATGGAGAATGTGTATCTAGAGAGCTCAATCCTTGGGATGCCTTTTTGTATAGCTGGTGCCTTACCGAAGATCCCGGCGTCCGTGTGTATGACGTCCACGAAGTGCGCGTCAGTGGTGTCCAGTCGCTGCTCCAGCGGCAGACCGCTGAACAGGGGCAGCGCGGGGTCCAGTCCGGTGATCCGCGACACGCGACCTGGCGGGGAGGCAGCACACACTCAGTGGATCTTTTGCAACTAACTAGTTGTTTCGACTGCCCGTCGGTCTCGTGCTCGCAAGCGCGACTGCCGAGCGTGGGGTCCGGGCTTCGACTCCCAGGTTGGGCAAAGTGTTGTTGTTTTTCCATTAGGATCTTTTTATTAACAGCCCGGAGTTTAGAAGTCGGCGGCGTGACACCCCCGTGCCTCCGTGCGCACGTTAAGTCGTTGGTGCTGCGACCCTGGCGCCTGAACTCTCTCCGGTCTTGTCGGATTGCGTGATGTCCCATCGGACAATGAGAGTGAGGGAAGAGAGAGTGCACTATAATGTCTCCCGCTGTTTCGTGGCCGAAACACGGCCTGGAGGACTACTGTAGCCAGTCCACGAGTCCGTGCCCATCCGCGGATCTTAACGTTCTACTGCACACGTATTGCAGTCGTTACGTGCGGCGTGCTCGTGCCGCGAGCGCCGCCGCCGCTTCGTCTGATGGACTGCACATACAACTAGTGCTACAAGGATCTCTCGGCGCCTGAATGACAACTGCACAAGACCATTGCCCTGTCAATGTCATCCAAGCGCCGGAAGCTCCTGCAGCACAGCGCAGTATACACGATACCTGTGGCGAGCGCGCTGCCCGCCACGCCGGCCGCCTGCGCGCCCAGGCTGTGCCCCACGAAGTGCGTGCTGTTCAGCTGCAGGCCCCTGCGCAGTAAGGTGGCATTACTCACACGGTGTAAGCGGTCACAGTAGCTTCTATAAATATATTACTATAAAACAAAGTCGCTTTTCATCAAAATCCACTTAGTGGTTTTTGCGTGAAAGAGTAACAAACATTCGTGTGACTATACTGAAGCTGTTAGTGGTTGGTTACCGGGAGACCATGTAGTCGACGAAGGCGGCGGCGAAGCGGCCGATGTACCAGGTGTTCTGCGCCGCCGTGAAGTACCAGGGGCCCGCCTCCAGCCGGTGCGCGTCCACCATGATCACGTTGGTGTCACCGCGCTGCATGTAGGCTGTGCAAACAAACGGCGTCACTACATCTAACACACGTTACGTCTCGCGAGGCCCTGGGCTCTAGCCGAGTAATAATATTATAACCCGCTGCCGCTGGTCAAAAGTGATTCGCATTTGGGACCCTGTGTAAAGTACAATATTCTCCTCGGGGTAAAAATGTCTTCGTCTAGTCCCCCTCGCTTCGCCTAAAAGTGAATTGTAGAGTCCCTGCGCTCGGGAGCACCAGCGTCCTTCGTTACTTTCGGGATACAATACAGCGCCCGTGGCAACTGCTTGATCCCCTTGGTGTATGAATAATCTACTTGTACGTACCCTCTCGGAGCATGATGCCGCTGCCGTCGTCGGGCTGCTCCATGAAGGCGTGGAAGTAGACGACGGTGGGCGCGCCGAAGTCCATGTTGGACGCGAACAGGCGCTCGTCGTCTCCCGCCACCAGCTCCTGGTACACGGTCGGGTTGTGTCTGCAACACACGAGCACATGCTGACTGGCGCACGATATACCGAGTAGGGAATTCAATCTTGAGTCGAGGTATCTAGAATGCTACTTCGCCAAGTATTTGTAAGCGTATACAGATAGCGTGGCGACTAGAGAAGCGTGGCTAACCTGGTGAACAGCTGGAAGCCGATGTCGCTGGAGTCCTTCACGAAGGGGCACTTGGACTTGTCCACCGGCGCGATCTGCAGCAGCGCGTTCTCGTACTGCACGCCCGGCGGGCCTGCGGGCCACGGCACAACAAAACATTTTATTTCACATAAACCTACATGGGCACTTATGGAACGTCTCAAGCTAGGTAGGCCAATAGCTAGGGGCTCCAATCGGTCGTTTCCTATGGAGAAGAGCCGGCAAGCCCTATTAAGAATAATTGACTTTTACGTAATGTTTTCAAATTCCAGTGTTTGTAGGTACGGGAGGACAGTGTAGCCTGCACTGTGTAACCTGCAGTGTGTAGCCTGCAGTGTGTAGCCTGCAGTGTGTAGCCTGCACTGTGTAGCCTGCACTGTGTAGCCTGCACTGTGTAGCCTGCACTGTGTAGCCTGCACTGTGTAGCCTGCGCTGTGTAGCCTGCACTGTGTAGCCTGCACTGTGTAGCCTGCACTGTGTAGCCTGCACTGTGTAGCCTGCACTGTGTAGCCTGCACTGTGTAGCCTGCACTGTGTAGCCTGCACTGTGTAGCCTGCACTGTGTAGCCTGCACTGTGTAGCTTGCACTGTGTAGCCTGCACTGTGTAGCCTGCACTGTGTAGCCTGCACTGTGTAGCCTGCACTGTGTAGCCTGCACTGTGTAGCCTGCACTGTGTAGCCTGCACTGTGTAGCCTGCACTGTGTAGCCTGCACTGTGTAGCCTGCAGTGTGTAGCCTGCACTGTGTAGCCTGCAGTGTGTGGGTCAACGTTACTCCTACGAGTACAAGGCCTACAATGTTCTCACATTCACATCATATAAAAGATCGCTTTTACTCGCCACTTCGTCCGCGTGAAACGTCTTGTTCCCCCGCCCCGTCGCATCGCATCGCATCGCATCGCCTGCCCGCGCTATTACTTCGTTTTCACTTAGCGTTCTTTCTGGCTTTTTTTTTTTGCTCGTCTCCTCAGAGTCCTAGCGTGACGTCAGTTCGCTCTATCGCATCGACCCAAAGAAGAGTACCATCGACACGAAAAGAAGAAGCACGCATCAGCCCGCGCTGGCTACATGAGCGCTGTCGCACACTATGGCTGCTCGCGCTGAGTAAAGTCAATAAAGTACCACAGCAAGTTTTTCCTCCATTTTGAACAGGGTTAAGGGAGATGCGCGAGGTGGCCGGCGAAATTCAAATTTTCTTACGTTTTTTGCAATTTGCAGGTGAGCGCCATGTTGAATGTTGATTAAAATATGATCGGCGAGCGTAACAAATATGACTTGGGTACCACATTCATGTAGCAAGTCGTTTAACGGGCTATTTTGAACGCCAGAGTTAAGGCGCAGTTTGCCATTAATGCAGGTATAGGAGCATCCCTATACTACACGCAAGACGCAATACTTGAAGGTAAAAGTGTGGCTCTCCGCAGGACTTGGTGACGAAAGTGTAGCGCTCGGTGACATTAGTGTGGCATTCGATGACATGGGATGAAGCAAAAGTAGTTCAATTCTCGTGATGATCCCGCTCCCCTCCCGCGCCCGCGCCAATGTACTAGGGATCGGCGCAGGTCTTCCTCCACCCTTCTCTATCAGTGACCTCGGTAGTCACCCCTGTCCAGTCGCATCGTCTGTCACACAGTCCATCCTTCGTGTCGCTGGTCGTCCTCTACACGTACGAGTATACGTTTCCTGCCACCGTCGTCGCCGCAGACTAATATTTCCGTCCATTCACACATTTAAGTGAGTACTGAGACCATAACTACAAATCATTCGAAGGCAAGCCCATCGCAGTCTCACTTGTAATGGAGCATCAACTATATAGCACTGCGTTAAGGTTCATAATCCGAAAGCACTGGCGTCCCATATTCATACAAGTTTAATATGTTAAAACCGCGAGATGTCGTAGAACCGTGCGGTGAGCTCGTAATAACGTAAAACGCTTCGCAGGTGAAACTTGTGATGCTCGCTCATGACATAACGCGCAGGCACAGGAGCGGCGCGCGGGATCTTAATAGAACTGTAAATGTTACGGCTCGACATACAAACGAAACTGTATCTACATGATGTATACATACTAGCCTATGCCGGCGACGTCGCCCGCGTCAATTGTTTTGTTCCCCCGAGCCTCCCCGTCGCATCGCATCGCCTGCCCGCGCTGGTATTTCGTTTTCGCTTAGCGTTCTTTCTAGGTTTTATCTTTTTGCTGGCTCCTGAGGGTCTTAGCGTGTTAATCAAATGTGCTATCAAATGCAAACCCTACCTTTGCTATCGGGTAAAAACCCAATAACAGTATGCCCGAGCTGAGAATCAAACCCAGGAGCCCACACTCGGCAGCCGCGCTTGCGATCACTAGACCAACGCGGCACTAGGACACTCATAAGTGACGTCACCAGAGATATAGGACGTAATGTACTCATGACTGCGCCGGCGCCACAGGAAGGCTTATCCAACCTGCTGCAGTCGGCAGCTCGTAACGAGCGCTACATGCTCCTGCCGCCGCGTGACGGCGCTGGGGCCCGTTTTTCCACATTTTCATAACAGCCAGTCGGGCCGGTTCACTTATTGCACAATTTTACATATTTGCGTGGTCGGTAAAAGCGATTTTCCTTGTATTCCTTATTAGAACGCGCTTCGAACTCTGAGCCGATCTCTTGGCCGGGACATGGCCAGGCCGGACACCACATGACGACGCTGCTGTTAAAAATGTCACATACAGTCACGAGCAAAAGTATGTATACACTCGGCTTTATTCAAAAGCGATTTACACCTTTATTTTTTAATGAAATTTTATGTTGTTACGAATATAGCATTTTCGAACCCATAGGTTTATGTAATGTGTCGTGTTTCAACGTTGCATTCGTTATTTCACAAAAAAATCGTAATTGAAAGTTGCCAAGTCAAAGTTGACATATTGGTGCTCCTGACTACATATTTGGTTACATGTAGTGGAAAAGACACGTAAAAGTGATACTAGATATGTACAGCGCGGCAGGGACATCGACGCGCTAACTGTAACCATGGACTCGGCACATATGAGTTTAGACCCCATACGGCAGAAATTTTTCGTCGGTTATTAAAAAAAAATCTTCTGTTTCATCGAAAAGTGCAATACCTACGCGGTCAAAACGTATGGAACAGCAATATATTTTTTAATAACCGACGAAAAATTTCGACGCTACGGGGTCTAAACTCATGTGCTGAACCCATGGATACAGTTTGCGCGTCGATGTCCCTGGCTTTTGTTTACGTGTACGTGATATTCCCCACCTGAGATGACCTTACAATGTTGGATTTATTTGATGGTTCCAAAATACTGCTATACATTACTATTGGCAGCGTTTTCAATAATTGACGTATTGTCATCTCCGCAGTCAGTTCGTCGCTGTAGTGCCGCTAATCGTTCCGGCACGTGCACCGCAGCCCCCATCACAAGCCACGTGTACCGTTGTGGCGCTCGGTGGCGTGACGTATTATGTATCGCTGGGATTGTGGCTAATGCAACGTTGAGTAATGGGTTTAATCAAGCGTCGCCACCTTCCGGTGCGCTCCTTACAGTCGTTCCCTCGTGTGAAACTAACAAGATAACAAGAATGTCTACTGCAACAAAGCCGCGTCATGTTCCCAATGTAATTGCGGTCGCCGCAGCGTGTGTTCTTCTTCCATACAACTCTGCCACCTTAGTAGGCACTTCCTCAGAGCAGTTCTGTTTTCGAGTTACATCTCTCACAGCATTCTTCCATCATTTCTAGCAAGCAAGGGAGAGTCGACATTTCCTATCTGACTGGACTACCTCTGAGAACAAATTGCGAAACAAACGCAGGGGTTTAAAGTCCAGACATAATCTTGATCAGACCATTTGAGGAGCATGTAGATTAGTGTCTAAGATGGTGTTTTGATAAAAGAACCACACATATTTGAGCGGACCTGTCCAGTCAGTGCAAGCATTTGTCAGTAATCGTGTAGCTCAACTCAAAAGTTGAGGAGCTCGACGACTCAACGAACAATACCAAAGAAAAGCCATTTAGGTAGGCCCCATAAAGTAGTCAAGCTGTCAGAGCAAGTGTCAGTGCTTGCGACAGAGTGTCATTGGAGCGTGACAATGAGCTCAGCATGTATTAACATCATTACAGTATCGGTAATTAGCGCATTACTGAACGCGTGTCTTCGTGCCGAATGCCTGCCTTTCAGGGCGAGACCTCATCTGTTGCACGCGCCGTGCTTGTGTGTGCGCTGCGCTTGCGCACGGGTGTGGTAACTGTTACAAGTGGCTTGCGATTAATACTGAACTATGTAATGTAGCGGCCAATGGAGCGGACTGGGTGTTCGTTACCCACCAACAACGTTGTTGTTGTGGCGTCTGCTGTAGTCACGCATGTCGCAATGTGCGCATTGATAGAAACAGATAGAATACAGGAATATAAGGTATGTAAGGATCGTAGCAGGCGGCGTTCTGTAGTTTCTGCGCCCCGGGGCAGGAGGCGTGCTGTATGTGTGTACTTGTATACATACTCGTACAATACTGGTTATTGTGTAGGTAGGTGCGCACTCTCCTGCCGAGTCCTGCGTCTGTCCCAATGTACTGGTACTAATGCTAGCGCGACATGTACTAGTGCTAGCGCGACATGTACTCGTACTAGTGCTAGCGCGACATGTACTCGTACTAGTGCTAGCACGACATGTATTGTCATTCATAATTTATTATGTAGGTAAGTAGGTACACCATATCCAGAATAGTGGTGGTGGTGAATGGTTATGTGTGTACATCCAGCCACAGTCGGTTGGTGAGCAGAGAGTAATATTTGTTCGGGAATCGAACCCGCGATCACTGCGACAACCGCGCCGACGGCCGACCAAACGGTTAAAAACGCTCTAAGTATATCTGACGTCAACGTCAAGTTGACAAAGTATTGTTACAGCTAGCGAGCGGTTCACAGAGAGCGCTCCAGCATATGTGGATACATACTCCTAGCAAGCAACGTGACGCGACGTCCGCCACCATCCGACACCCGCACCCGTTACGTCATGCGCTTTCACTTACATTCCCAGGTTTTGGGGGAAATTCCTTATTCATTTCAACATTGGTTTGAAAAATTGCTCTAAGGCCTGGCACACACTCACATCATATAGGAGCAAGGAGTCTAAGGCCTGGCACACACTCACATCATATAGGAGCAAGGAGTCTAAGGCCTGGCACACACTCACATCATATAGGAGCAAGGAGCCTCAGGCCTGGCACACACTCACATCATATAGGAGCAAGGAGTCTAAGGCCTGGCACACACTCACATCATATAGGAGCAAGGAGTCTCAGGCCTGGCACACACTCACATCATATAGGAGCAAGGAGTCTAAGGCCTGGCACACACTCACATCATATAGGAGCAAGGAGTCTCAGGCCTGGCACACACTCACATCATATAGGAGCAAGGAGTCTAAGGCCTGGCACACACTCACATCATATAGGAGCAAGGAGTCTCAGGCCTGGCACACACTCACATCATATAGGAGCAAGGAGTCTAAGGCCTGGCACACACTCACATCATATAGGAGCAAGGAGTCTAAGGCCTGGCACACACTCACATCATATAGGAGCAAGGAGTCTAAGGCCTGGCACACACTCACATCATATAGGAGCAAGGAGTCTAAGGCCTGGCACACACTCACATCATTTTGGTGAAGTAGAAAGGATACGCGGATCATGCGAGTCATTTTGCGTTCAAACAAGGCGACGCCACGCGGCGGAGATCTGAGGGGTAGTTTCCCTAATTTAAAACGGTCAGAATCTAGTCACACTAATCTAACTCGGTGACAATCAATGTCAAAAAGTTAGGGAAACTAAAGATTTCACTGACAGATTGAGTCAGATTACACACATTCCTCCAGACCGTACTGCGGCCATTCAACAGAAACTAACCTTCGGCGCGGGAGATATTATAGTACAGGCGTGTCTGCGCCGACACAGGCGCACTCTCATAGTCCGATGGGACGACATCCGACACGACGGGAGAGAGATCAGGCGCAGGACCAACGGCTTAACGCGCGCATCGAGGTATGGAGGTATCACACCGCCTGTTACTAATGGGAAACCCCAATAAGACATTGCCCGATGTGGGATCACTCGGATTAGAATGCGAACGTGTCCAATACACCAAAATGATACGAGTGTGGAGCAAGTGTTATCAAGTAGGTAGCAATGATGATGTACTCACGGATGACGGAGAGGAAGCAGGCGAGCGGCACCATGGACTGCATGCTGGCACTTGTACACTAACTACTATATTCTCTAAATAAAACTAGTAATGTCGAAAACTGTCCTTAAAGTAACGCTAACGGAAATATTCTATAAATAACTAATTTAAATTGTAAACGTAAACATTTTTACTTGAATGAAAAATAATAAGCTTCGGTGAAGTATGATTGCAAATGTATGTATGTCGAGATAGCGCGTCACCGTCTGGGCGCGAGCGGGCGGCGCGACCCTCTCGAGCCGCGCCGCCATGCGGTAGGGGGGCGCGAGCTGGGGATTCATAACATTATGTAACAAAAGCATTTCAGCAAACAGAACAAAATAAGAAATAAAGAAAATACGTTTATTTATTTGCGGTAAACGTGACGCAGAGGAAAAACAACAACACTAACCTACACCTATACGAAGCAGAGGTCAATTTCACATTGAATAAAATAATTACTCGGCTAAATAATAATAATCTTGTCATAAATCTAGAAAAGACAATAATGCATTTTTATCAAAGGATGTCTAGTATACACCTTGACATTAACTACTTGGGGACTAAAACAGAGTCGGCAACTATGACTAGATTTCTTGGTGTTATTATAGATAATAACTTGTCCTGAAAACCTCAAACGGAACATATTTGTAAAAAAGTAAATAAATTTGCATATGCCCTCTATAAACTGGCTAAGATTGTTAGCCTGGAATCTCTTTTAATGGCTTACCATGGCTATGTTCCATCCACACTAAGGTTTGGTATAATATATTGGGGCAATTCAGTAAATAAAGGTTATGTCTTCAAAGCCCAAAAAAGATGCATCAGAGCTATGTGTGGCTTACAAACTACCGACAGCTGTCAACCTCTATTTAAAAGCCTCAAAATTTTAAGCTTGCCTTCTCTGTATATTTATGAGGTAAATATATTTGTTAAAACAAACATGAACCTGTATGAAATAGCTTTCAAAAGTAAAGAAAACGAAAAGAAGAAGCAGAAAGAGCTCAAAGTGCCACAGGTAGGTACGACTAGGATCAATCAGGGCGACTAGAATCTATTTTATTTTTATTTTTACGTTCAAAAGTGCCTTTTATGTGCCTATTGGAAATAAATGATTTGACTTTGACTTTGACTTTGGTATACACACAGGTATGCACACAGGTATACACACAGGTACGGCCTTCATGAGGAAAAGCTTTTTTTGTATGGCCCCAAGAATGTTTAATAAGTTACCTTGCTCAATAAAAACATCTAAATTTAGTTAATTTCAAGCGTAAATTATACTATTAATAGAAAAATGTTACTATTCTCTCAGCGACTACTTTGACGACAGTTCTTTGACATAACATATTTGTGTACTCGTAACTTGACTATAAAGCATGACGACTCTCCCAGCCAAAGGTTTTATAGTCATTGCTCCCAGCACTGTGGACGATATCAATTTTAATCATTTTCCTTAGCAGTAACTTATTGACATCATAACTACTTATTATTGACATTATCCTATTTCATTAAAGATTGACATTACCTAATGCATTTTATTAAAATTGATATTGACATTACTAATTAAACTTCGACCTTATTATAATACTAGTACATACCTATATAGCTGATTTATTCAGTTGATTGGCAAAAGCCACCTTTAAATGTATATTTGTACGCCAAATGTCAAAGCATAGAGAAACTATAATATGTATAACATTGACTAACATCTGTACTGTTGTAACCTATGTTTACAAATAAAGATTGATTGATTGATTGACAGAAAAGAACAAATCGGGGGGTAATATGCGTCATCGGCGCAAAGCGGTCATAGCTCAGCATATTGAAAAAAAAAACATCTAGAAATCTAATGTATAGTTGTACTAGCTTTTCCCCGCGGCTTCGCCCGCGTGGAGGCCGGAAATTATCCCACGGGAACGGACTACCGGGATAAGAAGTATTCATTATCCAAACCCAGGTCGTGCTGTACCTGTGTGCCAAATTTCATAGAAATCAGTTCTGCCGTTTAGGCGTGTTGAGGCATGTGATGCGGAGGAATGAGGAAAATGTCGCGAGCAGAGTTTTGAGTATAATATGTGGATGCCTATAAGAGTAGGGGAAGAAACGGTGGACGGAGGGCGTGACATGATATGGCTAGACTCGAACTCAAACTATTTATTTCAACTAAACCAATTACAGGTGCTTTTGAATTGTCAAGAGTCGATCAGTCAAAAAGATGAAGCTAGTTGCCCATTCCAAATCGTAGTAGGTACCTATGGAGAAGAACGGGCAAGAAACTCCATGGACACTCTTTTAAACCACAATAATATGGTTACAAAGTATTGGTTACATCATTCATGTTGAAAATTATGCATGTGAGAACGATGCAGAACGTTAAAAGTGTCCATAATGAAAAGATAAAAAAACAATTCAAATATTAAATTTACTGACGGCGCCCGTTCACGAACATAATAGATTAGCACCATTCGCTCAACCATTTTGAAGGGAGCTAAATGATCCAACACATGTGCCACCATCAGCGAGACATTAGAGTGAGCATGACATACTCTCATCCGCCAAGGCACATTCAAGTCAATGAAACACGTACCCAGTAAATGGTAGCTTTATAGTATGTACATAGTACTCACATGTGCCTAAACAATATTAGGAGATTGAATTTATATAATGCAAAGAAGTATTCTAAAATCTTCAGCAGCTCCAACAGTATGTAGGTAGGGTAGGCGTGTGTGAAGTATTTCAAAATGCTAATCAATTTATTTATGCGTCCTGTAGAGCAGGACCAGCGTTTAGCCAAGATTTTTTGTCAGCGATGTAATCCCCCTACTTATAATATGCTTGGCGGCATAGTTTGCGTTTTATGTAAGATTTGAATTTCGTTTCATTGAGTTGGGAGTATGTGGGAAGGTATTTTATTGTAACATTTTAAACAGAACCCCATGAAGGAAGAGTCTACTTTAGCCAGTCTGAAACCTGGTTGTACTAATTGGTCCCTATTTCTGGTTCTATAGGTGTGTCTGTCACCTTTTTTACTGAAAGGATTTAAATTTTTCCTTACATACATGATGTTTTCACAGATATGTATATTGACAAGGTACCGTCCTGATATTAATACATATCTTTAAACAGTTCCCATAGAGAATCGCGCCTGCGGAGGCCATAGATTGCTCTGATGGCTCTTGTCTGCAGAATAAAAATAGACTCGATATCTGCAGCCCGTCCCCGTAGTAAAATACCGTAAGACATGATACTATGAAAGTAACTGAAATAGACCAGCCTCGCGGTATCTACATCAGTAAATTGACGAATTCTTCTTACAGCATATGCTGCTGAACTAAGTCGTCCTGCAAGAGATGTTAAATGAGGACCCCATTGCAGGCTTGAGTCGAGCGTTATCCCCAGGAAAACAGTTTTATCGACGAATTCTAGTTTCTCTTTATTCAATACTATGTCAGTCAATAGAAAGGACGTGACTACTGAGATGACGACTGACAGAGAAGTAGGAACATGCACGTTGCGCCGACTACTAGTACATTGAGATAAGGGCGCGACGATCATGTTACATGTAGTAGTACCACGCTCATGTAACTACCACTACTTTGTATGTGAAGAAAACAACATCATCAACATGGAAAAACGGGATTAAAAATCTATTGTTGAAGCTAACTCGAGTACTAGCTCGCGTGCGTCTTCTATCAAATACAAAAAGAATCACGTAAATCAGTTCAGTGATCACTGAGAAATCGGTGGAAGTTATAGTACCCGGAAAAAGACAAACTCGTCGATTGCATAACCGCCTCCTTTTTTGAAGTCGGTTAACTAAATCGATCGCTGGCCACTAGCTGGCGTTCGCTTTCAGTCAGTTGTACACGTCCTTGAAGCATATCTCAATCGTACCCTTCTCAGTGGTGACGTCGTGCGAGTGAGCGCGCCGCAGGGACGCGGAGACAGTCACAAGAACTGGTCGGCGACGGAAAGTGTCGCAACCTGCCCATACTTGGAAAACTTGCTATTTAATGAAGTTATGCACATTTATCTCGTTTTACTAAGTGGGTGAGTAGGCCTGTATATCCTAGCGCGCACTTTCCTTTCCCTGTGCGCATTATCGCGCATGTTCTAGAAATATCATTATGTTTGTCAAGCTACGCTACGGTGGCGCATCTGAATATGATATGCGGCTCAGTGCCCCTCCCTGTGTGAGACGAACCAATGTAAACCAGCCTTCTCCTAACTGCAGCTACAACATTATGGAATGCACTTAAATATATGAATATGAACTATTTTTGTGTTTGGCTATCAGTCTAACCGGGTGTAGCTGAATGCAGAATGATTCAGTATTTTACGTGGAGCGACTGCCTGTTTCACCTCCACAACCCAGTTACTGTATAACACGATACCCCTTGGTAAGACCGGTTGTCAGACTTTCGGGCTTTTCAAATTGACGGATACAGGATTAGTTAGCCGCGTGGGCAAAATCGGAACTAACGCCGCCATCTTGCTTTTTTTGCATACATTTCTAGTGACATTTCACAAATGTTTATCAACAACGCCCCCTGTCAATGACATCAGGCGCCAACAGATCCTTGTAGCACTCTGCGTAGTGTGTAAATCTGCTGAACAATCAAGTTGCCTGTGTGTACACGATGTGCTGCTCGTTGCAGAGCGATCTGCGGCCGCATCGAGGCGTACATCTCGTCGCTGCCGCCGCCCTTCCACCTGCAGCGCCCGCTGCTGTCGCGCGCCGCCAGCACGGAGGCGCGCACGCCGGCGCGCGCGCCCAGCTTCAGCGTCTGTTGGTGCTCCACGCAGCAGGTGATCGTTATGTGTTATCTCTTCACAGGGTGGCGGGGCATTGCTGCGCGACCAGTTACCATTCAGGACATGATCCCGAACGCGCATGCGTTGAAGATGATCGTCGGTTATTAAAAACAAACAGCTGTCCTATACATGTTGACCGCGTTGGTATACATACTATATGTACTTTTCTATGAAACTGCAGACTTTTTCTCTAATAACCGATGAAAAGTTTCTACGCTAGGGGCTTGAAATCATGTGCTGACTTCATGACTACAGTGTGCGCCTCGATGATCCTGACATTCTCTATGTATATGTACTTTGCCGATGAACTCTTTGCAAAAGCTCTCTACTGCAACATATCGTCTTGATATTGATTTGATCCTCTAACAACTTAATGGCGTACGCTTTTTTAAATAAATGAGCCTCTTTTTATCTTTTCGGGCTACCAAAATGGGACAAAATGGGAATTATGGGGAAAAGGACACCAAAATGGGAATTATTAGAGGCACATTCATTATATCAGAGTGTCCTTTAATATTTTATGATTTATGGAAATCGAAACCGGGAATCATTTAGGTTTCGAAAAAATACATGGCCATTGCAACAAATGGAAGTCGTGAACACAAGTTGACTGGTTCGAGTCGTGCTTCCAGCTACCCGAGGTGATCAACGCGACGACGGGCAAGCTGGAGTGCGGGCAGCCCTCGCTGCTGTGCAAGCAGAGCATGTTCGCGCGCTGGCAATACCTCGTCAGGAGACTGCCGCTGCTGCCACAGGTACACTACACGCAAGCCCCACACCCTCCACCTACACACCCCTACACACACCCGACATACATACCTCGCCACACAAACCACATAGGTATAGTCACGAGCATAAATACCTTACAATTACGCAAAATTCAAAAGCAAGTTTCTTGTGAAATAACGATTGCAGCTTGCAGAACAGACCTATTTCTTCACAGTATGATTTTGGAAATAATATATTCGCAACGCCTTGAAATTTCTGTGAAAACGCTAACCGAAAATCGCTTTTGAATCTTGCGTAAGTGTGACTTGTGACTACACACACCACACACCCCCTTACCGCTCCTGCAGAGTATGCAACTTGACCTCTCATAGCAGTCTTCTCAGCCACCAATGAGAGATCAGAGTGCATGGTTTCAGATATTGAACAGAAATCAACAAGTTACGCTGACAGCTTTATAGAAGAACGTCTGTCACAAACAAAGTACAGCCTTCACAGTGTGTGACGAGGACTATCTATTAACATTGTGTAAATAGACAAGTTTCAGATAATTCAATGTGCCAAGTCACCAATCACTTGGCCCCATACAAAACGTTCCTGAGCGACTACACAAATAACTTTGCGGAATGGTATTTCATAATCACATCCAATCTTTGTGTACTTGACATATAGAATGTTCCAACTGCTGTTCCGATGACGTTATAATGTAGACTGTTGCCCACGCTGAACTTAATCATAGTTATTATGTCGTCCATGTAAACTCGGTATAGTCCCTAAATCATAATCATAGTTATTATGTCGTCCATGTAAACTCGGTATAGTCCCTAAATCATAATCATAGTTATTATGTCGTCCATGTAAACTCGGTATAGTCCCTAAATCATAATCATAGTTATTATGTCGTCCATGTAAACTCGGTATAGTCCCTAAATCATAGTTATTATGTCGTCCATGTAAACTCGGTATAGTCCCTAAATCATAATCATAGTTATTATGTCGTCCATGTAAACTCGGTATAGTCCCTAAATCTTAATCATAGTTATTATGTCGTCCATGTAAACTCGGTATAATCCCTAAATCCTACCTTTCCGATGCCATCAACTCAAAATTGACAGATGTAAGCAACAGCCGTATTTGACAGACGTTATCCTAAGTCCAATTAATTTTAAAGTTTCTCGTGAGTTTTAAATGACATCATCATCATCAAGTAATGGCACCTGATGGTAAGCCGTGACCACATCCGTCTAAAATACACGATGATTGTATAGATAGTACGCTCAGAGTCGAGTATATCGTGTATTAACTGGTGTGCCGCGCGGGTGACTGGCACTCTGCCCGCAGGACGTGGAGCCGGACAGCGTGATCCCGGAGATGCCGGAGAAACCAGACACGCTGCTGTACAACGAGGCCAAGCAGATGTGTCCCACATACCAGGTACTGTACGAACATAGCTCATCTTGTGCGAGTGCCGTAGTCGACACGCACATCCACCACCTCGCGCCTCTCCCGCGAGGGCGAGGTGACCTGACTCGTGTGAGAGCTTTGTAAAGGAATGAATTCCGACCTGGCTTGTTGTTTATTGTTGGTAATGTGTTTGTTAGTAATGTGTGATTTCCGTCACGACAGCTCGCCAAGCAGCGGCTCATAGACGCGTTCGAGAAAGCCAAACTGGGCCGCTGGATCAAACGTCCCTTAGAGCAGGACCAGTTCGTGTGTGAGATAACGAACGCCGAGCCTTCCCTCCTGTTCGCTTAGGCGGGCCCGCACGCCGCCGCGTGTGTCGCCGCGCGCCGCGCGCCCGCGGGCACGTCCGCCCGGACGGCGAGTGCTGAGAGTGAATGTGACGCACAGCACGCGCGCGCAGCTGTAGCGTGCGACGGTAACCATGGTAACGTAGGCACTAGGTCTCTTTCGTATTTCAAGTACCGCAACAGTAAGACTCGCGGTGTTAGTCATAGTGATAAGATTCTTTTACCAAAAAACTATACTTGCAGTATTAGTAGTCGCTCGGTTCAAGCTAGGCTTAGTGATGATAACGTAGGTCTTAATAGATCTGTTTCAGATCACAATTGTGTTAGTTCTAGTGTTGATGGCGATCATTATTGGGAGGGACTTGATGTTGGGGACAGTAGCAATGATCGCGGGCGATCGGGTAATGATGGAGAGCGGGATGATGGTATAGACAGCACACAGCTGGTACACGAGGGTGTGAAGAGTTCTCTCCTTCTCAGAAGGCTTCGCATCTACGAGAAGATCTGCACGAAGCACAAGTGACGAGCGGTGACCGACAGCTGTTCGGTAGCGTGTCCCTGCAACACAGTAGCACTTCGAGTGATCGTCGGAAGGTCTCGTCTGACCAAATATCGTCAAGTCACGGAGTATATTTTTCTTTTGTTGTTCTCATGTATGTTATCGACAGTAGTGATACAGTCTGAGCTACTGTCCTTGTTACCGAGTGCCCTGTGGGCCGTGGGGTCCGCTCCTGGACACCTATTTGCTTCTAAGTTGATGAACTAATATTTTCATTGATTCGTAATTGTTCAAACTATTTTTCAATTGATGTTTATTTTACGAAAGTTCTTTCGACATTTCGTAACGTCTTGGTACAAAAACATCTATTTTGAGTTATTCACTATATTGTTCTTATCTCAGGACCGAGTGTAGTTTCACTTCTTTGTTCGATCTTATAATCGATAAATTCTACATATAGCACGTGGATGCGTTCCTCGCAAGGCGGGCTGTGCTGGCGCCGCTGCTGTGGCTGCCGAGACCCTCAAGCGGCGCAAATACTGTAATCTTATGGGTAATTACAGCTTCGAGCCGTCTGGGGTCGAAACGCTCGGGTCATGGCGCCCGAGTGCGCATCTCCTTTTTAAAGAAATTTCTCGCAGCATTGCCATTAGACGTGGCAATGCTGCCAGTCGTCTGGGCACATTTCCGGATGACAACGATGCGGACGAGTACTTCGACGCCTAAAGATCCTTTTGTTGTTGTATTTACTTATATAGTTAGTTAGTAAGTCTTCAACATTATGTTGTTCGTTCAATCGATACTAATACTTTCACTTAAAAGTTCAAATCTATTTAATATAACCAAACATACATTTTTCTACTTAGATATTTTACGGACTCTCACTGTTACGTCATAGTTGTATTCACGATGCACGGAAGTGTAGACCATAAGACCAAGTACCGTACGTGTGAGAATGGATGAGCATGTATGTGTGATGTATGAGTGCGCAGCCGGACGTTCTCGCGGCACTCTTGCCGGCAGTGATGTCTACCAAAGCAGAGATTACAATTACACAGTTTGCATATAGTCCTGATAAGTTGAGATGTATCTTACGACCACTCCCTTGCGGCACAGACCAAGTCTGTCACCGCTCCACGGCAGGACAGAGAGAGATAGCACGAACATGGATCAGCTCGTTTGCTCACTGCAAGTTCACGATTTCAGTTTCTTGACCAAGCAATGATTTGTTTTCCTTATGAAGCTAGATGGTTGCCATCGTTGTTGCACGGTCAGTCTAGGTCGATTTCAAGCAATTCTTTATTATTCCCGCAACCCATCGTCAAAAGTATTAAACAAGGCATGAGATGGGTCTATCTCGTGTAAAACTAAACCGACTATCAGATAGTTCCCTGCCGAATATCCACGTGGAGTGGTGTCCCGCAAGGGCGTGCGTTGTGGCCGAGTGTGGCCCAGTGTGCGCCAGTGTGTACAGTCAGAGAACAAGGGCTGGCGCAAACCTGACGAAGCGCCGCGCAGAGCGGGTTTTTACTGCCTAGCAAATATAAACATTGTGCGTCTTAAAATAAAGTCAAAAATAAATAATCTGATACTAACCTCCGACGCGCTCCACTGACCGTTTTCTTACGCTCTCGGACTTTACGAAATGTATCTATTTTCAACTTTATTTGTACAAGGGCAAGGTCGATATTTGTTTGGCAGCGAACACCAAGCTGAGCTGCGCTACGCCAGGTGTGCGCACTAACGGTTAGGCACCCGCAGGCCAAGTGCACCGCGCATGGCATGTAGTATGAATCCGACTGCCGCTCGGAATGTTTGCAAGTCGCTTAACGTTTCCGTTCCGCTGCTGTACACCGCGCACAAGCTTTGGTAGTGTATCACGTGTCGCGACGCCACACGCGGGCGGTGTCGACCCACCTTGGAAGCAGTGTACACGCGACCGACGCGGCCGACGCGGCCGACGCGGCCGACACGACCGACACGACCGACACGACCGGCACGACTGGCCACGTGTCGCCAATGTTATAGTATTATATAAAACTCGATTCAAAATCTTACATAATGTACACTCACTGCCACTCACATTCACTCAACTATCGACCTTAGCATTATGTAGTTTCAGTTGAGTGACCATTTGAAAGGCCTTAAATCATAGTTGCAATGAAATTTGAACTTTGTCATGTCTGACATTGAGCTTCAAGTTCCGAAACTTTATAATTGTATAAGATTCTGAATTGTAGTTTAGTCACCTTCGACCGTAGCTGTAGCTGAGTGTAGCTCATCACGATGTAAGCGCACTCGTAGATGTAACAAGCAAGTATTGTGATCATCTGTGGAAGATTATGTCATTACTATATATAAGATTATGTCATTACTATATACTTATGGCATTACTATATACTTATGCACTTTTTGGTGTTTCAAAAAAAATATGTTACTTAATTCAACCAATAATAAAAATTGTACTAATCCTTTTTGTAAAACTGTAATGTAGATATATATGTCTTGTAAGTATCCCGAATTCTCAAACGACACTCAACTCTACGGCGTTGTCGAGTCCAGCCGCTACAACACACCGCGAGTGAGAGACGCGAGACTCCACGATGACTTCAAATTAAGTAGCGTTTGAGAATTCGGTTGTTAATATGTCATACGACGCTACAAGGTTGTTCTGGTGCGCGGCCAAAATCGGAACTAAGACTGGGCTTCTAACGACCGACGGCTTGTAACGACCTGCCAAAGTTCCACGAATGACAACCAGGACCAACTACTTAACGTGCTGTCCGAGACACGGAGGTGTTTTGATATGTCAAGATGGTCACCCATCCGCCGTGGCCATGATGCGGATGTGACGCATGTTTCTCAACTTGTTATTTTTTTTTGTGTTTGTGTTCCGATACGCGTCATGTTTACCACAAAAAAAACGTTTTGTCTTGTTGCTCCATCCACGGATCAACCGCGGCAAGCGTAGCTAACGGCTTTTATGAGTTATCCGTGAGCCCTGAGTGTTGACCAATGAATAATAATAAGAATAGTTAATACCAATGATAGTTAGTGTTCCTTGTGGTGTACACACATGTGCTACGTTATGTTATGTTATAAGACGCAAGTTACCTGGCGACGCGACGGTGTGCAACTTTAAACATTACATTGTAAAGCTAGTGAATACGTTGTCCACAGACTCGGGCCTTCTACTCCTGCACGTTTTTGACAATGTATTAACTTTAGAACTGAATACATAAATATTTAAACACAAAATGCAAGTTTAGCAACTAAAGGCCAGTTTCTCGTAGGATCTCGGAGGACAAATTGTCAAACGCGCGCAAACTGTTGCGATTGTCTGGCCGATTACCAATCACAACAGTTTTCGTGCGCTTGACAATTTGTCACACTCATTTTGCGAACATTTTCCTTCGAGAAACTGCTCTTAAAACAAGTACAAGCCTGGCGAAATGTTGGTGGTGGTCCCTTTGTTTGTTGCTTGTACTCCAAGAAGGGGCTGACAGAGGGGTTTGTACAGCTCTGTCCACCCCTTGTTGGCGTACAAGCGTGACGTTATGAAGCACAAGTATTTTTTTATTGCTTATACTAAGTTTATGTTGTGTCCCTCTAGCGGTAGAACATGGAACTAGTAGCTTCCTTCAACATCCATTCTACTTTAAAATATAGTTTCAATTTATTTTTTCAAACAATTTAGTATGTGGTCGACTCTGCACCCTCTGCATACTATCTAAATGACGAAGCACTTTCTCACTGCCAACAAAATTAGATATAACAAAGTGCAAGTTCAAATAAATACAATTGAGGGTTTATTTATTTTCAACTTTATTTCAACACTCGCAATGTCGACATTGCGCTGCGCTACGCCAGAATGATGTGCGTCGGCCTTTGATCCGCTGTTAGTTCCTCGAGCTGCCGACAGAGGTGCCACTGCGTCACATTTGTTGTTAATGTCTATTAGTTGTAAGTAACGTGTGAAGATATTAATATATTATTTTTCAATGAAAGCTTTCAACCGTACGTGTTACACTAATAAATCATTTCTTTATATTTTGTAGTATTATTGTGAGAGCGCCCATCGTGTCAGCCTTTGTAAATAATTTATATGGTGAATGACGAATAGCATAATCCGCCTACAATGCTCCCACTGCTGGTCACTGTCACAGGCCTCCTTCTAGTGAGAGGGAATGAGCCGTAATAAACCACGCGGGCCCAGTGCGGGCTGGTCATGTCACAGTCTTAGAATTTTTTGTTATAAGACATGCCGGTTTCCATACGACGTTTTCTGTCACCGTTTTGAGAGCACTCGTGGTGTAATAATTTACACAAAGTAAAGCGCCTGTCAGGGTTCGAACCCACGACCCACAACACGTAACTCGCGGTCGTTACCACTGGGCCACCACTATTCTATTCTATTTGTATTCTTAGGGCTGATTGTTCAATCATCTGATAACTTTATTCGAGCATTAATTTTGAAATTTTGTCAGTTATTTCAATTTGTCAAACGTCAATTTTATTCCTCGTATAAAAATTATCTGGCGTTGGAAAAATCAGCCCTTACTAGTGTACAACCCGCAAGAGTTAACTGACACCCTCCACCTCCACCATCTGGTTTGTACAGTAAAACCTATGGCCATCTGGTTTGTACAGTAAAACCTACGGCCATCTGGTTTGTACAGTAAAACCTATGGCCATCTGGTTTGTACGATAAAACCTATGGCCATCTGGTTTGTACAGTAAAACCTATGGCCATCTGGTTTGTACAGTAAAACCTATGGCTAACTGGTTTGTACAGTAAAACCTATGGCCATCTGGTTTGTACAGTAAAACCTATGAAATTAGTGTCATTCATCGTCCTGCTACCCTTATCACAATTGATTTGGGGTCGGCGCAACATGTCTTCCATATGAAACTAAACTCCATTCGGAATAAGATTATACACTTAAACAAACCGTTTTTACAGTCCGTTCAACCGATTTTAACTTCTAATCCGTGGGTATAAGGATGGTATTAAAAGCAAAAAAGTGGTAACATAATACCAACTATTTACTGCAGCTGCCATTTATCATGCCACCAACGCAATAGAAGTCAAAATCGGTTGAACGGACTGTAAAAAAGGTTTATTTAAATGTCTAATCTTATTCCGAATGGAGTATAATGTAGTTAAAAAAAATAATCATTATAATTAGGACTTATTTAACAATGTGGGTATTAACCCAGTGTTGGACGCAACGCGTCTCCAGCCAATCTGCAATAACAGCCAGAGTGCTGGTGGTGCCGAGCGCCGGCGCATCGCTAGCGGAGCACAAATAATACCTTTGTTTAAATCAGGTAGTACATCAGACCCTACAAATTATAGACCTATTTCTGTACTACTTACCTTTACTAAAATTTTTGAGAATTAATGTTAGATCAAGTGCAAAGATTTTTTATTAAACACAAATTATTACATAGCATACATTTCGGTTTTACAAGGGGTCGTTCAACTACTGATGCCGGTGTTGAACTTTTAGGACATATTTATAATGCATGGGAAGATAAATGCGATGCCTTGGGCATCTTTTGTGATTTGTCCAAGGCATTCGATTGCGTTTTTCACGAAACGTTAATCAGGAAACTCCGCCACTACGGAATCCGGAACACTGCTCTGGATCTTCTTACTTCATACTTGAGTAAGAGGATTCAGAGCGTTGACGTTAATGTAAAAAGATCTCCCGAATCTATAGTAACAATGGGAGTCCCACAGGGCTCAATTCTTGGTCCTTTCTTGGTTCTTATTTATATAAATGACTAGCCGTACCTTATAAAGGATAATCATGATATAGTGTTGTTTGCAGATGACACTTCACTTTTGTTTAAACTTAAACGTCAGCAGCAGGTTACTGACGATGTAAATAGCGCGATCTCTAAAGTAGTCCACTGGTTCAATATTTACTTTTAAACGAGAGAAAAACCAAATGCATTAAGGTTACGCTACCTCACGTTAGGCAGGTGAAAACCAATGTGTTGATAAAGGGCGAAGAATTGAACCCTGAAGACAGCTCAGTGTTCTTGGGCATAACTTTGGATGCTAAGCTTAAGTGGGGTCCACATATAGATAAATTGTCAAAAAAGCTAAGGTCCGCAGCATACGCTGTTAGAAAAATTCTTAATTTAACCGATATAGAGACAGCCCGTTTAGTGTACTTTAGCTATTTTCATAGTGTAATGTCGTACGGTATTCTATTGTGGGGAAATGCCGCTGATATTCAGACTATCTTTGTTTTGCAGAAGCGAGCTGATCGATCTATTTATAAATTAAGTCCGAGACACTCGCTCAGAGATAAAAAAGAGATTAATGTTATGACTGTGCCTTCTCAATATATTTATGAAAATCTTTTATTTATATGCCCATAAAAATATAAAATTGTTTAAAAAATACAGTGATATCCATGATATAAATACTAGGAACAAACACAAATTTTTTGTACCTACAACAAGGCTCAAGAAAATAGGTGGCTCGTTCAGATGCCAATGTATACGCTTTTATAATAAAGTTACAAGCCCCGTTCAAGATCTAAGCCTTAATAAATTCAACTCATTCATTAAACGTAAGTTGTGCCAGAAAGCCTTTTATACCGTTAAGGATTATATCGAGGACAAAAAGGCTTGGGATTGAGCTGCTTCCAATATTTTACATATTAAATGTTTTTTTTTTCTCTGTTTTGTTGTTTTTTATATACACTGACATGAATGAATATTATAAGTATATACTATGACATTTGCTTACTTTGTAAAGTATTCTATTATTTTAATTATTGTGAATGTGAATACTATGTGGGTCATTTTATTTATATAATTTTTCAGGCCAGGCAGTTTGAGTAATTAATGTGGCCTACCCAAATGTCCTTCCTTTGGTATTCTTCGTCGAATCGTTGAGCTCCTTAAGTTTTGAGTTCAGCTGCACGATTTCTGACAAATGCGTGCACTGACTGGACAGGTCCTCTCAATCTGTGTGGTTCTTTCCTCAAAAGACCATCTCAGACATCGACCTACATGGTCTTCATATGATCTGGCCAAGATTATGTCTGGACTTTAAAAGAGACTGTGACCTCTTTTGTTTCGGCCTTTCTTCTCAGACTAGTCAGATAGGAAACGCCGACCTCATCTGGTTTTAAAATATGATTGACGTGTTAAAGTGTTTGTACAAACCTACTTACAAAAATAAAATTATTTATCATTTATCACAGCGTGCTAGCCGTCAACGAGCGCGTCCGCAAACCGCACCAGCGCGGCATCCCCAACAACGCCCGGAACGCGCAATCTCAACAGAAAATAGCCTTCGGCGCGACATTATACTGCACAAGTGTGTCACATAGGTGCACTCACTTTTCTCTCACTCTCATAGTCCGAAGGGAGCCACACGACCGGAGAGAGATCAGGTGCAGGACCAACGGCTTATCGTGCTTTCCGAGGCACAGAAGTATCACACCGCCAACTGCAAAACTCCGGGCTGAGAAACTCCTTATGAAACACATTCACTTACTTATACTTCCTGGCAGCGATAATATTTCTGTTCGGCGATGGAAAGCGATACCGATATTATATCTGTCTTATCTGGAGGATAGCGGGTCCACCATTTTTATCATTCGTCTTTAAAGAAGCGCTATTCTGACCTACCAACGGAAACGAAATAATTAATCAAAGCAAAACTCATATGTGTTATAAAATTAAAGTCGTTTTCCGTATCTGCTGTGTGGCCGCGTTGTTCTCCTAAACTTAGCTACGGACTTTGATGCAGTTTTATCATTGTTCAGAGAATTAATTCCGGAAGGATCATGTGCATAATACCTATAATACATCAATATTAAAGAAGATTCGGAAAGGACATCTGCCCTGAAGCCCTCTTGTTTATCTGTTCGTAAGGAGCCACAGAGATCTAAATGAGTTATTAAGTTATTGAAACTGCTATTTCGTCAATTAATTACCTCATATTTTTTTTGTTTTGTAAACATTATCTTTGAAGCATATGAACGGACCTTTTATAACATTGGCCTTGTGTTAGTAGCAAAGGTTCTCCTTGAAAAGCTCTTCCATTAGTGTATACCTTATGGCTATTGGGTGCCAAAAACATTCCTAATCTTCGGTGCCCAAGTAGTCACTACTTTAGGTCAAACTCCGAACTGACTAACAATTGGCAAAACTCGTGTTTGTAACGAACGTTCTCCTTTAAAAGCTTTGTCCGTACTCCGTAGATGTATATCTTATGGCTGTTGGGCTTCAGGGCAGAAACCCATAGTACGGTGCCTGTTCACCTTTTCAAGATATGAACTTGGGACTGGGAGGCAGGGCGGGTCGTTCGAGTTCAATAAAACAAGGAACGTTGGCACAGTATTTATTGATACAATAAACGTTTAGTTTCGCTACAACATCACGCTGCACGCGGACTACCGGGGACAGCAGACATCTTACTCACTACGACTTTGTCTTTTACAAATGTTTCTCAACATAGGTTTCATTGGCTACATAATATGTATCTAGCTACAACATGCCACATAAATTGATTGTTAAGCAAATTGACCACCAACTTGTGTATATTCAAATTACAAATACGATTCTTTTGACAGTTGTGATGTGCTTAACAATTAGTTTCCCTGACTGTACAACGTGTAATAGCGAAAATTAAGGGTCCAGGCACCTATCAAATTAAAGTCGAGTTTACACAGGGTGGCAGGGATATCGACGCGGACCCCTAACGTAGAAATATTCAGTCGCTACCAAAAAAACAATCAGCTGTTTCATAGAAAAGTGCAATAACTACGCGGTCAAAATGTATGGAATAACTTTTCTTTACCGGGGGGTCAGAATCATGTCCTGCATCCGTGGTAACAGGCTCGCGTCGATGTCCCTGCCACCCTGTGTAGGTGCACATAAATTGTTATATTTTCAGATAGCTATTCCTCTACGCAGTGAGAAAGTAACTGTTCACAGACAGACCTCGTATGCTATCAACAGAATTATCACAAAATACTTGCATTCGTTACTACACATCGTAGTCCTTATGGCATAGTTATCAACTAGCAGAGACAAACATCTATAATGGTCGGCAGAGTTGCCGCTTACCAGTAGTACAGTCAGGGAAATATATTGATTAGCACGTTGACACATTGTGTGTCGTGTTAAGGCAATTTACTACAGCCGACAAAAAATACAACGGTGCAAGGTTTATAGCCGCGCGGCTGAGACCGTAACTAACGCCGCCATCTTGTTTTCATCTTCATCAGCAGCCTGCAGCAGTTTCCTGCTGGACATAGGCCTCTCCTATAGCACCATCACCTATCATCTTGTTTTATCAATACACAATGACAGACAAGTTCACAAATGTTGGTCAACAACCCTGTCGATGTCATTCTGGCGTCAAAATATCCACTCATAATTGTGGTTTGACTAAAACGGACAATTTAAGTTGGTCGTTTATTTTGTAATAAAACATATTTACATAATTTAAAATATCGATCCGTTACCCTAACTGTACAGATGCCAACACATCAAGCTACTACAATCTGTCAAATTTATTTAATAGATTTTCAACTTTATCACTAAAGCATTAGAATCAAAGTTGATTGGAAAAATTTGACAGTTTCGGGTAGCTTGATTCTGGCATTATTTTGTATCTACATAACAAATTGGTAAAGACTTATAAACGCTACTTTAGTAGCGATACATTCGTATATCGATCTCGTTGGCTTCGTCACCAGCAAGGAACTTGGCACTTCGTGACTGGCGCGGTTCGTAATAGATAACCCTTATCGCTCTGATAGGGACCCAACATCATAGATCTACCGTCTTCTTTGTTCGCATCAGTACGAACTCCTCGGTAATGTTCGCAAGTGTGCCGAGCAGTCCTTTCCATATATTTAGTATACGCTAGTAGTATGCAGGGTCTAATTAAATTAGCTAGCGAAACTCTACAGATGTGATGGGTATAATAATATCTAAACACGACAGAATAAAAAAGGTTTGATAATTTTTTTTGGGGTCAATGCCACGCTGGTAGCGTTGTTACTTAAAGTGGGAGATGGTAAAATCTGTTGCATCGTGTTGAGATATCGATACCCACCACGTCTGTGAAGTTTACACAACAAAAAACTGATATTTTAACTGACTACATCTTTCCTAATATATTTATGGACTACACAGTATCGGCGGTTGATGACCCTAAAAAAAAAACATCATCACATTAATTTCTTTTTTGTTAGATATTACCCATCGGGTCTGCGGAGTTTCGCTAGTTAATTTATTTAAGCCTGTATACTAAATCTATGGTCCTTTCAGAGTTATTTCACCTCTGACACAAAACAAGCTAACATCAACCTTCGTGTAACGAAAATAAAGATTAGTAATTTTGACACTGACAATGATGTAAAATTGTAAAATCAAGAGGTAAAATGACTGTGGAAGGACTATGGACAAGCGGCCGCTCCATGTAAAATACTGCTATATTCAGCTGCATCCGGTAAGACTGGAAGCCGACCCCGCCAGGAGCAGGCTGGCAGCAGCGAGCAGCCCTAGTGGCAGCGGCAGTTGGCCAGCGCGGCCTGTATGAGGCGCGTGAGCTCGGTGTACAGCAGGCAGGCGCGGCTGGCCGGCTTGCAGATCTCGCGGTGGTCCACCGACACGCCGTGCAGCACGCCCACGCCCGCGTCTGCGGACAGCGAACACTTTCTCAATCGATTTATTTTATTTATAGTTAATTGAAACCGTACAACACCAATTACATTAATTAACATAGCGACAATAATTACGTTGGCAATAATATAATTTAAAACTAACATGGAACAGTGGACTCCCTTGCGTACTTTCTCTCACTGAACATCGCACATATACGCATGATTTTAAACCATTCATCCGCAAACACATCACATTCAGGGTTGGCAGCGTACGACGACTGGGGATTCGGCGCTGGATACAGTTTTCGCTGACAGTTGCGCAAACAGATTGAGCGGCGGCTCTGACGGTGACAAACACAAATGGGGAGTTTGTCGGGCACAAATAGTCGGCAGAAAAGAGCATGGAGCTCTAGGGCTGCAGTCTCGACATTCAGTCTCGACATAGCGATCGCATTACGTTACGACCGAATTCGGTCGCAAAGTCCTGTCACTCCATACATTACACCTGTCAATCCGGCACTTTGCGACCGAATTCGGTCGTAAAGTCCTGTCACTCCATACATTACACATGTCAATCCGGCACTTTGCGACCGAATTCGGTCGTAAAGTCCTGTCACTCCATACATTACACCTGTCAATCCGGCACTTTGCGACCGAATTCGGTCGTAAAGTCCTGTCACTCCATACATTACACCTGTCAATCCGGCACTTTGCGACCGAATTCGGTCGTAAAGTCTTGTCACTCCATACATTTCACCTGTCAATCCGGCACTTTACGAACGAATTCGGTCGTAAAGCGATCGCTATGAATGTCGAGACTGCTACCCCTGGGCAGTCGATTCGTCCCCGTCTATATCCTATCTTCTTCTATACAAGGTGTAACATAATAAACGCAAGTATTGAAAGTAGTTTGTTCATAATTATGTACTGAATCGATTTCACTAACTTTTATTATAAATATTTTTTTTCAAAAGTTCTTTGTTTTGCCATACTGACCGCCGATTGAGCCAAAGAAAATTAAATCTTATTTCAAAGCAATAAGACTCAATTTTAAACGCATAAACTAATGCTGGAGTCAACACGTCTTTTTAATAAATTTGAATCGCGACATTTTCGCCAAAAATGTAAACAAATATGAGTTTATGGAAAAATAACTTTAATTCCTACACAATAAAGTTCAGTTTACGCTAGAACTTCAAACATTTTTATAACTTTTTCAATAGTGCTACTCACTCTGAAATCAACTTAATTACCATTAAAATAAAGTTGATATTTGTTTAACTTGAAAGGACGTCAATTTGAAACAAATCTTTGAATATAGTTAGCTTCATCTATCGAGGCTCTCGTTAGGCGGTTGGATCAAGCAGACGTCAGTACTCCTCGATACGGCTCGCGTCGTGAGGAGGTTCCTGTCTCCGGAGCCCTAACCACCGGCAGCTTGGACCCTGCTCCCGACATCGGTGGATCATAATTTTTTTATATTTTTAAATGATTTTTATACTTTTAGGGTTCCGTAGTCAACAAGGAACCCTTATAGTTTCGCCTTGTCCGTCTGTCTGTTGTCCGCGGTTTAGCTCAAAAACTATTGGTACTAGAAAGTTGTAATTTGTCATGAGTATACGTTAATGACGCCGAAAAAGTGGTAAAATAAAATTTAAAAAAAAGCAATTATTTAGGGTACCTCCCCTACATATAAAGTGGAGATGATAATTTTTTTTTCGTCCTCTCCATAGTGTGGGATATCGTTGGATAGGTCTTTCAAAAATATTAGGGGTTTGGGAAGACCGTTTTTTGATTAAGTAAGCCGTTCGTGACTTATCAAGCTTTAAAGTACCAAATTTCGTTAGAGTCAAGTGTGTGTCCCTCTACCAACTAAACAGTTGCAGTTAGAAATTCAAATGTCACGGCAGTAGTACCTATATATAACGAAGTCTAAAGGAAAACTATCACACTTAAGTGTGCTTTACAAGTTTACGATTAATAGTCGACCAATTGTATTAGACTCGAAAATTTCGAACAACTCCATAGAAATGTCGATAGATGGCGCTAAGAGTCAGTTGTATCGCGCTATTGTTTCATTCTTAAATAAGTTTTTTTGAGTCTTATCCAAATCTCAAAAGAAAAATTAAAACTTTCCGTGCAAAATTGTCGGATCAGGTGAGGATTTGTATAGCAAGTCAAATTAGGTAGGTAGTCATGTTTGGCTTTTAGTTAGAGCATGGTACGAAACTATCAGTCAGCGAATACGACCCGTACTTGGCTATTATAAAAACTACGGAACCCTACACTGCGCGTGGCCCGACACGCACTTGGCCGGTTTTTTATTATATTTTAAGAGCAAAAATGTAATTACATAGGTAAATAAATGAAATAACAATAGTAAGCTTATTAAAATGAACTTTTGTTAACTGTATTATGCTTGTAACTCAATAATCAAGTGGGGGTGCAGGAGTAGGTACGTGCCACACGAAGTCGGCTCCGTTACACCTTGCACACACCGTGTATAGCTCAAGAACGGCTGGGCCGATCTTTGTGGTCTTTGGTTTGTTGATTTGTTGGATGTGTGACAGAATAACTATTAAAACGTCATATGATTTGTACGAACAAGTCTGCTCGAGATTGTGCCCTCCACGGTTTTTTAATTGAATTTAAGTCAATTTAATTTTCGTACGCGTCCCAACCGAGAGCGATCATCGCATGACGTACCTACGCAATCGCGCGCTCGGTTAGACGAACATGACGCGCGCGTCATCATCAAGTCGCATTGGACGTCATAACAGGCAGGTGAAAAACCAATGAGTAATGTTCCTTGTGGAGTCTTTACCCTAAGATATGAATACAGCAGCGAATTATTAACATTAACAATGTCATTTAATTTTGATAGTTGAAACTTGAAACGGGCGAACGGCCCGTGTCATGGCATGGCGGCTCTCATGGATATGAAGCAATGGATTAGCAATATCCTTCAAAATGATTCAGATTGTGATGATAGTGTGGAACCTACGCAATTAGGATGCAGGTACCTATCTATTATCCTCATTTTGAAAAAAATAGGGGTTTTTTCATTTTCTCCGAAAATGGCCACATAAATAGACTCTTAGCACGAAACATAACAACACCCTCCGTGTCCCGTTCGCTCACCGGCGGAGTCCTCGCTGACGATGCGCAGCCACAGCACGGCCATGCGCGTGCGGCCCGTCTCCACCAGGCTGCGCACGCGCACGCGCGCGCGCCGCGCCGCCGCCAGCCAGCGCGCCTGCAGCGCCAGCACCAGCGGGCAGTCTGCCAGGGGCATTCGTAAGCTTTACTGATTCCTTCCCACAGACAAAACGTGAAAATGGTTTTGTGGGGCATAAGAACAAGAATACCACAGCCAGTTTTCTGTAAACTCTTCATAAATAAATAAATAATAATAATAAGTCGAAAACCACGAGTTACGATCCCACTCCTCTTTATATTTTTGGTAAACAAACAAGATATGAAGAGAGACCTTTGAATCACCAGTTTATAAAATGGTTTTGGGGCTGCTTCTCAATTCGACTTTTTTATAACACACAAATACCGGCTGACTGTTTTTACCGTCTGGACAAAAAGGTGTCTTGGGTAAATTGTAACAGTAATTGTATTAACAAAACAAGACGGCGCCATTAGTTCCGATTTTGGCCACGCGCCGAAAGATCTATGAAGCGTTGTATACCTCGGTCAAACCGATTCTAGGCTAGTCAACACAAGTGCCGAGTGTACCAAGTTAAATGGTCGAAGTTATCTAGTGGACATGTTACCTTTAGCGATCTCCTGCAACTCCACGCTGCGGCTTGTCAGCGGCGTCTTGATGTCGGCGAGGGGGGAGCCGCGGTGCGGCACGGAGTAGAACATGAACCCACTGCTGGCCGACCAGAGCGCCGCTCGGGCTTCTGCGGGGCGACGAGGAACTTGTAGTACCAACACATATATACATGTATAAACGGCGCGACGTCGCCACGCAAAGAAAATTGGCATTTCCTTAAAGGTACTTTCAAACCGCCATGACGCGTTGTCCAGTGTCCGTCATGGTGCATTGTTCATTATGAACTCGGAGGTACGCTCCACACCGGGCGCGTCCTATGATCGCTGCGGTCACAAATTCAAAATTCATTTGAACGCCACCTGGACGAGGACGCTGCCTGGTGGTGGCTGTACCTTGAAACACACCACCCTAATTGCGTAACACACTTTCTATCTCAATCTGAATCATTTTGAAGAATATTGCTAATCCTTTGCTTCATATATTCGGAGATTTTTTTTTTAAAAAAACGTTGCCGTTGCCCCTCACTAGGAAATTCTCCTGTATCGTGGGTGCGTTTACAAACATTTAAACTCACATACACAAACAGCCGAAATATAAAAATTGTCGGCCCACAACGTAAGTAACGCAACGAATGTCGTTGTACTGTCAAAATGAAAGCCATTGCTACTGATCGTGTGTCACGCAACACCCCACTGGTCAATACCGAACAACAAGATGTGTTAACCCGGCGTGGGCGGTAAGAGATACAACAACGATACCTACCTTCACTACTTGAAGACAGGACGTCAGGGTCCTCTCTCGCCGCATCGTTGTCTCCAACATTCCTATATTGTTCATCTTTTCTCACGCTAATATCTATATACCCTGAGCTCTCATTATATCTATCCTGCTTATTGTCTAGAACGTCGCCTCGTGGCGAGCCTTGCGAACAGTCATACATTCCATCGTCACGTCCGATGTTGTAGTTGGTATCTACATCAGTATAGTAATCAGTGTGGTCGGCATCGTCTTCGTTAAAGCTAGTGTTACCGGAGTTATTGTTGTTCCTGATCTCATTCATTTCGTCTATACTTCGTAGCTTCGTCCCAGCGAGTGCGGGGCAGCTGCCATTGTTGTGTTCCTTTATAAAGTTGTTCAGTAACTTGTTACAATCAGCGCTGCTCTGATCTTTGCTCCTGTGAACCATCTCGTTGTCATATATATTATACTTATTGTCTACACTTTGTACATTATTATTTACATTATGTTCTCTATCACTTTGGTGCTGCGAATTGTTACTACTTTGTTGCTGAACTGCACTTTTTTCCATTTTCAAGTGAGCTTCGTAAGCTGAAACAAACAAGATATGTTCTTTACTTATATGTAGATTCCACTTCCTCAGACCAACTAGGAAAACCACTGTTACGCTTTTATATCATTCCAAATCTCTGTTAACATAAAGCTACAATATTTTAATCTCACGAAGCGATGCGTGCTTTACTTGTGGTAACCAAGTGTATTAACACGCTGTGAATGTCTGCGTTAAGCCGAGAAGAGTTAGCACATAACACACATAGTTCCGACTTCACCGTTGTCTCGGCCGGTACCGAGAGAACACACATAGGTCCGACTTCACCGTTGTCTCGGCCGGTACCGAGAGAACACACATAGTTCCGACTTCACCGTTGTCTCGGCCGGTACCGAGAGAACACACATAGTTCCGACTTCACCGTTGTCTCGGCCGGTACCGAGAGAACACACATAGTTCCGACTTCACCGTTGTCTCGGCCGGTACCGAGAGAACACACATAGTTCCGACTTCACCGTTGTCTCGGCCGGTACCGAGAGAACACACATAGTTCCGACTTCACCGTTGTCTCGGCCGGTACCGAGAGAACACACATAGTTCCGACTTCACCGTTGTCTCGGCCGGTACCGAGAGAACACACATAGTTCCGACTTCACCGTTGTCTCGGCCGGTACCGAGAGAACACACATAGTTCCGACTTCACCGTTGTCTCGGCCGGTACCGAGAGAACACACATAGTTCCGACTTCACCGTTGTCTCGGCCGGTACCGAGAGAACACACATAGTTCCGACTTCACCGTTGTCTCGGCCGGTACCGAGAGAACACACATAGTTCCGACTTCACCGTTGTCTCGGCCGGTACCGAGAGAACACACATAGTTCCGACTTCACCGTTGTCTCGGCCGGTACCGAGAGAACACACATAGTTCCGACTTCACCGTTGTCTCGGCCGGTACCGAGAGAACACACATAGTTCCGACTTCACCGTTGTCTCGGCCGGTACCGAGAGAACACACATAGTTCCGACTTCACCGTTGTCTCGGCCGGTACCGAGAGAACACACATAGTTCCGACTTCACCGTTGTCTCGGCCGGTACCGAGAGAACACACATAGTTCCGACTTCACCGTTGTCTCGGCCGGTACCGAGAGAACACACATAGTTCCGACTTCACCGTTGTCTCGGCCGGTACCGAGAGAACACACATAGTTCCGACTTCACCGTTGTCTCGGCCGGTACCGAGAGAACACACATAGTTCCGACTTCACCGTTGTCTCGGCCGGTACCGAGAGAACACACATAGTTCCGACTTCACCGTTGTCTCGGCCGGTACCGAGAGCTTCACGCACACATTCACAGCGTGTTTGTACACTTGGCACCCACAGGTTTACCTGTTGGTTTACCGCTTTAGCGCGCATCGCTTGGTAGGATACATACGATATAACAACATAATCAGCCAATAATATTCCCACTGCTGGGACACAGGCCTCCACTCTGTGAGATAAAAATACTGATTATGTATAAGAGTAGAGTACCAAAGATTTTTTTTAAGAAAGCCAGGAGTGATGTCCATAGTGAAACATACGCAGTGCAGCTGCGGTTGTATTGTTTGTTCAGCCAGCCTGGCTCACTACACGTACCTTCGCAGTAGATCTGCTTGATGAACAACCCCCCCTTGGAGTGCCCCACCCACACGATGGGTCTCTGCCCCACGCCCAGTGCCAGCAGCTGCTCCATCATCTGCTCCGCTCGCTCGTGCAGGCGGAGTCTGGATACAAACATTATATTTATTAATATTTTATATTTATTCATCATCATCTGCCTGCCTTTTCCCAACTATGTTGAGGTCGGTTTCCAGTCTTACCGGATGCAGCTGAATTTCAGTAATTTACATGGAGCGACTGCCTATCTGCCCGTCACAACCCAGTTAATGGGTAACACGATACCCCTTGGTGAGACTGACAGCCAGATTATATCAAGGTATTGATGTCACAGTAGATTGTCGAATCCGCTGTTTTACATAACCGCTAGCAGTTTTATGAAACAGCTCCGTCATGTAAAACAGCTGAATGACGTTTAGCGATTTTCCATAAATAGTGAACTTGAACACGCAGAATTGATATACGCAAAAGCGTGTATCAATGCAGCGGGACAACGATTAGAGGTTTTGTAAAGCAGCGTGAAATAAAACAGCAAATTCATGGTTTTCATTGACACACCTGGTTTGTTTCTGGACTGTCCGATTAGTTTCGGCACCTCGCAAGCTGACCGAGCGACCTCGCGATATCATTATACTATTAGGGGTTATTATTTAACTGTTAAGCAAAATGTTATATTTTATCATATTTTTATACCATGTTTTTAAGCAAATAAATATTATTCTATTCTATTCTATTCCAGCCGAGTATGAAAGCTACCTCGTCGGGAATCCCGAAACAAACAGCTGTAAACAAGATAAACGAACCGGTTCACAGTGTAGTAGTATTACTAAGTGCCCACACACGAGTGTCGGCCGTCGACGACAGAAGCAACTGCATCCGTCGACACTAGTCCACGCCCGCCGTCGACGTCTCGGCGGCTGCCGTCGACAGCGTGTGGCTGCCGTCGACAGCGTGTGGCTCGTGTATTTAAGTACGGTGCTCAACCACACGAGCGCCATGTCGTCGAGGGCTGCAGTTGCCTCTGTCGTCGACGCGTGTCGCTCGAGTGTGCGCACACTAGAGCTAGCTGGACGTCTCGGAAAATGGTGCCCAAGTAATGCATCTCACCTCTTAGTCCCCTTGACCCACAGCGGCCTCCACAGGTAGGGGTCGCTCGTGTAGTTGATGGAGATGACCCTCGCGCCCGGGAAGTCCTCCTTGATCCAGTCCCTGGGCCAGCAGTGCGAGTAGCAGTCGTCGCACACGCAGCCGCAGCCCGCCTCGCAGCCCCCCGTCGGCCCATTTCGCACGTCCGACTTACACTTACATACCTCATTCAAATTACATTTACAATTTACAGAATCACATTTGGAACTGTCTCCGTCACCGAAATTACATTGAAATGTGTTTACATCACAGTTAGTATCACAGTCGTTTTTAAACAGTTCTGTCACGAACTTCGCTTGTGTTCCGTAGTGGTCCACGTCCACCTGCAGCAGAGTGTTGTTGTAGAATGTCTCCGTTATCAAGGAGTCCTCGTTCGGTAGGATTGTTTTAAAGCAGCCGTTGATTTGTTTGAATGTCACGTTTTCATTTAGGTTCGTTTCATTAATATTTGTTTCGTATGCGTACATATCTTGCGTGTGGTCGTACGAGTGTTCTTGTGTGTGGTCCTGCATGTGTTCTTTCTCGACTTGCGTGCAACCGCATGGCTCGGTGGAGTGGTTCCTCAGAGGCACTTTGGTGGGATCTAACTTGTACTTGGTGCGCCATTCTCCTTGGCGCCAGGTGTTGCCGAGGGAGCCTGGAATGGAACAATAGGGGTCAGTAAACATGGATGTAGGAAGCTAGATATATAGTGACCGACCGAAGGTTCGCTTTCGGCCAGTTTCGGTCCAAAAATCGGGTTTCAGCCTCAATTTCGGCTTCGGCCAAATTGTCTTTGATAGAATACGACGACTGACAGATAGATAGACAGTGTAGACTTAGTAATGGGGACCCATTTTCATCCTTTTTTAACAAAAACAAAAAAATAAGTGTTTCCTTATTATAGTCCCCCAGACCGAATTTCGGCCATGGCGGCCAGTCTCAACAGAGACTAGTCTTCGGCGCGGGAGATGTTATAGTGCAGGTGTGTGTTCCCTTAGTAATAGTGCAGGCGTGTGTTCCCTTAGTTATAGTGCAGGCGTGTGTTCCATTAGTTATAGTTCAGGCGTGTGTTCCCTTAGTTATAGTGCAGGCGTGTGTTCTCTTAGTTATAGTGCAGGCGTGTGTTCCCTTAGTTATAGTGCAGGCGTGTGTTCCCTTAGTTATAGTGCAGGCGTGTGTTCTCTTAGTTATAGTGCAGGCGTGTGTTCCCTTAGTTATAGTGCAGGCGTGTGTTCCCTTAGTTATAGTGCAAGCGTGTGTTCCCTTATACTTAAATAGAAGTCAAAGAAAACATGCTGCTTCTAGTATCTGCAAGTAGGGATCTATTCGCTTTCTGGGAGATTGATATATGAGGGCAAATGACGACACGGTTAGCGCAGTGGTTGAGCGATCGACTGCTGCGCTGCGTGTCGCGGGTTCGATTCCCGCACGAAACAAATATTTGTGTTGCCTACAGGTAGTTGTTCTGTTGTTCCGACTCTGGCTATTTGTGTATGTGAGTTTAAATGTTTTTAAACGCACTCATGATACAGGAGTACTTAATTCCTAGTGTAGGTACAACGTAAAAAAGAAAAATCCCCAGATTCATCTTAGCGACTGTTTCATCAAAATCCCCAGATTCATCTTAGCGACTGTTTCATCAAAATCCCCAGATTCATCTTAGCGACTGTTTCATCAAAATCCCCAGATTCATCTTAGCGACTGTTTCATCAAAATCCCCAGATTCATCTTAGCGACTGTTTCATCAAAATCCCCAGATTCATCTTAGCGACTGTTTCATCAAAATCCCCAGATTCATCTTAGCGACTGTTTCATCAAAATCCCCAGATTCATCTTAGCGACTGTTTCATCAAAATCCCCAGATTCATCTTAGCGACTGTTTCATCAAAATCCCCAGATTCATCTTAGCGACTGTTTCATCAAAATCCCCAGATTCATCTTAGCGACTGTTTCATCAAAATCCCCAGATTCATCTTAGCGACTGTTTCATCAAAATCCCCAGATTCATCTTAGCGACTGTTTCATCAAAATCCCCAGATTCATCTTAGCGACTGTTTCATCAAAATCCCCAGATTCATCTTAGCGACTGTTTCATCAAAATCCCCAGATTCATCTTAGTGACTGTTTCATCAAAATCCCCAGATTCATCTTAGCGACTGTTTCATCAAAATCCCCAGATTCATCTTAGCGACTGTTTCATCAAAATCCCCAGATTCATCTTAGCGACTGTTTCATCAAAATCCCCAGATTCATCTTAGCGACTGTTTCATCAAAATCCCCAGATTCATCTTAGCGACTGTTTCATCAAAATCCCCAGATTCATCTTAGCGACTGTTTCATCAAAATCCCCAGATTCATCTTAGCGACTGTTTCATCAAAATCCCCAGATTCATCTTAGCGACTGTTTCATCAAAATCCCCAGATTCATCTTAGCGACTGTTTCATCAAAATCCCCAGATTCATCTTAGCGACTGTTTCATCAAAATCCCCAGATTCATCTTAGCGACTGTTTCATCAAAATCCCCAGATTCATCTTAGCGACTGTTTCATCAAAATCCCCAGATTCATCTTAGCGACTGTTTCATCAAAATCCCCAGATTCATCTTAGCGACTGTTTCATCAAAATCCCCAGATTCATCTTAGCGACTGTGCGTTTGGTCACAATAGCAAAATCAATAATAAGTTTCAGTTTCGGCCGAAACCACAGAATAACTAATAGTACTAACGTACCGAAACTAGAAGAGGGCCGAAGGTTTAGTAACGGTTTCGGTATTTCGGTCGAACACTAGAATAATAATGCGTGTATTCAGAAGTCCGAAAATGTAACGATCGGCCTCACCTCCGAATAATGTTAGCTAGTGACAACGTTGTGGAGGTCAGCCGGCAGTCAATTGTTTTAATATTATTTAAGTATATAATTTTATTTTATTGGCTAACATAATGTAGTGTTGTGCATTACGTAAGGTTGTTGTCCTTCGAAAGTTCAAGCAGTCGGATCGTTTGCGGATTTCTTCCGTGTTTGTTGTATTAATTGATATCGTTTGTTCATTTATTGAAGCGCTTGTGGCTAAGTAATACCAGCCGCAAGCGTCGTTCATTGTGATATTGTTCTCTATCAATAAATGAATATCATCATTTGCTTTTTCCCAAATATTTTAGGAAGACCTGCCGCCCGGGGAGACCTACCAGGAGAACAGTACTGCTAAGTAGTCTCACCGTACAGTCCGTGCACGAAGATGACGTCCAGCGAGTGCTGTGCGGGCGCGTGCAGCACCGCGCACTCCACCAGCGGCTCGGGGTGCAGGTGCTCCGAGCCAGCCACCCGGGGCTTCGCCACACGAGCAGGTGGCTTGCCGGCTAACGAGAAGGTTACATCATTATTTTACACGATCATGACGCTGACAATAGACATGGTCTGTTCCAAAAGTATCAAATACTCTTGTGATGGTGTGAGCTCACCGGTGATCTGCGGCAGGCGTGTCAAGGGCGCCGCCAGCAGGCGCTGCAGCAGCACGTTGGCGGTGCTCCACAGGCACGACATGCACCAGCGACTGCGGGAGAACAGAGGGGGTAGTCAATAACAATATACACTGCTACAAGGATCTTCAGTCGCCTGAATGAAATGTCATTGCCTGAATCAAATGTTTACTAACAATACCCCCTGTCAATGGACAGGGGGTATTGTTAGTAAACATTTGTAAAATTATCTCAGAAATTGTATTGAAAAAACAAGATGGCAGCGTTCGTTCCGAGTTTGGCCACGTGCTATATGATGCTTGTAGCGTTGAAGCTGGTTATTAGTGTTATTACTGTTGCCCGTGACTTCGTCTGCGATTCACGATGAAAAGTTGACTATATCCTACTCCAGGTTCCGAGCTACCTACATCTGTCAAATTTCATAACGATCCGTTCAGCGGTTGTTGCGTGACTGACTGATTGTGAATGAGTAATAAATACACAATTTTGCACATTTATTAGCCGACTCCTAGTGGCACTCTCACATATAAATATATGATGTAGGTAGGTACTATCATTAATTCATTAGATACCCCTTGTGATCTTAATAAATTCTTGCGAAGACGTGAGCGCCGTGAGCGGTGAGGGGCTCTACAAGGAGTATCTTACGGCTATTCTTAGCACGTGTCCAACGATATGTGTGACTCTATTGTCTGATAAACGAATGATAAATAATTTTATTTCTGTAAATAGGTATATACCAATATAGTACATACTAATCTGTAAGTTCTAATCTAAAGCGCTAAGCAGTGGCGTAACAATAGCGTGGCAGAAGTGGCAAGATGCCACGGGCCCCCAACCGGAGGGGGCCCCCGGTCCGAGAGGGCCATGTGCACAGGAGGATCCTAACATACCTAAGTATAGAAATGCAAACTTTTCCGACCACTTCACCAAGGAAGCGGTCGGTCGGATTCAATTCTGTAGGGGAAATTACGAAATCTACGCGGACGAACTCGCGGGCGAAGTGCCAGTAAAAAATAAAAAGGAAAAGTTGGTTGAGCTTCTTTACATTGAGGGAGGGCCCTACCAATTCCATGAATTTGCCACGGGCCCCAAAGGGCATAGTTACGCCACTGGCGCTAAGGTAGCACTAAATTATTATTTTTTAGGTATTTTTGCAATTTGCAGCTTAGTGTCAGGTTGTATGTTGAAATATGATTCGTGACCGTAACAAATATGACTTTACGGAATTATAATCATTTACATCATCAATACAACGATCTAAGTTCATATAATTATAATAATTTACATCATCAATACAACGCTCTAAGTTCATATAATTATAATCATTTACATCATCAATACAACGCTCTAAGTTCATATAATTATAATCATTTACATCATCAATACAACGCTCTAAGTTCATATAATTATAATCATTTACATCATCAATACAACGCTCTACGTTCATATAATTATAATCATTTACATCATCAATACAACGCTCTAAGTTCATATAATTATAATCATTTACATCATCAATACAACGCTCTAAGTTCATATAATTATAATCATTTACATCATCAATACAACGCTCTACGTTCATATAATTATAATCATTTACATCATCAATACAACGCTCTAAGTTCATATAATTATAATCATTTACATCATCAATACAACGCTCTAAGTTCATATAATTATAATCATTTACATCATCAATACAACGCTCTAAGTTCATATAATTATAATCATTTACATCATCAATACAACGCTCTACGTTCATATAATTATAATCATTTACATCACCAATACAACGCTCTAAGTTCATATAATTATAATCATTTACATCATCAATGCAACGCTCTACGTTCATATAATTATAATCATTTACATCATCAATACAACGCTCTAAGTTCATATAATTATAATCATTTACATCATCAATACAACGCTCTACGTTCATATAATTATAATCATTTACATCATCAATACAACGCTCTAAGTTCATATAATTATAATCATTTACATCATCAATACAACGCTCTAAGTTCATATAATTATAATCATTTACATTATCAATACAACGCTCTAAGTTCATATAATTATAATCATTTACATCATCAATACAACGCTCTACGTTCATATAATTATAATCATTTACATCATCAATACAACGCTTTAAGTTCATATAATTATAATAATTTACATCATCAATACAACGCTCTAAGTTCATATAATTATAATCATTTACATCATCAATACAACGCTCTACGTTCATATAATTATAATCATTTACATCATCAATACAACGCTCTAAGTTCATATAATTATAATCATTTACATCATCAATACAACGCTCTACGTTCATATAATTATAATCATTTACATCATCAATACAACGCTCTAAGTTCATATAATTATAATAATTTACATCATCAATACAACGCTCTAAGTTCATATAATTATAATCATTTACATCATCAATACAACGCTCTAAGTTCATATAATTATAATCATTTACATCATCAATACAACGCTCTACGTTCATATAATTATAATCATTTACATCATCAATACAACGCTTTAAGTTCATATAATTATAATCATTTACATCATCAATACAACGCTCTACGTTCATATAATTATAATCATTTACATCATCAATACAACGCTCTAAGTTCATATAATTATAATCATTTACATCATCAATACAACGCTCTACGTTCATATAATTATAATCATTTACATCATCAATACAACGCTCTAAGTTCATATAATTATAATAATTTACATCATCAATACAACGCTCTACGTTCATATAATTATAATCATTTACATCATCAATACAACGCTCTAAGTTCATATAATTATAATCATTTACATCATCAATACAACGCTCTACGTTCATATAATTATAATCATTTACATCATCAATACAACGCTCTAAGTTCATATAATTATAATCATTTACATCATCAATACAACGCTCTAAGTTCATATAATTATAATCATTTACATCATCAATACAACGCTCTAAGTTCATATAATTATAATCATTTACATCATCAATACAACGCTCTACGTTCATATAATTATAATCATTTACATCATCAATACAACGCTCTAAGTTCATATAATTATAATCATTTACATCATCAATACAACGCTCTACGTTCATATAATTATAATCATTTACATCATCAATACAACGCTCTACGTTCATATAATTATAATCATTTACATCATCAATACAACGCTCTACGTTCATATAATTATAATCATTTACATCATCAATACAACGCTCTAAGTTCATATAATTATAATCATTTACATCATCAATACAACGCTCTAAGTTCATATAATTATAATAATTTACATCATCAATACAACGCTCTAAGTTCATATAATTATAATCATTTACATCATCAATACAACGCTCTAAGTTCATATAATTATAATCATTTACATCATCAATACAACGCTCTACGTTCATATAATTATAATCATTTACATCATCAATACAACGCTCTAAGTTCATATAATTATAATCATTTACATCATCAATACAACGCTCTAAGTTCATATAATTATAATAATTTACATCATCAATACAACGCTCTAAGTTCATATAATTATAATCATTTACATCATCAATACAACGCTCTACGTTCATATAATTATAATCATTTACATCATCAATACAACGCTCTAAGTTCATATAATTATAATCATTTACATCATCAATACAACGCTCTAAGTTCATATAATTATAATAATTTACATCATCAATACAACGCTCAAAGTTCATATAATTATAATCATTTACATCATCAATACAACGCTCTACGTTCATATAATTATAATCATTTACATCATCAATACAACGCTCTAAGTTCATATAATTATAATCATTTACATCATCAATACAACGCTCTAAGTTCATATAATTATAATCATTTACATCATCAATACAACGCTCTAAGTTCATATAATTATAATAATTTACATCATCAATACAACGCTCTAAGTTCATATAATTATAATCATTTACATCATCAATACAACGCTCTACGTTCATATAATTATAATCATTTACATCATCAATACAACGCTCTAAGTTCATATAATTATAATAATTTACATCATCAATACAACGCTCTAAGTTCATATAATCCTCATCATCTGCCTGCCTTTTCCCAACTATGTTGGGGTCGGTTTCCAGTCTAACCGGATGCATTTTACATGGAGCGACTGCCTATCTGACCTCCACAAGCCAGTTACTGGGTAATACGAAACCCCTTGGTAAGACTGGTTGTCAGACTTTCGGGCTTCTGACAACTCGTAACGACTGTCAAAGATCCACGAATAGTGTGAATGATATTTCATGAAATAGTCATGAAATAATATACACAAAGTAACTTGCTTGCTTGGGTTCGAACCCAATACCTACAACCGAATGTAGATGGTTTAATTGAAATAAATTCTTCGAGTTATTAATTTAGTATGACGTCGCATAATCGTTATCGTCCTGTTGTTGCACAGTAACGTGGTCGGTCTCAGGGTTTCCCCAGAAACTCATGAATTATGACTGTTACGAGGCATTACAGTTTATTAACGATAGTGTGTATGTTTCTGAGCAGAGGTGGTCCAGTGGTAGCGGACGCGACTTACGACTTGTAGGTCGTAGGTTCGAACCCAGACAGGCGCTTTACTTTGAGTAAAATATTTCATTACCACTGTTCTCAAAACGGTGAAAAAAAACTCGTGAGGAAACCGGCATGTCCTAGAAGCAAACAATCGAAGTCGTGTGATGTCTACCAGCCCGCAGCGGCCCACAGGCTAGCAGTGGGAAGCTCATTATGCTTATGCTTCAGTTTATTTCGTTGTTATAAACCGCGCGCGGAGAGAGCTCGGCTGCACAAACGAACTACAACAGGTACTTCATTAAAGCGACTGTTTTGTGTGACATGTACCTACACGAGTATAATAAGAGTTAGCTTGTTTGAACGCTAATCTCTGAAACTACCGGTTGGATTTGTAAAATATTTTTGCATTTGATAGCACAATTCTTGAGTGCGAAAACGAAGTATTATCGCGGGCGGATGATGCGTAGAAATGTATAATTCAAAAATAAAAATTATTTATGATCTTATGATCACTTTATTTGGCCTATTTCTTGGCCAAAGAATCAGCATCGCCACACAACGTGGCAATGCTGCCAGCCCTTGGGGCACTGTTCCTGTTGACAGCGATGCGGACGAAGTTTTTGATGCCCTATGATTCTTTTTATATGTACATATTATTATTTTAAATGTTAGCTTATATTATGTAAATATTATCTTGATTAATAATTTTAAATGTTAGCTTATATTATGTAAATATTATCTTGATTAATAATTTTAAATGTTAGCTTATATTATGTAAATATTATCTTGATTAATAATTTTAAATGTTAGCTTATATTATGTAAATATTATCTTGATTAATAAATCAATAATAAAAAACAAAAAATACAACCTTCATCTGTATAGTGGTTGAAGGGGTTGGAATTTAAAGGAGGAAGGGAATTCGAACAGAGTCGCGGCAAGACATGGCATAGGTACTAGCTGTATTTTCATATAATAGGTACCTAATCCTGTTAGCGAATGTTGTATGCGTAGGTGACTGCCAGGCGGCCCGCCCGTGGTCGGTAGGTGGCCGGTGCCAGGTGTCATACTAGTCACGTAGGGCTTCCGACCCTGACCGTGCTCTTGTGCTAATAATACAATACGTGTTCTTAGGGGTCCGCACTCAGTGGTGGAATAAGAGAACCCTAAGGTGCTTTTTGATGCATTGATAAATGGATTTTCAGTTTTTTCTCCAACAAAGGATATACAGATTACAGATATAAATTATATCCTACTAACATCATAAACGTGATAGTTTGTATGGATGGATGGATGGATGGATGTTTGTTACTCTTTCACGCCAAAACTACTGAACGGATTTGGATGTTAGCTCACAGATAGTTTATAACCAGGATTAACATATAGGATACTTTTTATCCCGATATTCCCACGGGATCGAAAATTATGCGGGTGGAACCGCGGGGAGCAGTTAGTGTTGCAATAAAAAACAGTTAACCATTTTAGGTGAACATTCTGGTAGTATGACATCCTGAACCAGCAGTGTGCGCGCGTGGTGGACGGCGTGGACGTGGTGGACGTGGTGGGACGGGATCGTTCCTTCTCTGTCATGAGAACAGACTTTGTCTTCATCATCAGGCTACAGCAGTCCACTGCTGGACATAGGCCTCTCCTAATGCACGCCATTCTACTCTGTATAGACTGTCTTAGATTAGGAGATTAGGTTTGACTGAAAATCAGTCAATGAATGGTAACAGATCTCTTTCTAAGAAGCTGTATTCAGGGTAAAATTAAATTTGCTAGCGAAACTGCACGGAAGTGATGGGTATCGATATCTAAACACGATACAATAAAACACAAATTAAATGGATAAAAATATATAATCACCGACCGCAGGTCATTTGAAATATCAGTTTAAAAAACAGTTTTTTCTGGTTTAATCTTCACAGACGTGGTGGGTATCGATTAGAGATGCGCCGAATAGTGGTTTCACCGAATAACCGAATACCGAATAATATTCGGTTAAGTTCTTACCGAACCGAATATACTGCTATATCCCATCCTCATCACCACTATTAAGTGCGTACTTAACAGTGCAGGGGTGTACAGAAGTGAAAGAATTGCTGGCTAGCAACGCACTGGTTTATTCAAAAGTTGGACTACCCGCCTAGCCTTTTAACTAAACTGACGGCCTGAATGATATTCAATAAATTATATTTTAATTTGGAACTGTAACCAGTCACGTGCGAGCCGAACTGGTCGCCCCGACCAAATGGGTTAGGTTAGAACTGTGATCAACCGCGTGCGAGCCGAGAGAGCGAAGAGGCTAGGCGGTTGACTCGACGGCTAATTGGACCAGTTGACTGCGACAGATATATTATATCAGTGCTCGAGTGCTGGGTACACTAGTACGAGCGGACACTCTTGCTATAAATCGTACTACTACATATAAATAAAGCCTACGTATAGATTGCACAAGTCAACCTTCCCTTACAAGGAATGTAGGCGATTCAAATTATCTTTAAAACGTAGAAGTTTCTTGCCCGTTCTTCTCCATAGGCACCAACTACGCGTTGGAATGGGCAACTAGCTTCATCTTTCTGACCGTCCGACCCCTTTTTTTTTTTTTGAGGATGGGAAATCATCAAATGACCCCTTCCGCTCTGGGTGGCGCAGAAGGGAGTGTCAGACTCTTACTGACTAAAACCCACCCGTGTTCCTTCCTTAGCCCTTGATGTTCCAGGGCAGCGGTAACCCTTTCGGACGATCCCGCTACCCCGGCAGGCTACCGGCCCTGTCGGGCCCCGTCAACTATGCTGACATCTCTTTGAGGCGCGCGTGGAACACATACGCGCCGTCCGGCACGGGCCTGGTCCTGATCGGACGGAGAGCTACCCATTGCTCTCCGCCCGAAGGCCCGCGCCTGACCGACCCCTTGACTATTTAAAAGTGCCTGTAATTGGTTTATTTGAAATACAGTCATGCTTTGAGTTTGAGTTTGAAACGAGTTGCCGACAGTCTCGTGAAGGGCGATGCGATGCGACGCGGTGGGTCGGTTTATGCTAATTTTATTTTATAAAAAGAATTAGTAAAGGGACACATTATGGTTTTCGGACATCCACGCGAACGAAGTTGCGGGCACAGCTAGTTTATGATAAGTAAGTACCTATCTATACTAATATTATAAAGAGGTAAAATTTGTTTATTTGTTTGTATGTATGTAGTAATCTCTGGAACTACCAGTCGGATTTGAAAATCCTTTTTGCATTTGATAGCCCAATTTTTGAGGAAGGTTATAGGCTACTTAACATCACGCTAATAAGACAGTCAGGAGCCAAGCGAAAACATAAATAAAATCAGAAAGAACACAGTAATAGCGGGCAGGCGATGCGATGCGACGGGGTGGGTCGTTGCGGGCAGAAGCTAGTCATAGATATAGATAGGCACAGAGCGGCCCCAGGGGGCGGCCACCACAGATATGTGAGTGGTTTTATATTTCTATGGTTAGGTTAGGTTAGGTTATGTGCAGGTCCTCTCGTTCCGTCTGGTGCAGGTGCTGTCCGGACACGGTTGTTTCGGATCGTACCTGCACCGGATCGGACGGGACGAGACGCCGTCGTGCCACGATTGTGGCGCGGCGGAGGACACGGCGCAGCACACCCTCGAGGTGTGCCCGTCGTGGTCCGAGCCTCGCCGCAGTCTCATTGCGGCGATCGGACGGGACCTCTCACTGCCCGGTTTGGTTAACGCCATGCTGGGAGATGAGGGGTCCTGGGCGGCAGTCGCCTCCTTCTGCGAACACGTCATGTCCCAGAAGGAAGCGGCGGAGCGCGCGCGGGAGTTCGATCCTCACGCGGCGGCGCTCAGAAGGCGGAGGAGGGGTCGAAGAAGACGTCAGTTTGACAGTCATCTCCGACTCCTCCCAGGTGGAGGCCAGCAGGCAGCGGGTGCGGGGGCACCCTTGCCTGTATTGCACAGGCCTCCACCAGTGTCGGTGTGTGTGTGTGTGTGCCCGGGGGGCATGCGGGGCGCGCCAGCTAGGCGGGCATGCGCCGGGAGGGCTGTGGAAGTAAAGGCTAAGCCGGTTTCCCATGGCCCTCCGATCACGGCGATGCGGGAACACCGCTGAGTTTTAGTGGGTATACTGTCATTCTGACAGGGAGTTCCACATACCCCGTCTCGTCCCCCGCGAGCCGCGGATGCATAAAGCATTTCTAAGCGAGAAAAAAAAAAAAAAAAAAAAGGTGCATTATGCGTGCAGCGGGCAAACCGGCTCGAGGACAATGACCTTCTCGAGGTCGACGTGTACGAACTTGTTCGAAGGGATATCGAGTATAAAAGCGACAAGGACGAGGTAGAATAGGGTATTAGTCTTCTGTGGGTAGAATGTTCCAGTATCATTAAGACCACAGACCTGCCAAGTTCTAGGCACCCATAATTCGCGAAGTGCTCCTCGACTTGTGACGGATAAAAATATTATAGTTTGTGTTGAATACTGCGTCGTGTTTCGAATGCGTCGGAAACAAGAGAACATCTGTCTGACAACATATTTGAAACTCGAAGCTTTAAATAAGGTTTGGAAAATGGCATCAGCAACTTCTGAAACCCCAGTGTTTTCTTTAAAACGAGAAAGAGTGGAGTATGAAGGCGCCGGGCACAAGAGCCGCAAAGTCGCCAGAGCAAGCCCAAATGATTACAGCAATGTAAAACTAGTTTCACTATTTTGCGAAGAACGAGTTTTTAATGAACATGACGCTAAGTTCACACTGTTGAAATTGAACACGCCTGGAGGGATCGAACTCCTCATGCAACCGGGAGCAAACGCGCTGATCAAGACAACTGTCGACATTGCCAGAGTGCTCGTGTTTAGTGAGACGGTGAGCCAGCGAATTGAAAGATGCAAGAACTATCAACTGAAGCAGAACCCGACCGTCAACGAACCAGAAATGATCATCGAAGGATGTGACATACTGACATCGATGTTGAAAAATAATGACATTGATGTGTCAACTTTTGCGCATGTGACGTTTAAACATCTGACGCGGCAAATCGGGAAAAAGAACAACTTGTTATTCTACGGCCCCCCGGCGACCGGCAAGACGATGCTGATGGAGAGTCTGGTGAACCTGAACTACAACGTTGCGCGCCTGGCTGGCATGCCAACGAAGAAGTCGTTTTTCGCGTCACTGTTGAATCACAACGCTTGTTTTGTAAAAGGTACACTCTTAAAGTTGGAGAGCAGGCTTGTTCCGCAGTGGTCATTACTGGCCGCTGGCTCGCCATTGTGTACAGAGGTGGGTGGGAATCAGGTCGTGAAGAACTGTGTCGTGTACACGTGTGCCGGTGCGCCGGCGCAGGGCGCGCTGGCAGCGCACACGACTTCGTTTTGCTTCAACAAGGAAGTCAGTGAGTACGCGATGTTTTCAGTGTTCGTGTGGCTCAAATTGTGGAGTGATTTTGGATTAGAGATTTAATTATGGCAATCAATCTGCTGAGCCTTGCCCCCAACCATGTTCGGTGGAGTAATTGCGTAACACACTATCAGTACCAATGGGTTTCATTTAGACAGTTCAACAACATTCATTGCGCTATTTACGTTGTTGAGCAGACGAATTTTTTGAACATATGAAGCAATGGATTAGCAATATTCTTCAAAATTATTCAGATTGCGATTAAGTAATAGTATGTTACGCAATTAAGGTTCCGGTCGACATCCAGTCTAACCGGATGCAGCTGATTACGAGTATTTCTATGGAGCGACTGCCTATCTGAGCTTGAAACCCAGTCGCATATTTTCCCCAAGTTGTTTTTTTTTGTGTTAGTGTACTTCCTCTGCGTCACGTTTACCCGGTGAATGTTAGCGGCGTTTAGTATGTGTACCTAACTATTGTGTGTTCGTTTTAAAGCAAAAATAAACATGCTTTTGTCTTTGTTGTTTTTTTTCTTTTGTCTGAAACTTGAATTACTTAATTATTTCAGATAATTTACTTTTCATTGACGCGTTATGTATTCTAATTTGATTTTTGATTGACCATTTATATCAAAAAGGTCCTAGAAATGTTGACAGAAAAGACAACTAAAATAATAATGATTATATTCTTTATTTTCGGACAACAATGATGCAGCTTGTTAGTAAACATTAAAATAACTTATTACTAGTGTTAGTACTTAACCTACAACACAGAACAACACAGACAGACTAAACATTATTGTGAAAAGGACATCCCCAAACTAATGTTTAGTGATTGTTCTTCTCACAAAACTTTTAATAATCGGAGACTGTCGGAGAGTCGATACTTTCCGCTATAGTTTTTAGAATGCTGTTACCACTCGCCCGCAACCTTGACAAACAGCGACGCGGTTTTCTTGCGAATGACGGCGTGGAAGCCGTCAGTTCGGTTTTGCGCAAACATAGCAGAAGGGCTGCACCATCGCGGCAGTCCCAACAGCATCCTAAAAATATTACTATACTGTACGCGTAGGTCATCCAGCGTTCTTTTGGTATAGTTGACCCAAAGATTCCCCGTGTAAAAGCTCTGGCAATATATGTCCTAAACAGTGTTACTTTCACTAGACTGCTACACAAGCGAATCTTCGGGCCAACATGTTACCCCGGACCGCCAATGCCCTACGATTTCAATATCAACAGTAAAAAGATGCCCTAGATATTTGAATGTTGACAATCTTTTGATGTTCACGCCGTTTAGGGTAATGTCAGGTAAAGTATCTGGGCATTCACCGCCGCGCACTTCTTAAGGTGTATATAAGGCTCGCTGACCTTGTGCATGTGGGCGGAGCTAAACGCTCTACCCCCGAATACGTAAAACGCGCGCGGTGGCGCGCTGCACTAAAACGACGATCAAAGAATATGCGGAGACGCAGACATGCCGCACGCAGGTTGCCATTTTTGCCTACGATTCCAGAAGGGAATGGCGGAGGCAAGCCTGATATATTCTGTATGGATTGATACTTATGTTACGTATATTTTATGTTTTTATAGGACATTATTTATTAGAATTTTTTCATTTTGTTTAAAATCATATGTGAGAACGAACTTAGTTCCCGACGGGGGTAAAACTTTAAAAATGATATCGAGTATTTTCTTAGGAATGGAATAACATTTTATTTGCATAGACTGTATGTCTTCTTAGGAGGACTTACATAAAAATGAGATTTTATAAAAATGAGAACCTGTTTCATCAATTTGAATTATTATAAATCAGTAATAAACCTACCTAACTAGCACTCTACCTAAATGGCATTTTTAGGATTCCGTAGCCAATCGGATGATGTTATAATCAACTTTCTTCCTGTCATTGTTATTTACATAGCAGGTAGTGGTATTCTAATTTGTGACCGGTAGGTGCCACAACTAAAATGTGCAAAATATTTTTTTTTTCCAAAAAAAAAGAATAACTGAGTTCCATAAAAAAAACTACAAAATGAAAAATAACTTTATTTCGGAAGTCTGTAGCAAAAAACGTAAATTCAAAACCAAAGACATCGACTTCCGAAATAAAGTCATTTTTCACTTTGAAGTGTTTTGTTTAAGTGTTTTTCATGTAAAAAGGTTTTTTTTACTATTAATCGTACGTCAAAAGTAACAGTTGAACTACGAAAACTGTTACCACTGTTATAGTATAGTAAAGTAACAGTATCATGTCTCGTTAGTGACCTTGAAATAATCACCTACGGCCGGCCGCTCAGTAGATAAACCTTCCGTGTTCGTGCGTAACAGCCGCGCGCGAATACTCAGAGTATATCAGTCAGTGGCGTGCATTGCATAAAGGCATATAAGCAGTGCCTATCTCGATAAATCACCATAGGCCTGTTAGTTACATTTTAGTGTGTCTGCCCAACTATGAAACTCACTAAATTATCATAACTAACAAAAAACAAAATCTTCATACAAATACGCGCGGCAGTAGGCAGTCGCAAGACGGCCTACTCGGCTCCCGGACTATTCAATTTTTATTTTGACCTCACTATCGGCTTTATCACCCTCGAAAAGTATGAAAACGACACCCATGATGAAATATTTGAAATTTTTTGCAGCCGCCATTTTGGATTTTATTTTGACCTCACTATCGGCTTTATCACCCTCGAAAGGTATGAAAACGACACCCATGATGAAATATTTGAAAATGTTTGCAGCCGCCATTATGGATTTTTATTTTGACCTCACTATCGGCTTTATCACCCTCGAAAAGTATGAAAACGACACCCATGATGAAATATTTGAAAAATTTTGCAGCCGCCATTTTGGATTCTTTTTTTGACCTCACTATCGGCTTTATCACCCTCGAAAAGTATGAAAACGACACCCATGATGAAAAACTTGAAAATTTTCGCAGCCGCCATCTTGGACTTTTATTTTGATCAAATTCAATATTTTCTCATTTTAATATTAGTTAAATAAGCCTACTACTTGTATACTATCGTAAGCGTCCTGACGCGCACAATATAAATGGGCCATCTGCAGCGAGCTAGTCAATAAACGCACACTGGTACAATTCGTTCGTAAATATTTGCACTAACACAGGCAAACGCGCGTAGTCGGTAGATAGCCGGAGCGGAGCAGCGAGCGACACGGCCCTCCCGTCTCAGTGCTAACGCACGACTGCCGCCCGCGCCCGCGCAGAGCACCTCTGAAGCTCAATCTCAAAGTGGGGAAATTTTCTTTGCAAATGTTGATTGATTTACATAAGCTGTTTCATTTCTATAGTACCTCTAACCATCAATTTTTCAGTGTACAAATATTTGCAAACATCAAAGCCGTTTAGAAGTAATATGGAATATTAGGAAAAAATAGCGTTTTGCTAAAAAATTTTTTAAGGGAAAAGTATTAGCCATACGAAAAAATCCTGTTTCAGAAATGTTGTACATGAACCTATACCAACAATATATTTTTTTCAGATCTTCTAATCAAGCCGTTAATGAGAAATATTCTTCATAAAGTGACCGTTTTACGGTACTAAACGAGAGTAAGGCCCTTAACATGATAAATAAGTCCGTGTGAGGCAGCATACGCCTGACCGACCCGCAGCATTTCATTTACGGCACCTGCCGTCGTCGGCGCCATATTGAGTTTATTATTCCCTAACTTGATGCTTTCTGTTATATCACACCTATCAAACGGTAACGTGATTAGATTACCGACAGAACGTAACGCGAAACGTTAGCGGTCGATATATTTAGGGTTCCGTACACAAGGGGTGCCAACGGAACTAATCCTCCACTATCCGTCCCGCGTCCGTCTGTCTGCTGTTGTCAGCGGACTGTATTTCATGAACCGTAATAGGTACACAGTAAATTGAACACAGTGTGTATTTCTATGGTTGCCGCTATAACGACAAATAATAAAAATAAAATAAATAAAAAATAAATGGGTCTCGCTTTATGTTTTATTAATTTTGTTTTATTTTAACACCATATCGTACATAGGTAGGAATTTTAATAAAGTAGCAATTAGCCTGCATGCGATGCTGATGATGATGATGAGCCTGCATGCAGCTCTATCTATTGATACTGTCTGTATTGTCTATAGCTATCTTTAAAAAAAACATAAAACAGGAGTGAGTTCTAGGTTTGAAATGATTTGACAGAGAGAGAGTAGGATGAAGTAACGAGCTAAGAAGTGGCATGTTTTTTTTTATCCTTTATTTTTCGTTCCTTATTTTATACATTTTAAAATATTTCCAGGCCGTTGGCCGTGGGCCGTGGGCCGTGGGCCGTGGCTCATTGCTTGTTCAACGAGCTCTCTAATCGGCTGGTTGACACTTCCTGTGACCCAAGGGCTGGCTTTTACCTTGGCCAGAGGCTAAGCATTGCCATACCACGTGGCAATGTCGCCAGTCTCTTGGGTACATTACCAGTCGACAGCGAAGTGGAGGAATATTTCGACGCAATAATTTAGTTTTTTAATAGTTTTTCTTAAAATAGAAAAAAATAGAAAAAAAATGTATAAAAACATTTAAAAATATAAAATATAGTGGTCCACCGATGTCGGGAGCACGGTCCAAGCTGCCGGTGGTTAGGGCTCCGTAGACTCCTGTCTCCTACCTGCTCACGATGCGAGCCGTATCGAGGAGTACTCCGTTAAATAGCGTGACCAACTTCGTTCTCAAAGCAACATGGACCGATGACGCCGCCAGCCTAAAATCCACGTATCATTTTGATCTGCACCCCTACAACTGGTTATGAAATGAAATTAAAAATTAGTCGTCCAGACCGTTTTTCGGCCACGGGCGACAATCTCAACGGAGATCAGATCAGGCGCAGGACCAACTGCTTAACGTGCTTTCCGAGGCACGGGGGTGTCACACCGCCAACTTCCAAACTCCGGGATGCTATTAAGAAATTCCTTGGAAAAACTCAATAAAAGTGCCCGAACCGGGAATCGAACCCAAGAGCCCACGCTCAGCAGTCGCGCGCGACCACGACACCGACGGGGCAGTTGAAAATAAAGTAAGTCAGTAAATGAAGTACATAATGTATGTACACAGTATCAATCAGCCGGTTGTTTGGCAGGCCGCCATGTTGCACGCCATTGTGCGAGGTCAATGACCCGCACACGTGTGTGTTATGTAACAGTCGCTATGTACACAACTAGTATGTACAGACGACTTGTGCAGGTGGTGGAGTGTGTGGCACACAGCTGCTGTATTAATTTACATTATTTACTAAGAATCTATACTAATAAAATAATCATCTACAACTTTTTTTTTAGTATATGCGAAAGTTTTTTACATTTCTATGTGCGAAACGGAATTCTGAACGTATTTCTGTATTGGAACAGGATTGGGCAGGACATGGGTCTTACGAAAGTTGTATTTGCGACGTGGCAAATAGAACGCTACCAAACTTGACTCACTTTACATACATACATAATCAGCATTTAATGTTTCCACTGCTGAGACACAGGTCACACAGGCCTCCTCTCTTCGAGAGGGAGCGGGCTGTGATCCACCACGCGCGCCCAGTGCGGATTGGTAGATGTCACATGTTTTGGAATTGTTGGTTCTAGGACATGCCGGTTTCTTCACGATGTTTTCCTTCACCGGTTTGAGAGTAGTGGTGATGAAATAATTTACACAAAGTAAAGCGCCTGCCTAGGTACGAACCCACGACCTACAACTCGGCAAGTCGCGGCCGTTCCACTGGGCCACCGCTGCTCCCCTCTCTATACACAAAACCTAAAATTTGGATGAAATTAAAAACGATTATCTTGCTTTTGTGACACAATACAATAAAAATAAAGACACTGTAAATAGTTGGAAATACTTGGAAACCTATCTAGAAATGCCGAATTTGCGTCCATTTTTCCTTATTTACTCTTTAAAATTGCCGCGGAATGTGACCTCGTGACGTTCCAGATGTAAATGTAATACAGACCATACCAGCTACTGTCTTAACGAATTGTATTCTATTCCAAACTCGAATTCAAAATGAATTCTATTCTAAATTCGTATAGCAACAGCACGGTGACACACTGACGCTACGCTACGCCACGCGACGACATTTTTACGTGTTATCGCTTTTCGTGTCTATAAGTAATAATAGATCACGTTATCTCTGTCCGTGGGTGTCGTTTCGTCAAAACGATTGTGAAATCATTAAGCTTGCTCGGCGGCCACATAAATAATATTTGCTTTTCTTTACACAAGGAATATCGTTGCCTTGTCATCTTTGATTCGTTTACGGACACAATTGAAGAGATCCTGACCCAGCACCCTAATTGCGTAACACACTATTAATCTCAAACTGAATAATTTTGAAGGATAACCCATTGCTTCATATTTTCGAAAAATTTATCTGCTCAACAACGTAAATAACGAAATGAATGAATGTCAAAAGGAAAGCCATTGCTACCGTTAGTGTGTGACGCAATTACCCGCAGGTCGATAGATAAGTCATACAATTACCCGCAGGTCGATAGATAAGTCATACAAATCCATGTCAAATCGAACCTACACCTTGTAGCACACAGAAAGCGACATTCCGCTACTGCACCGTTAAAGTTGACATAATGTTATTGCAAAAAACTATTTGCAGTTTAAAACGATGGTTGTTTATATCCAGTACCTTCTTTAAAACAGAATCTAGAATCTAGACTTCAGCAGCGCCTGGATTGTAAGATAGTGCAAAATGATTGTTGATGCGTTTATAAGGTAAATTGAATGAGATTAGATATACAGGGTAAAATTAAATTAGCTAGCAAAACTTCGCAGACGTGATGGGAATCGTTATCTAAACATGATAAAACAAAAAACAAATTAATTTGATAGTATTTTTTGTGGGGTCATCGACACGCAGTTACTGGAAATTTCAGTTTTATAAAACTGTTTTATATGTGTAAACTTCACAGACGTGATGGGTATCGATATCTAAACGCGAAAAAACCAAATAGAACATATTTTCTCAACTCATACTTAAAGTAAAGTACTTCAAGCGTATAATATCGATACCCATCACGTCTGCAGAGTTTCGCTAGCTAATTTAATTTGACCTTCTATTGTAGCAAATCGGCGCGACCAATGATATTTGATGAATTAACTATGTCACTATCAGTTTTTTACTTGTGTTATACATATATTGTTAGGAAATCCTTTGTTCTAATAGTATTAGGGGTTAAAGTATGAAATTGCCGATTTGTACTGAAAATTGAAATTAGTTTTGTTTTTAATTTAACATATTTATTTAATCAAAATAATTACCATCATTATCTATACATTGCTGCCATTTAATAGGAAGGTCATTTATGCCTTTGCGAAAGAACTCTCGTGATCTAGATTCGACAAACTGTGTGAAAGCATTTTGTACTGCCTCCTGAGAAGAAAACTTTTTATCACGTAGAAAATTATATAAGTATATTTTGTAGTGTCATGTTTTTTTTTTGTGCTATGTATTTTTGTGGTGTACAATAAAGTATATATAAATAAATAAAATTGTCCAAATCACGAAAAAAATGGTAGTCCGTTGGAGCAAGGTCTGGCGAATACAGAGGGTGACGAATGGTTTCTAATTGCAGTTCCTGTAGAGTTAAAACGGTTTCTCGTGCTGTATGAGGTCTCGCGTTATTATGGAGCAATAATGGTGAAGATCGATTCATGAGTCGGGGCTGTTTCAAGGCTAGTTTTGCTATCACTGTTCGGAGTTCGGCACAGTAGACATCTGCCGTTATTGCTTGACCAGATCGGAGAAAGCTATAGTGAATAACACCATGCTGAGACCACCAAACAGTTACCATTACCTTTTTATTAGTAGGCTTTGCTTTATGACACTGTTGCGGCGTTTGACCTGGGGTCAGCCATTGCATTTTTCGCTTACGGTTATCGTAAAGAATCCACTTTTCATCACATGTCACAATTCGATCCAATATTCCTTCATTTCTGTATCGATTCAACAAGGCAACACAAGTTTCAACACGCGTTTCTTTCTGCAGATCAGTCAAATCATGAGGCACCCATTTCTCATATTTTTAATTTTATTGATTTGACGCAAATGAGTCAATATTGTTGGTAAGGTAACGTTAAGCCATGCCGCTAATTCCTGGGTAGTTTGGCTCGGATCGGCTTCCACCATCTCTTTCAATTCATTGTTATTCACCTGTGTGGGCGGTCTTCCACGTGGTTCGTTCTTCAAATCAAAGTTTCCATCACCAAAGCGTTTAAACCAAAATCGCACGGTGCGTTCATTAGCAGTCCCCTCTCCAAACGCAACATTGATATTGTGAGCTGTTTCTGCCGCATTAGTTCCGCGTCGGAACTCGTATTCAAAAATAACTCGAATTTTCGAAGTATCCATCTTTCTTTTCTAAGCTGAATAAAAAAAACAACTGAAAGTCGATAATCGAATGTTGCACATTTTTTTAAAAAAGAACTTCATAGGTACCATGTGAAAAAAGTTTCACACAAAAATCTCAAACCATGAAGGTTCTATGTCAATTCGAAGTACCTATTACAATAAAACGGCAATTTCATACTTAACCCCTATTATTTTTATTTTTTTCCTGTCGCCTGCGATACAGGTTTATCCTAGTACATACAGGCACCACTTTGTAATACCAACATTGTTTCTAAGATTTATATAACTTACCATTTTTTTTTTTTTTTAATAAATATTTACTAAGTATTTATTTTTTAATGTTTCTGTATTTCTCTCTCTAATTGAAACGCTTGCTTGACAAACGGAGTGTCGACAGCGATTGTTATTTGTAATAACTCAGTTTTATTTTCCATCTACTAGTTCTTTTGACATCATTATTTTCTTAATGTAGGTAAAGTATGTTTGTGTTTATGTTTGTACTATGTGATGTGAGTAATTATGTTAAACTATGTTTTGTGTTTTTAATGGTGTAATAATTTAATAATGTTTTTAGTTTTAATTTTTCTCATTTGGTTATTGTAAGCTTTGGTTATTAGTATAGGTTATTAACTTATTAGTGTAAGTTCTTAACTGTCGCATTATGGTAAACCCTGTAATGATAGTTTAAGCTGTTATAAAAAACAAATAAATCATAAGGATATGAGTTTGTTTATTTATTAACATAGGTAGGTAACACAGCTACCATTACACTACCCCAATTTGGTAGCGTAATTAATTAATACAAAAATCTTAAATCACTGACAGACAACGCACAGCCTAAACCGCTGGCTCTAGATTCGAGACACAGAGAGTTACGTTGCATTGTTGAAAGAAAAATCAAAATTTTAGACCCTAGACGCTTGAAATTTTGCACAAGAGTTCAGTTTAAACCGAAAGGGATTTTTGAAAATTCACCCCCTAAAGGTGTTATATAACGTATAAAAGTTTTCGGTAAGTTATCGGGGACATGGTTTGTAAATAAATAATTAGCAACACATTAACATAACACGTTTATCGTTATTCTTGCGAATGAACCTATTTCTATAGTGACTCACACCCATTTGAAGTGGCGGTCTGCGTTCTACATCTACAAGTATTATGAAGAGCTGGTCTGTTTTCTACATTTAAGAAGAGGCGGTCTGTTTACTTACAAGAATCATAGGATTAAGATAGGTAATAATTACTTAATAAATATTAAGAATTACGGCTGGCTGTCCTCTAAACTGCGTGAGATAAGTAGCAGAGGTTGACGCTCGGCCGTGGACGGTACGTACCTACGTGTTCTTATCTATACTAACTCATTATGAAATCAAGCTAATAAGGTTAAGCGGAGTTTTTAGGAAAAATACTCGCCAACTATATTACTCAGTAGCAATGGCTTTCATTTTGACAGTTCAACAACATTCATTGCGTTGTTTACGTTGCTGAGCAGATACATTTTTCGAACATATAAAGTAATGGATTAGCAATATCCGTCAAAATGATTCCGATTGAGATTGATGGTGTGTTACGCAATTAGGATGCTATTGCCTGAGCCTAGAATTAGAACAATTAAGATTCTTTTTACCCGAGGATTGACTTAAAATATAGTCTGCGGTTGGAGACCTTTGTCTAGCAGTGGACTGTTATGGCTGATGATGATAATGAGTCGTTAGCGAGCCTCTATTACAGATGAAACTATTAAACTTAGTAAGTTCAGAAATCATGCTACAAAATGTTTTATTGTCACGATGCCGATGTAGGGCTAAGGTGGCCTTATTAGCCATTCAGATAATTCTGCAGCGTACGATAATCACTAAGGAATTATGGAACTCAAATGGAATTGGGCAGGACACCTGGCAAGGCGCAGTGTTGACAGGTGGAGTACGGCTGTGACGGAGTAGTGTCCAAAGACTGGAAGACGAAATGTCGGTCATCCGGTGGCGAGATGGGCAGACGATATTGTTACCGTTGCGGGTAAACCCTGAATGAAGCTGGCACAGGAGCGTGGGGATTGGCACAAGAAAAGAGAGGCTTATGCCCAGCAGTGGGTGAGGGCAGGCTGTGGATAATGTCCATAATCATTTGGAAGGTAGGCAATGTATAGTGTAGGGCAGGTCAAGTTATCAGTTCTTCAACAGACGCCCCACACACGGCACCAAATCGTTTGACACTTCACTTTTCGAGCAATATTTACCCCTCAAAAATGTTTTATATAGGGAAGAGACAGTTGACCTGTCTCAACTGACGGTAACAAACAAACATGTGTCATTGCGTACTTGAACCCTATTTTAGGGAGCTCAACGACCCGACACACAACGCTACCAATCAGTCAGATATTTGCGTGGGCAGTGAGTTGGCGTGAGCTGTACGGTAATAGCTCATCCCGAGGTATGTAGATTAGTTAGTTAGGTTGGTTTGAAGCGTGGTGGTTGGTTTCCCTTTTAATTGCCACGACTAATAATTAGGTTGCCTGTGAGTGTCAGGCTCTGAGAGGAGAACTTAGAACATAAAGTGTGAGGCTCTTGAACGCTCCAATAATAATTATAGGTAGTTCTTACAAATAAAATGAAGGGTTCCGTACATTGTAGTTGGAAAACATATTCTCTTATACATTCCAACTGCAAATGTAAGTTTGTACGCACAATATTAAGAGATTTACCATGCTATGTTAAGACCATAGACTTCTTATAGATTTTCCTGTAATCGTAAAGTATAAAACTATGTATTTTGTGTATTTTGTATATTTTTTTCAAAAGTTTAGGCTCAGTAGTTTCGGGGGTCTTTTTTCATTTATTTTCTTAAATAGCTTTAAAACTATTTATTTAATAATCATATACCCGTCACGTCTGCAGAGTTTTACTAGCTAATTTCATTTGACCCTGTATAATATGTATGTAACTTGATACTTCTTCATTACCTCATTAATAATCAAAGTTAATCTAATATACAGGTTAAGTGGTGACGCCATTAGTTACATAAAGTATGGCGTTGTCGTGGCTCAACTACAAGATTAGCGGCTTTCCGAGCCGAAGGTTACGGGTTCGGTTACGGCATTGAGGCTATAGAAGTAGGTAGCCTACTTGTACGGCGTACAAATACCTACTCGAGCTATGGGTTTGAGCAGGTTAGTATGTCATTACATAATTCATCATAGGTGATGGGCACATATCTATCCTTGTTATGTTTGTAATGTCAAAATAACAGCTTGCATGTTTATGAAAGTACCTACGAATTAAATTACTTAGTACTAAAAGTTTGTCTGTCCGTTTGTTCCGGCTAAAAAGTAATGTCCCCTCATGTTTCCAACGCGCCGTACTTGCACATTCTATGAGTAAAGTTTGGCAGCATCATGATACTAATAAATATAATACATATAATCACAGCGAAAAAATGTTCACGTAGCGCATACTAAGCATGTCTTTATAATTTTAAATGTGGAACGTGTCACTATTTTATTTTTAAATTGTCTATGACTTGAGGCGTGTGTAGGGCTGCCTTGGTACTAAAGTTATTAATGGTAGAGTGCACCTGTATGTACACATACATACATATAAGAATGAATAGCAGTGTTCATAATCTCAGATAATTTAATTCCATCGCCACTTAATCAATTATATACTTTAGTGAAATGTATTCTAAGTTGATCTTTGAATGACCATTTGTAATAAAAAAGGCCTAATAAGTTTTGGTTGCAATGGAATTTGAACTTTGTTAAGTAGGACATTCAGTTTGTTGTTCCATATCTTTAAAATTATCTCAAATTCTGTTTTTTTTTTGCGATGTTTTTCTTGTTGTCTTCGTTTGGACGGTACATCGATGTTGCTTTCGCTGCATAAGTTCTAACACCACTTAAGTCAAAAATATCAACTTTACAGGAGGGTGACAAAATGGCATCATTTTACATAGATCTATAGATATATAGATAGATATACTAAAAAATAAAGTTACATATTTAATAAATCCAATTTGAAGTGTACACAAATTATAAAATAGTATTGTCATGGTATCTTACGCACGTAAAATTATGCAGTTTTTCCACTCTACTGTAAAGTTGGTATTTTGGACTTATGTGGTGTTACTGTTTGGGATCAGTGTAGGTGGCCACGGTTACTGCAGCGTCAAGCGGCGTTGTTCAGATTGTTGTGATGCGACGGGGTGGGAGTGTGGGAGGGGGGAAAAGAAAGGAGTAAAAAACTAAAATACAGATCCAAAGATACCGGCTTCCGAAATTAAAGTTATTTTGCACGTTGCAGTATTTTTTTTAAAGTCGGTTGTTATTTTTTTGTATTTTTTTTTTGCAATACGTTTTGTTTACCAACAACTCTGTTCATGTCATGCAGGCGCCAAAAAATACTTGTAGCATTATAAATTACTAGTTAATTTAAATTTGTAGACGAATGGCAGGAGCAGTGGTTGCCCAGCAACTGTCGCGACTACGAGTTGTAGGTTGTAGGTCCTAGGTTCAAACCCACACAGGCGCATTACTTTGTATAAATTATTTCATCACAGTGGTGATGAAATTATTTATACAAAGTAATGCGCTCAAAACTCACTCACTCTGTGCTCTCAAAACGGTTTAGGAAAACATCGTGAGGAACCCGGCTGTTTAAAACCAAAAATTCGGAGACATTTAACATCTACCAACGCGCACTGGGCCCGCGTGGTGACGGCCGACTCCCTCTCACAGAGAGGAGGCCTGTGTCCAGCGTGGTCCCAGCAGTGGGAACAGTATAGGCTGAATAGTGATTATGCAATTTGCTGAACACTCCGTTTCCCTTCCCTTGTACTTATGTACTTCCTAGTAAACCGCCAAGTGTCAACAACACATCTTCCTAGTGAAGGTACAGGTACCTTCTGCTGCCCTGCTCTCCTTGACACACTGCGTGCCTAATACTGGCCTCGGGGCCCTTCTAGAGGTCACCACTCTAATAAACAACTATTCAAAGTGGTCCTTAATTACTTTTGAATGCACGACTAATTATAGATTTAGTAACAGACGCTTCAATTTGATTTATTTGTATAGACAAGTCAAATTGAAGTGTCTGTTTGTAATGTCCAAATAACAGCTTTCTACTAAATGTATACATACGGTGGTACTTATAAAAAAAAATATTTTGTCTCTGTCTGCCTGTCTTCTCCGAAACGGCTGGACCGATTTTCACTGACAGATAACTGATGCTATCGATGAGAAGTAACTTACAAAAAAAAAACCCATGAACTCCAATTTGTTTTCCGAAATGCACGCGAATGAAGTCGCGGGCACAGCTGGCATTTAAATAAATTGAAATCTATTCATATTCAATGTTGCTGAACTGTCAAAATGCAAGCCATTCCTACTGTTAGTGTGTTACGCAATTATTGACATTTAGATTGCCATCGACACGCTAAAAAGATGAACGGTTAGTAAAGATAAAGGTACTCACACTAAAGTGATGAGATACGGGTGCAGTTTGACATTTCCCTGGCCGCCATCTTGCGACATGACGTCAGACACGGCCATCTTGTTCTGTAGTTTCCGCCAGTACGCTGAGGGAAAAGAAAATAAAGTTATTTACAAAACTGAATAACTACATATATTATTAATCTTTCTAACTCTAGGGCCAAGGGGTCTGAGTGGGGGTGCCAGGGCAGAAAACCTCCACGTGTGCCTGGGGACTGGAGTTCCTTTCTGGATACGTCCGGGGGGAAGACCAGTTTTCGGGCCGGTGCATCCTGGGGTGCGGGCAGCTATTTCTCAGTGGGATTTTTTCCCAATGAGATCTCGCTGCCCGCATGCTAATGTTCTGCCAAGAGGAACGCTCCACACAAGCCGCTATGAGGAGCAGAGCGGCTACTGTGTGGAGTAAGAGCGGGCCTGGTGTGCACTTACCCTGCCGCCGGGCAGGCAGGAGGGGATAACCCCCCCCTCCTGCCACCGTTAATATCGTAGCCCCGAAGATTGTCAAGGTCATGTCTCTGACTTTTGACGGGGGTCGAGGGTCTTGGCTTAACCGCCCGGACCGCGAGGAAGATTAACCTCTATAAAAAATTCCCCAAACCTCCAAGCGGCGGCGCACCGTGAGGGAGGTAGTAAGCTTGGCTAATGGGTAGCTTGATTTAGTCACTAGTGCGAACCACAGAATTTTGAGCAGGTACCTAAAGTTTAATACTCGTGGGAACAATTATGGAAAAATTTTTAAAAACAAAAACCACAACAGACGAAGTCAGGAGTGATGCGGGGTCGGAGTCCGACGCCGCGTCTGGAGGAGCGAGCACGGGAGGCTCAGTGAGCTCTCGCCGTGACCAGAAGACGGCCGCTGCCAAGAGAAAGGCACAGGGCAAGCGGCCAAGGTCAGTGGACGGCCAGGGGTCGTCCTCTGACTGGGAGCTGGCTTCGGCCAGAAAGATCCCGACCAGCAGGAGGGGAGGAGCCCGAGAGCGAGGCGTAGGGAGGGGGCTCACTGCTCGGGAGGCGGCGGAGAAAGCGGAGGAGCCCGCAAAGGAGGGGGGTTCTGGTCGCGTGTCCGCACCAGAGACCTCTAGTGACGAGGCGGCGGAGGTTGGCGGCCCTGATGCGGACCGCAAAAAGAGGTTCGCGGAGGTCGTGGAGGCCGCGATCCGGGACGTGGCCCTAAAGAAGTTACAGACTTCGAAAAACAGGGCCATAGTCTCGGCCAAGGCCTCCATCTTGGCGGCAGCGGAGGCCATCCACCTCGGGCCTCCGCCGGACGGCATGTCCGAAATGCGGGCGGAGGTGGCCCGCTTGACGGCTGCCATGGAGCTCCTCCGAAAGGAGAACGAGGAGCTCCGAGCGGACCTGGCCGGGATGCGAGCGGCCGGCACAGCGCAGAACATCCTACCACCAAGCCAGCCCGTGCCGGTGGAGAACCAGGTCCTGAACCTGGTTCGGCAGGAGCTGGCGACCTTCCAGGCGCGGTTCGCCGTCCTGGAGGGTATTGTTCTGCGCCCTCCCTTGGCGGGTAGGACGGCCCCAGGGCCTAAGGCGGCCTCGTACGCGGCCGCGGCCGCCCCTAAACCCGGGCCGTCTGGCCGGGCCCAGGCGCCGGCCAAACCGGCGTCGGCTAGAGGAGCCCCGGCGCCGGCGAAACCGACGTCGGCTGGCGGAGCCTCGGCGCCGGCAAAATCGGCGCCTGCCGCCAAACCCGCGGCTCCGGCCCCCAAAAAGGGCAGAACGGCTGGGGAGGGGAAGGCCCCAGAGCCTACGCCTCCCCCAATCAAATCTCCCACGACCAACGCCGAGTGGCAGGTGGTCGGGGAGAAGAAGAAGGCGGCCAAAGCGGCCAGGAAAAAGGCGCAGAGGAGGCGCCGCAAGGAGCGAGCCGTTGCGGCTAGGCTTCGCTCCCCCAAGACCGCGGCTGTAGTCATTACACTGCAGCCGGACGCGGTCAAGAGGGGGGTGACCTACGGCGACGTGCTCGCCAAAGCGAGAGCGACGGTGGATCTCCAGGAGCTGGGGATCACCGGAGGCCTCCGGCATAGGGTGACCGCCACTGGTGCCCGCATGCTGGAGGTCCCCGGTGCGTCGAGCGGCCCCACCGCAGACGCCCTGGCTGAAAAGCTAAGGGCGTCCCTCAATGCGGACGAGGCTCGAGTCTCCAGGCCCGTCAAGTGCGCGGATATGCGCATTGTGGGCCTGGATGACTCGGTGACGGGGGCCGAGGTGGTAGCCGCCGTCGTCAGGACGGGCGGGTGTCTGACCGACCAGGTGAAGGCGGGCACCCTACGTCCTGACTTCACGGGTATGCGAACCATAACGGTTAGCTGTCCCGTGACGGCGGCGAGGAAGATAGTGGAGGGCGGAAGGCTCCTGGTGGGCTGGGTGTCAGCGCAGGTCAAGCTGCTGGAGCCCAGACCTCTAAGGTGCTATCGATGCCTCGTGGGGCACCACGTGAGCGTCCAATGCACCTTAGAGGACCGCAGCACTCTGTGCTTCCGCTGCGGCAAGCCCGGACACACGGCCGGCTCGTGCAACGCCGCGCCGCACTGCGTCGCATGTGCGGCTGCTGGCAAGCCGGCCGATCACCGGGCGGGGAGCAAGTCCTGCGCTCCACCCGCCGAAGCCAGGAGGAAAGGCAGGCCCTCCGCCGTCGTCGCCACCACCACCGTCGCCGCCACTGTCGCCGCCACCGCCACCGCCGCCGCCGCCGCCGCCACCACCGCCGCCGCCGCCGCCGCCGCCGCCGCCGCCGCCGCCACCACTGCCGAGGGGGCCCGGGAGGGGGCTGAAATGGAGGAGTAATAACTCCTCCACTACGCCTTCTCCAGGCGAACATCAACCACTGCGCCTGCGCTCAGGACCTGTTGCTCCAGAGCATGGCGCAGTGGTCGATTAACATCGCCGTGGTCGCTGAGCCGTACTTTGTCCCGCCCAGGGATGACTGGGTGGAGGACCTGAACGGCTCAGTGGCCATATTTTCGTCGGCCGCCGCCGGTACCCCGTCCCTCGAAGGTGTCACGAGGGGACAGGGGTGCGTAGCAGCACGGTTCGGAGAGATTGTAGTAGTGGGAGTATACTTCTCTCCGAGCCGAACTCTCGCCGAGTTCCAGAACTCTTTAACAGAGTTGAGTGTCGTCGTCGCTAGAAACCATGCCTACTCCGTGCTAGTGCTCGGGGACTTCAACGCCAAGAATTTGGCCTGGGGTTCCCGTTGCACGGATGTGCGGGGCAGGATGGTGGAGGACTGGGCTCTGGAAACAGGCCTGGTCGTCCTAAATCGGGGTTCTGTTCCTACGTGTGTGCGGATGCGGGGCGAGTCGGTGGTGGACATCTCGTTCGCCAGCCCCGCTCTGTCACAGCGTGTCATTGACTGGCGCGTCATGGAGGAGGTGGAGACCTACTCCGATCATCGGTATATCCGGTTTGAGGTCTCCACCCAGACCTCTAGCGCGCTGGTCCAACAGGCCCCGAGTGGTCCGCGGTGGGCGCTGAAGCAGCTGGACCGGGAGCTTCTCCTGGAAGCCTCGATCGTGCAGGCCTGGGTGTTTTCACCGGACAGGCCTGCTGACATTGACGATGAGGTGGAGTGGTTCCGGGAGGCCATGTCCGAGATCTGTGACGTGGCAATGCCCCGAGTCCGGCCAGGACGCGCCCGACGTCAGGTGTACTGGTGGTCGCAGGAGGTTGGGGCGCTACGCAAGGCGTGCGTCGACGCGCGACATCGGTACACCAGGCACCGCAGGCTCCGCATCCGCCCTCCGGATGCGGAAGCCACGGAGGTGGAGCTGTACGAGGGGTACAGAGCGGCGAAGACCACCCTCCAAGAGGCTGTCAAGCGGGCCAAGGATACGGCCCGCGAGGAGATGTTGGAGACTCTGAACCGAGATCCATGGGGGCGCCCTTACAGAATGGTGCGGAATAAACTCCGCACCTGGGCCCCCCCGCTGACGCAGAGTCTCCGACCCCAGCTGGTGGAGGAAGTGGTGAGCGCTCTGTTCCCTTCACGGGGGGAGCATACTCCCCCGCCTATGGCTCCGCCACTTGCGGTGCCCGAAGCGGACCACACGGACGACGACGACGACACCCCTGAAGTGACCGGGGTAGATCTGAGAGCGGCGGTAGGCAGGCTGAAGGCCAAAAATACCGCCCCGGGACCCGACGGCTTGCCGGGTAAAGCCTGGGTCCTGGCCTCGAGGGCTCTCGGGCCTCGACTGGAGGCGCTCTTAAGCGCATGCATGGAGAGAGGCCAGTTTCCACTCCGTTGGAAGACGGGGAAGCTGGTCCTCATTCAGAAGCCAGGGCGCCCTGCGGACTCTCCGTCCGCATACCGGCCCATAGTGCTGCTCGACGAGGTCGGCAAGCTCTTTGAGAGAGTGATTGCGGGCCGCCTCGTCGGGCACCTGGTGAGGACGGGGCCGGACCTTGCGGAGTGCCAGTTTGGCTTCCGCAAGGGGCGCTCGACGGTGGACGCCATCATGCGCGTGAGAGCCCTCACGACGGGGGACGCGGTGTCACGGGGTGGGGTGGTCGTGGCGGTGTCACTCGACATCGCCAACGCGTTTAACACCCTGCCCTGGAGCTGCATAGGGGAGGCACTCCGGTATCACCGGGTGCCGACTTACCTCCGTCGAATAGTCGGGGCGTATTTGACGGACAGAGCCGTCATCTACCCCGGTCGCGACGGGAACTGGAACCGGCGAGAGATGTCGTGCGGTGTCCCACAGGGATCGGTTCTGGGGCCGCTCCTGTGGGACATCGGTTACGACTGGGTGCTGCGGGCCGACCTCCCTGATGGCGTCAGCGTAGTTTGCTACGCTGACGACACGCTGGTCCTGGCGCAGGGGAGGTCGCATCAGGCGGCGGCCGACGCGATGACACGCGGGGTTGCGATAGTCGTGGAAAGGATCCGGCAGTTGGGTCTCGAGGTGGCATTGCACAAGTCCGAGGCCATGTCTTTTCATGGGCCCCGGTACGGGCCACCTTCGGGATCCCAACTGATGGTAGGAGGGGTTCACATCGGCGTCGAGAAGACGATGAGATACCTGGGTCTCGTCCTCGACAGCCGGTGGAACTTCGTCGAGCACTTCCGACGTTTGGCCCCAAAACTGGAACGGACCGGGGCCGCCTTAAGGCGGCTCCTGCCCAACCTGAGGGGGCCAAACGCCTCCTGCCGGAGGCTTTACGCGGGGGTCGTGCGGTCCATGGCCCTATATGGGGCCCCGGTATGGGCGCGTTCACTGCGGCTTCGAGCCGCACACTACCTGAACGCGCCCCAAAAGGTGGTAGCCGTAAGGCTGATCCGGGGGTACCGCACGATCTCGCGCGAGGCAGCAAGCCTCCTTGCCGGACTGCCACCATGGGATCTGGAGGCGATAGTCCTCGCGCGCCTGTATGACTGGCGCGCGGAGGCACTACGTCGGGGGGAAACTCTGCACCCGCGGCAAATCGCTGCGGAGCGGACGGACCTCCGGCGCGGTCTCATGGTGGAATGGAAGGCGCGACTATCGCAACCCAGCGCAGGGCACGCCACGATAGCGGCGATAAGACCCCTCTTTGAGGAGTGGCTAGAGAGGCGTCACGGCGCTCTCACCTACCGCCTGACGCAGGTCCTCTCCGGACACGGATGTTTCGGGAGGTTCCTGCACATCATCAGGCGGGAGGAGACGCCCGGGTGTCACCACTGCGAGGATCGCCCAGAGGACACGGTGGAGCATACGGTGGAGGTCTGCCCCGCTTGGGCAGAGCACCGCCGTGTCCTCGTAGAGGCGATCGGCAGCGGCGGCGACCTCTCGCGTCCGGCCCTGGTGCAAGCCATGGTCCGGGGCGAGAGGGAGTGGGAGGCGGTCACCTCCTTCTGCGAAGCAGTCATGCTAGCGAAGGAGGTGGCGGGATGGGCGAGGGAGAGATCCTCACGCCTCAGCCGCCGAGGGAGACGCTCCGGGCGTCGGGAGCCGCGTGACGACTCCCGGCCACCGTAGGCGCGGGCCTGCGGGCGGAGAGCAATGGGTAGCTCTCCGTCCGATCAGGACCAGGCCCGTGCCGGACGGCGCGTAAGTGTTCCACGTGCGCCTCAAAGAGATGTCAGCATAGATGACGGGGCCCGACAGGGCCGAAGCCTGCCGGGGTAGCGGGATCGTCCGAAAGGGTTACCGCTGCCCTGGTACATAAAGGGCTAAGGAAGGAACACGGGTGGGTTTTAGTCAGTAAGAGTCTGACACTCCCTTCTGCTCCACCCAGAGCGGGAGGAGTCATTTGATGATTTCCCATCCTGAAAAAAAAAAAAAAAAAAAAAGGGGTCTGAGTGCACACTTAGTTTTTAGAGACATTGCTAAGCGGTTAGCGACTCTTCACGTGACCAGAGGGTCAAAGAATCAGCATTGCCATACAACGTGGCAACGAATTTCTTAATGGTCAATGATTCTTCCCCCTCCCTTTTTAGGGTTCCGTACCTACCTCAAAAGGAAAAACGGAACCCTTATATGATCACTTCGTTGTCCATCTAGACTTCTAGAGCGACTGAATAAAAATAATAAAATAAGTAATACTAATAATATAAGGGTGGGCCCTTTGTTAGGACTGGGTGCCAGACTCAAAGTTAATTTAATTCTGCCTCCACAACCCAGTTACTGGGTAATACAAAACCCCTTGGTAAGATTGGTTGTCTGACGTTCGTGCTTCTGACAACCCGTAACGACTGTCAAAAATCCACGAAAGACAGCCGGGACCAACGGCTTAACGTGCTTTCCGAGGCACGGAGGGGCCTTGGTATGTAAACATGGTCACCCATCCACGGACCAACCGCGGCAAGCGTAGCTTAACCTGATCGATCGAACCTCTCGGCTGTTATTTCTTAGCCACAAGCCTCACAGAAAAAAAAACCTAGTTATCAGTTCAATAGGAATGTGTCATAGTACGTAGCGTACGTACTACTTACTGAATCATACGGACAGACAATAGGTCCTCCCTTTGTCAGTGTGAATGCACTTTGTATTTCAGATAATACTCGATGCTACTGTGATGCTAAATAATAACAAAACACATTTATTTTCATATCAGAACTTCAGAAGCACGTTCCAAACAAAACTGTTTCTTAAGGGGGATGCACTAGGTAGCTCGCGAAATTCAAACTTTCTTACGTATTTTGGAATTTGTAAAGGTCTTTGCACACAGAGGGCGGGGCGGGGCGGGAAGGGACGGCGACGCGACGCTGAGCAGTTGTAATGTACTAGATATTACGGACGACGCCACACAGAGCCGCCCCGCTCGACGCGACGGTAACCGTCGCGCCCCGCCGCCGCCGCGCCGAGCGGGCAATACAAGTCAGAAGCGGCGGGGCGGGGTGTGCCGCGACGCGAGCGCGTTTTTGATTTATTTCATGCACCCATTTCCCTTTACGTTGTTTTTTCTTAGCTAGCGCAACTATGAGCAATAGCGTTTCCATGTCTGAATCGCTCAACATCTTTTTTGATGAAAGAAAGGCGCGGCGGGACAGGACGTGATCGCGCCCGCAGTGTGAACACTGGTGAACACTACCACCGCGTCAGCGCCGCGTCGCCGTCCCGTCCCGCCCCGCCCCGCCCGCTGTGTGCATAGACCTTTAGTCAGTGTTCTGTTGTACGAGTATGTAGTCATATTTGTTACGGTCGCGAATTATATTTTAATCAATACTCAATACTCAATACTCAATTCTTTATTGCATTCCATAATGTATACAAGGCTGGTAGGTAAATTATAGAGAAACAATTATGGACCCTGTCGGGCACAGCAAGTTAGTTTTTAGAAGAGAGGATGAAGCGCTTTTTGTTTAAAAACATAATAATATTGAAATTAAGGAGTAAATCTTATTTTTAGATATTTAAGTAGATATTATTTATGAGTAGATTTATATTAATTTTGTTTATTATTAATATTTCTATATTTATTTATATATTTATTTATTTATTATTAATAGATATTTTCAAAATTATAAATTAGGTAATTATTTTATATATTTATTTATATATTAGCTGTAATTTATTATTAACTAAATAGTAATTAAAGATATTGCACGGTAGATAAGGTAAATAGATGTATTAGGTACTACTTGGTTATTCTAATTATCTTCGTTTCTCTAGGAGGAATTTATCTTTGAAGTATTCGTCAATTGTGTAGTAGGTTTTATCTAAGAGAAATCGTTTTAGTTTATTTATAAATATATTGTGTGTTTCTGTGTTTTTTATGTGTTCAGGTAATTTATTGTAGATTTTTATTGACGTGACAAACGCACTAGAGGAGTGCATTTTTAATCGTGAAGTTGGCAGGTTGAGTCTATTTCCATGTCTAAGTTTGATTTCTGTTTGTATGTCTTCTCTTTTGCTGTAGAATTGTGGGTACTTCCTTACAAATTTGCAAATTTCAAATATATAGAGACAGGGTAGTGTTAGGATGTTTAGTTCTTTGAAGTGTGGTTTACATGAGTCGGTGTCTTCTATGTTAACCAATGTTCTTATAAGTTTCTTCTGTATTGTAAATAGCGAAGGTGCGTCTATACTGTTACCCCATAATATTATTCCGTATTTAAGCCAAGCGAACGCGTACGCATAGTATGTTACTATTGCTGTTTTGAGATCTGTAGTTTTCTTTATTTCTCTGAGGGCATATGCAAATTTAGATAGCTTTGTTTTTACTTTCTGTATGTGTGGTTTCCAGTCTATGTGTGTATCTATGTCTAGGCCTAAAAGGGTGAATTTATTAACTATTTCTAACTTGGATCCTTTGTATTTAAAATTTATATTTATTGGGGTTTTTTGTCGCGGGTGGAAAGTGACTATTTTTGTCTTACTAAAGTTAATTTCAAGGTTATGTTCGTTCATCCAGTATGTTGTGGTATCAAGTATAGATGTTAGTGTTTGGTTCAGGTTTTGGTTATTTTTACATGATGTTAAAATAGAGACGTCATCGGCAAACAATACGCACGTTTCATTTATGTGGTTAGGGAGATCATTTATGTAGACTAAGAACAATAGGCATCCTATGACACTTCCCTGTGGTATGGAGGCGTTTACAGGTATGTTTTGTGATCTAATTAGTTCAATGTGTTGTGTTTGTGTATTGTAGTGTTCTATTTCTACGACTTGTTCTCTGTTTTTTAAATAAGATGTAAACCAGTCATGACTTTTTCCTCGGATACCTATGTTGTAAAGTTTATTCAATAGTATATCGAATTGTACTTTATCATACGCTTTGGTCATGTCTAATAAACAACTAAATAATCAACAATATACATTCAATATTTATTGGGGTGACAATAAGGGCGGGCTAGCTGGTGGTGGGTGCCACTGCCCACAGAGAGGTCGTTATTGTGATTTGGCCCTGATTAGGGCCGTTGGTCAAGGCAAGTGCACCATCGTGGTGAAAGGGTCAGTCAGTTAGACTCTGCGTTACCGTGCGCTAGCTGTCCAGGGGCTGCAGTCTCGACATTCATAGCGATCGATTTACGACCGAATTCGGTCGCAAAGTCCCGGATTGACAGGTGTAATGTATGGAGTGACAGGACTTTGCGACCGAATTCGGTCGTAAAGCGATTGCTATGAATGTCGAGACTGCTGGGGCAGGGTGCGCGGGGCGGTTTGTATCGCTGTACGATTTATGTTATCGCCACTCGGCGAAGCTTTTTTCACTAACATACATCCTGACACTGACCGACGTAGTCAGCCTCTACTGCTCCTACTGCGCGGACACAGGGCTCTTCTGTGAGAGAGGGAGTGGGCCATAATCCACCACTCGGGCAGTGCGGGTTGGTGGATGTCACATGTCTTCGAATTTTATTGGTTCTAGGACATGCCGGTTTCCTCACGATGTTTTCTTTTTCTTTCACCGTTTTGACAGCAGTGGTGATGGAATAATTTCCACAAAGTAAAGCGCCTGTCTGGGTTCGAACCTACGACCTACATGTCGTAAGTCGCGGCCGTTACCACTGGGCCACTGACCTGCTAATTTGCAAAAAACGTTTATAATGTCAGTTCCGCGGCCTCCCTGGTGGCGCATCCACCTTAAAATGGTAAACGTTTTTAGTTTCACAGCTGTCAAACTGGTTTCTATAAGCTGAGCCTATTTTAAGATGTCGTCTCACTCAACCTGTTTCGCTCTGTTCAACGAAATCTCCAAACGGCTGGGTGATACTTCCCATGACCCAAGGCTGGCTTTTAGTTTGGCCAGAGGATAAGTATTGCCATACGACGTGGCAATGCCGCCAGCCTCTACGGCAACGATGCGGAGGAATCATAGAAATGTAAAAAATAAACATCGTTCTTGTATCTATGGGAGGAATACTTCGACGCCATATTTTAGTTTATTAATAGTTTTAGTCATGTTAGAATATTATAATTTTGTTTTAATAGTTTGTAAGTTTATTAAGGTCTGATTTTTCAATCGACAGACAATTTTTATTCTTAGAATAAAATTGTTTTGACACATACAATTTTGTATGGAAGAACTGTCAAAAATTCAAAACTACTCCCTGAATACAATTATCTGGCGTTGGAAAAATCAGCCCTTAGTATAGTTTACTGGGCAATTGCGATAGTGGACTGATTCCGTTGGATGATAATTTCTAGTACATGCAGCGGCATCTTTATATTAGCAACGTACTGATTGGACACCATTTTATCGGCCGCCGGACTCCCTTTCACTTTTGGTATATAAAAATGCCACAACGAAGTTAAGGTGAATGCCACGACCCTCCTTCAGGAGAGCAGTAAGGCCACCAGTAGGTACTCTCAGAAAGTACAAGTCCCGACAGCCGTCCTTCTTCCGTCCTCGCCACCGAGGCCTGTCGCGACGCCCCATACCATGTCCCCTCGACTAGCTCGAGCCAGACGGCGCCGCTGAGCCTGTATTATAAAAGTCGTCCCTAAATAATTCCGATCCAGCCTGTCCCTTGCTGCCCTCTCCCAGCGACGCCCTAAGCCAAGGTCGGTTCCCCACAGGGGGTGCCCGCAGCGTGTAGTCGCTTAGTTTTTAAGTTTTTTAAGCCCTGACTGGAGGCCTTAATTTATCGAGGCATCCACAGGCAAGCCCGGTTAAGCAGACGACAACCTCATAGGTTAAACTGCGAGATGAAATTCCAAAAAAAAAAGTTGAGGTGAGTCTCCTAAGAACGTGTTCCTGAAGCTACAATGGTCACAGGTACACGTTTACGTTTAGCCAACAAATCAGCATGATGCTGTGCTGTGGGTCCCCCATAGCACAGCATCATGCTGAGTGGAAGCCTGCATGACAGTCATGACGTGCAGCTATCGACTATTTCTGTTTTGTGCTCGTGATTCTAGATCTATTTTTATGTTTTTATTTTTCTTATTGTCGAATTAATTATCTTTTCGTATGCGTCACGTATTTCTGTGACAACTATTTCTTTTGTTTAGTTCTATCAGTGTCCGACAGACGGCGCCAGCGCTAGTGTCCTTTATAGTATACAGATACGAAAGGATCTTTTAGGGTGTGGCCGAAAGCGGTACTAACGCTCATCGATACATATTCACAAATATTTACGACCAGCGCCCTCTGTTATTATCAATTAAGCGCCAAAAGATCGTTGTACAATCTCGCTCTAAGCTGCGCTACTCGCTGCGAAGTACCTCGCCCCGCTGACACGTGAATGTGTTACTGCGCAGCCCCTCGCCTCGTGTTCCGAGCCGTCATACAGTTTAACTGACTGTGGCGCTCTATCTATTGAGCGCACCGAATGAATAGTTTACTCTGTAATATTATAGGTCACAACACGATAGGACATTACGAATAGTACTAGTTCGGCCTATGAGTGTCAGTTGATCTACTTGGATAACAATGGAGAGGCCGACGACCGCTGGGTGACTAGCACAACTCCACAAGTCACGTGAATAAATAGAGAATATGCATGTTTTTAGAGGAAAAAGTTGTTTGTTTGTAAGTTTGTATGTAGGGGTAATCTCCATATAGTTTATGGATAGCCCAATTCTTGAGAAAGGCTTTAGGCTATTTAACATCACGCTATGACTCTTATGAGCTGAGCAAAAAGAAAAAAGTCAGAAAGATCGCTAAACGAAAACGAAGCGATAGCGCGGGCAGGCGATGCGATGCGACGCGGTGGGAGGGGGGGGGGGGGGGGGCAAGACAGTGAAGCTAACTGATAAAAATAGCCAACCGACACGGGCACCTTAAACGCCCTCCATTTTGGTGCAGCAGAAGCTATTATACAGCCTTATTCCTAATAATCTCGCTTGATGCCACCAGCAAGGAACCCGTATCGCTACACGTGTCCCTTCGACGCTCTCAACCACTGCACCATACTCGGGACATGTTATCAGTCCGGTATCACTCGCGCTACTTATTACACTCAATGAGTGACTATTAACATTATCATAATTACTACTAATAACCGTATTATTATTATCTTTAACCTCAAGGGGCTCGTGGCTAAGTAATTAGCCCTCAACCTCTTGCGACGCCACGAGTAAGGGGCTTATAGTATCAGCTAATAGTTTAATATAACAATAACATAACATCGCGCCTGTAGCCCATGCAGGGGGAGGTAGAGAAGGCGGAGGTAGACCTTTCACGGCAAATCGTGCACAAATCCAGACTTTGGGCTGCTACTGATAAAATCCGCTTAGAAAAACTCAATAACACTTTTGCCAACCTGGGAATCAAACCCAGACCCCCACTCTCTGCAGCCACTTTTGCAACCACTATACCATCGAGGCAGTAAGTAGGTGTGCCTAAGTAGTGGTGTACCGAGTGATGCGGTTACCAAGGAACAGTATTTCATGTTTATTATCTAATAGATAGATACAGTTACATACAGGAAATTATTAGACAAAACTTCAAGGTTGTGATATTGTAACAACTAGCAGTTGATCGCTAATCACTTAATAAATACTAGTTGTTGTATTACACCAAATTATAGCATTCCGCGGTAGTCTAGCGATCACCACGTCTGGCGATCAGACAATCGTTCATGTTCTTGAATCCATATAATATCCATACATCCAACCTGCCTGCCTTTTCTAACTATGTTGTGGTCGGCTTCCAGTCTAACCGGATGCAGCTGAATATCAGTATTTTACATGGAGCGACTGCCTATCTGCCCCCCACAACCTTATGCCTGGGTAACACAATAACCCTTGGTAAGACAGATTGCGGTGGTTGACCGTTAGAGATACGCAAATGGCAGTCGGGAACAACGGCTTAACATGCTTTCCAAGTCACGGAGCGGACTTGGTATGTAAAGATGGCCACCCATCCAAGGACAAGCGTAGCTTAACTGATCGGTTGACCGTTGCGGCTGTTATTCCTTAGGCACAGGCCACATATGATATCCGTACACACTCGCTAACATTATAACATAACATACGTAACAACATTATCAGCCTACTATGCTCCCACTGCTGGGACACAGCCACACAGGCCTCCGCTCTGTGAGAGGGAGTGGGCAGTACCACCACGCGAGCCCAGTGCGGGTTGGTAGATGTCGCATGTACGAGAATTTATCTCAAACATGACACAAACAAACCCGGAAAAGTATCTAAATAGGCCATATAACATTGTTTTAGTTCGGGAATCGAACCCACGCGCCCCTCAACCACTGCGCCACACGCCGTCACTTACGTCAGTTGCTACAACTCTAGACACTTAATCGTCGCGCACGCAATCGTTAGAGCTGTAGGAATACATGACTAGCTACTAGTAATAATGATACGTTTCCTGCGACTTATGAGTATTAGTACAGAGTAGGAATGTACAGACGTGACACTGCTTCTCCGAACGCAATCGTAATGCCTGCCCTGTGCGCGCAAAATAAGCCTGTGCGCGGTTGAAATCAGAAAAAATCTTATTTCATTTTTTTATTGCTGAATGGGCCTGCTCTTGATCTCCATCACGCCTGATGGAAAACGATGGATGAGGTCCATGATGGAACGAGCGTGCCCAGAAGATGCCTGCTCACCCTTGCTTAGAAAGCTGACGGTTCACATGTGGAAGGGAACACAGACGCCGGCAGAAAGTTCCATACTTGCTGTGTGCATAATAAACGTGGAGGAGAAGCGCTGAGTAGGACTGGTCGGGATATCAACCTAGTGTGAATGGTAGGCTGCAGCACGTCTGGTAGTCCGATAGTAAAGGGCGGATTGCCGCTATCTGGCCATTTATGGCCAGATAGCGGCAAGTGTCAAGAGAGTGTGCTGTGTTCCGTGGTTTCCAAATTAAATAATTGCCATCATTCTGCCAAAAGTGATTAAAATTGCTGGCAGGGATATAATCTTGAAGTTAAACGTCGCGCGCAGACTTATCTTGCGCACACTCTATACGCATCTTTTGACGCTAGAATGACATTAACAAGGGGGGCGTTGTTGGTCAACATTTGTTAAATGGTCACAGAAATTGTATTGACAAAACAAGATGGCGGCGTTAGTTCCGATTTCGGCCACGTGGCACGATAACCCGTAGCTTTGTACGAACAGCGCCCTCTGTTAATGTCTCGCTCTGAAGTGCGCTACTCGCTGCGCAGTACCTCACCCCTCACCCCCGCTGACACGTGAATGTGTTACTGCGCAGCGTCTCGCCTCGTGTTCCGAGCCGTCATAGAGTTTCACTGACTGTGGCGCTCTATCTATTGCGCGCACCGAATGAATAGTTCACTCTTTAATAAAATAGGTCACACACGATAGGACATTACGAATAGCTACTAGTTCGGCCGTCAGTTGATCTACTTGGACAACAATGGAAAGGCCGACGACCGCTGGGTAGAAAAACAAAATGGCGGCTTTAGTTTCGCATAAATTAACATTCCACGGACCAGCAGGCTGCAGGCATTAAATTTCTGGCAGTATACCTCAAGAAAGAGTAGTTTGTATAGTTAGTTAATTTTCGTCCGCTTTACCTCGATTGCGTGTCAGCCTAAGAGAGGACTCAGGAATCAGTTTTGTCTTTGGCAGCCGCGCGACCGTGGCGGCGGAGCCGTAGGCAAACAACCCTCTAAGTTCATAATAACCCCATTGAATGACTGAAATATCAATCGATAGAATTATATAAACTTATGTTGTGTATGGTTGTTGGCTTTCAAATCAATCAAAAGTCATTTATTCAAATTAGGCTGAGAATCAGCACTTTTCGAACGTCAAAATTACAAAAGGCAGTCCCCCAAAACGGCCGCCCTTCACCACTTCTTAGTGCTTTCGCTGGGAACAAGAAGTGGCGCAACAAACTGCCCAGCAGCACAGCTGTCTGTTCAGTTAGAAAATAATTGTATACGATACCAGGCATGTAAAGTAATTAACATTACAAGACACAGAACATTAAATTAAATTATTTGCCATATGTCAATCTTTCCGTAAAGTCATACTTGTTACGCTCGCGAATCATATTTTGATCAACATACAACCTGACACTGACCTGTAAATTGCAAAAAACGTAAGAAAATTTGAATTTTGTGAGTCACCTAGTGGAAAGCTAAGAGTGCTCGAGGTTCGCGATCTTCTGTGCCGTTTTCTTACTCTACGCCTAGACTTACGTGCAAGAAAGAATTACCTGCCGACTGAGTCTTAATGAGAGCTACCAATGTATGTCCTTGTATGGAGGAATAATTAGCCTGACGTAAGACACAGCGGTCGTATTCATAACAATAACATCCCGTATTGCGCAGAACTTAAACATGAAGTATCTACTGTAGGGCATAATTAGCCTTTAGTGTGCCCACTGCTGCGACACAGGCCTCCTCTCTGTGAGAGGGAGTGGGCCACCTCTTCAAATTGTTGGTTCTAGGACATGCCGGTTTCCTCGCGATTTTTTCCTTTACCGTTTTGGGAGCAGTGGTGATGAAATTATTTACACAAAGTAAAGCGCCTGTCTGGGTTCGAACCTACGACCGTTGTCAAGTCCCGACAGTTGCCACTGGGCCACCAGTCCTCTCCGTTGCTGTTCAATAACTTGAAAATTATTTCAAATTCTTCATTCAAATACTTAGTTGAAATTTTTATTAAAATCCAATTTGGCTCAGTCGCAGGGTGTCGTGTAAACAACGGAATAATTTTAGCATTTACGGTTTTTCCGAATGATTTCATTCACTTTCTGTATGACAAGGTCGCGGAGAGTATAGGAAATTGGCAGCCAGTGTCATTAACACTGCGTACAAATGCAGAGGTTGATTTTTTTCCACGAAATCGATATTTAAAACGGTGGTGGTGATTTTGTAATTTTAGAGGAAGCCAAAAATAATTCTCATTTTAATGTTCTAGCTAGAGTGTTATTGAAAAATGTCCTGTAAGTCATTAGAAATATCTCGTTGATCAGTATCTACCTAAATCTGCTTTCAAAATGTTATGTTACTGACGTTACTGTGTCTAAGAAATTGGAGATAGAGATAAAGATTGGACAGACGACAGACAACAGACGTGGATACCTTCTTAATAATCAGCCAATAAAATCCCCACTGCTGGGACACAGGCCTCCTAGTGAGAGGGAGTGGGCCGTACTCCACGCGCGCCCAGTGCGGTTGGTAGATGTCCCATGTCTTCGATGTTGTCGCTAGGACATGCTATTTCCTCACGACGTTTTCTTTCACCGAGTAGAAACAGCTTGCACAACTAAATAGATCGCAATGCAGGGCAAGATAAGAAATAAATAAGTATTCTAAGTTGCACGTGGGCACAAATAAATTGACCTTTGCGACATCCTGCGTGGTCAGGAATTTATAATATAAGATGGCTAGCATCCGATGATTACTTCACATCGAGAATATGAGCCACCTACGAGTACGGGTCCGGGTACACTCGCGCCGCAGGACATAGCTCGAGTTGTTTGCTCTCGCGGCTTACGCTAGGGTAGGTGTAAACTCGTAGGACGATTCCTACGAGTTTACGTTCTTCCCCCTCCATCCTACTCTCTCTCTCTCGGTCTCTTTTTTTTATTATGTATGTACACACACACAGAGAGAGAAAGTGTGAATTTAGTGCGCATTTTTAATACAGAGCCAGCAGTATAAGTTTTTCGAAGCTCTCATGAAGTCATCATCATGGAAATGAAAATCCAAGATGATTATGTACGAATGTGTGCGTGCAAGTACCGCGTTAGGTACTTCGTCTGACGAAGGTCCCCCGACCGCGCACGTCTTTTGATTGTTTGGCAGTTTTACATCATTAGGCTAATTTAATATTGTAAAGTATATAAATACCACACCATCGCATTAGGTTAATCCTGTTACGATAGTTGTAAAGGTAATTATAAATAAATACAAAATCATAAAATCATCATCATCATCATCTGCCTAGCCTTTCCCAACTATGTTGGGGTCGGCTTCCAGTCTAACCGGCTGCAGCTGAATACCAGTAAGTTAGTTGGAGCGACTGACTATCTGACCTCCACAACCAAGTTACTGAGTAATAATATTTGATAAGACTGGTTCCCAGACTCGTAAGTTCAATTAATTCTATTGGTAGATATTTCATGAAATAGTCATTCAATAGGATTACATGAACTGACAGGGTGAAGTTGATGATTGGAATGATTATAATAATCCTGTAAAGTCATATTTATTACGCTCGCGAATCATATTTTAATTGCAAAAAACGTAAGAAAAATTTTAAATTTTAATTTCGCGGGTTACCCTGGCACTTCCCCCTTAATGTAAGTAGAGTCACCAAAAGAGATAAGTAACTAGGGTCGTCGGATATAGTTGAAGTTTAGTAAGAAACTGATGGATGTTTTCGAATGAAGTTTAGTTTGATAAATGAGCTGTTTGTTTTCTATTAATTAAATTAAATTTTATCCGAAAACATCAATCCATTTCTTACTAAACTTCAACTATATCCGACGACCCTGGTTACTTATCTCCTTTAGTGAACTTACCATGTTTTAAAGCAAATAAATATCTTCTATTCTACAATGTGACATTAAACAATGATACAACAACTCCAGCACCAACACAATGATATCTACGAACACAATCGTGATTTCCCAACAGGTAGGAACACCTACCGCATGTCACCGACAGTTACACAATTCAACCTTTTTCGATTGAATTCGAAATGTATCAGCAGTAAGACTACACAATAGTTTCGTGACCGAGTGGCGGGCGAGGTTGCCCCACGGGCCGCGGTCAGCCCCCGGCTGGGTGACCGTTCGAAACTCGAGGTCTCTCCGTGATTTGGGAAGCAAGTACAGTCGTTTACGGTTGTATACACATCTATACATACTAATACTCGTACATATTATAAAGAGCTAACAATTTGTTCGTAAGTTTGTATGTAGGTGGTAATCTCTGGAACGGTAGTTCCAGAGATTACCACCTACATACAAACTCTAAAAGAAATTCTAAAAGAATTTGACATCCTAATGGTAAGCAGGATGTGAAATTATTTTAGAATTTGATAGTCCAATTCTTGAGGAATATATTCTCAAGAAGATCGAGCAAGAAGAAGTAAAGCCATAGATCCGAAAACAAAGAAGCGCGGGCTAGCGATGCGATGCGATGCGACGCTGTGAGTGAGACGAAGTCGCGGGAAGACGCTAGTAGGTAACAATAATAATTAATAATAAACTGTCATTTATTCTCCTTAGACATGCCTGCGCCTTAGACATGAACATTGTTTTTGGCTAAAACTTAGACCATATTCCACCACTGTAATACGACTGGTTCCTGATGTTGGAATTTGAGCAAAAAACCAGTGCTTATGCCAATCAACCTTCAGGAAATCTGTTCAGTAGTATTTACTGTGAAACCGGAAGACGACTATTGCGTAAGGAACGGTCACCCATCACTGATCGACCGCAATAACCGCAACTTGTCCTCGTCGTAACCTAGCATAAAGGGCTCTCCACTAAACAACTCTAACCCGTTATAATTCTAACTTCTAATATTACACCTGCCTAACGTAGTGTATTAGTAAACATAAGACAAAAGCGGCATTCCATCTATATACACACAGCACTACATAATATATAATATGTATGTATGTGTAATGATAATCCCTTTATGTGAGAAGCTAAGACATTCATAAAAAACATGGCCAAGAATTGAGCCCTGTGGGATTCCCAATGACAATTTAGTACTGAGAGTTGTGTGTTCAGCTTTTTAAATCCTATTATTTACCTAAACATGAAGTTCAGAGGTCTAGACAAATCTTCCATATCCCATATTGGTTCAGTTTCTAGATTAATCATATTTACCATGAAGAACACACTCAAAAGCCTCGGACAAATCCTGACAAATCACCAAAAAATTAATGAAGCATCGCATGACTCCCAAGCATCTAGATATCGTATACTTACCTGTAACTGTGTGTACATTTTGCAAATAAATAAATAATATTGTAACTCCGCAAGTACCTGTCTGTGTGTCTGTTACCTTTTCAACACGGTTTAAAGGCTGAACGGATTTAGATGAAATTTGGCACAAGGGGACCATGACCAGCACCCTACTTGCGTAACACACTATCAATCACAATCGGAATCATTTTGAAAGATACATATTGCTAATCCATTGCTTTATATTTTCGATAAATTTGTCTGCTCAACAACGTAAATAACGCAATAAATGTTGTTGAACTGTCAAAATTAAAGCCATTGCTACTGAGTGTGTAACGCAATTACCCCGCTGGGTTAAGGATATACCACGGATATACACGGCCGAAGTGGCGGGCAAACGCACTAGTAAGACTAATATGCTTATATATGCCTATGTCCTACAGTTCAGTAGTTATTTAACGACCACTTGTCAAGCCAATCGTGTTTTAAGATAACACCCAGTAACTGGGTTGTGGAGGTCAGATAGGCAGCTCCATGTAAAATGCTGGTATTCGGCTGAATCCGGTTAGACTGGAAGCCAACCCCAACATAGTTTGGGAAGGCTAGGCAGATAACGATGACCTAGTTACACTTTGTCTGAAATGGAGTTCGAACCGATGACTCTAGTTTTAGCAGTCGTGCTTTGGGCCATTAATCCGGCGAGGCAGAGGCCGAATGATTGTTATGACAACATTCTTTTAAAACCGGCCACTTTAGAGACTAGAATAAAATTGCTGATTATTACATGCAATTACGTTTTGCTAGCTACACTATTGTTATGCGAATATGTTGTTGATCTTGGTACGATTTCACTGAAAAACTACCCAGAACAATTCGATGAAACTCGGTAATCCGATCCAGCCTGTCCCTTGCTGCCCTCTCACAGCGACACCCTTAGTATGTTCCCTGCCCTTAGTCGAGCTCCATACCCCACAGGGAGCCCTTACAGTGTAATCGTTTAGTTTTGTTTAAGTCCGGTTAAGCAGACGACAAGCTCCTTGGTTGAACTGCGAGGTCTCATAGCCAAAAAAAAAATGAAATCGAATAGTATATGAATTGATGAATATTATGTCTGAGATAGTTTGATGCCTGAACAAACATAATTATATGTAGTAGGTAACCCGGGGTTAAAAGAGCCATTTTATGTCCAGACAGATCACAGTCCATTCCGAGGTTGCCTGGAAAAGATCGCGAAGCGATGAGGCCGCCCATTCGAAATTTTGTAGTGTTTGATTTATTTTTTGGTATGTATTTTTGTGGTTAACAATAAATATATACATAATAAAATAGTCTAATTCATTTAAACAAAGTTTTGGTCAGAGGGTCATTTTACGGTTTGAAAGGATAAGCGCCGGGCGGGCCGCGAAATTCAAATTTTCTTACGTTTGAATGACATAAAAAAAATAAGATTATATGAACTTAGAGGGCAGTATTGATGATTTTAATGATTATAATTGTGTAAATACATACAGGTTACGCTCGCAAATCATATTTTAATCAACATACAACCTGACACTGACCTCCAAATTGCGCAAACAACGTAAGAAAATTTTAATTTCGCGGCAAACTTAAAATCCCTGGGGACTGTCCGAGGGAATTGTAAACGTTTAGAGGCAAACAGAACTGTGGCTATTTATGATTAAAACGGTAAAGTATTTGTGCCTTACCTTATGTGTAGCGCAATCAGAAGCAATCCTTAGGAACATTCTCATCCATAATAAGATAATAACATAAAACAATTCACTCGATTACGTATTACCACTTAGAGAACTCTCAAGCACCATCGTTTACTTGAACTGAACTATTTAATTGCACGCAATGAGTCCTTTTGTCGCAGTTTATTTATTTGAGTAAACAATAAAAGTTTTCTCACAAAACAAAAAAACGACACAACGCAACCTAACGTATCGCGAGTTCCCGCGCTACTAAATTCCCCATATTGTAATTTATCCGAGCCACCACTTTAAACAAACATTCAATACATGACTAGTGAACCTTATCGCAACCAGATAAAGTTAAACTTACCTTGATGTAACAGCAAATGTCAGTAAGCGAACGAACACTATCTGACGTTTCCTACACAAAGTAAAACTTGCAGCTAATTTGCGAGAATTTTCCTTTGTGAAGTACTAGCGATATAGTTTCGGGGCCGTAAATGTAAGTTTGTATGTTTCGATAACCATTGTTGACAATCTTTGTTTTGGCTAGTTTTCGCTCGCGGCCGGTAGTGGCGCTTATTTTTTTCACTTTGTATATATTATTCACGCATCTTTTGTTTTAATAATGTGAATACTGTGACTTTAAACTGACTTCGCTAAAATATTAATGAGAGAGATGATGAGGAGGGGCTCGTGGCTAATGATATTCAGACTTTTAAATATCTAGGTCACTTAGTGACAGGTGACCTCAGGGATGATGAAAAGATTGAGCGGGAGCGCAGGGCTCTGGCGGTGAGAGCCAATATGCTCACACGCAGGTTCGCACGATGCACGAGAGAAGTGAAAGTTACGCTATTCAAAGCTTGTTGCCAGTCCTTCTACTCAAGCGGCCTGTGGGTGAGATATACGCAGCGAGCCTTCAGAGCCCTGCGCAGGCGCACTCGGTCCAACTCCAATAATGCGTTCAGAATGTTGTTGGGTCTGCCGTGGCGGTGCAGCGCGTCTGGGATATTTGCTGAAGCGCGCACTGATGGTTTCCAGGCCATCATGCGCAAAAAAGCAGCTTCCCTGCTGGCCCGTATACGGGGTAGCGACAACGGCATTCTGAAAGCAATAGCAGTAGGTACGTTTTGACTGTCCCTTTCAGAATCATCTGAAAGGGACAGTCAAAACGTACCTACTGCTATTGCGTTGCAGGTTTTCCGAGCGAATGAGTACATAATGACTGCGAAGATCGCGTGTACACTCGATCTCATAGTGCCCAATCGAGGATCGCGTGTACACACGATCTCATAGTGCCCAATCGAAGATCGCGTGTATGTACACACGATCTCATAGTGCCCAATCGAAGATCGCGTGTACACACGATCTCATAGTGCCCAATCGAAGATCGCGTGTACACACGATCTCATAGTGCCCAACCGAAGATCGCGTGTACACACGATCTCATAGTGCCCAATCGAAGATCGCGTGTACACACGATCTCATAGTGCCCAATCGAAGATCGCGTGTACACACAATCTCATAGTGCCCAATCGCTTCTGTAAGCACCCTAACTGCGTAACACACTATCATCACAATCTGAATCAATTTGAAGGATATTGCTAATCCATTGCTTCACATGTTCGAAAACATTGCCTGCTCAACAACTTAAATAACGCAATGAATGTAGGTCCTGGCTGTCATTCGTGGATATTTAATAGTCGTTACGGGTCGTCAGTAGCCCGAAAGTCTGACAACCAGTCTTACCAAGGGGTATCGTGTTATCTAGTAACTATTTTGTGGAGGTCAGATAGGCAGTCGCTCCATGTAAATTACTAATATTCAGCTGCATCCGGTTAGACTGGAAGCCGACCCCAACATAGTTGGGAAAAGGTTAGGCATCGGTTTTGATAGTTGATGGCCTGTAACCTGCACACCTGCAGTGATTGGAGATTGAGAGACACCAAAAGAAGAAAAAGAGATAGAGTTTGTTTAAATTAGCCAGCGAAACTCCGCAGACGTGACGGGTATCGATATCTAAATACGATAAAAGGAAAACAAAAATATATCCACTGTTTTTTTTTTGGATCTAACAACTGTAGTGATGTGAATCGATATCTAAAATCAATAAACAAAATAAAAACCAGATTTTCTCAGCTACTTCAAGTTACTACACTAGCAATGGTCATTGGCTCTAGGACAAAAAACCGGTCAAGTGCGAGTCGACTCGCGCACCGAGGGCTCCGTACAAATTTGTAGGTACATATGTCAATAGTTTTAATTTTTTTTTTTTGTAATGTAACTACTAATTTGCGGTTTTCGGATATTTTCCTTTACTTGTGCTACATGACATTGCTTCTTGCCAAATTTCATGATTCTAGGTCAACGGGAAGTAATAATTATTACATACGGGATGGGGGCCCTGCAAACGTAAATAAAAGAGCGTGAAGTCATCGGCACAGCCAAATGATATGCGTTTGGGCTATTTACGCATTGAATATATAAACATAATTAAACCGTAGTCGAACAAAGCGCTTGCCTAACTAGTTGTGCAGCGATTTGTAGTTCAAATGCTCCCTCACAATTGCGTGATTTTAAATTTCATGTATTTAATCATACCTACCTTTAATAATCTCCATTTTGCGCTCCTAGCATAATCAGCGTATTACGTTCCCACTGCTGGGACACAGGCCTCCTCTCTTCGAGTGGGCTGTAATCTACCACGCATGCCCAGTGCGGGTTGGTAGATGTCACATGTCTTCGAATTCTTTTCCTTCACCAGTTTGAGAGCAGTGGTGATGAAATTATTTACACAAAGTAAAGCGCCTGCCTGGGTGCGAGCCCACGACCTACAAGCTCGTAAGTTGGGGCCGTTACCACTCGGCCACTACTGCATGTAGCTTCCTATGTGGGGGTCCTAAAATACTAAGCCCACGTTCCCAGCGACGGCGACGTAAAAATATCGCGGCGGGATTTTGAACTCGCAGTATTGAGTCGATAGTTGAGAATCCAACAAATCAACCCAGGATGCTGTACTGGCTCTAACTTCTTTAATATCTGATCAATTAGACAATGGAGGTAGATGCCTAACGGTATTTTTGGACCTGAAAAAGGCGTTTGACACCGTCTCTGTTCCCATTCTTTTGCAAAAACTAGAAAATATTGGAATAAGGGGCACCGCTTTGGATCTTTTTCAGGATTATCTGAGAGGAAGGATTCAGAGGGTTAAGGTGGGGCAATTAGTGAGTGACGAAGCTGAACAGACTTACGGGGTGCCCCAGGGCTCCGTCCTGGGGCCAACACTATTTCTCATCTACATAACTGAGCTCTGCAACTTGAATTCCAGCAACACTAAAGTCTTTTCATATGCTGACGATACTGCTATGGTAATAACTGGAAAATCCTGGGACATCATAAAGAGGGATGCTGAATCTGCTCTGGCTATCACTGCCCTATGGCTGAGGAAGAATTTGCTCACCCTGAACTCCACTAAGACCAACTATATATGTTTCGCAATCGACAGTAGGACTCAACCTTGCCCAGAGTATAGTCTTAGAATACATAACTGCCTTGGTACTAACAACAGCTGTAACTGCCCTACAATAAACAAGATAGATACCACAAAATACCTGGGAGTTATGATTGACAAAAGGCTGTCTTGGCACTCTCAGATTGACCTAATCGGCGGTAGAATTAGGAAGTTGATCTGGATATTTAAAATTCTTAGACATTCGGCTAGCGTTGAACTACTCAAAAAGGTCTATGTTGCTTTGGCTCAGTCAATAATGATCTACGCATTCCAGTATGGGGGGGCGCATCTAAAATGAAATTCCTCGAGGTGGAACGTGCTCAAAGGATACTTTTGAAGGATATGTTTTTTTAAAAACTTAGGTTCCCAACAGCTACTCTTTACTCAATAGCCAACGTATTAACTATCCGTAAATTGTATAACTTACACGCCACTCTAAAAAAACATAAGTCGCTTTCAGTTGATCCCACTTTATTAACAAAAAGACGAAATGATATAGTAACTAAAACACGTGCATGTAGAACTTACTTTGCTAGGCACCAATATTTAAATCAATCTTCGCATCTATATAACACCATTAATAAAATTCTTAAAATATATCCAAAAACTACTCTGGAATGTAAACGGATGGTGACTGAGTGGCTAAAAACTCTAGCCTACGAAGAAACTGAGAATATGATTATCCGTATTATTAAGTAATAATGTATTATATGTCGTATTATTATATTATAATTATGTCATGTTAAATCATGTTACACGTGTATGTATTTATATATAAATAAAAAGAACCTAAATAAATAAATAAATACGAATATATGTATGTATATGTATGAACATCAATACATCAATAAATAAATATCCCGTTACCTACACATATTTTTTCACACACTCACACACACTACGCAGTCACAGTCACACGCACAGACAAACTCACCCACAGACACAGTCGCACACACAAGCACAAGCACCATAACTCACACTTCAACACACATGTGCGCACATTGCATGCGTGCTCACATAGACTTACTTTTTAGATTTACCTAGTTTTCTTTTGCATACCATATAGATTTAATATCTAAGTTATAAATAAATATATATATAAATGTAATCAAGTTAAGGGAGAGCGGCCTCTCCTGGCACAAGTGTTTTCACGCTTAAAAGGAGAGGTCAACCTCAACACTGTTGAACGAACTTTGTTTGTAATTGAATAAAACATATTTTTCATTTTTTTCAAACAGAGTCAAATAAATACTGTTGGATTGGATTTTCAACTCTCGGCGATAAACAGAGCTTTGAAAATCCAGTGCGCAAAAATATGTCACCGTGGGAAAAACGCGCCCGTGCCACATCATCATCATCTGCCTGCATTTTTCGAACTATGTTAGGGTCGGCTTCCAGTCTAACCGGATGCAGCTGAATAGCAGTATTTTATGACCTCCATAACTCAGTTACTGGGTAATATGATACCTCTCGGTAAGACTAGTTGTCAGACTCTCGTGCTTCTGACTACCCGTAACGACTGGCAAAGATCCACGAATGACAGCCGGGAACAACATTCATTGCGTTATTTAAGTTGTTGAGCAGGCAATTTTTTCGAACATGTGAAGTAATGGATTAGCAATATCCTTCAAATTGATTCAGTTTGTGATGATAGTGTGTTACGCAGTTAGGGTGCTTACAGAAGCGATTGGGCACTATGAGATCGTGTGTACACGCGATCTTCGATTGGGTACTATCAGATCGTGTGTACACGCGATCTTCGCAGTCATTATGTCACGCATTCGCTCGGAAAACCTGCAGGCCGCGCCTTTTGTCAGCGTGACCGCGCGTTCGGGTTCGCAGGACAAAATGAAGAATATGAACACTCAGAGCCATTAGTAAAAAAAAAACCGGCCAAGTGCGAGTCGGACTCGCGCACGAAGGGTTCCGTACCATTATCTATTAAAATAACGTCTGTTGTATGTGAGCCCCCCTTAAATATTTATTTTAATTTTATTATTTAAGTAAAAATACAACTGAGTATTTTGTGAATATTTCAAGTGCCTACCTGTTGCCATTATTGATATCGAGCAAAAAAGGGCAAAAAAATCGCGTTTGTTGTATGGGAGCCCCCCTTAAATATTTATTTTATTTAGTTTTTGGTATTTTTTGTTATAGCGGCAACAGAAATACATAATTTGTGAAAATTTCAACTATCTAGCTATCGCGGTTCTTGAGATACAGCCTGGTGACAGACAGACGGACGGACAGACAGCGAAGTCTTAGTAATAGGGTCCCGTTTTTACCCTTTGGGTACGAAACCCTAAAAATCTAATTAATAATTCTGAAACAAAGTAGGTAACTGAAGTTTCCCGCAATTTTAGTGCAATACGTTTCGTTATACGTTAGGATTCAGAAAAGTAAGTTTTTTTGTTAAAATATTTATTTCAGTTTGATTAAACTTGATAATAAATAAATAAAGTTATGTTTTAATTACATTCAACTTAAATTTTTTTATAGTTTAAGTCTAGGAAAAACTGAAAACTTAAAATGAAACACAAAATTATGATGACCTTGGCAGTTTGACAGTTTTGAATAAAGTTGCCAGAAACAGATTCCTGCATTAATTCGAGCAATTATTTAATAATGTGCTGTTCAGGCGCAGAAAAATTATTATGCTATTCAAGAAAGTTAAATAACGAATCGGCCTCGTGTGTGTCGAACCACTAACGCAAGAGTTCAGTTGAGATAATTATTTACGCATGCACAGTATTGTTTTATCAACCGCAAAATATGTTGGTATTTTTCGAAAACTATGAAAAGCAACGTTATTTCTGTGGTTGTAACCGAAAATATATTCACAAACTATTGAGATAATTAGTAAAGTCACTTAGAAACATCAGAATATTTTTAATTATAGGATCTAATAATACTCCACGTGCTTATGGGCAGCTCAATCCTCTCTGCCTACCCTAACGAAAAGTTCTAGTATTACCAAATTCATGTAAAGTTTTCATTTTCAGATCCCTAAATATAAAAATGTTTATTCCTTATTCCAAATACTTTTGAAAGACCTATCCAATGACATCACTCACAATGGAATACGCGTCTAAAAAAAAAACGACCGCTTTACCTGTAACCCAAGAAAAATCTTATTTCAAGACTATATCACAACTTGGTCGGCATGATTTTTAGTATAACCCGACAAATTACATTTGACGAAACTATAATGATCCGTTGTTTTAGTACGGAACCATAGAAAAGGTATGCAATGACAGCCATCGCTAATAATCTCTATTGTTGTGGACTACAGACTTGCACGGCTTAGGATTGCTTTAAGAACAGGCTAATCATTTTGTATAATTACTTCAAAATTAAGTCTCAGTAATTTTTATAAACCTATAGTTTAGTTCGGCATTGCATTATTTGGATTATAGTTGAGTACCTATTTTTATTAGATTTTTTAGTTATTTTTAATTAAGACCAAGATTTACTGTCCGTGGTCGTATTGCTACTTGTTCAGACTAGAAGGTAAATAAGGGGTATTCTTGCAATAAATAAATCTTAAGGAACCCTAAAAAATGGTTTTAAAAATATGGTAAATTAAAATACTAAGTTGGCAACACCGAAATGACGGCCATAGCAGTTTACCTAGTCACGCGAGAAAAAAATGTGAATTTACGAATTGAATATTCTTTGTTTTAATTGCTTTAATGAACTTTAAATTGTGTTTTTTAGTGACAATTATAGTGTATACGACACGAACCATAGAATGAACATGTTATTTAAAGAGTTTTGGAGGAAAAACACTATGAATTTCATCGTTAAAAACTAATTTGTGAATCGAATAAAAAAAGTGTTTTTTGTGCTATACAGCTCAACATCAGGTAAGTTTTTTACGTCGAGAGTATCGATTAGTACGTGGAATGACATTCTGTGTGGTTTAAAACGCTGTTTTCACTTCCAAAGTGGTTGAAAAACGTATTTGAGTGCAGTGTTTACATGTTTTCGAGGATACAGGTCCTGAGACACGATGTTTTGGTATATTATTGTCTGCAGCTTCAGGAATGTCGGATGTTCGCATTTTGACGTATAAATAACACTGTGTTCATTAATATTGAGTTGTGTCTACATCACAACAGGGTTTTGTACGAATTATTATTGTTAGAACTTTTAAGAAACTCCGAAATAATAAAATTGTATGGTTTAAACTAAAAAAAATGTTTTTGGTACTTTTTAAAATTATAACAGCCTCTGTTATCCCACTACTAGGCTAAACTTCAGTTCATAAGAAAGAAGGAATAAAAATATTTTCAAACGTTCTTAGCATGGGCTGAATGTATGCTGAAATTAATAATAACTAGTCCCTACAATGCACCCACTGGTACCGCTAGCTTGCTAAGGGTCCCCGAAACAACCAGTGTTAGTAATATTTTCAAACGCTTCAATTCCATCTTCTAGACAATCAATTTTTGTTTACGTTTTGAGTTAATATTTTTTGTTTGAGTATGTATAGTTTTCATTGTATTTGTTGGTATATTGGCATGACTAGCTGACATAACAAAATGGCAAATAATTTAATTTAATATTCTGTGTCTCGTAATGTTAATTACTTTGCATGCCTACCATTGTATAGAAGCAAGTTTTTCTAATTCCCAGTGAAAACACTAGGAAGTGGTGAAGGGCGAGCTTTGTGGGAGACTGTTTTGTGTAATTTTGAAACTCAGGCAATGCTGGTTTTCAGCCTAATTTGAAAATATGTAGTTAAATAAAACTTAAAAACACTTGTTTTCAATATATTGGACTTGTTGAAACAAATCATATGAGCCCAAGCTCGAGGGGTTTACTAGCCACTGAAGAATTTCACTAACCACCTCCTGGCTCCATCGTCATACCAAATTATAGTTTTGTCATCCAAACTACATAAACATACAAAGTTTCATTTCGATACGACAATTACAAGTTAAAATTGACTTCTAAGATTTTATTACAAGTTAATAAAAGCGTGTTAATAAATGACTTTGATTTGCGGTCAGTGCAAAAAACGTAAAAAACTTAGAATTTCGCGGGCTACCCTGGCGCGTCCCCCTTAACATCAAAAATCATTATTACTCAAAAAAAATCAGTTGAAAAAAAATGATTAAGTACTTGAAGTAAAATGATGATTTTATTTTATTTTTACCAACTATAACAAATTAACAAAAAAAATCCCATAATGAGAAACTTATTACTTACAGTATAATATTATTAGCCAGCAGAGTTTTACAGTATTAGGTTGTCACACGTCTTCGAATTTTTAGTTTTAGGACATACCAGTTTCTTCACGATGTTTTCCTTCATTTTGAGAGCAGTGGTGATGAAATAATTTACACAGTAAAGCGCCGGTCAGGGTTCGATCCTACAAACCAACTCTTAAGTTGGGGCCCTTACCCCTGGGCCACTGCTCTCCCTCACTCTAGCTTACACATACCTGTTTATTTGTGTCCTGAAGACTGAAGCTTCTTACAGAAAATTTTAAATTAATTTTTTCAGGTCCACAATATGAACCACACGGCTGCCGCAATCCCAGGAAACATGGACATTGATCCGCTGAGCTCTTACGAGTACCCAGCATACGACAGCTATGCTGCCCAGTCCTACCCATACCCCAGCAAGCTCCAGCAGTCCATATACCAGGCATACCAACAAACTAACACCAGCTACAATAACACACAAACGGCACAACCGCAAGAACCATTCACAAATCCACCACCAACATCACAAACTTCAATAGATATTGAAATACCACCTAAGAATGAAGAAACAGACCCAAAACCAGTTTTGAAAAAAAGAAGGAAGGAGAAGAATGGCCAGAAGAGTACTTATTGTTCTGAGAAAATAACGGATGCTACATTCAAGTTCTACGGTTGTTCCGTGTGTAACATTAGTTACAACGCGCTGCACGACCTGGACCAGCATGTGACAGTCCACAAGAACAGAATGACAAGCTATAGACTGCGGTTAAGAAATCAATTTAAAAAGAAACAAATTAAAAAAGAAAAGAAACGGTTAAATAAAAAGATTGTTAAAATTAAGAAAGAAACTGAGTTTGACATTGAAATTAAACCAGAGGATGGTTACATTGGTGAAGAAAAAGCCGCAGATGTTATAAGTAACAGGATTAATCCTGATTCTGAATGTAATGGGAATGTAGATAGTGAAAACAGCGCTATAGAAGCCCAAGATAGTCAAAGTAATAGCAATAATGTCACAAATTCTATTAATAACGACCCGCAAAACTGTGAAACAAACTCTTTGAGTAACGGGAAAGGGAATAATGAAAATAGTGAATTGGAAAACGGAAATAGTGTGAACAGTAAAGATAAAGAGAACAGCATGGACGAAGCAGAGCTAAATAATTTAGAGAAAATTTACAAATGTTTTGCGTGTCAGAAGCAGTTCACTTTGAGCTATTATTTGAAACTACATGTGCGGTCACACACAGGTAAGAACATAAATATATTGTTTTTATTTTTGTTGTTAACGGGACAGCGCCATGGTAGCCCACGAAATTCAAAAATCATTTTGGATGATATTGCTAATCGCTAAATTAATATATTTGTCTGTTCAACAATGTAAATAATGCAATGAATGTTGTTGAACTGTCAAAATGAAAGTCATTGCATGAGGCATTAAGGTCGCCTCTGTACATTTATGTGCTTGAAGTATTAAATAAATAGACTGTTAGGGTCAGGTATGTCAGGTAATCAGGCGGGAGGAGACGCCCGGGTGTCATCACTGCGAGAGAAAGAGAGAGTGGAGGTCTGCCCCGCTTGGGCAGAGCACCGCCGTGTCCTCGTAGAGGCGATCGGCAGCGGCGGCGACCTCTCGCGTCCGGCCCTGGTGCAAGCCATGGTCCGGGGCGAGAGGGAGTGGGAGGTGGTCACCTTCTTCTGCGAAGCAGTCATGCTAGCGAAGGAGGTGACGGGATGGGCGAGGGAGAGATCCTCACGCCTCAGCCGCCCAGGGAGACGCTCCGGGCGTCGGGAGCCGCGTGACGACTCCCGGCCACCGTAGGCGCGGGCCTGCGGGCGGAGAGCAATGGGTAGCTCTCCGTCCGATCAGGACCAGGCCCGTGCCGGACGGCGCGTATGTGTTCCACGTGCGCCTCAGAGAGATGTCAGCGTAGTTGACGGGGCCCGACAGGGCCGAAGCCTGCCGGGGTAGCGGGATCGTCCGAAAGGGTTACCGCTGCCCTGGTACATAAAGGGCTAAGGAAGGAACACGGGTGGGTTTTAGTCAGTAAGAGTCTGACACTCCCTTCTGCTCCACCCAGAGCGGGAGGAGTCATTTGATGATTACCCATCCACAAAAAAAAAAAAAAAAGGGTCAGGTATGTTGGACAAAATATAATTCGCGAGCGTAACAAATATGGTTTTACAGAATTATAATCATTAAAATCATCAATACTATCCTCTCAGTTCATATACCTAATATTAATTACTGCTGTGGTCTCAAGTCCGGTGTCCGAGTTTGGGATCCTGGGTTCGATCCCCCGGGGCAGCCAAAGCATTATTGAGTTCGTCTATTACGAAGTTCACCGCGCGTCTCAGTCTGGAAGCGTGTCTTATTTATTTATTTATTTATTTATTTATTTATTTATATTACACTATACTAATAATAAAGCCGAAGAGTTTGTTTATTTGTTTGTTTGAACGCGCTAATCTCTGGAACTACCAGTCAGATTTGAAAAATTCGTTTTGCATTTGATAGCCCAATCCTTGAGGAAGGCTATAGGCTATTTAACCTCTCGCAAGCACCCTTAGGAGCCGAGCAAACAGAAACAGAAAGTACGCTAAGCTAAAACGAAGTAATAGCGCGGGCAGGCGATACAATGCGACGGCGTGGGTAAGACATTTCACGCGGACGAAGCCGCAGGCAGAAGCTAATCATGTTACAAATGATATATCATTGTCTTCAGACGAGAAGCCCTACACGTGCAGCGTGTGCGGCCAGTCGTTCATCACGGCCAGCAAGCTGGGCCGCCACAACAAGCGCATCCACCTCGCCGAGCGCTACCAGTGCCGCATATGCTTCAAGATATACTCCCGGTGAGTACCTCACACCATACACTCGGCCCTGTGACAACTCGCTCCTCTGACCGACGACTGTGTTAGTAGTCCAGCTCTTTGTGAAGCCTGAGCTCGGCCGAGGAAGCACTATAGAAAGCAATTATACGCTTATTTAGCACAGTACAAAGGAACACATTTGAACGTATTAATTTTCGTTAGAGTATGATCTATTCATGTCAAACCGCCAAATAGTGAACGAACCTGCATTACCGACAGGGTTCACAATTTGTCCGATTTTATCATCCGTAAAATTGTGAACCGTCCTGATTTGTTCGTCTTGGCGGTAGCTGAATTGGTTGCAGTAACTAAGCCAGGGAACCCCGACCAAATGGGCTACGTTAGAGCTGTGACCAAATGCGGGCCGAGCGTGCGAAGCGAGCGGCGCAGCGGCAGCTAAACGCTACTGACCAGTTGGTCGCAGTTCCTTGGCTATTTAGTATTAGCGCAAGGTGCGATCCGTTGCATGCGAGTTTGATACCAGTTCACAATTTGTCGACAGTTTAGAACGGTGTTCGCAATCTTACGAAATGTTTAGATAGTTTATAATCGCGAGATATATTATAAACTAACGATGCATGATTATACGGTGACATATATAATTGTTCTGTACATGTGTTGTTCATGTCCTTTCGTGGTTTAGATTCACAATTGGACCTGGTAGGTGCCGCTGTTCGCTAGTAATAATATTATAAAATACAACTAATTTAAAGGGACGTTGTATATTGCAGGTTCGAGCTGCTGACGGCTCACTTCGACAAGACGCATCCTGAAGACAAGCTGGAGGGAGAGCCGTATGGTACGTCGATAATATCATCATACTAGCTTCTGCCTGCAGCTTCGCCTAGAGCTTCGTAGAGTTCGGAAAACATACGTTTTACGCAGTTAGGGAGCGCGCGAATTTAAATGTTTCTAACGTTTTTTCCAATTTGCAGGTCAGAGTCAGGTTGTATGTTGAACAAAATATGATTCGTGACCGTAACAAGTATGTATTTACAGAAAAATATCATTAATGAAATCATTAAATAGGATTATATGATTATGCTATTTCATTCATCGGACACTGATCTGCAAATTGCAAATTTTCTAAAAAAAAATCGCGTATCTTTCTGTAGAGGATGAGAAACTTTACACCCTGTTTCTTATACATTATAGAATTCTCCTATATGTAATAAATCAAAGCAATAGTAATACTAGTCCACAGAAGTATATCAACATTAAGTATTTAATTAAAAACCGTAAATTCAATAAGTTTTTATCCAAATAACTGCTTAGACAACGTACCTTCACCCCAGGAGCGAAGAGCGGCAACCATGCAAGAGCGCGACATGCATGAGGTTTTTTTATTTTTAGGCAAATAATTATGTAGAATAGCTACTTACGTAACAGCTCCTTGATAGTTTGCACGGCGTGGCAACGTCGCTTTTCAGTGTTCAAGGATTCAAGTTCATTGAATCATTGACCTAGTGATCAATTCTACAGAGTGTATAAATTTGCTCAAAATTAAAACTACTTTTTGACCTTTTGACCTAATTACTGGACCGATTACGTTCACTATTTGTATATTTGTATATATTATGCTCAGAACAGGCGATAACAAGTATGTGCTATAATTTATTGCATATATGTGGTTACCATACTGTACATTGTATGTGAGGATCGTAGAAGGTTGCCTTCTGTGGTGTCTGTATGTATACAGGGTTACTGGTAACTCGATGTATTCCTTACAGGACATCATAGTAGGGTGAAAATGCAACAAATTAAGCCACCAAATGTTCTACCGAAGTTCAGTAGTTTTTGAGTTAGTAAGATTTTCAGTTTTTTTAAGAAAAACCCCAGATTAAATCATTTAAACCCAATTTGAAAATGATCTGCGGAGCGACTGTACCGACATATCAGTTATTATCATAGTTGATGCCGTAGCAAATGTTTGTTAGTAATTAAAAATTTAAATTGCCTAAAATCTTGGCAAATATCACTAATCTAACATTTATTTTTGTAATTTTTGCCATTACTTCATCAAAAATGTTGTCAAGTGCAAAAAAAAAGTACTTCGCCAGATATACAAATTACTAGGAAAATAGTAGTCCAAAGAAGCAGGCAAATTAATACTGGTCGTTCCCGGAGATACACGGCTGAGAACGAGGAGCTTATTCTTCAACGTTTTATCGACGACCCCAACATATCGACAAACATCGTAGCCCGTGAGCTTGGTATGTCACAGTGGAAACTCTAGTCTGTATATCACTTGTCAGGCCGACATCCATACCACATCCATACCACATCCATACCACATCCATACCACATCCATACCACATCCATACCACATCCATACCAAGACCAACCCGTGCAGTCATTAGAAGAGGGAGATCCGCCGAGACGGCTTGAATTTTGTCGTTTTATGCTAAGTGCCGACGCCGAAGGCGAAGACTTTTTAAAAAACATTCTATGGACCGATGAATCATATTTTGAACGTGATGGTATCACAAATTACCACAATTTACATTACTGGGCACCGAGGGCAGAATGAAACCCTAAGAAACTGAGACCAACCGCATCCCAGCGTAGGTTCTCACTTAATGTTTGATGGGTATTCGACGACAAGTTAATTGGTCCACATTTTTTACTCCGAACACTAAATGGGGAACTTTATGAAGATTTCCTAAGAAATCATTTAACAGCACTGCTCACGGCTGTACCGGAAGAAAGAAAAGCAAACATGATTTATCAACATGACGGATGTCCAGCCCACTTCCGAATCACAATTCAACAATTGCTGGATGACCACTATCCAAACCGATGGATAGGGCGCGGGGGGCCGATTCCGTGGCCTGCAGGAAGCCCTGATCAGACGGCGCTAGACTTTTACCTTTGGGGTCATATGAAAGACCTAGTTTATGTGACCCCCGTAAATTCAATTGAAGAACTAAGGGAGAGAATAACAGATGCGGCGGACCAGACGGGGGCAACAATCACAGCAACAATCACAAAAACCGAAGTGAGGAAGCGAATAAGAACATGTATTCGAAACCGAGGTCAGCACATCGAACAAGACGTGTGAAATGTGTGTAGTTTTTAAATTGATATTGATTAAAAATAATAATTATGTTCATGAAATTGTTGATTTTCCGAATAAACCTTTTTGTGAGACGTACGCCTTCCTGTACTAAATCAAACACGATTTTCATAATGTAGTCCATGACTTTGTATTAATTTTCATACCTTTTTGGATAGCTGATAAGACTGATATTTTACTAATAATTTGTATATCTGGCGTAGTATATTTTTTGTATTAAGACAACATTTTGTATGAAGTAAAGGCAAAAATGACAAAACATTAAATGTTTGATTAGTGTTATTTGCCAAGGTTTTAGGCAATTTTGAACTTATAATTACTAACAAAGATTAGCTACGGCATCAACTATGATAATAACATAAATTGGAGTACCTACAGTCGCTCCGTAGATCATTTTCAACTTAGCTTCAAATGATTCAATCTGGGATTTTTCATGAAAAAACTAAATATCTTACTAAGTCAAAAACTACAGAACTTCGGTAGAACATTTGGTGGCTTAATTTGTTGCATTTTCACCCTACTATGACGTCCTGCAAGGAATACGTCGAGTTACCAGTAACCCTGTATGTGTATTCATTTATTAATTGTAGACTATAACGCGATCCTGCCGTACCTGAAGGAGCTAGAGGAACAGCTCCTCGCGCCCGACCTGGCCGAGCTCGATAACAAGCCTAAATCTGAGGACTTGTTCTGGGAGCAGCACGTGGGCCCGCACCAGCTGGCCGGCACCAAGCCGCCCGCGGATATCAAAGAAGAGGTCAGTATGACAACTTGACGGAAAGACAACACGCCCCTGAAAACTTGCCCCAGAATACTCGCCCAAAGACAACTCGTCTTTATTATAACTTGCCCTCGAGACAACTAAATCCAATGACAACCCCGTGTCAAATCGATTCTGTGGAAACTAAGCCCTGATAGCTCAAACATATGACAACTCGCCCCCGCGGCAACTCCACCCTTTAAAAGTTAATATGTATGAATGTATGATGTTGGAGCTTTTATTAGAATATTATCTACACCAAATTCGAGAAAAGCGAAACTTATTTATGAAATGGTTGCTGCATCACTATCTCCCTCGCTTACGCAATGATATAATTTTATTAATAATATTATAATTACGTGTAATAATTAGTTAGATTAGGGTATGGATGCGGCTGGCGTACCTTTGTAAGGAAAAAGCCTCTAAACAAATAAAGATTAAAAAAACCACCCTGTGGCAACTCGCCCCCGCGGCATCTCGACTCTGTGGCAACTCGCCACCGCGGCATCTCGACTCTGTGGCAACTCGCCCCCGCGGCATCTCGACCTTGTGGCAACTCGCCCCCGCGGCATCTCGACCTTGTGGCAACTCGCCCCCGCGGCATCTCGACCTTGTGGCAACTCGCCCCCGCGGCATCTCGACCTTGTGGCAACTCGCCCCCGCGGCATCTCGACCTTGTGGCAACTCGCCCCCGCGGCATCTCGACCTTGTGGCAACTCGCCCCCGCGGCATCTCGACCTTGTGGCAACTCGCCCCCGCGGCATCTCGACCTTGTGGCAACTCGCCCCCGCGGCATCTCGACCTTGTGGCAACTCGCCCCCGCGGCATCTCGACCTTGTGGCAACTCGCCCCCGCGGCATCTCGACCTTGTGGCAACTCGCCCCCGCGGCATCTCGACCTTGTGGCAACTCGCCCCCGCGGCATCTCGACCTTGTGGCAACTCGCCCCCGCGGCATCTCGACCTTGTGGCAACTCGCCCCCGCGGCATCTCGACCTTGTGGCAACTCGCCCCCGCGGCATCTCGACCTTGTGGCAACTCGCCCCCGCGGCATCTCGACCTTGTGGCAACTCGCCCCCGCGGCATCTCGACCTTGTGGCAACTCGCCCCCGCGGCATCTCGACTCTGTGGCAACTCGCCCCCGCGGCAACTCGAGTTAAATTGTTGTTGTAAATAACTATTTAATTGTTATTAGATCACCGACCTTATCTAAACGCGCTATGAGATGTTCTTGACATTATTGTTTTTTTTTATTACTTACAGGCCGAAGACGAGGACCAAAAGGATCTGGTGCCGAAACTAGACATACTAATAGAGGAGGTGAAGGTGGACTATGACGTCACGGTCAAGCGCGAGCTGTCGGACGACGAGCCGCCGGCAGACGCGCCGGACGACGCGGACGACGGGCCGGGCGGGGCGCGGGACGGGGCCGACGTCAAGGATGAAGATAGGTGAGTTCAACGCTACAAGGTTCTAATGGCGTGTGGCCGAAATAGGAACTAACGCCGCCATCTTGTTTCGTCAATACGCGAGTGCGGGCACACATTCAAAGTTAATTTATTTGCGTTAGCCCGCGTTCGCATGCACGCGTTTTGCCCGTGGCGATGTTTTATTGTGCACTCGATTTTCAACGCTCGGCTCCACACTGAGAGTTGAAAATCCAGTGCGCGATAAAATCCCGTCGCGACATGTTTACGTGGGCTCTTACACGTCCGTGTTTGGGAACACACAGAAATTCGTGTACGTGTACCTCATACCTCACCAAAGGAGAATGGCATCAAATAAAGGGCGCCCTGTACCAAACGAAAAGTCTGCTGTCGCAACCAAACCTAATGTATTTGGAGGAGAACCTTTTTTTTTTTAATTAGATGTTGTTGGCATTTATCGAAAAAAAAAACTGTAACTTATGATCTTACACTTAATCTAAGCTAACTCGCAGCTGGCGGTGTAAGCAGAAGTGTTGAAGCTTATTTAATAAAACTCACAAAAAAGCAAACTTACGCTAAGAATTAGGGGTGGTATCAGGAGCGATACCGAACGCTGAGGTATGTGGCTTAGAATTTAGTGTGCATACATACACACGAGCGACACGCGTCCACATGCCGCTCGTGTATTTGAGTACCGTACTCATATACACGAGCGACACGTCGACAGCAGCCGCCGACGACGACGGCGGGCGTCGACGGGTGTCGATAGCTGCCGTCGACGCGTATCGGTGGACGCAGTTATCTCTGTCGCCGACGCGTGTCGTTCATGTGCATGAGCACTAAGATCATGAACCTAAATTCGTTAATTTGATTTGAGCTTAAAAATTAATCCTTTCCTTCAGTTTCCCATTTGACATTACTTCACGGAATTTGATCCTTATTGGTGACATTTTCAGATCGTGCAATAATATTGAAATTGTTTTATTTTCCGAAAGCAACGAGTTCTATTCCCGGCAAAGAAATTATTTGTTCAAAAATCTAATGTTGTAAGTTTGTTTTTTGTCAAAATCCGCTCCGATCCTCCTTTGGGTATTTTTCGGCACAACTTATAATTTTGGAATTGTCATCCACGCACCTCCTTTTTTTTGAAGTCGGTTAAAATAAATCGGTATCTCATGAAATTTTATTATACCTAGTTAACTTGAAGCTGGCGGTCAAGTATTAGTTTTGAGGCCTAATTAATAAAACTCACATAACGAAGTACCACCAAGAAGTCGGGGCGGTATGAGTACCGATATCGAGCGCAGAGGTTCATAGTTACAATTTTTCGCAAGTCGGTACGGTCCCATGGCATTCTCCTTTCAACTTATTCGGTCAGTAGATTCGATGCAAAGTGGCCGTGACGGACGGACAGACCGGCACACGAGGGATCCTGTAAGGGTTCCGTTTTCTCATTCGGCCGCACGGACGTTCCCCCGCAGCCAGTCGGACGAGGACTACTTCCCGGCCAACACGTGGGCCGCCCCGCACGCCGCGCCGCCGCGCGCGCCCTCGCCCCGCGGCGCGCGCGCGTGCGGCGTGTGCCACAAGAGCATCAGCACGGCGTCCTACATGCGCGTGCACATGCGCACGCACACGGGCGAGCGGCCCTTCAAGTGCTACACGTGCGGCCGCGGGTTCATCACCAGCAGCAAGATGCACCGCCACGTTCTCACGCACGCGCAAGGTCAGTGGGGAAATCATACTGCACAATCTAAAACTACCATCGAAATTCAAAAACTACCATGGAAAGTCAAAAACTACCATGGAGAGTAGAAAACTACCATCGAAATTCAAAAACTACCATGGAGAGTAGAAAACTACCATCGAAATTCAAAAACTACCATGGAAATTCAAAAACTACCATGGAAATTCTAAAAATACCATGGAAATTCAAAAACTATCATAGAAATAAAAAAAAAATCTACCGCATGCACACTTTGATACTTTCAAACTGAAATAGCAGCCAGGGCCGCCAGGAGGTTCATTGTAGAATTTTGTGGTAATATTAAAAATGTTCAAGATGTTATACCCCATAAGAAAACAGCATTTTTATTTCCTAGCACTCTTAATTTTTGAATGCGAAATGAATGATGTCTTTTAAAACATTGTCTATTGTTTCACTATTATTTTGTAGACAAAGACGATCTCAAGGCGGAAGGAGAAGACACCAAACCGGAAGTGGACGACCTCGCCGCGGACGAGGACCGAAAGCAAGGAGATGGCGCTAAAAAGTAAGTCGCGATACAGAGTAACGAACAATCGCACTCACTGTATGAGGCGCCTAAATGTAATAATATTATCCGTGTTTTATACTTACGGAGGACTATAATAAGGGTCCTTTCATAGTTTTACGTAACCAGTCCACTGCAGCCGCCCAAATCCATAGTCTCCTAAGGTCTCGTGAGGAAACCGGCATGTCCTAGAATAAAAAATTCAAAGACATGTGGCATCTACCAACCCGCACTGGGGCCGCGTGCTGGATTATAATCAAAGACATGTGGCATCTACCAACCGGCACTGGGGCCGCGTGCTGGATTATAATCAAAGACATGTGGCATCTACCAACCCGCACTGGGGCCGCGTGCTGGATTATAATCAAAGACATGTGGCATCTACCAACCCGCACTGGGGCCGCGTGCTGGATTATAATCAAAGACATGTGGCATCTACCAACCCGCACTGGGGCCGCGTGCTGGATTATAATCAAAGACATGTGGCATCTACCAACCCGCACTGGGGCCGCGTGCTGGATTATAATCAAAGACATGTGGCATCTACCAACCCGCACTGGGGCCGGGTGCTGGACCGAGAGGAGGCCTGTGTCCCAGCAGTGGGAACATTATAGGCTGATTATATAATAGTCCTACACCAACCGGCGGTTGTCCCTGGAGTGCACTTGCATAGTGCTAACATTTCATTAAAACGTCTAACGGGCCTGTGCGAGTTGGTTCCGGCCCCTCGTACCTCCCAAAGGTCCTCGGGACCCTATGTCAAAGGCACTTTCAATAATAATACTATCACTATTTCAGAAATACTCCATATATTTGCTATAGTAGGTATCTTTATCTCTACCTGTTCGAACTGAACGCTTTAACGCTACTGTTTATTTTTGTGTGTACTACTAACAACCCTACTAACGCCTTCTATGGACAGTATTTATATCCCACGAAGCGACGCGCGCTTTACTTGTGGGTACCAAGTGTACAAACACGCTGCGAATGTGTGCGTGGAGACGAAAGCGTCAGCACATTACACACACACACACACATTTCCGACTTCACCGTTGTCTCGGACGGTACCGAGAGCTCCTGCAAACACATTCACAGCGTGTCATCACATCTGCGGAGTTTCTCTAGCTAATTTAATTTGACCCCGTATAAGGATCTCTTGCGCAAAATTTCAAGCTTCTAGAGCCAGCGGGTTAAGCTGTACGTTGTCTGTCAGTGAATTCTAGAGTTTTATAAAGTAGATATTGAACATTTACAGACCAGCGAAAAAAAAATCTAAAATGAAATCGAAGTCGTCAAAGCTGAAGAGTGGCGAGGAGAAGCCGCGCCGCAAGCACCAGAAGAGGCCGCACGCCTGCGAGTACTGCAACCAGAAGTGAGTAGCACTCGAACTAGAAGCGTGTATTTCAATAAAACCCGTTACAACCATACAGGCACTTTAGAATCTTCAAGAAATTGGTCAGTCAGAAAGATTCCAAAGTGTAGTAGGTTCCTATGGAGAAGAACGGGCAAGAAACTCGGTGAATGAAAGAAAGAAAGAAAAGAAAGAAAGAAAATACGTTTATTTGCGGTAAACATGGCGCAAAAAAGAACATAAAAACAAATAAAATAAAAAAAACAATAAGAAATGGTTGACATGCGTCATATCCACGCAAAACGGCTATCGCTCAGCATTATGCTGCGACCCTATGCAAGACAGAGCCCCAGCGCTGGTTTTCAGCGACAGAAGTTGGTGGCAAAAAACGTAAATACAAAACCAAAGACACCGACTTCCGAAATAAACACGTTGTACTTACACGTTATTATTAATAAACACGTTGTACTTACACGTTATTATTAATAAACACGTTGTACTTACACGTTATTATTATTAATAAACACGTTGTACTTACACGTTATTATTATTAATAAACACGTTGTACTTACACGTTATTATTATTAATAAACACGTTGTACTTACACGTTATTATTATTAATAAACACGTTGTACTTACACGTTATTATTATTAATAAACACGTTGTACTTACACGTTATTATTATTTTAAATAAACACGTTGTACTTACACGTTATTATTATTTTAAATAAACACGTTGTACTTACACGTTATTATTATTTTAAATAAACACGTTGTACTTACACGTTATTATTATTTTAAATAAACACGTTGTAGTTACACGTTATTATTATTTTAAATAAACACGTTGTAGTTACACGTTATTATTATTTTTATTTGTAATTGTGCGGTTTGTTTGCGCACAATTAAATATTTTTCTTACTTTTCTCTTTCTCGTGTTTTTTTGGAAGTTGGTTGTTTTTTTTTTTCTTTTTTCTCGGCTCCTAAGAGTCATAGCGTTATGTTAAATAGCCTTCATCAAAAATTAGCCTATCAATGCAAACATATTTTTTCAAATCCGACTGGTATTTCCAGAGATTAGCGCGTTCAAATAGACAAACTCTTCATTCATTTATTTATTTATTTATTCACAAACAATTTACATTGTGTTTGAAATCGTTCAGCTTTATTATTAGTAGTATAGTTGGAAAAATCAGCCCTGAGGCTTTAGTAACCACTTCATACCAACCTATAGGTTCCTGCATCTGAACATGCTGGAGGTGCACAGACAGTCGCACGCAGGCGAAGCCCTAGTGCTGCGCTGCCACTACTGCCTCCAGGAGGCGCCCAGCGACGCGGCGCTGCGCGCGCACGAAGCGGAGCACCAGGGGGCCAAGCCCTACCTGTGCACCGTGTGCGGGAAGACCTACAAGAAGAGGGAGACTATGGTGAGTGCAACTTACGATTTTATGTTTAGTAAAAAAGTAATTTTATGTTTAGTAAAAAAGTCATTTAAAAAAATGTGTCGATGGGTTCGCATTTTCGTTGTTTGCCACCGACTTCCGAAATTAAAGTCATTTTCGTTGTTTGCCACCGACTTCCGAAATTAAACTCATTTTCGTTGTTTGCCACCGACTTCCGAAATTAAAGTCATTTTCGTTGTTTGCCACCGACTTCCGAAATTAAAGTCATTTTCGTTGTTTGCCACCGACTTCCGAAATTAAAGTCATTTTCGTTGTTTGCCACCGACTTCCGAAATTAAAGTCATTTTTGTTGTTTGCCACCGACTTCCGAAATTAAAGTCATTTTCGTTGTTTGCCACCGACTTCCGAAATTAAAGTCATTTTCGTTGTTTGCCACCGACTTCCGAAATTAAAGTCATTTTCGTTGTTTGCCACCGACTTCCGAAATTAAAGTCATTTTCGTTGTTTGCCACCGACTTCCGAAATTAAAGTCATTTTCGTTGTTTGCCACCGACTTCAGAAATTAAAGTCATTTTCGTTGTTTGCCACCGACTTCCGAAATTAAAGTCATTTTCGTTGTTTGCCACCGACTTCCGAAATTAAAGTCATTTTCGTTGTTTGCCACCGACTTCCGAAATTAAAGTCATTTTCGTTGTTTGCCACCGACTTCCGAAATTAAAGTCATTTTCGTTGTTTGCCACCGACTTCCGAAATTAAAGTCATTTTCGTTGTTTGCCACCGACTTCCGAAATTAAAGTCATTTTCGTTGTTTGCCACCGACTTCCGAAATTAAAGTCATTTTCGTTGTTTGCCACCGACTTCCGAAATTAAAGTCATTTTCGTTGTTTGCCACCGACTTCAGAAATTAAAGTCATTTTCGTTGTTTGCCACCGACTTCCGAAATTAAAGTCATTTTCGTTGTTTGCCACCGACTTCCGAAATTAAAGTCATTTTCGTTGTTTGCCACCGACTTCCGAAATTAAAGTCATTTTCGTTGTTTGCCACCGACTTCCGAAATTAAAGTCATTTTCGTTGTTTGCCACCGACTTCCGAAATTAAAGTCATTTTCGTTGTTTGCCACCGACTTCCGAAATTAAAGTTATTTTCGTTGTTTGCCACCGACTTCCGAAATTAAAGTTATTTTCGTTGTTTGCCACCGACTTCCGAAATTAAAGTCATTTTCGTTGTTTGCCACCGACTTCCGAAATTAAAGTCATTTTCGTTGTTTGCCACCGACTTCCGAAATTAAAGTCATTTTCGTTGTTTGCCACCGACTTCCGAAATTAAAGTTATTTTCGTTGTTTGCCACCGACTTCCGAAATTAAAGTTATTTTCGTTGTTTGCCACCGACTTCCGAAATTAAAGTTATTTTCGTTGTTTGCCACCGACTTCCGAAATTAAAGTTATTTTCGTTGTTTGCCACCGACTTCCGAAATTAAAGTTATTTTCGTTGTTTGCCACCGACTTCCGAAATTAAAGTTATTTTCGTTGTTTGCCACCGACTTCCGAAATTAAAGTTATTTTTCACTTTGTAATGTCTTTTTTGGAAGTCGATTGATTTTTTTTTATTTGTAAAAACGTTTTTATTTTTCACTTTTAAGTTGTACTTAATAATTTTATTATTTATTTATTTAATACTTTAAGAGGCGGACTTATTGCCACAGGCATTTTCTACTAGTCAATCTTTGGGTGATGCAGAGACAAACAGTGGTAGGCGCAATAATTAAAATTGAGAAATAAATATGTTTAGATATAAAACTATTTAAAACTATAAAATATAATATATATACCTAATTACATATAAATAAATGTACGTAAATACACGAATATACTAAAAAGAAATAAGACAAACAATGAGAAAACATTACCACTGTGATGATACTGCCAGCTTCTTGCGAATGTGCCCGCGAACTTAAACTTTAAAGGATAATCGGTTGGTTGCCGTCCTGATTGCCTGGCGGAGCGCATTCCACAGAGAGATATACTGAACGGAGAAGGAATAGTGAATGAAGTGTATTGAATATACAACCATTTGCGTCCACAGATAATTCTCCAAATTTCTTCATCGTAACTCACTCATTAGCCCTCTTCAATTTGGGCTCAGGCCCGGGCACAGTACTGTTTCCGCTCTCCTTAAAGTGACTGGTGATATAAGGGCTGGACTGGAAGACACCAATGTTACTGCACTAGTGTTGATCGATTTCTCGAATGTCTTTAATACCGTCATTCACGACATGCCGTTAGCCATTATGTCCTATGTTATGGTCTCTCCAGAGGCACTAGAATGGTTTTCCTCTTACCTTCAGAAACGTCAGCAGTCCGTTCATCTTGACAATTTTTCATCATGCTGGTGTGATTTGGAAATTGGCGTTCCTCAAGGCGGTATTCTTTCTCCTCTTCTGTTTTAAATTTTATTAATCTTTTAACTTCCGAACTTCAGTGTGCGTATTATTTGTATGCAGATGACTTGCAAAGGCACTGTCAAGGGAAGGTTGATAAAATACCTGAAGCTGATAGTTGTAAAAACCTGATGTGATAGATTTGGGGTAGCAGTAAGCCCTATAAGTGTCAGGCGATCATCATCGGTAATTTTCGAAGTATGAGGAAGGCGAATGGTACAACCTTGTCACCAGTTCTCTTCAATGGTACGATCGTTCCATTTAATACTGATGTGAAGCTCCTAGGCTTGCACATTGATGATACATTGAAGTGGCGTGGTCAGCCAGATAGTTACTGGAACGCTGCGGGCTCAGTACCGACTGAAAAATTTATTACCAATGAGTACGAAGACAATGCTCGTGCAGTCCTTAATTTTCCCTATTATCGAATATGGTGATGTGTGCTACTATGACCTGAATGCAGATCTCCTCGACAAATTTGACCGTCTTCTCAATTACATTGCATACGATTTGTTTTCAAACTACGTAAGTATCGTCATGTCTCACGCGCGGTCGCTTCTAAAGTATTTGACTTGCAGCGAAGGGCGTTAACCAGCTTGTTTTCATTTCTTGGCTCTCCCACTTTTAGTTATCTTTCACCCACTTTCACACGTTCAGTACATTTGTGCCATCCACAATAAAAATCTACGTACATCAAATAATCACGTTACTCAATGTCCCACTCACCGCACGGACTTTATTCACTTTTCCTTCTTCGTTCAGACTATCTGTCTGTGGAATAATCGCGCAGGGCGCTCCCCCTGGAAATCAGGATGGCAACCAACCGATTATCCTTTAAAGAACAAGTCTTCGACAGTTCTTGGCTCGCAGACGCTTTACACTAGTGATTTCACATGACCCTGCAAAGAAATATCGAGGGGCGTTAAATCACTTGATCTTGGAGGCCGTGTCTTGTCGGCATAAGTTCGAACGTAACGTAACGAACTAAACTTTTGACGAATTGAACTGCCGTTTTGATGCTACACTTTAATCATTTTAACGCGCTGTTCAACTGTATAGCGTCTCATCTTGACAAATGCCGAACATTTAATGCCTCATCTGCCAAAATTCGCGCCAATAGACAATCTAATATGGCCGTCATCGGCTGTCAAAGATACCTTCTTCCTATTGATACCTATACTAGGAAAGTCATAACGGATGAACTTGATAGCTTTAACTAAAATTTTGATCTTTTTGTGAAAAAAACCCAATGTTTTGACTATTTTCATAGCTAAATATGTACGTTTTGTTTGCAATGGAATTAGAAGTTGACCTCGTTTCCCACGCGTGCGCAGGTGTACCACCGCAAGCGCCACGCGCCGGACAAGGAGTTCGTATGCGACGTGTGCTCCAAGCGCTTCCCGGCCGCCTGCAAGCTGCACAAGCACCTGCTCACGCACCGCCGCGACGCCTTCGTGCTGCGCTACGAGTGTCCCGTGTGCGCGCACATGTTCCACACGCGCTACCACGTGCACATGCACCTCAGCACGCACCAGAAGGAGGGCCTGTGAGTACTATACATAACATATACAAGTCACCAGTCAGCTTCGATTCTATATCAGAGAGGCAATTCTCATGATTTTAAGAACGTTCACACTTTGATCTCAGTCTCATTCTGTCAAAAATACAACCAATTCCCCTACATTTTTGACAAGGTTTTGACACTTGTTTGTCGCCGCGATGAAATGATGATGCGACTTCAGGTGGACTTTAATAGATACACCTTCAGGTGTATCTATTATTCAGAGAAGAAGCTATAGAAACATTGTTTTTTAATCTAAATATTTTATTTAAAAAAAATATGATTGACACAAATAAAAAATGCTGGCTCCTTCTTATTTTTAACATCCATTACGCTAGTTTCTAGCCGATGTGAGGTCCAAATGAAAATCCAAGAGGGCGGCTGCAAAAAATTTAAATTGTTTTTCATGGGTTTCGTTCTCATGGTTTTCGAGGGTGCTGAAACCAATAGTGAGGCGAAATGAAAATCCAAGATGGCGGCTGCAAACATTTTCAAATTTTTCGTAATGGGTATAGTTTTCGTGGTTTTCGAGGGTGCTGAAGCCGTTAGTGAGGTCCAAATGAAAATCCAAGAGGGCGGCTGCAAAAAATTTAAATTGTTTTTCATGGGTTTCGTTCTCGTGGTTTTCGAGGGTGCTGAAACCAATAGTGAGGCGAAATGAAAATCCAAGATGGCGGCTGCAAACATTTTCAAATTTTTCGTAATGGGTATAGTTTTCGTGGTTTTCGAGGGTGCTGAAGCCGATAGTGAGGTCAAAACGAAAATCCAAGACGGCGGTTGCAAAAAAATTAAAAAATGATGATGTCAGTTGTGTCCAAACCGGCGGACAAAATGGTCTCCCTGCTAGCGCGTCGCAACATGCGCGCACTTTCATACAAACCCGTAGACTTGATGTGGGAGACAAATTAGTTGCGGAGACAAAAGTTACTCGTCCTTTAGTTTTATATTTACTTATTTTATATTTTGATGCAATTTAAAAAAATATATACTTATAATTATTTTGAATTTTTGACAGTTCTTCCATACAAAATCTGTCAGACGTCAATTTCATTCCACGAATAAAAATTATCTGTTGATTGAGAAATCAGCTCTTATACCCTGTCCATTAGGTAAACCGTTTTTAGACAGATGGAACTATTGATTACCGCAACACACAATACATTGATTGATACATGTACGGTGTCATAATTTATGTAAGAAGCCATAAATAAGATAATTCCATAAGATCAGGCTGTTTATATATTAGTTTTATTACGCATTTTAAAGTTAACTTTTACGTAATCTGGAATATGTACGTTCAAAGACAGCTGTCAAAAAACGCTTAACCTAATGGACAGGGTATAAAAGAATAACTTTGTAAGAACACCAAATAATTAACTCTTTTATTTCCTCCAAACAATATATATTTACCTCGAATTTTATGTCATTCCTGTAGCTAGTTAGTACCCCGTAGTTTGTGTTTGTGTGCGGATGTTCAGGCGTCGTGACCGAAGGTAAGCTCTCATCGCGCGGTTGTATGCTCGTATGTTTTTATCTTTTAATTCTTAGTCCAGCTGTTCCTTTGCCGTTGAACTGCCGTACCATTCCTCTATCACTGCATATTACTCAACTAGACTCTGTCCGCAACTTTGTCCGCGTGAAATTTCTAGTTCCTCCGCCCCGCCGCATCGCATCGCATCATCTGCCTGCACTATCACTTCATTTTCGCTTAGCGTCCTTTCTGACTTTTTTCTTTTCGGTCAGCTTCTGAGGGTCATAGCGTGATGTTAAATAGCATACAGCCTGCCTCAAGAAAGATTTTTTCAAACCCGACCGGTAGTTTCAGAGATGAAAGTTGTCAAAAAATAAAAGGCCCGTTTTGACATTGACAGTTCTAGTAGTTAATAAAGGGTTGTCTATTTTTTACCCGAAGATTATATACCATAATCATCATATTCCCGAATTTCATTTGCCCGTATGTTTTGTTTGCCCTAAAAGACATGACATACTTTTAATTGTCCGAAACTTAGATACCATAAGATACGAGTGCCATACGTATTGTTTTTCATATTTTTAATTGCCATAATAATGATTAGACACAATATTTAAACACCATAATGATTATTAGACATAATATTTAAATGCCATAATAATTATTAGACAAATATTTAAACGCCATAATAATCATTGCCATCAGTGGGCTTGGTCGACGGAGCCCCGCTAAGCGGACGTTTCGTTGCCCCTACACAGAGGACGTTTCGTTGCCCCTGTCGGCCATTCCTGTCACGTCATCGGTCTATTGCCTATTGCTTATTGGTTGTAGGTATGTTTCAACCATGAAAAACGTATTTAACCACAGGTCTATTGCGTTGCATTCGTAATCGGAATAAACTACATAAAAAGGCTCGTAACGTACCTAGTAATTATATTTTGCAGATCACATATAGACGCTATCGGAATTTTTGTAATGGCCTTCTTAGGAAACTTAAAATTGCGTATGAAAAGCTTGAATTGGAAAAAGCAAAACATAATCCTAAAGCATTGTGGAATAAAATTAAAGAGATCACTAATACTAAAAACAAAAAAAAACACCACCTCTAGAACTCCTAAAAATGCATCCTAACCCATACACTGCAGCCAGTGAGGTATGCAAGGTTTTCGCTACCATAGGCACAAACCTAGCGTCTAAAATTGTCTCTACCACACATCCAGTTACTCCACCCAAAACGTCCCCTCATGACTTTTTTGTTCTCCTTGCTGTTGATGAAGCTGAGGTCGAGTCCACCATTATGAACTTAAGAAATGATTGTTCCACCGGTTGGGACGGTATATCCTCTACTTTTCTAAAATTATGTAGTAAAACTCTTATACCATTAATAACACATATTTTCAACATATCCTTAGCAAATGGAATTTTCCCTGAACCTTTCAAAAAGGCCCTGGTCCATCCGATCTATAAGGGCGGGAACAGGGACTGTGCGAACAACTATAGACCGATTTCTGTTCTTTCAGCTATTTCTAAGGTTATGGAGAGGCTGATAAATGGTCGTCTACTGAACTTAGAGAAAAACAAAATTATAGCGCCCAACCAGTATGGCTTTAAAAAAGGGATCTCCACAGAAGATGCAATTATTGATCTTACAGAACTTGTCACGAGGAAGTTAGACGACCATAAAAGTTGCCTTGCCATATTCCTCGACTTAACAAAAGCCTTTGATACAGTCTCTGTTCCTACTCTTCTCTCAAAAATGGAAATCATAGGTATTCGTAGTAAAACGCTCGATCTGTTTAAAAGCTATCTCCAGCACAGAAGACTCAGTGTCAAGATTGACACGTGCGTCAGTGGTGAAGAAATTATCTCTTATGGAGTGCCGCAAGGCAGTGTACTCGGTCCTACTTTGTTCCTTGTTTATATAAATGACCTTTGCACACTGCCACTGCTCAACTCCAATATCTTCACGTATGCTGACGACACGGCAATCGTAGTTTATGGTGATACATGGGCTGATGTGAAACATCATTCTCAACAATCGTTACAGTTGGTCATGAACTGGCTGCAGCATAATTTGCTTTCCCTAAACCTATCCAAAACCAACTTCATCCCATTTTGTGTTAGTCACAGAACCAAAGCCCCATCGGAATTTACCATATCCGCACATTCATGTGATGACTCCTCTTCATGTTCTTGCACAACACTATCTCGTGCCAGTCACACCAAATACCTGGGTGTAGCGATCGATGATGGGCTGAAGTGGTACACCCATGTCGATAATTTAGTTTCGAAAGTTAGGAAGCTAATCTACATCTTTAAGTCGCTAAGACAGTGTGCAGATTCAAAAACACTGAAGATGGTGTACCTTGCGCTTTGCGAGTCCGTTATTGGTTACTGCATCCCGGTATGGGGTGGCACTGGCAAAACTAAACTGCTGGGTTTGGAGCGGGCATAGGGGGCTGTTCTTAAGGTGATGCTTGGCAAACCGTTTAGTTTCCCCACAACGCAATTGTATGCGGACTGTAAAGTACTTACTGTACAACAGCTCTTTGTGCTTCGAGCCACCCTCTGGAAACACAGCCAAATCCCCCCTCCAGATCCTAACAAGCGATCATTAATCACATCATGCCCATCAATACCCCACAAAACGTTCTTCGCTAGTCGACAATTGTATGTTGTAAGTTCTCTATCTATTGAAAGATCAGCAAAAATGTTCAAATAAATAATTTAAATAGATATGAAGCAAAAACTAAATTAAAAAATTGGCTGTGTGACTTGCGACTATTCTAAAACAGAAGAGCTAGTCATCTTTCCTTGCTAGTCTCGCAGTTAAATGTGCAATCACACTACACTACGCTTGTATTCAAACATGCCTAAACCAAATTACTTGTCTTGCTAAATTAAATCATCCCACTCAATCATAATTGTGACTGTTAGTAGTTATTTAACAAACACACACAACACATACACACACAACACACACACACATACATAAACACGCGCACTCACCACCACTCACACACATACTTACACACACAGTCATTGTAACAAACTACATATTCATATTCCTCATTTAAATTTTCTTTTGTCCCTCTTATTTTTATTTTTTATTATTATTACTTGACATATCTCGGGACCCTGGAGTCCCGGACCTTTGAAAGGCGTACTAGGGGCCGAAGCCAACTCGCAGAGGCCCTTTACACAATTCTAAATGATGAGGTGGCACCAACCGACGATTATCCCTGTATGCACCATGCAAGTGCACTCAAAGACAACCCCCGCTCGGTGCAGGACTATTGCAGAACATGGAAACAAAATATACTGGGCTATGGGTTTGGGTGGCTATGGTCACCTTGAACTATGGAAGGACTATGTCCCCTGCTTGACCAATGATAATTATAATATTCACAGATGAAATGGCAGGGGGTGACTTGCACACTCAATAATGGGCCCCCGAAAACGGTCGCTAGCACATAGTGTCGTAGCGACAAGGGGGCAACATGTCCTGAAGTACTTACGAGGAGTGGAGAGGTATTCCACGGCTATCAGGACAATCCCGGAAGTACGGTCAAGATCCCTACCAGCATCTTACTGAAATACTTTGTTCCTCCGAGCACGGTGGCTCTTGCGAATCTCCACTAAAGCCAGCCAATAAACGCAAGAATGAGGTGGGAGCTCTGTTCCTCGTCAGTGTTCACTCCAGCCGGCCAATAAAGGCAAGCCAGAGGTGAGGAACAAGACTTCTCCCGGGAGATAGGGTCCGTGGGGTCGCTACTGCCCAACAGCTCGCCACATGCCGCCCTGCGGGGTTCCTGTATCTTTATTATTACTATTATTATTATTTTTGTTATTACACCGTTCATGTATTTAATTAGGTACACTACGAACACGGTGCGATGAAAAGGACTATTTGTGCAAGAAGTAACAGTAGAACACTGTCTCCTAAGGCACAGGTTTCCCCTAGTTTAGGAGGCAGGGTTACCACCATTCCAGATACCTTTTTACAACCAATTTTTATTGTAACCTACATTTACTACTTATTGTAACAAGAGGTATTTAGTATCAATAAAGTATTATTATTATTTCAACCTGTAATGTTCTCACTGCTGGGACACAGGCCTCCTCTCTGTGAGAATTAGCGGGCCGTTATCCACCACGCAGGTCCAGTGCGGGTTGGTAGATGTCACATGTCTTAAAATTTTTCGTGCAGCCCGCATTGTGCCCGCGTTATGTCCTTCAGCAGGAGCACGACCTCTTCAAGCTCGGTGTAGGTGTGTAATCCACCACGCGGGCCCGGTGCGGGTTGGTAGATGTCATATGTCTTCGTATTTGTGGTTCTAGGACATGCCGGTTTCCTCACAATGTTTTCCTTCGCCGTTTCGAGAGTAGTGTTGGATGCATCCCTAACATAAGTACTGTATGCAAATGTAAAAGGTCAATGTAATGCAGAATGGCAAATTAAACTTAAATGCATAAAATGTCAGTGAATGCTCAACGGGATGAATCTAAATAAAAATGTCAGTGAATGCTCAACGGGATGAATCTAAATAAAAATGTCAGTGAATGCTCAACGGGATGAATCTAAATAAAAATGTCAGTGAATGCTCAACGGGATGAATCTAAATAAAAATGTCAGTGAATGCTCAACGGGATGAATCTAAATAAAAATGTCAGTGAATGCTCAACGGGATGAATCTAAATAAAAATGTCAGTGAATGCTCAACGGGATGAATCTAAATAAAAATGTCAGTGAATGCTCAACGGGATGAATCTAAATAAAAATGTCAGTGAATGCTCAACGGGATGAATCTAAATAAAAATGTCAGTGAATGCTCAACGGGATGAATCTAAATAAAAATGTCAGTGAATGCTCAACGGGATGAATCTAAATAAAAATGTCAGTGAATGCTCAACGGGATGAATCTAAATAAAAATGTCAGTGAATGCTCAACGGGATGAATCTAAATAAAAATGTCAGTGAATGCTCAACGGGATGAATCTAAATAAAAATGTCAGTGAATGCTCAACGGGATGAATCTAAATAAAAATGTCAGTGAATGCTCAACGGGATGAATCTAAATAAAAATGTCAGTGAATGCTCAACGGGATGAATCTAAATAAAACTGCAAGTTGTCCGACTCAAACCACGTCTGTCTAATTGAACACTAAATGTAATAATGTCCGTAAGGATTGAGGAGCCACATCAGATTTTTAAAATCTGATCTCACGATTATTTAGCAGCAATGTAGCTTATTTTGCAGCACGAATTCTAGATTTAGCAGCAAAATATATCACTAGTTATTTTAATGCAAAAGTGGCTCCTCAATCTGAACGTCTGAATTGAGGAGCCTAGAATTTAAAGGAGAATAGAATTTATTCCTGCAATTATCGAAACTGGCATAGGCCACTACAAATTTCACTATCTTACACCGAAAGATGAGATGTTCTGTTACAATGATTACGATTCTAAAATTCGTATAAGTACTAATCAGCCAATATTCATTCATTCTATAACTTATAGCGAAATTGATTGCTAAATAACCAAATCGTAGGTACGATCCCCCGTCGGGGGGCCGCACTAATTATTAGGCAAACGTTCTGTTAAAGTTTAAAATAGTAGCGGTCCCCCGACAGGACAATATTTAATCAAAAAATTTCATACGTACTTACGTAGGGTCATAATTTCAAGGTTATTTTTTTCTTTTTATATGGTTTCACGTTGTCGGGGGTTTTTTAAATTTTTATTTCATGCTTTTTGTAGGGACTCCTTGTTATTTCATTTCTTTTATTTTCTTGTGTTTAAAGATTCAGGTAATTTGGTATTTAATCAGGTTCTTTGTAATTCGCCATTTTGTGGTAGTGGCCATCTTGGATTTGAAATTTGTCATAGTGTATAGTATTCTACTAGTCAAGCCCTTTCATTTGATACCCATATAGAGGAAGTTGTGAAAAAAAAAATGTGATTCGCCATTTTGTGGTGGCGGCCATCTTGGGTTTGAAATTTATCATAGTGTATAGTATTCTACTAGTCAAGCCCTTTCATTTGATACCCATATAGAGTTGTGAAAAAAAAATGTAATTCGGCATTTTGTGGTGGCGGCCATCTTGGATTTGAAATTTATCATACTGTATAGTATTCTACTAGTCAAGTCCTTTCATTTGATACCCATATTGAGGGAGTTGTGAAAAAATATGTAATCCGCCATTTTGTGGCGGCGGCCATTACGGACCGATTTTCATCAAACATAGCTAAGAACACTCCCGATAAATTCAGCTTTCAAACAAAAAAAAATTAAATTAAAATCGGACCATCCGTTCGGGAGCTACGATGCCACGGACAGACATACACACACACACACACACCCACACACACACACAGAGAGAGAGAGAGACACATCAAACTTATAACAACCCCGTCGTTTTTGCGTCGGGGGTTAAAAAAACTTAAACAAAAAATTTAAAAATCGTCTCTATAGTTTCTTTACACTGATGTATCTTTTACAATATGTCATGTACACCTACACTACACCTAAACAAACACCTTACATACCATATTTTCTACATAATTATATAAATATAATAAAACAATACTTTCTCTTAGGATCCTAGAAGAGAATCGCAGCGAGATCCTGGCGATGGTCCTCCAGAACGCGCGCAAGATCCCTCGCGCGGGCGCGGGGCCGGCGCCGGGCGCGCCCGCCGCACTCGCCGCGCTCGCCGCGCCCGCCTGCGCGCCGCCCGCGCCCGCGCACGCGCTGCCGCCCGACGAGCGCTCGCGCGTGTGCAACATCTGCGGCGCCGTGTTCTCGCACTTCTACTACCTGGAGGAGCACCTCAAGAGCCACGGCGAGCGCATCGCCATTGCCGACCTCGACAAGCCGGAGGACAAGAAGTACATCTGTCAGATCTGTAACAAAGGCTTCAAGCTGCACTACTACCTCAAACTCCACAGTTTCACGCACTCGAAGGAGAAGCCCTTCATCTGCCAGCAGTGCGGGAAAGGGTTCATCACGAAAGGTAAACTAAAAAGACATCTGGAGACTCACACGGGGCTGAAGAAGTACCAGTGTCACATCTGCTACAAATTCTTCACGCGGCCCAGCTACCTGCGCATACACGTGCGCACGATACACGGCACGCAGGACTATAACTTTAGGTTCGACAAGGGGTACGGACTCGGCTCGCTCGCGCCGCCCGTGGCGATGTCGGATGTCAGTCAGAATAGTATTTAAAACGGTTTCTTGTCTAAAACGTCTACTGCTGACTTGGGCCCGCTTACACCACTAGTCACTAAACATACGAGTACTAGCATCTTTAGGCAGTCAATGTCATGCAGGCATACCTACTGTTGCGCCATTTTTTTAATTTTTTTTCAAAATGGCGGCTACGCATTCCTAAATGTAAAATGTTTTTTGTTTGCATTGAGGTTAGCTATCGATTCATATAGGCTACGTGAGTGGCCGTCATTTTGAAAAAAAAAACAAAATTGTGCGACAGTAGGTATGCCTCCATATAAATTCCCTTTAATTAGTGATTTGTGTTGCAAGAGTGCCTCAAACAACTGTGATCGTGTCGTATTGCCCAGCAGTGGACGTTACAAGATTATTTCACTTATGGTATTAAAGAAATAGGTTTCGGGCACAGGAAAGCAATATGTGTGCATAATAATAATTTATTTGATGTAAACATGCAATCTATGAGAAATGCTAACTGAACGCAGAACAATCTATGAGAAATGCTAACTGAACGCAGAACAATCTATGAGAAATGCTAACTGAACGCAGAACCCGTGAGACGTGCTCGTGAATGGAAACTGTCTGCGATCACACGGAGGGGAACTGTACGATACTCTAAAAGAAGGAGAGAGGAATCTCTGGTGGCTGCGAAAATTGGAAATTATTTGCAGCCACCATCTTGAATCTTCATTTTGACCCCACTATCGGCATCAGCACCCTCGAAAACCATGATAATTATATATCTTTCTCTCTCTCTGACTGTCTACTTATTACTCTATTATATGTAACAAAAAGTCGCAAGGAGGGGGCATAACGTTTTTTCGTTACGTGACGAACTGCCAGTTTACTCCTACCGCGGGCTCCGTTAAAGAGCTTTGTTCCAATAATGGAGTCACTCGTCAACATCCCAATATTCATTCGGTTAAAATCAAAACATTTTCCATCACTCTCCTGCCCCCATTCCAATGTATTCGTGGTCGTCGCAACATGTCTTTCCCTTCCATACTTCTCTAGTAGTCGTCACCTCAGTAGTCCCCCCTTTCTAACCATATCATCTTCCACACAGTCCATCCATCGTTGCTTTGTTCTTCCTCTACTCTTATAGCCATCCACATTCATGTTCAAAACTTTCTTTATGACCATCAAAATTCACCGACAGAGCACAGCCTAAACCGCTGGCTCTAGCAGCTTGAAAGTGAGCACCTAGAAAGGACTTTTGAATATCCATCCCCTAAAGGGGACTAATAGAGGACGAAAGTTTGTCATTTTGTCCGATGGCAAGCCCACGGGGCACACTGCTTGTTCAAACGTGCTGTGTGATACCAACATTATACTGTAGAGTATCGTATAGTTGACCGCCGTGTGACGGCAGCAGTCAGTCAGCCAGCGACACCCCCCACCCTGCGTAACACAGTCTGTCACAATCCGAACGACTTGAAGGTCCTAAATATGTTTGTAAATAACGCAATGAATATTGTTCAGCATCATCTGTCTAGCCTTTCGTCAACTGCGTTGGGTTCGGCTTCCAGCCTGACCGGGTGCAGCTGAACACTATTTTACATGGAGCGACTGCCTATCCAACCCCAACCCAGTTACTGGGTAATTGGTAGGACTGGTTGACTGGTCGGCTGGTTGGCTCGGTATGAATATTATTGAACTGTTAAAATGAATGTCATTGGGATTGTGAGTGTTACCCTTCAGGGGCCGGGGCAGTTGATAAGCTGAATGTTAATGATTTTTACCTCTTTTAATGTTAATGAATACAGGGAGCTCGCCTCTAGCCGCCCGCGAATGAGGGCCGAGTTTATGCTTCATGATACGATTCAAAATAATCCAATAAAAGTTTTGAATAACAAAACTTTAACGGATTATTACTATTATTTATACTCATTAGAGTACGCCAGTAAATATGACACGAGACAGAGAGAGTGAGAGAGAGCGGGTATAAGTTTTAGAAAAATGTAGTCTTAGTAGAGCGCCGTCTCTGTCACACGCCTGTGTGACAGGCTCTTTCTAACACGTGTCATATTATTGTTACTACCCGGGTACAGTATGTCAAATCTAAAATGTCAATCAAGCCTTAAAAAACCTAATTTAAGGGGGATGCGCTGAAATTCGAAGACATGTGATATCCACCAGCCCGCATTGTGCCCGCGTTGTCCTTCAGCAGGAGCACGACCTATCCAAGCTCGGTGTAGGTGTGTAATCCACCACGCGGGCCCGGTGCGGGTTGGTAGATGTCACATGTCTTCGTATTTGTGGGTCTAGGACATGCCGGTTTCCTCACAATGTTTTCCTTCACCGTTTTGACAGCAGTGGTGATGCAATAATTTACACCAAGTAAAGCGCCTGTCTGGGTTTGAACCTACGACCTAGAACTCGTAGGTCGCCGTGGTTACCACCTGGGTCACCGCTGCTCTTCCTTAGAGTGACAGTCCTCACTGTTTGCCCAATAAACTGCGGCGGTCAGCACAGTTTGTGTTGTCAAACCTTTTAGAAACCTGCGGGGTAGTTGCGTAACACACGATCAGTAGTAATGGGTTTCATTTTGACAGTTCAACAACATTCATTGCGTTATTTACGTTGTTGAGCAGACTAATTTTTCGGACATACGAAGCAATGGATTAGCAATATCCTTCAAAATGTTGTAGATTGATAATCTGTTACGCAATTAGGGTGCCGGTGCAGACACTGGTTTTCTGTGTTGGGTATAAGAGCGACGCAATTGGTATTGTTGAATGCAGAATCAATTTACGTCGTCGTGTGTAGAACTGGTCGGCCATGCTGAGTGGTTCGAAGTCGGTACTTCAAATAGCTGTAAGTTCGGTTATGGTAAATGTTAAATAGCATTAAAACGTTATAACTGTAAAGGTTGTTGATTTTGTAAAAATGAAATAAATTAAGTTTTATAATTTTGGTGTTTTACTATATTTTCAGTGACACTTTCACTTACTTTATCGCTAAAGCATTACGGTTCAAGGTTGATTGGGAAAACTTGACAGTTTCGAGTAGCTTGAGCTGCTGGCGTCTGTACAATATACTAACACCAAAATATCTAAATACAGAATTATTATTACCAATTAAACAATTTTCTCATCTAAGGGCTGATTGTTCTGCCGGGGTAGCGGGATCGTCCGAAAGGGTTACCGCTGCCCTGGAACATAAAGGGCTAAGGAAGGAACACGGGTGGGTTTTAGTCAGTAAGAGTCTGACACTCCCTTCCGCTCCACCCAGAGCGGGAGGGGTCATTTGATGATTTCACATCCTCAAAAAAAAAAAGGGCTGATAGTTCCATCCCCAGATAACTTAATTCGAGGAATAATTTTGAAATTTTGACAGTTATTTCATGCAAATACTGTAACGTCAATTTTATTCCTCGAATAAAAGTTATCTGGCTAGTCTAGTTTTTTTTTTTAGTTGCTCAGTTGCCCCATAGGCTTATAAGGACCTTATGCCTATGGCGCAACTGAGCAACTTGTGGTATCTACTTATAATATTCAGGGTGAAAAAAATCAATGGGCCCTGAAGGGAAACCACTTATAACTCCTTGAGTAAGATAGATTAGTTTACGTAAAGGAAACATTCCTTTATTAAAAAAAAACAAAACTGCACTCACAGATTTCTCGACAAGCTTACTTAAATCGGAAATCGTACAAGCTAAAAATAAACACTCGCTATTTTACTTCACTAGTCGATACAGTCAAAGTTAAAGATAAAATGTCTCCAAGAAACAAGTCTTACACTCGCCTGTCGTGCCAGATCTATGGAATCTAATATTTAGTACACAAGGGGTTTAATCAACAGGTATAATCAACCTATATTGTTCCCACTGCTGGGACACAGGCCTTCTATCTTCGAGAACGTAAGTAGTAAAGTCTAAGTGCGGGTTAATGTCACATGTCAACTTTATTATATTAAAAACGTTTTGATGAGGAAAGTATTATGGCTACACAGACAATGCTGCTGCCCAAGCTGTGAAGACGTGTTTGTTATTTTAAGTAAATGTTTAATAAATGAAATACGAAAATTCGTGTCAATTACTAGGAGTTTATGACATCGAAGAAATATGTTTTTAGTCGACGTGACCTCAGAGCTACAACCGTGAGTAATCTTTTTATCATTTTGCGTAGGTACTTGATGTTATCAGACCCGTTAGCAGGCCGAAAGAATCTTATTTTATTTTAAATAACACATACCTACGGTTTTTATTGGTTTGTGGCTAAATAATGTTTAAATGTTTCATGGGTCAACCTTCAAGGTTAAATAACACTTGCCGAGGTCGGTCCGTGGATGGGTGACCATCTTTACATACCGAGAGCCCTCCGTGACTCTGACAGCACGTTAAGCCGTTGGTTTCGGTGTCATTCGTAGATCTTTGACAGTCGTTACGGGTAGTCAGAAGTCCGAAAGTCTGGCATCCAGTCTTGCCAAGGGGTGTCGTGAAAGTGGACGAATCGAAATCTCTAGGAAAAGTGGTCTGTCGTGTTCATTGGACAGCTCGGGGCTGGTACTGTAGGGTTAGACCGTGAGCTGCACGTCTTTGGTAAACAAGAAAGTAGTGAAATTTTCTATACGCGGTCAAATTAAATTAGCTAGTGAAACTCCGCCGACATGGTGGGTATCCCTTCCGAAATAAATACTCTAATTGAAAAAATCCATTGTGCAGACAGTCACACACACACACGAAAAGCGACTTTATTTTAAAACTAGCAGCACCCGGTTTCACCCGCATAAGTATCGATCCCGTAGGAATATCTGAATAAAAAGTACTTATTCTATGTGTTAATCCTAGTTATAAACTATCTGTGTGCCAAATTACATCCAAATCCGTGTAGTTTTTACGTGAAAGAGTAACAAACATCCATCCATCCATCCATCCTCACAAACTTTCGCGTTTATAATATTAGTAGGATAGGAAAGGATATGTCTATATTATATAGATGGAAACTAAAACCGTGTTAAAATGATAATATTGACATAATAATATAAGGTCGAGTGTCTGCGTGTCACATGGTCACGTCGTCAGACATGCAGTGGGCGGGCTCATCAGTAGTAACACTTGCACTGCGAAAACCGCCCTTACTGCTACGAAATAATGGCGCGCTCATATAGTTAATAATTTTATGAAATATCGCCAAGTGGTTGGTGGACTCTTCGCATGACCGGAGAGCTGGTCTATTTTTTGGCTAAAGAACCAGCATTGCCTTGCCATTCTATTTGGCAACGATGCCAGCCTTTTGGGCACCTTTCCCATTGACAGTGATGCAGACGAATTTTTTGATGCCCAATGAGCTTGTCCCCTTCTAGAGATACTTGTTAACGAAAAAGAAAAAGCTTCGAACATTCTAGAAGCTTCCCTAAGAAAACATACGACGCGCTCCTGACAGGGTCGTGTGACGTCCGTCAACTGGGAGCTGCGCACCGACAGCGTATATATTTGAGTAGACTTTATCTTTACCCCGAACCCTATTGTTTATAATACTTATACATCATTGTGTGTATGGTAAACTTAGTCACCTACCTAAAATACCTAAAAACGAGGAAAATAATAAAATAAACCGGATGTTCTGACTCAGAATTATGTTTCATATCGTCTCTAAACACAGACTTTATTATAATTTGTACTACCTGAAAAGAATGACATTAATATATTGCTTAATAATTGCATTAAACTCATTATTATTGACATTCAATTTTGACATAACTAATTTCTCAATTTAATTGTACTAATATAAAAGATAATAATTAATTAATAATAATGTTAATGCATGCTAATTTATGATGATCAGGGCAGGCGAATGATTAAATTGCAATGTTTGTAAAAGGCTGCTAAGTCATAAGTAGGTATCTACTAACATAACATAACACCAATATTGTACACTTAGTTGACAATAAACGTTTTGACTTTGACTTTGACTATAATGAAGGTGATTAGCATAAGCATATATATACCAGCCTAAAATGTTCCCACTGCTGGGACACAGACACAGGCCTCCTCGGTTATATTACTTCATTCAACATTAGGTACATAAAAATGCTTTCAAATGAATAAATCCTTTTTGTGCGACCACTGCGGTTGTTGTCGTATCAACCGCAGTGTTCGTACAGAAAGGATTTGACGTAATATACAATGTCAAATTAAATTAGCCAGTGAAACACTGCAGACGTGACGGGTATCGATATATAAATACGGTAAAATAAAATAAATACATAAAATGATTTGATGTCTTTTTTGGGGGTCAACGACCGCTGGTAGTTATGTTACTGTAGTATGAGTTGTTTCAATGTTTTGTTGTTTTATCGTGTTTAGATATCGATATAAATCACGACTAGTGCAGAAATATTGCAGATCTGTACAGGTGCACTCTCTCACGACCGGAGAGAGATCAGGTGCAGGACCAACGGCTTAACGTGTTTTCCGAGGTACGGGGGTATTACACCACCATCTTTCAAACTCGGGGCTGTTACTAAGTAAGTCCCAATGGAGAAACCCAACAACACCTCGACCGACCTCACAGGTCGAGCCACCACGTCGACCCCACCAGTCGCGCTGAAGACCGTCGTCCGTATAACACACCGCACATTCATAAAATGTTTTCTTTCGTTGCCTGTACAGATCGTCACCTGGTAATGTAAATAAGTTTGGTGCTGCTGAGTGCTGGCCCGTGACTGTGAGACCCGCCTGCCTCTGTACTGGTGCTGTGTGTGCCAAGAGAAGCACCCGCGGGACTAGCGAGCTGCACTATGTACAGCAAGCGAGCAGGCACGTCAGGGATTCGCGGCCAGCTGTATGGGACGAAACTAATGAGCTTATTATATTTTAGAGCGATTCATGACAATGATATTGAAGAGTTTCAATTAGCTTCAAACATCGACAAAATTGGGGCTTTCGGCGACATTTGTTTCAAAGCCAAAGTGAAGGGGCTTGATAAACCCGTCGTTGTGTTCATACAGGCTAAGCACAGGGAAAACGAGAAACAAACTCTTAAAAACGATTTAGCAATATACTTTGATAGCTACTTGAAAATAAGGAAGACTTTCGAATCTAGTAATGACGACTTATTGTTTAATGGAACATTTGATGAAACGGAATGTTTATTCGTTATATACACAACTGCGAAAGATGACTTATGTAATGATTCAGTTACCAGTGCCTTTTCCTCCAAACTGAATAGTCTAATATATACATGTGGCAAAGAGACCGGTGTGACCCCCGACCGGCCGGGCGGGAACCGCGGCACAGCCACGCACCCGGGCGGGACCCGCGGCACGGCCACGCAGCCGGGCGGAATCCCGCGGCACAGCCACGCAGCCGAGTGGGACCCGCGGCGCGCCCATGCAATCGGGCGGGACCCGCGCCACGCCCATGCAGCCGCACAAACAAGATCATGTAGAGTTTCTATGCAAAATAGCGATGAAAGAGCAAATCACAGCACTGGCTGAATGGATAGCATATTTAATATACGATGAAGAGAATTTTCAAATGATGTTCTCTAACGAGCTCGTGGTACTCTATCATATTATTCTAGCGCAGAAAGTTTTCGAAATTTCAAAAGTTCAACCTAATGGATATCGAATCGCTACCTTTCGTAACGACTTTTTTGACACTAATGAAGAATACCTCACTCTATTCAAAGAAACACTGTTCAAAGAGATACTTAAAAAAAGAAAAATAGAACCCACTGATATAAAGAATTTCCTGACTGATTTATTAGCCGAGCCCACTGACGTTCCAAGGCTGAGCAAACTGATAGGGACCGTTATTACATATAACAATGGTCAGTTAGATTACGATAAACAATACACAATGGAATTCAAGCCACAATTGGATAAACTGTACGTTGTTCGATCGACTCTTAATGAAGCAGTTGAACTGGCTGCAAAAGAAATATTACTATCTCGGCATTTTAAAGTCCCGGCTGCATTCGGTAACAAAGATTTAACAATAAGTGGCAGCGATGAAGAAATAGAGACAACATTCAATCATTTGACTTCAAGAATCATTGATTTATTAGACAAGTGCAAAAACAGTGATAAGATCGATATTTATGAATCATTCGGAGATGAATTCCACCAGCTCAATGGAAGTATAGCTGGTGTCATCGGAAACATATTTGTGCTTGATGATAATACCAAACTGATGAAGATTACAGGTAACTGTGAATCACTCGGAAGACTTGCTAGAAGACTGTATACAAAATTAATTGATGAAATCCACGATTTGCACGATTACAAATTTTCTTTTAAAGTTAACAAGTTGCCAAAACTTTCGTTCGATTGTTGTGATAATGAAAAGAATTTAGCGAAAGATTTCTTAAAGAAACTGCTTTTCTACTGTAGACAAGCTGATGAGAAGGGCGTCGAGACGGCTTTAAAAGTAGAAATAGAAGATTACCAGCGTGATCACCCAAACTACTTTCAAGTTAAAACAGACGCGATATTCCTAAAATTTCACGATAAAATTCAGAAATGGTGGATGCACCCAAAACAAGCATTTTATCTAACACGAGAAAGTGATTTCTTTAAAAAAGCAATAAGTAAGATTATTGAAGATTCATTAATGTGCTCAATAAACGTCACATACATGTGTAAAATAAAACAATATATTTACACATTCACTGAAGACGCGGTGAGATCCTTGAACTTGCAGGATCATTCAAATACTGTCATCGTTACAGAGAACAGCGTACTGACTGTTGTTAAAGTGGTGCAGCATCTGAAGAAAACACACTATGTCGTGCTAGATCTTGACTATGTCATAAAATTACCGACAAACGACCGCAACGCGTTACGTGCAGAGTTAGCAAATACAAACGAAAACATTGTTTTAATTTTTGTATGCGATAAAATACGAAATTCCAGAAACGAAAAAAGACTTTTAGAAAACATTTCAAACGCTGTTCATGACAAGAAAACAATAGTTATTACGAACGATATTAAGTCAGTAGAAATGTTACAGAAATATTTCCCAAAGACAGATAATCTAGTACATGGCGAGAATAGTAGTCTCGTCGACATGACTGAAGAGTCACAGAATCGTATCCTAGAAAACACCAGACTTATGTTTCAAGGTACAGAAGTAAGATTAGATTCGATACTCAATGACAAATCTAAAGCATATGTGAAAGGAGACGTTTTGGATAAAATAATTTGTGAAGAAACAATTGTCGTTGGTAAACTAATTGTTAATAGGAATTACAATGAAATTAAACAAATGTACGTTGACAGACGCGTCAAGAAGACAGGAGAGGATGTCAATGTACATTTTAAAACTCTTATCGAAGGAGAAGATGAAGTTGTACTTGTGACAGCAGAGCCCGGAATGGGCAAGTCTACTTTACTCACTCACTTATCGCTTAAAATAAAGGAAGAGTACCCAGAAGTATGGATTGTAAGGATAAACTTACTGGAGTACTCGAAGGAATTCAGCAGGTGGAAGGAAGAGGACACAGCCATCGATACTTTAGAGACTTTAAAGTTTATGTGCCAAGTTATATTTCGCGAGAAACATGGAAACAATAATAATGTTGAAATTTCGCTGCGAGAAGAGAACGGTGTTGTGTTTCTGAATGATTGTTCAGGCGGTCACTGGACTGAGTTCGAGTTAAAATTGTTTCTAAATTTTTATGATGAAGGCAAACTGATATTCCTATTTGATGGTTTTGATGAAATCTGTCCGCATTACACGAATGAAGTCATTAAATGCCTGAAAACCGTCAGCAGTGATCCTCGCAAGCATAGGATGTGGGTCACAAGCAGGTCGTATAGCGAAGTGAAAACCATTTTACAGCGAGAGTTCGGCTCATCTTACGAAATAGAGAACTTCTCATACATGGAAATGCAAAAATATTTGGAAACATTTTGGGAATATAATTTGAGGTTAGAGGAACTTAACAGCGCACAACTCAAAAATGTAAAGAACTTCATTGAATACATATCGGAATTGGAAGATGTACAACATCATGGATTTGTAATGCTACTACACAGCGTATATACCAACGCAGCCCATTATTTGCTGAGTGAAATGAAGCGCAGCCCGTTATCGACGTATAGCAATAATTACGCTGATTCATTTTATTCTCAAATAAAAGATAAGGATTACATGTCAAGTTTTCAAAAAGACAACCGTGACGGCAATCCTTTACATCTGCTCCTAGCAGCTGATTTCGTCGAAAGCAATATAAAAAGTGTTAACGACAATACGATATGGAACCTAGAAGCCAACACTTACACGTTCTACGAACGATTTTTGGAAACAAAAATTAAAACAATACGGTTTCAAGAGAAAAACGAAGTGAACATCTATAACCCTGATATTATTATTACTTACGACAAAGAACTTGCAAATTTTATTTCGAAGCATAAGAAAGTAGCGGCGTATACCATTTTTAAAATGCATAGCCATACATTGTTTAGTTTCAAAGACTTGGACGAAATCAAGGAGACGATCACATCCATAGACAAGGGAGGAGAGAAGACTGGTTTGATATGTAGCGTCGCTAATGAAGTCCCAATATATAATATACTAACTGAATACTTCGCAGTTGAATATGTTTGTGATTGTTTAAAAAACGAAAATGATAATGACATAAAAATACAATGGTTAGATTTAATATTTAATGTGATGTTTTCAATGGAAAGTTGCATGAATATACGCAAAATTTTTGATTATAAAATGAAAACAGACAAAATATTAATGGATATTCTGGAAAAACCGGATGAAGAGATATTTAATTTGATAATGGAGCAGGGGCGCCTGTACTCTGAGCATATCGTGAACATGTACAAGCCATACCCAGTAGAGAACTCAGGGACTGGAAGACGTTACTGGGCCTTAACCGAAGCTTTGTCACAAAAGTTACATAACTTTTTAATATTTTTCGTTAAAATACTCAAACGTTACATAAATACGACCAACTTGAATGATCTTCTGGACATCGTTAGAGGCTCTCAACTGTTGCTATCAGCTGCTACGTATAAAAGTGACGTATTGATAACATTTGTTTTCGATGTTGTCAGAGAAGTTGATGAAACGAAGTTTACTTCCGTGTTGCTAGATAATTTCTCGTTTCTACCTCATTCTACGATATCTAGCTGTGTTGAACTGAGTAGTCAAGACATGGTCGAACGTATTTTCTCGTATGAAGATTGTATAGAACCTCAACATGTCAGCGACTCCACGTCTTCTGGTTTCTCATCGGGGCCTTCCACATCGAGTAAGCCCTCGCGGCCTTCAATATCCAGTCTGCCGTCACGGCCTTCAACATCCAACCTGTCCAGGCGGTCACCCACATCCAGCCTGCCCAGGCAGTCGTCTACATCCAGCCTGTCCTCGCAGCCTGCTACAAGTCCTCGTCGGTCGCTCTAGCAACACCATGTTTGCTAATCTTTTGTTTGTGTTAGGCAAATCACTCGCCTCACAATGTTCAAAAAGAATTGTGTAATTTTTCTTTAAATTCATAATAATCCCATTGAATGCTTATTTCAAGAAATCTAAATCTATGGCATTATATGAACACAGGGTTGTATTGATGATTTTAATTAATTGTGTAAAATCATATTTGTTACGGTTGCGAATCATTTTTAAATCAACATACAACATGACACTAACTTGCAAATCGTAAAAAAACGTAAGAAAATTTGAATTTCGCGGGCTTACCTAGCGCTCCTTAACCCATCGAGCAAGATGCTTACCTAGCGCTCCTTAACCCATCGAGCAAGATGCTTACCTAGCGCTCCTTAACCCATCGAGCAAGATGCTTGCAACAAAAATATAGAAAAACCCGATCTGAAAGATAAAAAATAAATGTTATTTAAATAATTGTTAAAACTTGTTTCATTTCTTAAAATAATTTTCAGGGGTATTTGTGGGGGAATCAGCAATTTTTTCCCCGAATTGGGGAGTTCATTATTATTATTATTATAACAAAACCATGGTCAGCAAGACGACCAGTCACCACAAGCAGCACCCATTCACGAGCGTAACGCAAAGATCAGCCATTACGGGGTCGCCATATTTGAGGGAAGGAGATAACCCGACCCCCGACGCTATCGCAAGCAGTGACGTCTAACTGTGACAAACTTGCTGCCGGTTGCTCAGGCATGAATAATGTGATCAAATTTCGAAATCGCTAGCTAACCAATTATTGCAATATAACTCATTAAATAAAACATTGAAGTGAATAGATTACCTATGTCAATAATAAATTAAATTGAATTGATTTATATAAAGTAGGTTAACAATTATATGAACTCCATAACCCGTCAGTAGCTTATTCTGGAGAAAGAACATAAACATTGTCTTAAGTTAATTACAGCGACCAACTATTCTTATCGTTTAGGTAGTCGTTGATGGAATAATATTGCCTTTGAACAAAGATTTGATTTTACTTGAGCTTTAAACGCATTAAAGAGCAAATCTAGCAAAGAAAAGGGTATTAAAGTCAAAGTCAAATCATTTATTTCAAATAGGCACATAAAAGGCACTTTTGAACGTCAAAAATAAAATTAAAATAAAATTGATTCTAGTCGCCTAACTTGTTATAAAAGGTTGTACCAAGCCCAACAAATGAGTTATGAACCTTGTTAAGTCAGTGATTTCAATTACGCGAGCTAGCCCAATGGAGTCACGCGAGCTAGCCTAGCGGAGTCACGCGAGCTAGCCCAGTGGAGTCACGCGAGCTAGCCCAGTGGAGTCACGCGAGCTAGCCCAGTGGAGTCACGCGAGCTAGCCCAGTGGAGTCACGCGAGCTAGCCCAGTGGAGTCACGCGAGCTAGCCCAGCGGAGTCACGCAAGCTAGCCTAGCGGACTCCCATTAAGGAAAATGTCCCTCCAACACACCCCTTGGCTAGTTAAAAACCTAGTTTGATGGAACTTTCTGCAACGCTTTCTTTTTTCTTCTGCTTCGAAGATTTCAGTTACAGAACTTGTTCTCTGTGTTCGCAGGTACAGTAGGCCAGACATCGAATCAGTTTGGTGCTGCTGAGCGCTCCCCGTGACTGTGAGTGCCGCCTGCCTCTGTGCTGGTGCTGCGTGTGCCAAGAGAAGTACCTCCGGGACTAACGAGGAGCTGCACCATGTTTAGGAAGCGTTCAGACACGTCAGGCATTCGCGGTCAGCTGTATGAAACGAAATTACTTAGCTTATTATATTTTAGAGCGATTCATGACAATGATATTGAAGAGTTTCAATTAGCTTTAAACATCGACAACATTGGGGCTTTCGACGACATTTGTTTCAAAGCCAAAGTGAAGGGGTTTGATAAACCCGTCGCTGTGTTCATACAGGCTAAGCACAAGGAAAACGAGAAACAAACACTTAAAAACGATTTAGCAATATATTTTGATAGTTACATGAAAATAAGACAACATTTTGATCCGAAAAATAATGATATGTTCTTTAGAGGTGCATTTGATGAAACAGAATGTTTATTCGTTATATACACAACCGCAATAGACAACTCCGATAATAACTCGGCTGGAAGTGGTTTTTTCTCCAACCTGTATGACCTAATTGAAACAGGCCACGATATAGGCGGCACGGCCAAGCAACCGTACAACCAAGAAGAGGATGTAGAATTTCTTTGCAAAATAGTAATAAAAGATCAAATAACGTCACTGGCTCAACGAATAGTTAGGTTTGCTTACGATGAATGGAACTTTCAAATCATGGTTCGTGACGACCTCGTGTTACGCTATCACGTAATGTTAGCGCAAGAAGTTTTCGACGTTTCTGAAATTAAACATGTTCAGAGTAAGGATGAACCTCGGCACCGAATCGCTTCGTTTCGAAAAGATTTCTTTGATAACAATGAAGAATACATCACTATATTCAAAGATACACTCTACTTAGCGATTATTAAACGACGAAAAATAGAACCCGCTAATATAAGGTTGTTTCTCTCTGAATTCTTGGGCGATCCCACTGACGCTGGACGGCTGAGCAAGCTGATAGGGAGCGTTATAACATACAACAATGGTCAGTTAGAATTTGATAAAAAATTAACAAAAGATTTCAGGCCAGGTATGAAACTAATGGACGTTTCTCGTACTACTGTTAATAAAGCTGTTGAACTGGCTGCACGAGAAATATTATTAGGTAAAGAAGTTTTTAAGTTTAAAGTGCCGACACTGCATTCGGCAACAAAGATTTAACCATAAGCGGCAGTGAGACGAAAATTGAGAGTCGAATTAATCATTTAGCGTCTAAAATCAACGAATTATTAGCCAATTGTAAATCCAGTAAGATGGTAACTATAGACGAATCTTTGGAAAATGGACTCCTGCAGCTCAGTGGAGGTATAGCTGGTGCTATTGGAAATATACTCGTGCTCGATGACCACAACAAACAGATGAAGATTACAGATAACTGGGAATTACTAGAAAATCTTGCTCAAAAGCTTTATAAGAAATTAAGTGAAGAACACAATTTGCTCGAGTACAAATTTTGTGTAAACGTTAACAAGTTTCCAAAACTTTAATTTGACAGTAATGAACATGAAAAGAATCTCGCGAGGGATTTCTTAAAGAAACTACTATTTTTCAGTGGTCAAGCTGATGAGAAAGGCGTCGAGGAAAGTTTAAAAAACGTTATAGAAGATTACCAGCGTGATCACCCAAACTACTTTCAAGTCAAAACGGACGCGATATTTGTAAAATATCACCATGAAATACAAGACTGGTGGATGAAACCAAAGAAAGCATCCTATCTCACAAGAGAAAGCGACTTATTCCAAAATGCAATAAACAACATTATTAAAGACCCTCTGATGCACTCAATAAACGACACGTTTATGCACAAAATAAAAAATAATAATTACACATTCACTGAAGCCGCGGTGAGGTCCTTGAACTTGCAGGATCAGCACTCGAGTACTGTCATCGTTGCTGAGAATAGCGTACTGACTATTGTTAAAGTGATGCAACATTTGAAGAACAGAGAACATGTTGTGTTAGATCTAGAATATATAGCAACATTACCAACGAATGATCGTAACACACTACGTACAGAGTTGAAAAATACAAACGAAATCAAATATTTAATTTTAGTATGCGATAAAATACTAAATACCAGAAGCGGAAAGAAAATTTTAGAAAACATTGCTGAAGCTGTTCAAAATGAAAATAAGAGAAAAAAAACAATAATTATTACGAACATCATGTCACTTGCAATAATAAATGAATGTTTCCCAAACGCAGATAATATAGTACACGACGAAAAAAGTAGTCTCAAAGACATGAGTGGAGAGTCACAGGACAGTATCTTGGAGAACGCTAGAGTGGTGTTTCAAGGCATAGAAGTAAGATTAAAATCGATCGTCGATGATGAATCAAAGGCATGTGTGAAAGGAGACGTTTTGAATAAAATAATCAATGGAGAAACGATTGCAGTTGGCAAATTAACTGTCAATAGTAATTATAATGAAATTAAACACTTGTATGTTGATAGACGCGTCAAGAAGACGGGAGCTAGAGTCGATGAAGTAGTTAAGACTCTTATCAACATACGAGATGACGTAGTACTTTTAACAGCAGAACCCGGGATGGGCAAGTCGACTCTACTCAGTCACTTATCACTTAAAACAAAGGAGCGCAAGCCAGAAGATTGGATTGTAAGAATTAACTTATTAGAATACTCGAAAGAATTCAGTAAGTGGAAGGAACAGAAAACAGCCATCGACACACTAGAGACTTTAAACTTTATGTGCCAAGTTGTACTTCGCGAGAAGCTTGGCAGCGAAGAAAATGATGTAGAAATTGCGCTGGAAGAAAAAAATGGTGCAGTGTATCTGAAACATTGGACAGGCGATCAGTGGACTGAGTTTGAGTTGAATATATTTCTACACCTTTATAATAAATGTATGGTGATCTTTCTGTTTGATGGTTTTGACGAAATCTGTCCCCATTATGCAAATGAGGTCATAAAATGTATAAGTAATGTCAGCATTTATCCCAGACATCATAGAAAGTGGATCACAAGTAGGTCGTATAACGAAGTAAAAAACATTTTACAGCGAGAGTTCGGGTCATCTTATGAAATAGATTTCTTCTCTAACGAAGAAATGGAAAGATATTTGGAAACATTCTGGGATTTTCATTTAAGATTAGAGGACCTTAATAGCGCACAGCTCGAAAATGTGAACAGTTTTATTCAATACATGTTGGATTCGGGGAACCAACGTCTACATCATTTTGCAATGCCGCTCCACCAAGTATATATCAACGCAGCCTATTATTTGATCAACGAAATTAAGTACAAGAACATTCCTTTATGGACATACAGGAAATTATTTGATGATTTAAAATTTATTCAAGCAAAAGATGATATGGTTATATTAACATATCACGAGGATCACGGTCATGGGAACCCCTTACATCTGTACCTGGCAGCTGTTTACTTTGAACACAACATAAAAGGTGTTAACATAAACGCTAATGAATGGAATCTAGAAGTCAACGCTTTTACCTTCTACGAACGATTTATGGAGAAGAAGATGAAAACAATACGGTTTCAAGAGAAAAACGAAATGAATATATTTAACCCTGATATTATGATGACATACGACAAGGAGCTTGCCGATTTTATTTTAAAGCATAAAAAGTTGGCGGCTTACGCCATTTTCAATCTGCAAAGTGATATATTGTTCACTATGGAAGACTTGGTAGAGATCAAGGGTACGATAAAATTCATTGAGAAGGGAGGAGAGAAGACGGGCCTCATATATAGAGTGGTCAACGACATCCCCATATTCATCCACATGACTTTCACTGAGTATTTTGCCGTCGAATATGTTTGTGATTGTTTAAAAAACGAAAATGATAGCGAAAAGCTAACTTCATGGATGGATTTTATAATTAATGTGTTATTTTCAGTGGACAACTTTTTGTATATACGGAACATTTTCGATTACAGAATAACTATTGACGCGACATTAATGAGAATTTTGGAAAATAATAAAGAAGTGATTTTCAATTTGATCATGAAGCAGGGGCGAGTTTATTCAGACATTGTCACGAGCATGAGATTGAGCCCGTGTCGTGACGCGGTCGGATACTATTGGGCATTGTCAGACGCGTTGCAACAAGAGTTACATAACTTCAAATTATTTTTCCTTACAGTTCTCGAAGATTACTTGAACAAAAGCAACCTGAATGATTTTCTTGACATTGTGAAACGGTCCGAATTGTTAACAAAGAGTAAAAGCGATGTAATGATTACGTTTGTAATTGATACTGTTAGAAGACTTGATGAATGGAAGCTGACTGCAGTGCTGCACGACAATTTTAGCTTTCTATCTGATTCTGCGATATCTCGCTGGATCGAATTGAGTAGTCTAGAAATAGTTCAGCTTTTGTTCGTACGTGAAGAATATTCAGAATCATTTGAATCCCAAACTCCAGAGTCGACTACTAATTCTGATTGGCATATTTCTATATACGGTATGTCCAAGCGGCGATATCTACCCAGTCTGCCATCAGGGTCCTTGACATCCAATCTGTCCAGACATGAATCCACACACAGTCTGCCCTTAGGATCCTCAACATCCAATCTGTGCAGACATGAGTCCACACACAGTCTGCCCTCAGGGTCCTCAACATCCAATCTGTGCAGACATGAGTCCACACGCAGTCTGCCCTCGGGGTCCCCAACATCCAATTTGTCAACTCAAAGTGGGTTTCCTCACGATGTTTTTCTTCACAGTTTTGAGAGCAGTGGTGATGAAATAATATAAGTGTGTTTAATGAATGCCACTGATGCCGCAATCAACGTGGCCACCTACTGGGCTCAAACAATATAAAATATCGAAGAAGAGTATCATCGACACGAAAAGAAGAAGAAATAATTTACAAAAAGTATAGCGCCTGTCCGAGTTCGAACCTAGGACCTATAACTTGTAAGTCGCGGCCTTTACCACTAGGCCAGCACTGCTCCAGACAGTGCCACATGTGATTAAGTAAATGTAGACAATGGCGCCGATTCCCTTGTTCACAAACTAAACTAAATTTAAGTTCAGTGCATCTTTTTCTTTCTATTTCATTAAGAAAAGGACAGAAGGTAAATATTAGTTTAGTCCTGTCAAATTTGGATACTCCATAGCAAGTTTGGACGTGATTAAAAACATGGCTACTAAAAATACGTCAATTTACTTCAGGCGCTGACTAATTTGTGTGCATTCTTTTGATTCCTTTAGGGGTTGGTTTTTCCAACGCCAGATAATTTTATCGGAGGAATAATTTTGAATTTTTGACAGTTCTTCCATATAAAATCATTTGATTCTACGAATAACAATTATTTAATCTGCCAATTGAAAAGTCAGTCCTTATAAGATGATATTTGACAATTACTTATTTAATTTTATATAGCCGCACCGGTCTTTTTTTTGTTTGGGAAATCATCAAATAACTTCTCCCTCTCTGGGCGGAGCGAGGTGGGAGATGGGTCGACCGATCTGTTCAGCTACACTTGCCGCGGTTGCGGAAATGTATCTCCAAAAAAAGAATTATCCAATTTGGTGCAGTCGATCGGAAGTTATGCGCGTACATACCATACATTTCGGTGATTCATTTTTATTTATATTTTATTTTAGATAGATAAGAGTATTTTGTATTGTATATTAGAGTATAGTAGTATACGTTAGGTTTTATACCCACATGTACATTTGGCTCACATTGTAAATATTCGTATACTTATTCATATACTCGTATACCAACCAACTTTGTGCCTACCTTATCCGACGAATCGTCTCTGTCTGCATACGCGTGTCATGTCTTTTCACAAAATCAAAAGTCATTTATACAATACTAGGTACCTATGTTAAGTAATTAATATTACAAGACACAGAAAATAAAATAACATTATTTGCCATATGTCAGCTAGCCACGCCAATATACCACCACACGTTGGCTGTGCGCATAATAAACGTGGAGGAGAAGCGCTGAGTACGACTGGTCGGGTTGATGGATGGTACGCTGCAGTACGTCTGGTAGTCCGGTAGTAAAAGGGCGATGATGGGATCAGCATCCTAATTGCGAAACACACATCAATCTCAATCTGAATCATACTTATACAATTACCAAGCTGTGACCGTGCGGAACGACACTTTATCAGTGCGGTTTATATACCACCGGACACACCAGACGACACCTATTCTACATATTTGGACATGCTTTCGACAATTTTAATTTCATGACACAATGTTTTTACATAATCGGTGATTTTAATTTACCAAACTTGAACTGGTCTTCCTGTAGCGGTGCTGCATGCGACCAGCCCCGTGAGGGACGGTCATTCAGTTGCAGATATCTAGAAAATATCATCGCCGAATTTAACGCTACGCAATTCCATAATTTTACAAACGCTAACAACCGGACGTTGGATTTACTAATCTCCAATGAACACTGCCATGTTTACCAAACGAGTGATTATTTTAGTACCCGTGGACCTACATCACTCTCCTTAATGTGCTGTGACTTCCCCTTACTTGAAATATTCATCTATGAAACGCTACCCCATCATCAAACTAACTAATTTAACTATAATAAGTGCAAGTACGACCTTATAAAGGAAGATTTATCAGAAAATGACTGGAGCAGCTTGCTTAAAAATTTACCAGCACAGGAGTCTGTAAACACATTTTATAATATTGTTTGTTATCATTTGAAATTACGTCCCCCAAAAATCATACAGAACTTCTGAATTCCTCATTTGATTCACTCGACCCCTTATAAGGTTATTCAAAAATAAGAGCAACGCCTGGACCAAATGGAAAGTGTACAATAATGTTACGAGCTTCGGGTTCGTGACAATAAAACTGCCGATAAAAATTACCAAAAGTTACACTTTATTTAAACAACACTAATAACAACTCAAACACACTAATTATAAAACACAATCACTCTTAAGTCGCACTTGAAGATCGCATTCGATGTATTCGCTTCTATCGCAGAACCAAGTCTGATTGGTCGCGGCTAGTCCCGGCGTTATATAGTGCCGCAGATAATTCCAGAACCTTCTATTGTAGAAACATCTAGAATGTTCGAACACATACCGGCCCCAACTGACCAGATGTCGACAGTTCTAGTAAGTTCCAGCACCTACATCTCTACTCGATAATAGATGGCGCCAGTGACTCTATTAGTTCAGCTATTCGACAATAGATGGCACAAGTGACTATTAGTTCAGCTACTCGAAACTAGATGGCGCTAGTGGTAACTAATGTCACCATGTATCAGGCATTAATTGTGGCGCGCAACACTGCCCCCTCCTAAGACATGCTCGTCCCGAGCATTATCGGCTCCATAATAACGCGCCAATCGATCCACATGAACGATCTTAGGAGTACCTCTTGCACCTTTCTGTATCCGGTAGGTTACGTCATTGATCTTTGTCACAATCCGGTACGGTCCATCCCATTTCGCTTGAAGCTTAGGAGATTTCCCCTTGTTGCGGACTGGATTGTGCAACCACACTAGTGAACCTTCGTCGAACCCTTTACTGTTCATTTTGCGGTCATAACGGGTTTTCATCTTTTCAGACATTTGCTGGCCCGATTGTCTGACGTGCTCATAAATGTCATTCATTTTGTTCCGCAAATTATTTGTATAATCGGTTATACTGCGTGGGGCATCAGGTGGTATTCCGGTGATCAAGTCTGCAGGCAGCCGTAATTCTCTTCCAAAGTTTGCGAAAGCTGGTGTCACCGATGTACTTTCGTGAACAGCGCTGCGATATGACAACAAAAACGGTTATCTGCTGTCCCAATCTCGTTGCCGAGTTTCCACTACTTTTGCTAGGTACCTCTCCAATGTCTGATTAAATCGTTCCACCATTCCATCCGATTGTGGGTGGTAAGAAGTTGTTCTTGTTTTATGAGTACCCATAACTCGACAAGTTTCTTGGAATATTTGGGACTCAAAATTCCTTCCTTGATCACTGTGAATCTCTAAAGGTACTAAAAACCGACAGAAAACTTCATAAACTAATTTATCTGCAACTGTCGAAGCTTCTTGATTTGGGATGGCGAAGACTTCCGGCCACTTAGTGAAGTAATCCATCACAACCATGAAATACTTGTTACCACTTTCACTTTCCGGAAACGGCCCCGCAACGTCAAGGGCTATCCTCTCCCATGGTGCGCCAACATTGTACAATTTTAATGCACCTCTACTACGAGTCTGAGGTCCCTTTACAGCTGCACAACTTGTATATTTGCGACACCAGTCCTCGACATCGTCCCGACAGTGGACCCAGTAAAACCGTTCTCGTATCTTCAGTAGAGTCCGTTTTACTCCCAGATGACCTCCTGAACAACCATTATGGTACAGCTGTAGAACATCCGGTACTTGAGCTTTAGAGACAACCATTTGCAAATGACAGCTGTCTCCCCGAGCATTTTCCCATTTACGGCACAGGACTCCATCCTGAATCACCAAGCTGTCCCATTGGGCCCAATAGCTTTTTGTGATCGAACTCATTGCTGAGACGTCGCTCCACCTGGGCTTAGGAGCTCTGGCCTTCATCCACTCCAGAATCGGCTTGATGTCCGCATCTTCCTGCTGTGCACGTTGTAGGCTTTCCTTCCACTCGTTGCTGAGGTCTGTCTTGAGCATCCTCGCAGGTACGACTTCTTTACTTTCTTGCCTAGTACCAACTAGTGTGCCTTTTTCCATAACCTGTTCCTGATCACAAAGGTTCGGCACACGTACCCTTGAGATGTCGGTGGCTCTGACCAAAGTTCGTCCCACTTTCCATGGAAGGTCATTGTCTACCCTCTCTGCAGTTCGCTTAGGGCAACTGGATCGAAGGTGGCCCCTTTCCCCACAGCCGTAGCACCTAGGGCTGTATTCTCTATTGCGGTCGCGAACTGTAGCCGCTGCAACCTCCCTGACACGATGGGATCGATGATCCTGCCGCACAGCTTCCACCTCCAATGCATGGGCCAAGGCGTCCTTAAGCGTCCCGTGGTGCCCGAGCCTCACAGCAGCTCTTACTTCAAGGTCGCGGATGCCGTCGATGAATGCCTGCACCAGGTTCCCATCAATAAGCGCAGGCACGGACTGGTAAGCTTTACGCACCAGCTTCTCCACTTCAAGGGCCCACTGCTGCAGGTTTTCATTACTGCGTTGCACGCGATCCTTGAGCTGCGCACGAAACACGTGTTCCAGGTGAGCGTCGCCATACCGAGCCTCCAATGCCTCAAGGAGCTGCTCGTAAGTCACTTCCTTACCGAGAGCTTCCAGAACAGTTAAGGCCTGGTCGCGCAGGCCTAGGGTGAGGGCAGTCATGGCCTGACTTTTATTCCAACCGTTCGCCTTCATGACAGCCTCAAACTGGATTTTGTAGGCCGACCAGGAAGAAGTTCCGTCGAACGGTGGCACTTTGAATCCACGTAGCGAAGGTGTTGTAGCTACGGGTGCTGCGATTCCATCCCCAAGTTTAAGGTAATCCAGCGATTTCTTTACATCAGCCATCACGGTTTTCTTCACGTCAGCCACCGCGTTGTCAACCCGATTATACACTTGGTCGATCCGGATTTCAGCTTCCGACAGGCGGTTGTCATGTTGAGCAACCTTATCCTTCACCTCTTTCATGTCTTTCCCGAAGGTAGCGTGAAGGTCCTTCATAAGGAGCATCTGCTCTTCCTGGCGGCGCGTTTGCTCCTCCTTATCACGTTGGAGCTGTTCTTCCAACCGACGAGCCTGTTCCTCCTGTCGGCGAGCCTGTTCCTCCTGTCGGCGGGCCTGTTCCTCTCTGTCGCGCAGCAGCTGTTCTTCCAACCGACGGGCCTGTTCCTCCTTGTCCCGCTGGAGCTGTTCTTCCAACCGACGAGCCTGTTCCTCCTGTCGGCGGGCCTGTTCCTCCTGTCGGCGGGCCTGTACCTCCTGTCGGCGGGACTGCTCCTGCAGCATCATCATCAGGGCAGCAAAGTCTGGTGCTGCTGATGCTGGAGCTGCTGCGGACGGTTCGGCCGCCGAGGTTGGTAGCTGGCCCTCCGACCTCTGCGGCATAGTTCCACCAAGACGTCTCTGGTCCGTCTCCTGTTGGCGTTGACTCCGGGTACGGATACCCTCCGTGTCGTCTTTAGGTAAAATCGGCATGATTTTAATCCTTGCTTCTGACACCAATTGGTACGAGCTTCGGGTTCGTGACAATAAAAACTGCCGATAAAAATTCCCAAAAGTTACACTTTATTTAAACAACACTAATAACAACTCAAACACACTAATTATAAAACACAATCACTCTTAAGTCGCACTTGAAGATCGCATTCGATGTATTCGCTTCTATCGCAGAACCAAGTCTGATTGGTCGCGGCTAGTCCCGGCCTTATATAGTGCCGCAGATAATTCCAGAACCTTCTATTGTAGAAACATCTAGAATGTTCGAACACATACCGGCCCCAACTGACCAGATGTCGACAGTTCTAGTAAGTTCCAGCACCGACATCTCTACTCGATAATAGATGGCGCCAGTTACTCTATTAGTTCAGCTATTCGACAATAGATGGCACAAGTGACTATTAGTTCAGCTACTCGAAACTAGATGGCGCTAGTGGTAACTAATGTCACCATGTATCAGGCATTAATTGTGGCGCGCAACAATAATATATCTGACTATGAGTAATTTTCCCTATTTCGTCGTAGATTCAACAAAGAATATGTTACTATAAGTATGTATGTATGTATGTTACTATATGTTACTCTACGTATATATCAACTGTAGAAGAAAATGTAAACAAAAATCTCAAGCACTTCTGGAGCTATATGGCTCTAAATGGAATAACTCAGGAATTCCATCCAATGTTAAATGGAATACTTCCAGTAGTGATCCACGTGATATTTAATATACTATTCTCTCTATTTTTAATCAGTGTATGAGCCATCAGCACTTGTCATCAATAAATGGAAACCGCCTTCTAGCTTTCTTGATAATAGTGATAAACACAAATTTGTTGTACCTACAACAAGGCTCAAGAAAAAATGTGGCTCGTTCAGATGAAAATGTATAAGCTTTTACAATAATGTTCCAAGCCCCGTTCAAGATCTAAGCCTTAATAAATACAAATCGTTTATTAAAAATTGTGCCAGAAAACCTATTATACCGTTAAGGATTATATATCGAGGGCAAAAAGGCTTGGGATGAAGCTGCTACCAATTTTTACATATTGAATGTTTTTATTTTTATTCTGTTTTGTTGTTGTTTTTTTTTTTATATACACTTTGACATTCATAAATTTTATATATATGACGGCGGTACGTCATCGTACCGTTGTAAACAGCACGTGCACCGGACCGATCAGGCGATGTCGCCATCCCCACCTCCCCCACTACTCAACTTGTTTGTGCTCGGATATAAAACGATGCCGGACGGGGCGATCGGCGACGCGATCTCTCGAGTTTCGATCGGGGTCCAGCCCGATCCTTCATTGATGAAGAGCCAGCTCGCGTCGTAGCTGAGCTTATAAATGTAAATTCATGACTGTGACCTCTGAGTTTGTTTCGGCCTTTCTTCTCAGAGATAGTTCTAGGAAACGCCGTGCTCATCAAAGCACTTATAATAAAAATTCGATCCAGCCTGTCCCATCTTGCTGCCCTCTCTCAGTGACGCCCTAAGCCGAGGTTCGTACCCCACAGGGGGTGCCCTTAGCGTGCAGTCGCTTAATTTTTAATTAGTTTTAAGCCCTGGCTGGAGGCTTTAAGTTTTCTTAAGGCAACCACAGGATATTCCGTTTAAGTAGTCACGACCTCTCTAGGTAAACTACGAGATGCAATATATAAAAAAAATACAAAAAAGGGATCGGGGCATCTATTCTTGACTTCGGTCCGATGCACGTGTTGTCATAGCACCTAGAGTTGCTAATTATTGTGTTATAATACAATCTTTCAATTAGTAATTATTATAATTAATTAAGTCACAGTTATAATTAATTAATTTTATAATAATAATATATTTATTTTTTTTTTTTAATTATAAGGCATGAAAATTACTACAGTTTTGCTTAAATGTAAATTATATTCCTAAGACTTACGTGCCTGATCTAGGTAATCTTGTGTGTGAACTAAGTGAGTCAATCGAATAAAAGTGATTAATAAGTAAAACTACCGACTTTCTACTTTAAAAATGTCCGATCCTGATATAACCCCGACATATACTATGACATTTGCTTACTTTGTAAAGTATTCTATTATTTTAATTATTGTGAACGTATAAGACTATGTGGGTCATTTTATTTATATTATTTTTCTCTCTGTTCTGTTATTTGTGTCATGGTCTGGCAGTTTGAGTAATTAATGTGGCCTACCGAAATATCCTTTCTTTGGTATTGTTCGTCGAATCGTCGAGCTGTTGAGCTTCACGATTTCTGACAAATGCGTGCACTGACTGGATAGGTCCTCTCAATCTGTGTAGTTCTTTCCTCTAAAGACCATCCCAGACATCGATCTACATGATCTTCATATGATCTGACCAAGATTATGTCTAGACTTTAAAAAAACTGTGACTTCTGGGTTTGTTTCGGCCTTTCTCAGACTAGTCAGATAGGAAACGCCGACCTCATCTAGTTTTAAAATATGATTGACGTGTAAAAGTCTACGCAAAATTGCCTTCAACGGTATTCGCTGAAATCTACTGAGATGGTTCACTTCTTACATAACAAGCCGTACTCAAAAGATTGTTATTAACGGATTTCAATCGGAGCTGATTTCTGTCACATCCGGGGTTCCTCAAGGCTCAATTTTGGGCCTTTTGTTATTTACATTGTTTATAAATGATATTAGCGCTTGTTTAAGCATTCGTACTTTTTACTATACGCGGATGACTTGAAAGCCTACAAAACTATAAAAAAGTATTGATGTCTGTTTGATGCTTCAAAGTGATTTAGATCGACTGTCTAGCTACTGCACCTTGAATAAACTCTCATTGAGCTTACCCAAAGAGATTTAAGATAGGTACAATAGAGAGGCTATGCAATGAAATGTCATAGAAAAACTGTGATCCCATGTCTCAGTGACGCCATCTAGCGTAATATAGCAAAATTAGAGCGGCAATTGGGAACATCAAATAGTAAAAATGAATTAAATTTATTAAAATATATTCAGCTATCGCTCGGTAGGTGGCCAGTGTCGTCAGTGTTGCCAGATCCGATTTTCAATCCGTGGATTAAGCTTGAAAAACCTAATATACATTTAATCAATCAGGTAAACAAATTTTGAAAACTAAACAAACTAAGTTAAACTTGTCTCATACAGTAAAAACTATTTTAGAATTTTATTCGCTGCTATTATTACGCGCTAGGTATCAGTTTCAAGCGTGTGTTTTCTATGTACATTTTAAAATAAAATAATTTTAAACGTGCTTTGCCTCCGAATTATTATAGCACTTAGTTTATTACGATTTTTGTGTAAAGTAGACCTATTATGTCACAAAGCGCATTTTTTGCATTTGTCTGTTGCATTTCGTTTTTACAAAAAATATTATATTTGCACTTTTTTTTGCAAATAATTGTAAATCTTATTATATCGATATACGCATATTCGAGGCGAGGTTCAAAAATCCGTAGAACTACTAAATTCGTAAGTTTGGCAATGCGAGGTGACACTAAGTAGAAACTATAAAACCTGTGGTAAGGATTTTATCATTTAGATATAAATGTATCGAATATCGATAATATTGAAAAAAGTTATAAGACTATTTTTTTGCATTTGAATAGATTTGAACAAGTACCAAAAAATTAGGAAAGCAATAAATTGATTAGTAGGTTCAATGTTTACAAGTTTTTTATCTATAAAATTCTTTTTACATACAAATGAATAAATTATCGTTATTATGGTCTAGTGATCAGTGTCAGACTGCTAATCACGAGGACAGGGCTTTGATTCCCAGGACACAAATATTTATGTGATGAATATAAGTGTTTGTGTTGGTCCGGGTGTGTCTTATGTAGGTACGTATTATAAGTATTTATTTACAAAAGAAAGTATTATATCCATTGTTTAGTACCCACAGTACAAGCTCTGCTCTTTGAAGCAAACAGATCAGTCGACCGTACAATCCATACCGCTTACTATCTATAAATATCAAGCACGTCTGTAACTCCCAATGCTGGTTTACGCGCTCCTCTGCGCCAACTTGTAGATTCCTACAACACTAGATACGAAATCATTGATATTTTTAATCTAACAGCAATACAATTTAGAAAATCGGTAGTCGATTCTATCTTAGCTTTATAAATTATTAAGTAGCCTTTTTGTTTTATATTTTTTTTCCTTTTTCTATCCCACTTTCGTTAATATAATTCATTCAATCAATCAACCAATCATTTATCATCTCGCTCCATTCATTCATGTACTCTGTTTTTATTTTTATCTCACGTAGCATTAAAAATCAACAAATTAGTAATAAGTGGATAATGTTGTTGGTAGTATAATGACTAGGTATTTTGTTTAATTAGTAAGTATTTTGTATAACATTTATTTATATATTTAAAACGTGTTGCGCCGACCCCAAGTAACATGGGATAGGGGCAGAAAGATGGTGATGATAACATTTAATTGTACTCCTGTTTTTTATCCCAAAATAAAATGATGCCGATGAGCCAGGCTGTGCAGGCTAGTCACCAACGTCTCGTCGCCTGTAAGCCTTGTCCTTGTGCCTATTTTGAAGGATATTGCCCATCCATTCATTGCATTGCATTTATCCATTGCTTCCTATATTCTAAAAAATTGTCTGCGCAACAACGTAAATAACACAATGAATGTTGTAGAACTGTCAAAATGAAAGCCATTGCTACTGTTCGTGTGTTACGCAATCACCCCGCAGTATTGTAGCGTGTCCGCACAGTGCACGTGTCGTCTCAGCAGAGAGAGGCTACCATACATGAACCACATACACACGGCAGACGCCAGTAACTCATAGTCACAGTGTTCTGGCGCAGCCTGGGAGAGGCCTATGTCCAGCAGTGGACTGCGATAGGCTGAGTTGATTGATCGACCAAAATAAAACACAAAATACGTTAAAAATTATTTACCAGTGATACAATTCAAAATTTTTTTTACGAAATAGACTAGATCGCGACATACATCGCCAGTGGCCTCCAGCCACTCGCAGAACAGCTGCTCCAACTCCATTTTGGGTAGTTTGCAGCACGCCATGCAGTACAAGCATTTGAACACTGCCTTCATGTACCTAGCGATGGCGCCGACGCAGATGCAGCAGTTCTCGTTCAACGACTTGGCGAGAGACTGAACGGAGGAGTTCTCGCCCGAACGACCGTTACTCTTTTTAAGGCAAAAGATGTACGTAGGATCCTTCTCCGTCTTTGGCTCATCTTCCTGTTAATATGTGGAAGAATAGTATACAGGGCCAAATTGAATAAGTTAGCGAAACTCCGCAGACGTGATGGATATCGATATCTGAACATGATCAAACTAATAAGAAATTCATTGGATGAGTTTTTTTTTAAGGTCATCAGTGCAGGTAGCTTATAGTCATTTGAGATATCTTACTAATATTATAAACGCTAAAGTTTGTATGGATGGATTGATAGATGGATGGATGTTTGTTACTGTTTCACGCCAAAATTACTGAACGGATTTGGATGAAATTTGACAAACAGATACTTTATAACCAGGATAGGAAACTTTTTATCCCGATATTCCTACGGGATAGAAACTAATGCGGGAATAAATGCGTGAAACCGCGGGCTGCAGCTAGTCTATTATATTTTTATTCTATCGTGTTAAGATATCGATACCCATCACGTTTGCGGAGTTTCGCTAGCTAATTCAATTTGACCCTGTATAATAAAAAATGAATTAGCAGCCGCACGATTACTAGTAGGTAATAAGAGTGTACAGACTTAGATACCAATATAAGTCTGTGAGAGTGTACGATAAGGCTCGAGGTGAAACGGATCAAAATGAACCAGAACCGTTACTTTAAATTAACAAAACTGGTCCGTTTAATACCTCAACGACTTCAAAAAAAGGTTACCGTTCCGGAAATGTTTTTAAAAATTAACAATCATCATTTGCCTAGTCTGTTCCGTTGTGGTCGGCTTCCAGTCTAACCGGATGCAGCTGAGTACCAATATCTTACATGGGGCGACTGCCTATCTGACCTCCACAACTCAGTTACTGGGTAATACAAAACCACTTGGTAAGACTGGTTGTCAAGGCTTTTGGCCTTGTGGTGACCCGTAACGACTGTCAAAGATCCACTAATGACAGCCGGGACCAACGGCTTAACGTGCTTTCCGAGACACGGAGTTAACAGTGGCTAATCAGTGATTAGCGAGATTTTTATAAATAAGACTGTTAATCGCATCCACACTTTTCTCCACTCTTCATACAGAGAGTAGGTACCTCCTCTCCCTCCCTTTGAATGAAGAGTGGATAAAAGCCGATTAAATTGTTGACACTGTGGAGTGTACCTCACACTTCGGGACTTACTTTGGCGAAATTTTCGTCACCTCTGTCGTTTTTCCGTTGCTGCCAGTTCTTAGGATGCTGTAAAAGAAAATTAAAATGAAAAGAAAAGAAAGTTGCAGTTTCCTTTAACATGATAAAATAATAATAATTTTACAAAGAGGCTGAGTGCGTAGCGTTCTGGAAGCTACGCAATATATCTTCTCGTCCCACATACCGCAGTGTCTCAAGACGAAAGTATTTGTGACCAGTGTGTTGCCAGTGATGACCTTAGGCACAGAAACGTGATCGCTCACAATAGGCCTCCTTCGAAGGCTAAAAGCCACCCATATGGCAATGGAGAGGGCTATGCTTGGAGTTTCCGTACGTGATCGTATCAGAAATGAAGAGATCCGCAGGAGAACCAAGGTAACCGACATAGCCCGAAGATTTACCAAACTTAAGTGGCAGTGGGCAGGGCACACGGGACATTGCTCGCAGAACAGATGACCGATGGGGCCGAAAGGTTCTGCCAGCTCAACCAGAGATAATATGTCTGATGGACTCACCCGGACGGTGGCATGCCCGACACACGTCAACCGTCCCGTCCTTCATAATACATAGAAAAGAAAACTTTTATTTCAGATAGGACTCCATAGGGTTAGTAACAATTTTACTTAAGTTCTAGTGTTAGTAGATTACAGACACACATGTACATACAATTAAAACTCAGTGTGGAGCTGCATCCACCTCCGCAACATCGGGGAATCCCACCGGTCTGCGAACACACTGAGAATACTGTTGGTGCCGCCGCGAACACGCGTCATCAGGGATGCGCATCTACTCCTAATAATGGCGGCAAAACCATTAATATTATTATCCGCAAACATCCCTGACGCACTACAACGCCACGGCAGCCGAAACAGTACTCTCAGTGCATTATTATATTGAACGCGTAGGTCGCTGTATGCCCGCTGAGTGAAGTTGACCCACAGCTGTGTAGATGGACCGACAGTAAGCTCTGAATAGCGTAACTTTAACTGGTTTCGTACATCGCACAAAGCTGCGGGCCAGCATGTTACAACGGACAGCCAGCGACCTACGTTCCCTTTCAATGTCGCAATTGTCTTTCAGATCTTCAGTGACCCAGTGGCCCAGATACTTAAATTTATCCACCCTTCGCAGGGGTTCTCCACACAGTGCGACATGAGGAATACACGAATATGTCACACTGCCTGCTTTAAAAACCATTAGTTCGCTCTTGAAGACGTTATATCTGAGCCCAGTCACCGGAGTCACCGCATATTCTTCGCATATATCGATCAGTCGCCTCAGAGCACCTCAGCAACACCATATCGTCAGCATAACTAATATTGTTAATGCACACCCCGTCAATATGACCAGCTGGTTCATGTATAGGTTGAAGAGCCCGGGTGAGCTGAGCCCCTCCTGCCTCACCCCGCACTCCAACTGATACACGTCCGAGTGCGAGCCCACCCACTTCACGCTATTGCTTTGACTACAATACCAGTACTTGAATATTGACACGATTTCAGGTGGTATCGTAGTCTCACATTCCAGTTTACGCAACAAAACATCGTAATATATATCTCCGGTAATTATTTGTCAAGATAACTTGGTCCATAATTGCACAGACGAAACCTACAGTTTCCTCGTAAAAGTCTTCAAAACGACGTTAAGAAATCTACACCGGGCTCATGAAGAGTCCGATAGTTTATAATATCTATGTATACTGTATAATATACTAATAATAAACCTGAAGAGTTTGTTTGTTTGAATGCGCTAATCTTAAATCCTAATCTAACCTACCAGTCGGATTTCTCGACATCTGGTTGCATATGATAGCCCAATTATAGAGGAAGGTCATAGGCTATTTAACATCACGCTACGACCCCTAGGAGCCGAGCAAAAAGAAGCAACGCTTAGCGAAAACGAAGCTGCATATATATAGCGCGAGCGGGCGATGGACTGGTGACGTGGTGACTTAGTGTATCGGGGTGAAATTTCACACAGACGATGTCGCGGGCAGAAGCTAGTTGCAAAATAATCCCAAGATAGTCGTATCAACGCGGGGGAGCAGAGGCAGGTGTTTGTTTACTTTGGGACTCATACGCGGATGGAGATATGACCGGAGGCGGTTCCTGCGAGATAATTGCGTTACACACTACAGTACAGTAGGAATTAATGGCATTCATTTTGACAGTTCAACAACGTTCATGCTTGAGCATGCCCTGCAGCTGTGAACATTTGTTGTAAGCCTACGCTCTTTAATTTGAAAACATTGTAAAAGCCAATTATTTTTAAACGAGTAACCGTGGAGTTTCTTGTCGGCTCTTCTCCATAGGAAACGACCAATTGGATTCGTGTACTTAGCTTTTGACGTTTCATAAATGCCCATGTAAGTGAAACAAAATATTTTGATTTTGTTAGAAATAAGCATGCTAGTTTATAACGTACTCCTAAATAAACGTGTGTAGACCCGCTCGGAGCACTCCCCCTTCTACCCGCACCTCAGGTAGTATGCTCGCAAATCATACTACTGATGATTTCCGAGCATGCTCGAAATAAGCATGCTCATTACTAGCAACACTTCGACATACGTGCTACTAATGGCTTACCTTTATTTACGTTGTTGAGCAGACCTAGTTTTCAATCATATGAGGAAATGGATTAGCAATATACCTTCAAAATTATTCAGATTGTAATTTGAATCCTGTGTACCTACTCCCATCTTGATTCACAACTTGTAAATAAGGGTAGGGCTGGGTGTGCTACTACAACAAAACGAAGCATACCTGAACCCGCCAAGTCTCCGTAGAAACATCCATGGCCAACAACTATATTTTGCTCATTTTACGGTTTTCCAATGACAGTCACCGCTGAATTATAAATTAAGTACTTTAAATTTTTCAATAGATTCGTGGTCAATTTACACAAAATGACAGTCCGAACTGTCAAAAGATTTTTTCTTAACGATTTCGTGCGATTTTTGAAAAAGGAATAGACCTCAAAGAGGTTGGGTATAAATAGCACAGAGCTGGTGCCCTGAGACGGTGACACAGTCGGGGCCATGTCAGTATGTCACGAAGAAGATGGCGGGAAGAACAGCCTGCGCACCATGATCAATTCTAACTCTATTCTACCGAGAATAGACAGTTTTTTCTATCCAACTCGATATCTCTTTTGCTCGAGCACGGGTCGATCCGTAGACTCGAATTTCTATAAATACAAAAAAAAATACAAAAATGTTTACTTATTTCAGTACCAACTAGTTTACATTAGTTTATGATTGGAGTCTCCTTTTAAGCATGATGATGCCTGTGTTAGGAGACTCCGCACTTCCGTAGCTTTGGCTGTTTGTAGGTACTACTCACAAAATGTTTTTTATTTTTAGCTTGAGTTACATTTATACCTATACTTATAGACAAAGACATTTATTCTGTCCATAGCAACAGGGTGCAAATTTTAAAATCAATGTAGATTCTTGTCTAAGTCCAATGTTTAACGAAAAGTCACACAATATGGAAATCCTGTACCTAGTTTGAGTCCGCCTATCACTGGTCAGTTTCCCATGTAGGTACGTATACAGTCGTCATTTTATTTAATTCGCCAGTTTCTTTGATTAGTCATTTTCACTGATACAAAGATAACTGATGTCACTTGGAAAGCTGTCACGCTAGAATGGAACTGGGCTGGACAAATCTGCCGCATGTCAGACGAACAATGGTCGCCAAACTTACAACCCAATGTGTTCCTCTGGCAAGCGACATCGTGGTAGGCCGGGACGGAGATGGCGGGATGAACTGGACTCCTTCAACAAGAACTGGTCCTTAGTAGCTTTGAACAGAGAGAAGTGGAAAGAGAGTAGGGACGCCTTTGCCCAGCAGTGGGACATGACAGACTAATAATAATACAATTAACGAGCCCGACTTTTGACATTCGATAAGTGCTAATTCTTCTCAGCTTAGTTTGAAAAGTCTTTTGACGTTAGAGGCCTTCCAACGGTACGTCTTCCGTCAGCAGGCACGCGTCGTGGTACTCTTCTGTAGACGTGGTGCGTCCACGTCTCTCATCACCATCATCATCTGCCTAGCCTTCTCCAAACTATGTTGGGGTCAGCTTCCAGTCTCACCGGATGCAGCTGAATACCAATATTTTACATGAAGCGACTACCTATCTGACTTCCACAACCTAATTACTGGGTAATACGATATAGAGACTGCCTAAAGCGTTTGTGTGTGTGTGCACTGTACATTGTACAAAAACAAATTAACACTAATATATTCTATATACAAGTATATAATACGAAAAAATATAGGAAAAGGCAGGAGCTCATTGGGCATAAAAAAATTCGTCCGCATCACTGTCAATGGGATAAGTGCCCAAAAGGCTGGCAGCATTACCACGTTGGATGGCAATGCTGATTCTTTGGGCTAAGAATAGGCCAGCCTTCTGGTCACGTGAAGAGTCAACCAACCGCTTGGCGATGTCCCGAAAAATTCGATGAGCACTCGGACCCCAAGGCCCTAGTGTTTCAACCCCAAACGGCTCAAACATATAGCCCCCAATAAGGTTGTTATATTTGCGCCGTTTGAGGTTTTCTGCTCCTGTAACAGCCGCCCCAGCACAGCCCGCCGTGCTAGGAAGATGGGATGGCGCGAGGGTGTCAACACAGGTTGCATCCCTTTTGTATTTATTGACGTGTGATGTTTTGTTTTTATTAATTTGTAATCATTTTGAATAATTTTAACTTAGTGATGTTTTCTAATATGGGTTATGTGGTAGGTACAGGAAATATTTTTTTTATAATTTTTTTTATTTAAATCATTAAGTCCGCCTTTGTACAGACGCCAGCACATCAAGCTACCCGAAACTGTCAAATTTTTCCAATCAACCTTGAACATAATGCTTTAGCAATAAAGTTGAAAATCTATTAAAGAAATTTGACATTGTAGTACAGTAGCTTCATGTGCTGGCGTCTTTACCTCTTTTTGTGTGAAAAGTATAAATAAATAAAACAACACAGAATTTCATAATAAACTTTTTTTTTCAAATAGCATATATTTTTACGAAATAAAAAATACACATACATAGTAACGTAACGTATTTAAGCTATTCTTAAAACTATTCGCCCGAAGATTTGTGACGGGAACAAAGAAAAACATATAGGTGTTAAAAACTAAAAAAAAAATATGTTACTTTAGATAATACAAAAACTATACGTTTTTTGGGTGTTGGATGTAATAATTATCATTTTTGTGTAGTCACACCCAGTGGAACGGTTGCCGGTAACCTGGCACTACTGGAGGTCCACCGGAGTCCTGGAAGGTACACTGAATGACCAATATAACACCAAAAGAAATCTTATTTTATCGCATAAGATTCCAATGTATGTTAGTTGCATAACTGTTATTAGGACCAACAGAATTTGAAAGTCATAACATGAGCGCCACTTGGTGAATTACATAATTGTAGTAAAAGGTTACCGGGCAACCAGCACGCACATGTAAGGCAACGATTCAACTTGCCATTTTAACAACGCTAGACGAACTCTAGGTAATGTCAAATTGAAAAGAATAGGTTCTTTAAAAGGGGAGAAAATAAAAAAATATACTTTACTGTTTATTAAAAAAAAATAAGACAATTTAAAATTAACAACATGAAATGTACTGGTTTCCAGAGTATGGTTGATACAACTCGTGCAGAATATCACTTGTAAGTACCTTAAAACCGTAAACCTAACCGTGGATTGTTGTTTTGTTTCAACCGTTGAGATCCTGAAATTCTGAGTTGAGTTGCTTCTATTGACAAATGCGTGCACTGACTGGACAGGTTCACTCAAATCTGTCATTCATTCATCACTCAATTCTTTCCTCAAAAGCCCGCCTCAGGTTCTATCAGGACTTTAAAACAGACCTTTGAGTTTGTTTCGGAATTTCTTCTCAGAGTAGTCTGATAGGAATCGCCGACCTCATCTAGTTTTTAAAACATGAATATGATTGAAGTGTAAAAGTGTTTGTCCAACTCCAACGTCCAAGATTTTTTTTTTTATTATGCCTATGTGAAATTGTTATACCCAAAATAAAGTACCTACTGACGGTCGAGTTGTTCCAACCATGCAATGGTGACGTCCGAATAGTAAAAAAGAAAAATAATTTAAAAACTACAGAAAGTAGGCTAGCCTTCTTACATATACATAAAATGCTAACATATATTATATTTTTTGTTTTATATTTAATATAATATCAATTGTATAGGAAGATCTGTCAAATAAGTTTTTTTTTTTTTTTAATTAAAACTAAAGAATATTCACAATTTAGACTTAATTTGTTTATAATTATTAAAACTGGACTCAGCACTGTATTTTTTACATGAAATAAAAAAAAAAACGATTTTTTTAAAGGGTACATTATTAGGCTTTAAAGATCCGCGGCACACCTACCGGTCCGCAATATTGTTTTTTTTTTTTTTTCAAAATGGCGGCCACGCATGAAACCTATATAAATCGATAGCTGACATCAATGCAAATGTTAAATGTAATTGGACCAACCCCCGTCCGGTGTCACGTGTCCGAGATGTACGCGACAGTAGGTATGCCAGGCTTCCCTATATTGTCGCCAGATTATAGAGTTTCTAATTCAGAATATCCTGCACACAGACGAACAATCACTGTGATAACCACATATTTTCTGATGACAATGACAGACCTTCCTATTTACCGATATATCTATTTCAATATTATTCTTATATAAAAGCACAAATGGCGAGGGGTGTCTACAATCAACCGATTAAATTTCTCGGCCAACCAACCACCGCTAATTACATTTTTCAATTAGCATCCACATTCCTACTGCTGGGACACAAGCCTCCTCTCTTCGAGAGGAAGTGCTGTGGAGGGCTGTCTACCACGCGTGCACAGTGCGGGTTGGTAGATGTCACATTTCTTCGCATTTTTTACTCTCGGTCATGCTGGTTTCGTCTCGATGTTTTCCTTCACCGTTTTGAGAGCACCAGTGATGGAATAATTTACACAAAGTAAAGCACCTGTCTGGGTTCGAACCCACGTCCCGCGACACGTAAGTCGCGTCTCTCACCATTGGTCACCACTGCTCTTATAATGTTGAGGCTCACGCGCAGGGCCCTTTACCACAAAACTTTACAAATACAATTTACATCATTTGTGTATCCTAAAGTCTGTACCACAACACTCTAAGCCACATAATTGTAACTAAAAAAAGTAAATTGTTGTCACTTGGAGATTGTAAATTGTAACTCATATACAGCTTAAAAATAAATTAGCTAGCGAAACTCCGCAGACGTGATGGGTATCGATATCTAAACATGATAAAGCAAAAAGAACCGACAACGCCGTGGAAATAGCACAGTTTTGGGATAATAACATTTGAAATACAGTCGTGCAGCGACACGAAGGAGAAAAAGCAAAAATAAATTAAACTTGATTGTCTTTATGGTCATCGACTGCTGTTACGCCGTTTACACATTTGTGGATTTGTATGAACCCTCACGCATGGCGCTGCCGCGGCGGCGAAGTTTGAAGAGTCCGCGAGACGATACCGCGGCTGCGAAAAACGCTGTTGTTGCGGTGCCATGTGTAAACGCTCTTAGTGTATCAAGTTGAAATATAATTTAAAAAACTCTGATTTTTTTTGTGTAAACTTCACAGACGTGTTTGGTATCAATATCTAAACACTGTAAAACATATTCAGATGATTTGTAAAGTTTTGCGGTACAGGTTCCAGCGCTCCTGATGGTAAGCGACCAGTCTCGCCTGTGGACATCAACAATCCCAAGAGGCAACGCGCGCTGGCGCGGCCCTCCTAGAGACAGAACTGGTGTCTCATTACACCGATGACGATGTTTTATCGAGTCCGTTTAAGGCTATATCATTATATCCCCCGAATCGAATAGACAAATTTCATAAATGGTTGGTTGGCTCAAAAAAAAAGTGAGCAATGAGGGTTCTGAAATAACGTTCACTAGATGGCAGCACTGAGACCTCAGGTCCGGGCACCTGTCACAAGTGTCAAGGCGACTATATTTTTCTTTAGGCGTGACTGAATCATGAACATCATCATATATTTTATATATTCATTATAGAAATGGAAGACCTCTTGTCAAAGTGGCGCCAACTGGTGTCGTGAATTATTAAGAAAGCCCACATCCGATGAAATGTTCAGAGCAGAGTAACCGGTTTTTTTTGACAACGCCCTCTGTAAACATGAAAGCATTATATGCCATCTAGAGAAAATAAAACTTGTAAAACAATGCACCAGTTTGTGATAGAGTTCAACTGAAAATGTCGGTTAACTAAATGTCAATACGTGTTTTACAATCAGCTTACGAAGGCAGATGACGTGTAATATGCATTCGCAATTTAAACAAATTTGAGTTATTGGAAAAATAACTTTAATGCCTACACAAGAAAGTTCAGTTTACGTTACTATTTCAAACATTCACGACAAGACACTCTGAAATGAACTGTATTTTCACTACCATGAAGTTCATATTTATTTAACTTGAAATGACATCATTCGGAAACATGAATTTGAATAGAGTTTACGTATTTTCTCATAACACTAGTGACTTGTCAGTACATGTGGTCTGTATCACCTGTTTATTACGCCAACGTTCTGATCATGGGCTAGGCTTCCACACGCCGACTGTACCTTCAATGTCTGAACCCCAGTTTTTTCGTGGTCAAAACTCATGACATGTCAGCATGTTGTGTTTGCAGCCTTTAAGAAACAGTGTTTGCAGCCTTCAAGACACCGAGTGCCCGAACTGATTTTAATAGTTACTGGATTATTTATTGTCGAAAGCAATGATTATATTAAATCGAGCACACGCAGTGAGCTTAAGTTTAAACGTGACTTCTCTATATGAGAAGAGGTCTTAGCACTGCAGTGGCAATATAAACCTCTAAAGCACGTAGTGACCAGCTGCCGAAGTGAGACCAACGTTTCCAGTTGAACCCGCATATACAGTCAGAAAAACTAAAAATAATAAAATTAAACTCATAATTTCCGACATAAGAACTTGGTTGGCAAGGCATAAGAACTTGATTTGTTTAAATCGAACATGAATTTCGTCAAATTATTGTCAAAAAATAAATTAGAATTGAAAAATCCGCCGTTTACAACTATTTTATAGCGTCTAAATCCTAAAACGCTCGTGCTGCTCGAATTCGAGCTAATGCTCATTTTTCCCACTCAAAGTTACTCTCCGAGCTCAAAAGTGCAAAATTCACAAAAATGCTCAAGTCGTGCCGAAAATGCTCAAGTTGGTTCAATAGGAGCGAGCACGAGCGCCAACTAACGTGAAGGTAGCAGCACTGCTTCAGGCGTTTAGCACTTAATATTTGAGCCGAACACCTTGGCTAGCCGGTGGGTGGGTCTTTCAACAATTGTACAAAGTTACATTTATAAGCCGCTTCGAACCTTGAGTACTCAACACTCAAAAAATAAAAAAATAATAAAAAAAATTGTAATTTGAATCTGGTACTTTCTGATCTGGCATTGTGCAGAAATATCATAAAATCTGTCACTTGGAACAAATTAGATTCTCAACCACTTGGTTGAGAATCTAATTTGTTATCACAAGTTTAAAAAAAAAAAGTGTTAAAAAGAATACTTTACCCCTCCAACTAAATTTGCTTGTACTAGAAGGGGTATAACCGGTGCAAACCGGTTTTCATTTGTGAAAATGATCGGTTGTAAGCGACCTTCAAGAATCGAGAGTTTGTCTTAAAATGATCGGTTGTAAGCGACCTTCAGGAATCGAGAGTTTGTCTTAAAATCTAGAGACGAGTTCGTTATTTATAGAAATTTCTTCATTTACTCGCACAAGAATATAAAAACTTATAGTTGATCGTGTATCGAAACAACACTGGAAGCTATTTTTTTTGGAAAACAGGTTACAACAACTAAAACTTGGAACAAATCTAAATATTCTTCCCATGATGTAATAGGAAAAATCCCGTTCGCATTAAACATCTAAAAAACGAACCCGCCTCATATACAGCATGTTCCTTTAGTCACAACAATTATATGTACACCCCACCGCTACACGCTGTATAAGCTGAACGTTTGATTACGCACGTAGGTCCAGGATAAATCCTTACAATTATTAAAAAAATTACAAGTATCTGAAAGCGAGATGGCAGTGTTGATCCGTGGGATTATCTGAAACAGGAAAAAAAGACATGAGAGTATTTCATCGAATTTCTTATAATTCCCATTTTGCGCTCCTAAAAATATTATTGAACAATCTAATAATATAATGATTGCACCTCTTTTTGTACGCCTCAAATAATTCCTAGTTTGGGGTCCTCAAAAGACTAAATAGCCAATTAAATGCAACCAACTTCGAAGTAGCGCTCGTCGGCCGCCGCCGCAGTTAGTCACAGTTTGAACCTAAGTCTGTGCCAAGTGTGCATACATACGAACGACACACGCGGGCGACAGAGGCAACTGCAACCGTCGCAACGTGTCGCTCGTATCTTTTAACACGATGCTTAAATACGCGAGCGGCATGCCCCGACCCTAGCGGTAGTTTTAAATTCGTCCCTAAAAAAATTCGATCCAGCCTGTCCCTTGCTGCCCTCTCCCAGCGACACTAAGCCGAGCTCCGTACCCCACAGGTGGTGCCTTTAGCTTGAAGTCGCTTAGATTTTAGGTTTGTTAAGCCCTGGCTGGCGGCCTTAATTTATTAAGGCATCCACAGGCAAGCCCTTTTAAGCAGACGACAACAAAACACGGGCGGCATGTTGTCGCCGACAGCCGCCGACACGCGTTGACGGTTGCAATTGCCTCTGTCGTCGACGCGTGTCGCTCGTGTGTATGCACCCTAACCCATATGGACGGGGCGTCCTGGAGAAAAGTCCGAACAGTTAAGAAGAGCGACGGTGCATCATAAGAATTGTAACGTACACTTCTATTGACTTCGTTTGAATGTTAAGTGGCGCGTGGTGTGAGAAGGACTGTGCTTACCTCTAGGCGGGTTGCGGCGTGGTGGACTTCTTCTTCTCTTTCTTCTTCTTCAGGAACGACGGCGTCCGAAGCCCTTTCTTCTTCTTCTTGTCCTTCTTGGGCGAGTCCTCGGTGGACACCTCCTTGGAGGGAGAGCCCTGGGGACCACACAATATTTATTCATTGCACAATGCATCTACCAACCCGCACTGGGCCCGTGTGGTGGATTATGGCCCACACCTTCTTACCGAGAGGAGACCTGTGTCCCAGCAGTGGGAACATTATACGCTGATTATGCTTATGATATGCAATCTTACAGGCTAAGACTTTTCTTCATAGGATCATTTCTACAGGGTTAGTGTTCAAAGACCAGCCAAATTTAAGGGTGTAGTAAGACCATCAGACTGAACAATTTTCTCCATGGGACCAACATCGTAATCGACTTCGGAAGTCAGTTTTTTTTTATTTGTAAAAATTTTTTTGGATGATAATTTACTACAATATTTACAAGACGTACCTCTTTACTGCTGTGCGAGAAGGTGCTCTGGTGCGCATCCGAATGGTCCCCGTTCACCGTATGCTCGCCTGAAACGTACAAAAAAACATAATTAAACAAAAATATATAATTATTGAACATACCGCTTGCACCAAAAATAACTAAATACAATAAATTTTTAGAAACAGTTCGTCGTTGTAGTTTCGTCCTTAATTCACAAAATATAGTACCTACTAATTCCATAGTCATTCTTCTTCAGAATGACCACGGAGTTAGTATGTACAATACTTGTAAAAAAAATATGACGCCCGTGTTTTGTACATTTATTACTAATATGATTAACAGAAAAAATACTAATATGTATAACGTTGTTATAAATTCGTTAGATGCAAATGTATTCAATGTTTTGTGATGCAAGCGGGTCTAAACCAATATCGCAAATAACTTATATATTTTTATCGCCTTAAATGGAGCAAATAACTTTTCCATAAATATTTAAATGGGATGGGACCTTTACGTCACAAAATATTATTTCATTAACTAAATAAGTCTGTAGTTCAACTTGCAAAAAGAGTAAAATATCGAAAAAAAAAATAAACACCTTTAAAATTATTAAAGACTAACATTCCCATGCCATTAAACCATAAAAGTGCTCTTTAGAAAAAGTGCTCTTTAGAAAAAGTGCTCATTAGAAAACGTGCTGATTAGAAAAGTGTTATTGCTACTTACCTGTATGTGTTAGTACTTCGAACCGCCGCCCCCGAAACCAAGTGAACGCTAGTGGCATGCGAAGCGCAGTGTCAGAACAAAAGCAATTTGCCAACATAAGGAAAATATCTTGCAAAAACTCATTTAGATATTATTTTTTAAACGAAACTTGCACTACCCACCGTTAAAAAAAAAATAGCAAAATATTTTCCCTTCAGAGAAAAAGCGCGAAAAAAACAATTATTTTTAAAATTGCCGACATGATTTAAGTCTTTTAGTAATAAGACTTAAGTTCTCGTTAAGAGCGATTACAACATACGGCATTTCATAGAAACTTCAAGTCCTTATTTTTCGAAATGCATGAACCGATTTTAATGAAACTTCCTACGCATAAGCAGGATATATAGGTCCAAAAAGTTAATTAATAGATATATATATAAATAATATGAAATGCCGTACGTTGTAAACGCTCTTAAAGACACAGTTGCTTTTGAAGACATTTGACAGGACTAAACTAATATTATCTTCTGTACTTTTCTTAATGAAATAGAAAGAAAAATATGCACTGAACTTAAATTTAGTTTAGTTTGTCAATAAGGGAATCGGCACCAATATCTGTGTATTTCGGAACTAAATATCTGCGTATATCAGAACTAAATATCTGTGTATATCAGAACTAAATATCTGTGTATATCGGAACTAAATATCTGTGCTTATCAGAACTAAATATCTGTGTATATCGGAACTAAATATCTTTGTATATCGGAAGTAAATATCTGTGTATATCGGAACTAAGTATCTGTGTACATCGGAACTAAATATCTGTGTATATCGAATCTAAATATCTGTGTAAATGGTAACTAAATATCTATGTAAATGGTAACTAAATATCTGTGTATATCGGAACTAAATATCTGTGTATATTGAAACTAATTATCTGTGTTTATAGGAACTAAATATATGTGTATATTGAAACTAAATATCTGAGTATATTGAAACTAAATATATGTGTATATCGGAACTAGGTATCTGTGTAATATGAAAGTAAATATGTGTGTATATTAAAATAAATATCTGTGTATATCGGAACTAGGTATCTGTGTAATATGAAACTAAATATCGGTGTATAACGGAACTAAATATCGGTGTATATCGAAACTAAATATCGGTGTACATCGGTACTACAGCGTCGCAGCCGAGGCACTAGCACTACACAGAAACAACACAAAGAGTTACACATACTTTAATAGCGGACAACGTACACAAGCGTAGAAAAATGATTTGAAGTGACTTAGTGAATATTACAGAGGCGATATAAGGAGATACAAAATTTACGTTTTGAGCGCGTCATGACACAATCTCAGGAGTATTATCAAAGCTCGTTAGTGTTGCCAATCCTACTGTCAAAACAGTAGATGTACTTGTTTCCGTTTTGTGTTTTAGTCGATATTTCTACTGTTGGTTGTCCTTTAGGTGCATCTGAAGCAAAACATCTAAAATGCTTTTTTCTTTCTTTATGTGTGGGCACACACAAGGTCTACCGTCTACTGATTCTAGTGTTTAACCCTAAAAGTAAGGACTGAAGGTATGCATTTTCGGATTTTCAAACTTTTCTATTCTATATCTTATGATAGACAGTAGAATTACTGTTCTGAAATTACTATTTACTGTTTTTTTTTTAATGGTGTTTTTAGTTTGGTAGGGTTGGCGACACCGCATCTTAAACAACAAAACTCGTGATATTCTGTCATTCCTAACGAAACAGAATTAACATCTACAAAGTTTTAAGAGAAATCCGAGAAAAACTTTCCTAACAAAAAAAATCGATGCACACAATACATGTTTTAACATTAGAACAAACACATCCGAACTAATTACAATCATTCGGAAAACTTTTCTTTTTAAAAACACTTAAACTAAAAAAAAACGCTCAATAAAAACTACATTCACAAAAAAACACATGCTTCTATAAAAATACATTGTTGTTTCATTAAAATATATTTATTTTCAATGCGGGACGGACTATAAGGCCTTCCCTTAACGTGTTTATTTCGACGGAACCTAACTTAATAACTCTATCGGAGAGCGCCATTGCAAGCAAATGAGCTTCAAATATTTTGAAATACGTTTTTATTTATATTTCTATATTTTTTATGCTCGCGATGTGCGTTCCTAGGACGCATAAGTTGATAAAAACTATAAATTAATAGGTATCATTGGTTTAAACACTTACCGCGTAGCATTAGTTTTTTTTTTTGTTGTGGTCTAAAATGTTCCACAGTGAATAGAAAAAACTTCGGTACGCACGCCTTCACGTGTGAGATATCGCACCGCGATGTGACGACACGATCCTCGTCAAGTAGAGCGCGACTTCATACGAACTGTGGGGACTAGTCACATTAATAAAACCCTTTCTTTCCATAAGGATAATTATTTCGCATTCTAAGAACTACTATCGAAATTCGGGTCCTCTAAATCGTTCGGATCGAAACTCTCGGACATTCTAAACTTCGAGATGATCCTATAAAACAAAGTATCTTCGAATGGCGGCCAACTCGAGTACAGCCTCTTGGACGGGCGGCTGTGAAGCTCGTAAAGCAGCCGTTTGCGCGGGACGCTCGAGTCGGACTCGTCGAGTCCGGTGTCACTGAGCATGTCGACGTTGTCCCGCGTCGCGTACTCCATGTTAGACGTACTGGGAGATGGAAAACTGACTTCGTTATCCGAAAATTCATTCAAGAGTACGCTGGTTCGTTTTGTATTCTTATTAGTTTCATTTCCGTAAAATTGATTCGATTTCCCATCGATGTCGTCCTCTAAATCGATTGATATGAAGCTAGGGAGCGTGTCATCGATGCTCTTGACGGTCCGCACGACATGCTTGTCGTGGTCGACAGGTAGGTGCTCGTCGAAGGAGAGCCAGTACTTGACGCCGCCAGAGTGTTCTGTTTGCGACATCGCTAACACGTTTGCCTTCCTAGTGAAAGGAGAAGCCATGTCTGACTGAGCTCTGTGTGTTGATGGCTTCTTGGTCGGATAGTCTTTCAGAACGCTTTTGATCGGTGACTCCGTCAGTTCGAATTTCTTCGTCGTTTTCCTATTGGGGGACGAAGATCGACTCAGCGCTTCTTTAACGGTTGAATGTTTCCGCTTCCGGGAAGGGTCGGGTTTCTCCGAGCGCGAGTGCAGCACTTCTGCTACACTCTTGTGGGATATATCACGATATTCTGGAGAAAAAATTGGTTCCTCGTTTGGAGAAGAAGGTTCCTTGATCGGACTTAAATATTCTTCAATACTTCTGGCAGGTGATTGGGCGAAGAAGCTGGCGAACTCCTCAGTCCGGTCGGAGATATCTTTGAATTCATCATTGGCACTGGAATGATATTCTTCATGGGACGCATCTGTAATGTTCTGTAACGCTTCGGGTTCGAGGCTAATATTTTCCTTCATTTCTGAAGTGAGGTCTACGTCAGGAGTTGCGAACAGTTCTTCTGTATGTGATGACATTGTACAGTCTTCTGATTGGCTGAAATCTTCATGGAAAGCGTTGTTCATGTCACTGGAGTCCACAAATGTTTCATTAAGGACGTTCTCGTCGGCGGGTCGTGGCAAGTCCTTGGTTGTAAGAGAAGATACTTCTGTCGTAGTATTTCTAACCGTGTTATCTAAGTTCTTATGAATGGGAGTTGATTTGTCAGCTTTTGGCTTTTCTATTGCGTATGTTAGCTCTGGTATACATTTCTCATCAACTTCAATATGTTTGCAGTAGGGCATGATTTCCTGATCGTCTATATTATTAACGAGAGAGTGAATATAATGTCCTGTTTCTATTTGTTTCGGAGTATTTTCCTTGTATTGAAGATAATCTTTATTACTTTCCTTAACTTCGACAATAGAGTAAATTGTTTCTATTTCTCTATCGGTTTCTTTTGACTCCAGAACTTTATCTTTACTTTTAGATTCAACATTTTCCTTTAAAATAATTGTATATTTTTCTTCCGCATTCTTAAGACATTTTGCGTTAAAAAAATCCTTGATTGCATAAAAATCTTTCTCTTCACTGTGTTTTTCTTCGACATGTACGTCTTCATTACCCTCGGATTCCATCCAAATAGGTCGAGCTGTGAACAGTATATCCTCAAACTCAGCGACAGTAACAACTCTCTTGACTGTCTTTTTATTGCCTTTTTGCTTCTGATGGTTGATAAACATGGCTCTATCGAAAATATAATATAGTATGCCTTCAATGACTTTGTTTGCTAGACCTATGTCTGTCTCGCTCACTTCAGTGAGTACTGTTTCATTCAGACACACGTTCTGTTCTATATCCTCGATAAGCTTCGCTATCGAGAATGTCTCGTTACAATCGTCAGTAGCGAGGTCTTGTTCAGTAATATTATTGTTAGGAACGACCTTGACCTTCACTACTAAGTCTATTCTATTTATAATGGCGGACAAAACTTCTGACACAACCTCATATTTCTCAAACTCAGCAGTCGAATCGAAGCTATTTCTTTCATTCGAACTGAGAGTACTGGCCAAAGAATTCTGTCTCTTAACAATATTAGCATCAGACTCATTTTCGGTAGACAATATATCGAAGACGTTCTCATAGACGCAGTCTATCATGTCTTGCTCGGACGCTTCGTTCTCGTACACATCGATTGCCGTCTGTATAGCATTGGTGGTGAAGCTCTCCACGTCATTGGCTGTAACATCAGAGCCTTCTTCGTTGACTGAGTAGCTCTCTAGCTTCGTACACTCAGCGACGAGTGATTCTGTGGTAACTTTGTGAGTAGTGTTGCTTGCTATCTCTAGTTTCAGCTGGCTCGCTAAGACAGCAGTGTTGAGGGCGTCACCGACTATGTTCTCCATCAGTTCCTCTTTCGTGTCATTTTGTGACAGATTTAGATCATCGCCGTAAGAACTTTTGGATTCTTCCAAAATAGGTTCGAGGATATTCTTGATTTTTAAAGGAGATTTCTTTACATCATCTCTGCTTTTAAAATCATCGCAATAAAAATCAATAGGTACAGAGTAGTCCCTTATGTCTTTCTCTACTAATTCTTTGACGGGACTTTCATAAGACTCTTCCAAGTCTGTAAAGCTGTGATATTCGCCTTCTATAGATTCAAGAGTTTTATTAACGTCATCCATAGAGTCTACAGCGACCAAGTCTGCGGTGTAAGTCTCTATGTTTTCCCTGTCAGTAGATTTTGTACACATTTCAGCATTATTCTCACTAACAACAACCGTTTCATCAATAGCATCAGATTTCTCGATGATAGTCTGATTTTCTGAAGAGAAACTGTTACCAATGTCTCCTATGTAATTATCTTCATTAAATTCTTGACTGTCAACGAACTCGATATCTTTCTTTTCAACCTTGAAGACGGGAACGAATATCTCTTGTACTTTAACGTAGGTAGCATCGCTGTCTGCTTCTTCTGAACACTTTTGTGAAATGTTATCGCGGGACAAGTAAAGAGTGTTATCATTCTTAAGTTTTTTAAGTCTCTCGTCTTTGGTGAGTTCAAAGGCGTACGAGACGTTGGTAGCACCGCACGAGCGGCACCGGGGCACGTGGTAATGCATAGGTTCGGGATCTCTCATGTACGAGTTGATGAAGCCGCTGTGAGACTGTGTTCTAAAGAGTTTGTTATTTGAACAGCGGGGGAGGGACCTGCTCCTAAGGCCGAAGTCCGACTTGCAGCGTCCATCCCACTCTATGGAGGGGATGGAGTACAAGCTGGAGCGACTGCTCTCGTTGCCTGGCTCGTGCGCAGTGTGCGCCGCGTGAGAGAGGCGAGGGGTGAGGTTCACTTTACATTTGGGTGCTTTGTGCGGGGTGTCGTACGTTTTCACGATATGCTCGAAGTTCGTACTGCGGGAGTATTCGTGTTTGGAACGTTTGTTAGTCGAGAGAGCTTCTTTTTCACCGAATTTACCTGCAACGGGGTGGTACAGTTGTGACGGATTCACGATTTTGTGATGTGACGCGTAATAGCCGACCGACAATTTGACAACTGTCAGTCGTGACGTCATTTGCGAATCTTTGACGGATTCGAATGGTATTAAGTACCGCGGGACCTGCGGCACAGTTGCCAATTCTCGATCGGCTAGGTAAACCTATACATTTGACGAGATACACAAGAACAGTGAGTGTTCCTTAGTAAATGCATAGATTTGAAACCGCATCACCCCTCAAAATGTGAATTGGGCTAGAGTTTCATAAAGCTAGAGGTAGACTACCTACTGAAAACTAATATAGTTACCGGCACGTAAGTTGGCAGGAGATTTTGTAGTGGGGGAAGTTCGCGCATTTAAAAATGTATGAAATTGTTCATGCGCGAACTTCCCCCACTACAAAATCTCTTGCCAACTTACGTGCCGGTAACAATACTATAGTCAACTGCTACAAAAGTAATGGGACGACGTAGAAAGAGATAACTATTACCTAGATAGAGGGAGATAGAACTAGAAGACTAACCAGTTTACTGAGCGCCAGATCATGTATTTTGTTTCGTAAAAGGATTTTGTTTCATTTTTCTTTTTGTTACTTTTGTATGTAATTTGGTATTTTATTTGACTGTATGTATTTAGTTTATTTTGTGATTGTCCTGTACGAGTCGCAATAAGTACTTTTTCTTTCTTTTTTTCTCAGAGCAGTCAGATAGGAAACGCCGACCTCTTTAAAACAATATGATTGACGTGTAAAAGTGTTTGTACAGTCAACAAACGAGATAAGAATGCACGGTCGTCGGATATAGTTGAAGTTTAGTAAGAAACGGTTTGATGTTTGCGGATAAAATTTTATTTAATTAATAAAAACAAACAGTTAATTTATCAAACTAAATTTCATTCGAAAACATCCATCGGTTTCTTACTAAACTTCAACTATATCCGACGACCCCGCAATACTTATCTATTTTGTTGACCAAACCTACTTACAGAAATAAAATCATTTATCATTCAACATCGGCGCTAACTGCTGGATGCTACTGACGCGACGAGGAGTGCGCGGGCAGGTAGCGGGAGGGGCATCGCATTCCAGCGACGTGTGGCCTGACCTAGTTGTACAGACTAGCAATCCTAGGTACGAGACGAAACACAAAATAGCTTTGAATGACGATGAACTAATGAAAGAACCTGGCATCAATAGCGGCTGGTGAGCTAGCGATGACAATGGCGCGATGACAATGGCACGGCAGACGACACAACAAAACAACACTGAAACTCCTCACAAACGCAATTAAAACTTAGAATTCAAATCAAATTCAAACAAGGCCTAGTGCTGTAGCTGGGAACAAGAAGTGGCGCAACAAACTCCCCAGCAGCAAATGGCCATGACTAACGACTGGTGTGACGCGGCCCGTGAGTGTCCCACCTAACGCACCTCTGACGACGCTCTGCGGCAGCGGCGCCACGTGCGCGCGCACCACGAGCGGCGCGCGTGACGTCACGAACACGTCGTCGTCCGACAGCACGGCCGCCTGGCGCGCCGCCGCTGGCCCGGGACATACCCAACGTCAGTTACGAACATACAATACGCGAAAATAATTCAATCAATTATATAGTACCAAACAATCGAAAAGTTATCAATCCTAGGCTATTAATCAATCACACATAATCAATCATAGACTACTAATCAATCAATCGTAGACTGCTAATCACTCTACCATTAGCAATTATTGAGTACCAAACAATCATAACCAAATATTCAATCAATCGACGACCACTAATCAATCATACATAAATCATGTCCAAAAAAAAACATTTAAAATCTGCTTGCCTTTTCCTAACTAAGTTGGGGTCGACTTCCAGTCTAACCGGATGCAGCTGAATACCAGTATTTTACATGGAGCGACTGCCTATCGAATCGAAAGAAGGTTCACTTCAAAATTTCAATAATTAATTATCATTCACTCAATCAGTCAAGGAGCCCATTCATTCAAACGTTTCAGTCACTCACACACCTGCAAACAATCCCGAATCAGTCGAGCCTCACCTCTGATAACGACGTGTGGAACCGGCGACGTCATGCCTGACGTCACGGACGACGTCACGGGCGAGACGGGCGAGTCGTAAAACACTTCGTCGTCGGACAATAGGTTCGGGTCCCGGGTCACTACTCGTAAAAGAAGGCCAAATGAGATCTGTGACTCCGACGAATAAACGAAAATCGGACTATGTGAGCATTTACACTATTGCTATCTCTTACTCGCAGTTAAAATTAGAAAGAGAAGTACATACAATTATGTAAGTTGAGGCAATATAGTTTATTATAACATTTCGCCGTTCAATTTCTTTTAACCTGAATCAAAAGTAAAAAAACAAATACTTATCGTGTTTTAAAGTAAATATTGAGTCTTGAATTTATTAGTGTGCAAGGAAAATGACTAAAATAAAAGCATTAGTATAGATAAAAAGTATTAAAAACATTGCGAAGTCCACAACTAAATACATGCAAAAAATGTCACTTACACCCTGTCCATTAGGTTAACCGTTTTTTGACAGCCGTCTTAGAACGTACATATTCCAGATTACGTAAAAGTTAAAATAAATATACAGGGTGATTTTTTAAAGACCAGCCAAATTTAAGGATGTGGTACAGACCATCAAACTGAACAACTTTCTCCATGGGACCAACATCGTAATCGCGAATAAAAATTCAGCCGTCCCATACATTTAGGTCGAGTAGGTATTGAAGTTTTCTATGGGACAGTTGATAAAATTTTCGCGATTACGCTATTTGTCCCATGGAGAAAGTTGTTCAGTTTGATGGTCTGTACCACATCCTTAAATTTGGCTGGTCTTTAAAAAATAACCCTGTATAAACTGCCTTATCTTATTTATGGCTTCCTGCATACTAGTTCAATGCATTGTGTACAACAGTCAGTGTGTACATCAATCAATGTATTGTGTGTTGTTGCAATCACTAGTCCCATCTGTCAAAAAACGGTTTACCTAATGGACAGGGTATAGATTGTTTTATAGACGATTTTGTAAGGATGGTCTAGCTCTAGAGCTTCGCCAACACCCGAGGAGGTTCTCGACGGGCAGCTTGATTCAGAAAGCGGTATTTCTGGAACGCCGGTAGCTTGGACCCTGGAGTTCTACTCCCTAAGCACGAATTCCGTAGTTTCAGCCAAGTTACGGGCGACTCCCACTCCGTATCACATCATCATCATCATCATCATCATCATTTCAGCCGAAAGACGTCCACTGCTGGACATAGGCCTCCCCCAAGCACCTCCACTCCGACCGGTTCTGTGCTTCTCGCATCCAACGGGTTCCTGCGGCCTTCACAAGGTCGTCGGTCCACCTTGTGGGAGGCCTTTCAACGCTACGTCTTCCGGTACGCGGTCGCCACTCCAGAACCTTTCAGCCCCATCGGCATCTGTTCTGCGAGCAATGTGCCCTGCCCACTGCCACTCATGTCACCGTATCACATACGGACATAAGATTAAGATGACACCACAATTTGAAAGTTGTCCCAACTCCCGATGTGCTTTTACCCGTCCGAAAAAGTTAATTAACCGGGTGTAGGATGAGATCCACAGGAGAACCAAGGTAACCAACATAGCCCGAAGAACTGCCACACTTAAGTGGCAGTGGGCAGGGCACATTGCTCACAGAACCAATGGCCGATGGGGGACCGATGACCTGGTGAAGGCCGCAGGAATCCACTGGAGGCGGGAAGCATAGAACCGGTGGAAGTGGCGGTGTATGTCCATGCAGTGGACGTCATTCGGCTGAAATGAATGATGATCACTTCGAAGTTTCGAACTACTCTCGTACGACCCCGTATCTTTGTTGACGGACTTTGAGAGTGGGCCAATACCGGTTAGACATTTCTTTACATTATTTTAGAACAAACAAAATCGTCTAAAAATCAATGTAAATAAAAGAATCAAGGCACACAAAGTTACAGCCGAATTCATAAACGCGACTTGATTTAAGTCACTTCGCGACGCGACTAGTTTAGAACACGTCAACACGGTAGGAATGAAACTATTTGACTAGGCGCAGAAACAGATACGTTCGCAAGCGACGGTACGGAGCCGATCGTATGCGTCGACATCCTGCCGGACGCGATCGGCTGTCGCCGCATCCGTTTGGTGGAAATCATACTTTAAAGTGTATCGCAGCGACAGAAGGACTTAAATAAAGTGTCGTCTGAGAATTCTGGGATTAGTTAACTACAAGAAAACGTGCAGTTCAGTCTTTACACATCAAGTTTTAAAAAACTTTTGTGTCTGTCTCCGCCAGGCTTCCTGTGCGTGACGCCAGAGCCGCGCCGGCAACGGCATGTTTGTGTATACGAAAGAACATCGCGCATGCGCCGCTATTTTGTGTTTATCACACGATGCTCAGTATCCGGCGCTTGTACTGCACCCTAATTACGGATATTGCTAATCCATTGCTTCATATGTTCAATAAATCTGTCTGCTCAACAACGTAAATAACGCAATGAATGTTGTTGAGCTGTCAAACTTTGAAGACGTGTTTCGCAATTACCCCGAAAAAATACAAGTTAAAGTAAACATCATAAGGTATATCAATATTAAAATGAAAAGCAGACGTCTTCGCAGTTTCGTTGTCAATGCTTTACTGAACTGAGATCGTTGTTTTAATATTTAACTCGGCATCAATACGGTGTACACGCGATATTCATAAGTATACACAGTCCAGCGTCACGTCCAGCACGCTAATTGCGAAACACACTGTCGATCTTTTTTCTTTATTCATTGCTTCATATGTTCGAAAAATGTGTCTGCTCGAGAACGTAAAAAACGCAATGAACGTTGTTGAACTGTCAAAATGAAACCCATTGCTACTGATAGTGTGTTACGCAATTACCCCGCAGGTAGCCCCCCCTCGGTGTAGTCACGTACCTTTCGTCCGGTCGGCGTGTGCGCGCTCGGCGGCCAAGAAATCAGTTGTGTCAACTAAAAAGGTACATCGCATTTACATACACATGCATAAAAAACTAGGTTTCCGACAGTCTAAGTATAAGGTAGAATTTAATTAGCTAGCGAAACGTCATAGAATATCGACGTGATTCAGACCGCGTTAAAGACCTCAAGAGCTGTCAGTGTCAACAATAATGACACTGACAGCTCTTGAGTGCGTTCAGAACTTCAGAAGCGACACACGCTTCCGACTTCACCATTGTCTCGGACGGTACCGAGAGCTCCTGCGCTTACACACACATTGACAGTGTTTGCACCCTTGGTAACCACAAGTAAAGCACGCGTCGCTTAGAGAGACAAAAATACTGTAGCCAGCGACCGTTGACCCCATACCGTATTATTTCTTTTTTATCATTGATAAAACAATTATTATTTTTTATTTTTAGTCTTTCATATAACACACGTCGGTTTCATTAGATATCAATACCCATTACATCTGTGAAGTTTCGCCAGATAATTTAACTTGACCTTGTATTATGAAATGAGTTGAAAACCGATTGAAATCAACATGCCTGTACAGGAAAACGAGCAAAAATGGAAAAAGAAAAAACGTGCTCAAAATATTAATGTCCTAATTTATTAGATATTTCGTATCTTACAATTTAAACAAAAAAAAAATTGTAGCATTTTCAACACGCTTGGTGGTTTTTTTCTAGAATTTATTTTAAAAAACCCATGTTTTTTTAAGTACAGACGCCAGCACATTAAGCTACCCGAATCTGTAAAATTTTCCCAATCAACCTTGAACCTTAATAACTTAGAGATAAAGTTGAAAATCTATTAAAGAAATTTGACAGATTGTAGTAGCTTGATGTGGTAGTCTATACATTGGCAATATATTCTACCTTTGAAACTATTACTAATAAAGTAGGATTGTCAATTATGTATATTTATCCGCTGAGTATTCTACACATACAGATTAGTCCCCAAACGACCTTTATAAAAATAACATCACCATGCGCAGTCATCAGATCAAATTCTCGTAATTTTAAGAACGTTCACAGTCTGATCTCAGTCTCAATCTGTCAAAAATACCTCTATTATAATTTTCCTAAATTTTTCACAAGTTTTTGACATTGTCACTGAGATGAGATTGCGACTAGATTTTGAACGTTTTAAATTACAAGAATTGGTCTTTTCAGCCGTTAATATGGTACAGTCACCAACGAAGATAAGTAACCAGGGTCATCGGATATAGTTGAAGTTTAGTAAGAAACCGATGGATGTTTTCGAATGAAATTTAATTTGATAAATGAACTGTTTGTTTTCCATTCATTAAATTAAATTTTATTCGAAAATATCCATCGGTTTCTAACTAAACTTCAACTATATCCGACGACCCTGGTTACTTATCTCCTTTGGTGACCACATCTAGTTTGAAGAATGTTGCTGGACAGCTAGTCGGTACTCACCGTCGCTGAGGACGACCTCTGGTTGGCTGCGGACAGGCGCCTGCTTTGTTTCTATTCTCAGTACACGGTGCTCTGTAAACGATAATTCTACGATTAACTTTTTCTATGAGAAAGGGTACATAATCTGCCTATAATGTTCCCACTGCTGGGACACAGGCCTCCTCTCTATGAAAGGAAGTGAGCCAAAATCTACCACGCGGCCCCAGTGCGGGTTGGTAGATGTCACATGTGTTCGAATTGTTGGTTCTAGGACATGCCGGTTTCCTCACGATTTTTTCCTTCACCGTTTTGAGAGCAGTGGTGATGAATTTAAATACACAAAGTGCCTGCCTGGGTTCGAACTCACGACTTAGGACTCGTAAGTCGCGGTCGATGCCTCTCTGGGCCACCATTTGCTCCCATGAAAAAAAAAAAAACGCCCGACTGTCTAAAACGTTCAAAACAAGCTCATTCTTCAAGCAGTCTGATGCAGTTGGTGGTATTTACTTTAGTTCAATCTCGGATTATACAGGGTCAAAGTAAATTAGCTAGTGAAACTCCGCAGACGTGATGGGTATCGATATCTAAGTTAAAAAAAAAACATTATCTCAACTCATACACTCTCTCATTACTTATTGTGTATATTAGTGTTAATTTGTTCTTGTACAGTATTACTAGTTAAATAAAATATATTCTCAACTCATACTTCTACTACCAGCGGGCATTGACCCCAAAAGAAAATAATCTAATCGTTTTTTTTTCCTGTTCAGATATATATACCCATCACGTCTGCGGAGTTTCACTAGCTAATTTAATTTAACCATGTATATCACGAGACCACGTGGTCCCTGTACTTTGGAAGGCGTACGAGGGGGCCGAAGCCAACTCGCAGAGGCCCTTTAGATAATTTGAAATGGCACACAGCTTTTATTTGTAAGTGTCGTTCGGATATCGATGTCGTGTCGGATGAGACTGGTCATCTCTGAACTGCCAGGGCTTATTTTAAATCTTATATTTTGAATTGTTGCGTGTGCTGCACCTGTAGCACCATGAAACATGAGGCTACAGGGGCTAGTGCGAACCTTGGGGTTCATTCGATTAATCGAGTCTGGTCAACCCACGCTGGGATCGGTGCAGTTCATTTATTCACTAAATATTTTTAATTGTTTCGTCATTTTGTTTTTAAATTATTTTCACATATAGAAGCAACAAGAATAATGTACTCAGGATTTTGTAATATCTTGATTTAAAAGAGTGTCCTTGGAGCTTCTTCTCCATAGAGATCTCCGTTTTAGAATGGGCAGCTTCAACTTTCTAACTAACTGACCGACTCTTTGACAATTCAAAAGTGCCTGTAAATGGTTTAATTGAAATAAATGCTTAGAGTTTTACGTACCGTCGCGCGACTCGTCCTCCGTCTCGGAGGGCGCGCTGGCCGGCGACGTGATCTGCGCGGCGCTGATCGCCTCTGACTCCGATAGGTCAGTGTCGTCTGCAAACATACAAATCTCGTCTTACTTCAGTTTGCTACTTTTAATGCCAAGTCTGGCGTAGTGTTGGTACTTTTAGTGCCACATCGGGCTATAGTACTCCATATAGATGGTACTTCTCAGTGTAGCTAAATAGATGTATACTCTTCATGGTTGTTGGGAATCGAACCCAACAATTGTCTCACCATAACATCACCATCTGCCTGCCTTTTTACAACTATGTTGGGGTCGGCTTCCAGTCTAACCGGATGCAGCTGAATACCAGTATTTTACATGGAGTGACTGCCTATCTGACCTCCACACCCAGTTACTGGGTAATACGATACCCCTTAGTAAGACTGGTTGTCAGACTTTCGGGCTCCTGACGCCCCGTAACGACTCTCAATGATCCACGAATGACAGCCGGGACCAACGGCTTAACGTGCTTTCCGAGGCACGCAGGGGTTCTGGTATGTAGAGATGGTCACCCATCCCCGGACCAACCATGGCAATCGTAGCTTAACCTGATCGATCGACCCGTGCGGCTGTTATAACTTAGCCACAAGCCCCCTCACCATAACAAATTACTGTTCTTTTAATATAACTACAGTGACTGGCCAACATCTGGCCAATATTACCTAAAAACTTATGTTTCAAATTAATATTATTTCAAGTTAAACAAATATCAATTTTATTTTAATAATAATTAAGTTGATTTCAGAGTGACTAGCACTATTTAAAAAGTTATAAAAATGTTTGAAGTCGTAGCGTAAACTGAACTTTATTGAGTAGAATTGAAAGTTATTTTTCCATAAACTCATATTTGTTTACATTTTTGGCAAATGCGAATGCTATTGGCATTGTCGCTGTTCAGCAAGTATGGCATTCGGGATTTAGTTCCACGTCTGGCAAGTTCAACCGTCCCGCTACTCGCGCGGCCCGGCTGGCGGCGGCCGGGCGCGGTACTCACAGTCGCTGCGCTGCTTGCGCTCGACGACGCGCCGGTACTCGTCGATGTCGGTGTCGGTGACGTGGTCGAAGGGGTTGCGCGCGTAGGGCGCGCTGTACATGGTGGCGTTGTGCTGGTAGCCGCGCTGGATGATGCCCTTGGACGCCGCGCCCATGAGCACCTGCTGCGGGCAGGTAGGGTGGCATACAAGCTTGTGCAACTAACGCACAATAGAGATAATGAATAATGTTACAAACCAGCGGCGCCCCGCGGTTTCACCCGCATAAGTTTCGGTTATTCTAAAACGTTTATAGCTTGGAATTTTTTTAAGCTTTTAGCCTTTTTCTAGTATTGTTTGCACTATTTGCAAACAAATATATTTTTGAAAGAAAATACATCTGTCGGCGCCTCCGCTTTTCTAGACTGTCAATTTGTATGTTCAACACAGTGATAGTATTGTATGTCTATCACTGTCTTGAATCTGTGTCTAAGTATTACTTTAGATAAATAAACTATTATTATTATGATTCACTTCTTATACAAATGTCAATGTCAAAAATGAACACCTAGCTCTGGTGAGGCAGCCATCTTGTAAAACGAGCAGTTGACTTCGGTTCACGGAAAAGTGCGCCGGCGGACGATATATTTTGGGTGGATCCCTCTTGATCTAAGCGATCTATAATTATATTGTGAAGTGTTTGATTGAATTATCGAGAATTATAAGTGAAATGATTGTAACGAGTGTTATTTTATAACAATACTGCCTTCCTACCGATAATCCACACCTACCTGAACATTGAGAACACAATAGATGAAACTCAATACTTTTATTGCATTCCATTCTTAGGTGATAAACTTAATTAGATCAACCACTTCACATTTATTTGCGGTAAACATGACCCGTAAAAATACAAACACAAAAAAAAACATAACAAGTTGGGGGAAAATATGCGTCTGATCAGACAAGTGAGAGCGGGAGATCAGTGAGTTTAAAATAAAAAAAATTGTCATCATCTCTATTTCCGCGAGCAGAAGCCAGTCCCCTCGTGAGGCGGCGGCACTCACCACATGGTCGCCGGTGTGCGTGTTGGCGGCGTCCTCGCCGATGAGCTTGCTGGCCTCGTCCCACGTGACGCCCTCCAGGATGTGCGACTGCGGCCCGGCGCTGATCTTGTCTGCGCGCCGATTCTCCTTTATCTGCGCACGTACGAGTATTATTATTATTATTGTTTATTTCAACTAAGTACATATAAATTACATTTTTAAATATTTTTATACACAAAAATATAAAAAATAGTAGCCCACCGGTATCGGGATCAGGGTCCAAGCTACCGACGGTCAGGGCTCCAGAGAGAGGAACCTCCTGACAATGCGAGCCGTGTTCAGAAGTGTCGACTTATTATTATTATTATGTTGTTTATTTATTTAGTCGTCTTATTTTATTACATTTTTAAATATTAGTATGAATAAATAAAAAATAAAAAGACATTTAAAAATATAAAAATATGTGATCCACCGGTGTCGGGAGCAGGGTCCAAGCTACCGGTGGTTAGGGCTCCAGAGATAGAAACCTCCTCACAATGCGAGCCGTATTGATGAGTACTGCCTTCTGAATCAGGCCCTTGATCCAACCCCCTAACGAGAGCCTCGATAGATGTTGATCGAGGCCTTCGGCCATCAGGCCATTGGCCGATACGACATTATTATTATTATTATTAGTCTGTGACGTTCCACGGCAGGGCAAAGGCCTTCCTACTCTCTTTCCACCTCTCTCTGTTCAAAGCTGCTATGGACCAGTTCCTGCCAAGGAGTCCAGGTCATCTCGCCATCTCCGTCTGGGCGTACCACGATGTCGCTTCCGATTAAGAGGGACCCATTGGGTCGTAAGTTTGGCGACCATGTTCGTCTGACATGCGGCAGATGTGTCCAGCCCAGTTCCCTTTTTGTGTGGCAGCTTTCCAAGTGACATCAGTTATCTTTGTGACGGAACGGATGTTCGTATTCCTAATCCAGTCTGTTAGTTTGACACCCAGAATACTCCGTTCCATAGCCCTCTGGCAAACCTCGAGTGTGGTGTCTGGTGTGTGTGCTGATTTGTCTAAAGTTAGGAATTAGGAGTATGGTAAAAGGCCCAGTCGGACTCGCGCACCGAGTCAAACTCGCACGTCAAATTTGTACGGAACCACAAATTTGTAGGTACCTACGTAACTACAAATTTACGGTTTTCGGATTTTTTGTGGCTTTACTTGTGCTACATGACATTGCTTCTTGCCAAATTTCATGATTCTAGGTCAACGGGAAGTACCTTACAGGTTTTGATTCCCTGGCGAGTGACTAATAATGATGCGGCATACACGGAACATATACGCCCGTATCTTTTGATTGCGTTGACTTAGAAATTTGATTCTTTCTCTGCTTCAAGGGATTGCAGCCCTTAGTATTTGATATTAATTTCAACTTGATAACTCCACGCGTTCCTGAGGAAAAGGGTCTTGACAGACGGACAAACGAAGTGATCTTATAAGGGTTCCGTTTTTCCTTTTGAGGCACGGAACCCTTAAAAAACGACCACGACACGACGATCTTTGCCATCGACACGCTACGATGAAGAACGTGCTCAAAGACCCTCGCAGAGCTGAAATATTTCATTTTCTTACCTGTTGCTGTAGCGCCTTGAATTCCTTGGGGTTGGTGTTCTTGGGGACGAACTGGAGTGTGTCGATCTTGACCGGCGTGCCGGTGTGTGCTGGCGAGCCATCCTGCACCCACTGTGGCCCATGTTGGCCCATAGAAGACAACGGTTGCCGGAGATCATGGTTCGTTGCAACCATTTTATTCACAGTAAAAGGTTGGTGGTGGCCATTTTTGTTATTTTTGTAGAGATATTGTTACCGTAGTCATGGCAACCAAACAGGTTTTTAGGAGCAACCATTTTTATTTCGTAGTCATTGGTTACCAGTGCGTGATGTTGTCACCACGTGTTTGTGACATGTCGTGCACCCCGAGTACATCGAGTACAGTGGGGTTATAGTCAATATAACCACGGTAAGGTGTAATAACCATATTTTGATCACCAGAGTCAGCGTGACCAAGATTCCGTTTTCCGGAAAATATCAAGTTTTTCAAATAATTTGTAAAGTGTTTTTGTTTCATAAATATTTCAGGTTCAGTTTCCAATTCCGGTTCCGGTTCACCATTCGTGATAGAAAAAAAGAGAAAAAGAAAAATTAGTAAAAATGTTGCCAACATGTATCGCAAAAATCAATGAATATTTCGCAAAAAAATATCAATCGACTTCCGCTTAAAACGGGTTAGTAAAAGAGGATATGGTAAGGTGGCATTTACATTTAAGAAAAAAAAAAAGAAAAAAAATGTAAGATTTGTGCATAGAAGAAAAGAAAAAATTAGGAAAAAAAAATGGCTCAAATTTTTCTCAAATCCTGGTGAAACATCGAGCATGTACAGTACAGATTTACGCGATTCGGGCATAAGCAGACATACAGGTCATCCCATGCAAAGCATTCGAATTAGCGAGACAACATTTTTTTTAATCGTATTTTTTTACAAGCATTTTACAACATTCCATTTCGACTGTCTAGGGTTCTGCTTACCCCGAAAAGGTCAAGCTTTTAAAAAGAAAATGAAAACAAAAAACAAACGAAAATAAAAGGACATGACTAACGAAAAGCGACTCGAAACAAATAAAAAAATGCTAAAATAAACAGCATTTTATTTATGGTTGATCTTTTTTTTTTTTAAACATTATACAAAAAACAAAGATATGAAACCGGAAACAAAATATAGTGAAATTACACGAAACCTAGAGTTCTCGCGTCCTTGTAAATTTTCTACCATTTTCTACCAATGTGTTTGCATCTTCCAGGTAACACGGACATTAAGGAAAATGAGGAAGAACATCAACAGGTCGTGCAAGGAAAAGGTATTTAGTTTTAACAAGTGGCAACATTCCTACCAATTTTTTGACCTCAAAACACTGTACAAACTCGATGTTATGAATAAAAGTTATTCAAAACTTTATTCATTCGACCAGGGTTAAATAATGAAATGCTGTTGATTCATAAAAAATATTGTCCTAAAATTTTAACAAAACACCGGTGGACTACACACACGATATCCAGATGTCCCGGAAGTTAGAAAAAGCTTGAAAAAGATGAGAAGAGAAAGAAAGAAGAGATGATGACGTAATTCTTATGACTTTAGCTGTTGTCAAGATTTCGTGAACACAATTGTCTGTTGACAGCAGAACTGCGGGGTCGTTGTGTAACACACTAACAGTAGCAATGGCTTTCATTTTGACAGTTCAACAACATTCATTGCGGTATTTACGTTGTTAAGCAGTCAATTTCGAATAAATTAAGCAATGGATTAGAAATATACTTCAAAATGATTCAGATTGTGATTGAAGTATGTTACGCAATGAGTGCTGATTTTTTTTTTTTTCTGAAATGTTATAATACTCTCCGCCGTGTCTCAACTATATTTGAACGAAACATGTTCAGTAGTTTAGCCGTAAACACGTTCAAACCAGACGGAGAGACTCACTTTCATATTTTTAAAATATTTGTGTTAAACGGTTTACAATATCATAATCAGCCAATGCCTCAATAATAATTCCCACTGCTGGGACACAGGCCTCCTGTCTGTCAGAGGGTAGTGGGTTGAAATCGACCATGCGGGCCCAGTGCGGGTTGCTAGATGTCACATGTCTTCGAAGTTTTCGTTCTAGGACATGCCGTATGATATAAATGGTTTATAAAGCTGATTAAAAGAGTAACTGTGGAGTTTCTTGCCGGCTCTTCTCCATAGGAAACGAGCAATTGGAGCCGTCCACCTAGCTTCTGACGTTTCAAAGTGCCCATGTAGGTTTAAGTGAAATAAAATATTTTGATTTTGATTGGAAATGCCGAAAATACATTGTTGAATACAACAGAAAGTTAAGATTTAGATAAAAGGTTGAGTTATTTTCTCAAAAATTGATGACCTAAATTCAACTTTGTTCGTTTATTTTTAAAGTTGAAGTTACTAAATTGCAATTTCGTAACCTTTTTGATATTTGCACGCCGGTAACGGTAAAACATTGTTTATTTATTTACCTCTTGCAACTACCTATGTTAATTACTTTGCATACCTAGTATTGTATACAATCAAGTATTTTCTAACTGAACAGACAGCTGTGCTGCTGGGGAGTCTGTTGCGCCACTTCTTCTCCCCAGCGAAAGCACTAGGAGGTGCTTTTGTAATTTTGACGTTCGAAAACTGCTGATTCTCAACCTAGTTTGAATAATTGACTTTTGATTTGACACCTATATATAATAACAAAAAACATTAACATTTGAATACATACTCGACTCTCCAGCTTCAGTCATAGAATTACGTCAACAAAAAGTGTTTTTATTATAAAAAAAAAATATCGTCGAAATTACCTCTTCGTTGTTAGCATCCACCCACTGTAAAACATTATTATATTAGTAAAAAAACAAAAATACAAAAAAAAAAACTTTAGTAAGAACACGAAAAATTAAAATTATCAAAAGCATTTCATTATTGTGTTGTGAGAAGCGTGAAAAATAGAAATTGTTATTTTCATTTATAATTTTTTAATTGATTCGTAACATATTTAAAAAAAAGCACAATAATTATATGAAAGCTGTTACGCAGTCCCGTCGAAGCAAAAACTTTTTTTAACTAAAATAACCAATGTATACAGGGTCAAATTAAATTAGCTAGCGAAACTCCGCAGACGTTATGAGTATCAATATCCAAACACTATAAAAGAAAAAATATATATTTGACGAATTTTTTGTGGGGTCACCGACCGCAGTTAGTGTAGTCACTTGAAATATCAGTTTAAAAATTAGCTGTTTACTGTGTAAACTTCACAGATGTCATGGGTATCCATATCTCAACACGACAAAGCTAAAGAAAATAATTTTTCTCAACTCATACTTCAAGTTACAAAACATCCAGCGGTCGTAGAACCCTAAAAAAACATAGATATCGATACCCATCACGTCTACAGTTTCACTAGCTAATCTAATTTGACCCTGTACATTCAAAATAATGTAGTATATTATTATTAAAAAAATAACGCACACATAACTTATACTTGGTTAAAATAGTTTTCTAATAGTTACGTATTTTAATGGAGGTTTTCATGAAAGTTCACGACACCAGTTGGCGCCACTTTAACAAGAGGTCTTCCATTTCGACAATGAACATAAAATATATGATGTGGATCATCATTCGTTCAATGTATAATCAGCCTATAACGTTCCCACTGTTCGTTTCATTAATTCGTTCCTAATTCAGTGACGACTAAAGAAAATATAGGCGATTTGACACTTGTGACAGGTGCCCGGACCTGACGCCTCAGTGCTGCCATCTAGTGAACGTAATTTTAAAAAAGCCTCATTCACAGGTAGGTACGTTACGTATATCAAAAAGTTTTTGCTGAAAATCAACTCGGGACAAGAGAAAACCTCAAATCGTACACACGTTAGCATCAAGCAAGTATACAGTAAAAACGGATCATATATTAAAATCTGAATAAAACATTCTCTTATATAATTTCTAAATCTTCGATGATTTCACTTTGTAAATAAAATAAATTAAAAACCAAAATATAGAAAGAAAAAAATTAACTTTTGAGCCATTTTGAGCGCAGAATAGACCAAAAAATGCTCTGAATGTTGTTATTATACAGGGTGAAATTAAATTAGCTAGCGAAACTGGTCAGACGTGATGGGTGTCTATATCTAATCACGATAAAACAAAAAAGAAATTAATTTAATGATGTTTTTTTTGGGGTCATCAATAGCCGATAGTGTGTAGTCCCTTAAAATATTACAAGATAAAAGAGATTTTATCAACTCATTTCAAGTAACAACACTACCAACGGGCATTGACCCCAACAAAAAAAACATCAGCTCTTTTATTTATTTTTTCTTTTATTTTGTTGTGTTTAGAGATTTTTATCATGTTGAGATATCGATACCCATCACATCTGCGGAGTTTCGCTAACTAATTTAATTTGACCCTGTATTTTTGCACGAAATCTTAAAACTATACATCCATAGACTATCTGAAATATGGTTAACATAATTTCTATTTTCTCTATTATAGCTTTAACTATTCAAATATTAAAGACTCCCATTATTATCCTTAAAATTATACATACAATGATATTATAAGTAGAAAGACGTAGGGAACGTTCGCGATTAACTTGCCAAACATGTAAAGAAATATGAGTTTATGGAAAAATAACTTTAATACTTATACAATAAAGTTCAGTTTACGCTACAACTTCAAACATGTTTATAACTTTTTCAATAGTGCTAGTCACTCTGAAATCAACTTAATTACAATCAAGATAAAGTTTAAATTCGTTTACCTTGAAATAACGTCAATTTGAAACATTAGATTATATACTTTACCTCGTTCTACTTATAATATCATTGCATAGAGATATAGAGTTCAAAATAGAAAAATAAAAATATAAACACCACTACCAAGACCAGAGTAAAAGTATAGTAAAAATTATAGAAAAAAAAATATAGTAAAAATGGAATGTCCTAAATTATCGTAGAAGGGTTAAATGTGACTTGAACACAACTTCTTGTTGACTTTAAAAGTATGTACAGACGCCAGCAGGTCTAGCTACCCGAAACTGTCAAATTTTCTCAATCTACCTTGAATCTAATGCTTTAGCGATAAAGTTGAAAATCTATTAAAGAAATTTGACAGATTGTAGTAGCTTGGTGTGCTGGCGTCTGTAACTTCACCTATTAATAATATTGTGACTATATCATTGTGATGATGATGATAATATTATATAGTTATTACAATTCCAGTTTACCGACTTCGCAACGGGACAAAAATAGCCATTTTTTATCATTTTCTCAAAAAGATAAGATTTTGATGTCATATAGATGGAAAAAGTGTGTGTGTGCTGTGCTTATGACGACACTATAGAAGCGAAAACTTACGACCGGAGCCGAGCATATCCGATTCAGCGCCGAGTAGACACGATCTAGCGACACCGACCGACTGGAGTCGAGTATACCCGATGATTCAGCGTCAACGGCCCGAGAGTGACGGCTCAGTTTCGTTCACTGTTCAGAGTCTTACTACCAGCTCTTATAGCAGGGCAGACGTTGAACGGCACTGCTTTTTTGTACTTAGTCATAGAACAAAAAAGCAGCGCAGTTCAACATCTGCCTGCCATAAGAGCTGGAGGTAAGCCCCCAGAGGGGCAATTCTCGTAATTTTAAGGACGGTTATAAACCCCCTGTTATCTAATAATAGAACTTAATAACAACTTATTAACTTTAACCCCAAGGGTAAAGGGTTAATGGACCAGGTGGTAAGCCCCTGACGGAGCACGCAGCTGCCTGGGTTCGAACCTACGACCTACAACTCGTTAGTCGCGGCAGTTACCACTGGGCCACAACTGCCTACAAGTTTCCGCTTCAAAGATAATGTACAGACGCCAGCAGGTCACGCTACCCGAAACTGTCAAATGTTCCCAATCAACCTTGAACGTTAATGCTTTAGCGATAAAGTTGAAAATCTATTAAAGAAATTTGACAGATTGTAGTAGCTCGATGTGCTGGCGTCTGTACATGTGTACAAAAACATTTCTCTTTCTTTTCATAGATTGTCTCCAGAGCCTCCTTTGCGAAGTCGGTAAACTAAATAAGAAACTTTAACTTCAAACAACAATAGTACTAGATAGATTAGGGATTAGAAACGAAAACACATCGCTCAAGTGGCCGCGATGGGTTGCATGTAACTAGATTATAAACCTTAACACTCAAACATATAGTTTATTATCGTTTGCAATTCACAATCACTACTTTGATTGAAAAGAAAACGTATTTTTAGAAATTAACATCTGCATCTGCCAGCCCTTTCTCAACTATGTTGGGTCGGCGTCCAGTTTAACCGGATGCAGCTGAATACCAGTACTTTTCATTAACTGCCTATTTGACCTCCTGAAACAAGTTACTGGGTAATACGAACCCCCTGGTAAGATTGGTTGCCAGAGTTTAGTGCTTCTGACGACACGACAGTCAAAGATCTACGAATGACAGCCGGGACCAATGGCTCAACGTGCTTTCCGAGGCACGGAGGGGTCTTGGTATGTAAAGATGGTCACCCATCCACGGACCAACCGCGGCAAGCGTAGCTTAACCTGATCGATCGAACCATGCGGCTGTTATTTCTTAGCCACAAGCCCTTCCTTACCTTAACACTCAAAGATAAAGTTTATTATCGTTTGCAATATATTAACTACTTTGAAAAGAAAACGTATTTTTAGAAATAACAACAAAAATATGTATAGAAAAATAAACCATAATTTCTAATCAATAAGGTTGAAAACCTAAATAGCAAAATAAGAGACTATTTTGATGCACTCTTTGGAAATCTAGTACTATTGTTGAACGAAGAAAATAATGTGAAGAAAAGTTATTATATGACATTAACATTGTATGAAACTGTTACATACCAATATTTTGAAGAGAAAATCGCTATTTTTAATATAAAGGATCGAATTACGATTTTTTATTTCGGTGATTTGTAATGTAAGTGAAATACAAGTATTCTGAGAGCCGGCTTATGATATATCCTGTCCATTAGGTTAACCGTTTAGTGACAGCTGTCTTAGAACGTACATATTCCAGATTAAGTAAAAGTTAAATTTAAAATGCGGTATAAAATAAATATATAAACTGCCTTGTCTTATTGAATTATCTTATTTATGGCTTCTTACAGACATTATAATACCGTACGTGTACCAATCAATGTATTGTGTGTTGCTGCAATCACTAGTGCCATCTGTCAAAAAACGGTTTACTTATTGGACAGGGTATAATATAAACACAGACCACCTATATATTTTATAGGCGATTATTTTATTGTTTCGCCAAACTAACTTTTATTAATTTTCTCTTAGGCAGTTGACTAATTTAGATAAAATTGCATAATCGGCCATGTTCCCACTGCTGGGACTGCGGCCTGCTTTCTGTGAGAGTTAGTGGGCCGTGCTCCACCACGCGGGACAGTGCGGGTCGGTAATTTCACATGTACGAGAACTTGTGGTTCTAGGACATGCCGGTTTCCTCACGATGTTTTCCTTCACCGTTTTGAGAGCAGTGGTGATGAAATTGTTTACACAAAGTAAAGCGCCTGCCTGTGTTCGAACCTACGACCTACAACTTGTAAGTCGCGATCGTTACCACTGGGCCACCACCACACTTACAGAAAATTGGATTTAATTTTACTACCTCGCTTCAGTCTAAACGGCAGAAGAGGTTTTCAGTTTAAAAAAAAAACTTAAATGAATAGCAAAAATGTTACAGAAATAATATTTTCAAAATTCTTATCTTATTGACAAAAAAAAAATCAGCCAACTGCCTACCTACTTAAATCACCAATAATATCCCATCTCTCTTAATAGGGTGACAACACCAATTCTCAGTACTAGGGTGGATGCACCAACACTTGTTTTTACATTACCAGCTATATTTGTTACACGTAACTAGCATTCCTGCTTACCCGTCCAACTATGTAATAGAAGTGGCTTCAAGTTAACCCAACGGGTAGGGAACGAACTCAACTGACTTTCAGTTAAGGTCAAATGAGCAGCGTAACTTGAGTCGCTCAAAATAAGTCGCCGAATTTACACGACGTTTTCAACGTCGCCAACTCTAATGTGTAAATGTTCTATTTTATAGCAAAAAAACAAATGCAGAGCGAAGTTACTATCATTATCACCATCATAATCAGCCTATAACGTTCCCACTGCTGGGACACAGGCCTCCTCTCTTCGAGAGGGAGTGGGCTATAATCCACCACGCGAGCCCAGTGCGAGTTGGTAGATGTCACATGTCTTCAAATTTTTTGGTTGAAAATGTATTCAAGAAATTTGACCGATTGTAGTAGCTTGGTGTGCTGGCGTTTGTGCAGTCACCAAAGTAGATAAGCAGCCAGGGTCGTCGGATGTAGTTGAAGTTTAGTAAGAAACCGATGGAGGTTTTCGAATGAAACTTAATTGGATAAATTAACTATTTGTTTTCTATCAATTTAATTAAATTTCATTCGAAAAAGTCCATCAGTTTCTTACTAAGCTTCAACTATATCTGACGACCCTGGTTACTTATTTCTTTTGGTGACTGTACAAACGCCAGCACACCAAGCTACTACAATGTGTCAAATTTATTTAATACATTTTGAACTTTATCTCTAAAGCATTAAGGTTCAAGGTTTATTGAGAAAATTTGACAGTTTTGGGTAGCTTGACGTCTGCAATACGATTACTGACAAACATTATTTATATCTATATTTTATTGAGACCAAATAAAAGTTATTATCGAAGGGCCTGTGCCATGCAGTGGGACAATAATAAGCTGATATTGTTATTATACAGGATCAAATTAAATTAGATAGCGAAACTCCGCAGACGATGGGTGTCGATATCTAAACACGATAAAAAAAAAGATTTGATGATTTTCTTTTGGGGTCAATGCTAGTATTGTTACTAGAAGTTTGAGTCGATAAAATTTGTTTTATCGTGTTGAGATATCGATACCCATCACATCTGCGGAGTTTCACTAGCTAAATTAATTTGACCCTGTATTATTGAATTGACCGAGTTTCAGCGACTTATATTGAGCTCCTCAATGCCCGTCCGTTGGTGTACCGCCTGCAGCCAGTCTACTCGGCCTCAAACCTCAGATATTCTACCTTAGTGATCTTCTTGGGATCAGAAGTGCCGGTCTCCAGTACTTCCACCTTCTGGTAAACGTTGGGAGAGTTCAGCCAGCGGGTGCGCTCGCCCGTCTTGCCCTGCCCCTTCTTCCATATCCTGGAGATAAGAGAAAGAGATTAGTGGTCGGGTACAGCAAAACGGACGAATAAAAGGAGCTGAACAAAACCGCCCCGACCCTCGCCCTCGCCCGAGCCAGCCCGCGCCGAGCTGGCCGCACGGGCGGTGGCGCAGCGTGTAGTCGCGCAGGTTTTAAGTTTTTTAACCCCTGGCTGGAGGCCTTCATTTATCGAGGCATCCACAGGCAAGCCCGGTTAAGCAGACGACAACCTCATAGGTTGAACTGCGAGATGCCATATCGAAAAAAAAAGATTAACAAAAGGTATTTAGAAGGCAGATGTGAGTGGAAACTCCGGGAGGGGAAGCCCTAGGAGGGCATATAGTGACCTTATTGGTGATGTTCTTCAGAAAGGTCAGGTGCGTGTACGAGCAGAGGGGCAATTCTTGTAATTTTAAGAAAGTTCACAGTCTGATCTCGGTCTCAAACTGTCACAAAGAACTCTAATTTCCCTACATTTTTGACAAGCTTTTGACATTGGTTTGCCGCCGAGATGAGACTGCGACTAGATTTTGAACGTTTTAAATTACGAGAATTATCCTTCAGATGTATGAACGTAAACGAGGCAAAAGAGTATGTAAGGATCGTAGCCGGGAGCGCTCTGTGGGTTGGTCCCCGGGGGCGCTCTGTGGGTTGGTCCCCGGGGGCGCTCTGTGGGTTGGTCCCCGGGGGCGCTCTGTGTGTTGGTCCCCGGGGGGAGCTGTGAGTATAGCGTGGCTGGTCATTAGTGACCGATACTTAAAAACATGATTATACAGCACCTCATATTAAACAACTTTCCTAAAGACATAATGGCCATGCCTACATGCACGCGAACGATGTCGCAGGCACAGTTCATCATCATCATTTCAGCCGCAACACATCCACTGCTGGACATAGGCCTCCCCCAAGCACCTCCACTTCGACCGGTTCTGTGCTTCTCGCATCCAACGGGTTCCTGCGGCCTTCACAAGGTCGTCGGTCCACCTTGTGGGAGACCTGCCAACGCTACTACTTCTGGTACGCGGTCGACACTCCAGAACCTTTCGGCCCCAACACACACAGGTATCGGGCACAGGTGATCTAGTGCCAATATCTCACCCTTGCTTGTAGAGCTCCTCTTCCTCCAGCAGATAGCCGAGCGAGGACACGGCCGGCGGCACCTCCACGTCATTCTTAGGCCGCGGGACGTCATTCTGAACATAACAGTATTAAATTAGCCACATATTTTCAAACAAAGGGGCTCATGGCTCAGTAACCTACTCGTGGCTGAGAGCACTGAAGCATTGGTAATGGCCCCATTTTACAAGTTGTAGGTCGTAGACAGTTTACTTGGTGTAAACTATTTCATCATCAGTCCCAAAATGGTGAAGGACAACTTCACCATTTTGGGACTTCACCATTTTCTTCGTGAGGAAACCGGCATGTCCTAGAACCAAAAATCAGTTTATAACGTCCCACTGCTGCATTCTCTGTGAGAGGTAGCGGGCCGTAATCCATCACGCGGGTCGGTCGTCGAATTTTTGGTTCTAGTGCATTGGTTCACAACTTTTCAGCGACTGGTACTACTTTTAAACCTTCTCTTATGTACTCATTTCTTATTCTATCCGTTCGTGTAACTCCACACATCCATCTCAGCATTCTCATCTCAGCTGCATGCCGTTGCCTTTCATTCATCCCTTTTGTGGCCCAACATCCTGATCCATACAAGACAGCAGGTTGTATATATCTAGTAATTTGCAGGGCAAGTGGAATGCCGCGGGCAGGTCGGTGCTGTACCTTGATGAGCGGGTGCCTGTAGATGTACCCGGTGCGGAAGCCGGCGTTGTCCAGCATGCGCATGAGCGCCTCGAACTCCTCGCCGCCCACGCGCCACTTGCTGGCGTCGGCCGGCGGCTTGCGGGACGACTCGTAGATCTGTGGGACAAGCATTTTATTTCTGTAAATACACATACGGCATCACGCCTGGAATCCCAGGAGGGATAGGCAGGGGCGTATATTTTTATCAATTAAAATATTAAAAGGAAATAATGGTACCTGTCGCCGCGCCTCGTCGTCGAACAGCGACAGCTCGTCCACCGGCACGGCCGCCACGCGCAGCTGGATCTCGCACGCCGCCGTCAGGTTCCTGCCACGACACGACACGAGCCAGCGGTCAATGAGGGTTTGCATGAATATTTACGCCACCAAATGGCGCCACTTAGATAAGAGGTGGCTGTGCTTTTCTTAAATAAATAAAGAAAGAAGTATTCCATATCGACAATGAATGTATATTATAGCTGAAGAGTTTGTTTGTTTGCTTAAACGCGCTTATCTCTGGAACTTCCAGTTGGATTTGCAAGCTGAAGTGGCAGTATGCTGGCCATGTCTGTCGAAGGACTAACGGCCGGTGGAGCAGACGAGTCTTGGAATGGAGACGGGTATCGCAAGCCCCCCAGCGATGATGGAGCCACGAGCTGGAGGTTGCATTGCGATAGGTTGAATCGATTGATTTGTGGCGGCATATACATCGCCACATGCGAACTACGCATCACACTGACGTCACGCAAACACAGTTTACCGCGCGACTGCAACGTCCCGACATCAATCGTCTGGTAGTAGTCCACCACGCACAACCCCCGTCTGGTCGGAGGATCCTCGTTTGCACTATGGAGAATGAGTGAACCTGTTCCTTAGATTGATTGGCTAGTGAGTGCAGTGTCCCTTAGGCGACAGCTGCCGGTCCACCTACCTGGCCTGGTAGAAGGCCTCCTCCAGCGTGGCCCCGCAGCACAGCGCCCCGCCACAGCTCAGCATGAGCACCTTGGCGTGCGGGCCCAGCGCGCGCACCAGCTTGTCGCGCTCCTCGTTGTCCAAGATACCTGCGAGGGAGCACTGATTCATTAAAAAAGAAAAGAAAGAATAATTGTTTATTCTGCACAAGAAAAACGCACATTAAAAAAAAAAGTCACCCATAATGGCACGTGGATTTAGAAGGATATTTTACATGTTTACTTATTATTTCGTTATTTTTGTATGAAGTTTTCAAAGTAAGCTCATTTTACAAGTTAGGCCTCTATAACTCCTGAACTAACAAAGTTATCTAAGCCATTTTAGTTTTCCTTCAAAGTTCATCACATGGACTACCATCATGATTTTTTTTTTTTTTTTTCGAGCCAGCCGTTTAGCTTTTAGAGGGGGGGGACGCCCTATTTTAACAAAAATATGCGCAAATTTAAAAGACCTATCTAATGATACCCCACACTATGGGGTACACGCGAGAAAAAAAAATCATCCCCACTTTACGTGTAGGGAATGACCCAAAAAAATTTTTTTTTCGCGATTTTATTTTACCACTTTGTCGACGTGGTAAATACACATATCCATCTAAAGTTTCGTCTTTCTAGCACTAACCGTTTGCAAGGTAAGCCGAGGACGGACGGACGAACCGACATGACGAGACTATAAGGGTTCCGAGACGTGAACTACGGAACCCTAAAAAGACATAAAATATACACATATAACGTAGTCAAAAGTCTCGTACTCAAGCATATAAAAATGGCTATCATTCGCAGATCTTTGACAATAGTGACGGGTAGTCAGAAGCCCGAGAGTCGGACCACCAGTCTTAGTACAACTTATAGGTTGTACAAAGACGTGCTCATAGTAGATCCTCACGGGCACGGAGTAGGAGAGAGGAATACCGACCGTGGGGCACGCGATGGTAGGCGATGTCGCCGAGCAGCGCGGCCTCGTGGCACAGCGGCAGCAGGCCGCGCCGCATGGCCGACACGGCCAGCGCGGGCGGCGAGCGCACGTGCAGCACGCAGCGCACGTCCGGCCGCGCCGCGTGCACGGACGCGTGCAGCGAGAAGCCTGACAGGGAAATATCAATTGATAACAACAATAACAATAGCAGAAAGACCTGTGCGAGACCAACGAGGCGTTCAGTGGCTACCTTCGACGTTGACGGGGAAGTTGGTGGTCCCCTGGTCCTGCACGGCGCCCTGCATGTCCACTTTGACGAGCGAGGAGGCCGTCACTTCGTGCGGCAGCAGGCCGCGCGGCGTGGTCAGCACGGACTCCACGGCCGTGTTGAGGCGAGCTGTTATCTGCCCGTGGTTGCCCGCTGGAAGCAAAGGTTTTTATTATTATTTTAATTATTTGTATAGCTGAAGATAGTGAAGTAGCGTTGGAAGGCCTCCCACAACACCTTGTGGTTCCTGCGGCCTTCACAAGGTCGCCGGTCCACCGACCGGCGACCTTGTGAAGGCCGCAGGAACCCGTTGGATGCGAGAAGCACAGAAGCGGTCGAAGTGGAGGTGCTTGGAGGAGGCCTTTATCCTGCAGTGGACGTCTTTCGACTGAAATGATGATGATGATATAAATTATAGTTGGAATACGGCTGGGCAGATGATGCGTATGCTACTCACTCTGAGTCCACCCGAACAGGTCTACCAGTCGGTACACGGCCGCCAACTTGCAGCGCAGGATCTTCTCCCCCTTCTCGTATCCGACGCCCTCGATACCGCGGATGTCGTTGATGGGAAGCACGCAGGCGGGACCCTGGGGAAGATCAGAGTAGGTTCAGATTAGATGACCTGGGCCCCAATTCTGTATGGTAATTATTATTCCCCGCGTAATCTTACCACGTCAATATCTTGTTTTGTAGAAACCCCTGTAACGGCAAGGAATCGAAATGTCAGCCGTACGGACCACATGTTATATTCTGACAGTTCAAACTCATATATTGTGACGATTCACGGGGTTTGGTCTCATTATATTTTTCGTTAGCATTGATGTCAGCTATCGATTTATACAGCTTCCATGCGTGGCCGCCATTTTGAAAAGAAAAAACCAAATAGCTTGACAGTAAATATTCAATCCTACCAGTCAATATGGCCGTCATGACATAGTCAATCTCGATCACAATCCAAGGTAGATCAGGGCATAAGAAAGATGATGATAACTCTTGGGATAGCGCCTAGACTCACCCTCATGCTGCCGGTGTGCAGCCGGCCGCCTACCATCTCGCGGATGCGCTGCAGTAGCGGCGCGTCGTTGCCCTCGTGCATCTGCTGGTCCAGCACGCGCTCCAGCTCCTCGCGGAACAGCTTGGACGACATCAGTGCCTCCACGCGCTTGCGCCGCTCCATCTCGCGGACATCCTAAAGAAAAAGAATATTTTATTTGGGACACCCACAGAAAATACAGATAGTAAAAAAGGAACCTAGATTAGCCTAAAAATTTTTTTAAAAAAACAAAGCTTGGAATGTGGCGAGTATGTTGCAAACACAATTACTGGATCTGCGCCATAATTGCGTAACACACTTTCAATCACAATCTGAATCACTTTGAAGAATATTGCTAATCCATTGCTTCATATTTTCGAAAAATTCGTCTGCTCAACAACGTAACGAACGTAACGTAAATAACGCAGTGAATGTTGTTGAACTGTCAAAATGAAAGCCATTCATACTGTGTGTTACACAATTACCCCGCTGAATGACATTGATAGGGGGCGTTGTTGATAAACTGTATTGACAAAACAAGATGGCGGCGCTACTTTCGATTTTGGCCGCGCGCCAAAATAACCTTTTAGTATCGTAGGTTGCTTGTAGGCAAGGGTGTCATCATGAGGAAACCGGCGGCATGTTCTAGAACCAAAAATTCGAAGACATGTGACATCTACCAACCCGCACTTCACCCGCGTGGTCGATTACTGCCATCCCTGTCACAAAGAGGAGGCCTGTGTCCCAGCAGTGGGAACAATATTTCATAACATTAGGTCAGATAGGCAGTCGCTCCATGTAACAATACTGGTATTCAGCTGCATCTGGTTCGGCTGGAACCCATCCACAACACAGTTGGAAAAACTTAGGGAGATGATGGTGGCACGCGCGGTAGACTGGACTATGCTAGATGCTCTAACGTGTGCTGAGGATCAAGAACTTCTACTCACCGCATCAATGTCCGCAGGGCGCTGCTTCATCCTCTCTTCCTCCTCCTCGGTGGACAGCGCTCCCGTGCCGTTGGGCAGCGGCTCCGTGTCTGTGTCTGCCATTGTGGGCGGCACGGCGAGGACTTCTGAAAAAGAGAGAACAACGGTTACATGGAGAACATAGAACGTGTACATATCTTTGGAAGGTGAACAAGCCGACGGTCCACCTGATGGTGTCAAAGTCGCGTGTGGACATCTGCTGTACCGAGAAATATCTTACTGCCCGAACTGACGACTGCCGAGCATTTATAAAAGAATTTAGAATCCATGTTGCCAATTCAATGCACCAGAAACCGCGATGCAAGAAAACATCGTGAGAAAACCTGAACTTAGTGATTATAAGCATGGTAGACAGATAAAAACTCATATCATTTATTTCAATTAAACCATTTACAGGCACTTTTGAATTGTCAAAGAGTCGGTCAGTTAGTCAGAAAGTTGAATCTCTATGGAGAAGAACTGGCAAGAAACTCCAAGGACACTCTTAAATGGGCAACTAGCCGACTAGGACAGCTTCATCTTTCTGACTGACCCGCATAGTTATTCTATAATGTTCCAAATGCTAGGACACAGGCCTCCTCTCTGTGAGAGGGAGAGGGCTGTAATCCACCACGCAAGCCCAGTGTGGGTTGGTGGATGTCACATGTCTTTGAATTTCAGTTCTAGGTCATGCCGGTTTCCTCACGATGTTTTCCTTCACCCTCCTGACCGACCCCTTGACAATTCAAAAACGCCTGGAATTGATTTAATTGAAATAAACGCATGGGGTTTAGCCTTTACACTGCATGGGAACAATTGCAGATTGACATCATTTTTAAAGAATCGTAATGTCGCCAAAAAAACTTTATAAATGACGTAATTTGAATGACAAAACGCATCGCCCGGCCCAAATGTGCGATAGCTTCGTCCGAATTGGCTAGGCATTAGTCATTGTGCTGTACCTAGTATTGTAATAGCTTATTGAAACCAAATAGAGGACCACTTAGTTGAATGGACTGAATTATAAGTGGTCAATTGACCAACGAGAGTAGTGGTGGCCTCGTGGTAAAGGCCCCGATTTACGAGTTGTAGGTCGGGGGTTCGAACCTAGACAGGCGCTTTACTTTGTGTAGATAGTTTCATCACCACTGCTCTCAAAACGGTGGAGGAAAACTGAGGAAATGAGCATGTAGGCCTTTGGCCAGCAGTGGGATATTAATGGCTAATAAAAATAAAAAAGTGTGCTATTTAGGGACATCACTTTATTTTTTGCTGTAATCTTTACATAAACTTCTATCACATAAAATAATTTCAGAATTTTGTGTACGCCATTCGGAGATAAGGGAGGGGGAGGGGCGGTGTTTTTTTATATTTTTCATCAAAAGTCGAAAACTATGCGGCCTAAAAAAAAAAAAGAAAAAATATTTGAGAACGTCCAACAGCGCTCTTTCAATATGATACGCCACATGCCCTACTAGACTCACTTCGAATTTTTAAGACCCCTTCCCTTTCAGTACGTATTGCAAAAAAAAATAAACTTATTTGCAAAATAGTTGGCCGAACGTCATCTAAAACTATTCCTTTCAAGTTGATAGCATTAATAGTTCTTGAGATATCCACCTGTGACAGACAGACTGAGTCGCACCGTAAGGGCTCCTTATTACTATTTTGGGACGGAACCCTAAAAACCAAGACGTTGACCCTATTCGATTCTGTGTCGCTGCCGTAGGTGCTCTCAAACGGACACAAATTGCCTATTACATACAGACTGCACTAACAATAGGCTAGGGCGGGGCGATTCATTGAACTTCCTCCCAATCTAGACCGAGACCGCTTTTAAATGCAATAATTAGGGAGCATTTCCATGCAACAGTCGGCCAGACTGGAGCAGTGTACAGCGCGCCCGGGAACATGGAGCATCGAGTTCTTTTACAAATAGAGACAACATCATCAACCTAGCGTTAAGCCTGGAATACACGTGCCTGTAACTTGTACAAAAGTATGCAAGTAGCTTGCATGCCGTGTGCTATAACAATTTCTGATTGGTGAATACCATAACGGCATGCCAGTGACTTGCATACTTTTGTGCAAGTATTCCTGGCTTTTTCACAACTACACTCGCCGGTACGGACACTTGGCCACATGTGAATTTCACGATATTTCGCATTTAAAGGTATTTTTGACACTGATATAAGGGAAGATGCACTCAGTGTTTCTTATGCTTTTAGAACGTGAAATTGAAAACCTCACTGCACCAATCAGTTTATTTATTAAATTGGGCACTTTGCAGAAAAAAAGAATTTACACGAACAGTTTTAAAACACTATAGAAATAAAAAAAAACCTAAATTGGTTTATTTTCTCTACGTTTTAGTATCGGGTGTTTCCTCCTCTAGCCCTAATAACGGCCTGCATTCCGTCTGGCATGCTTTGAATGATGTTTCCGACGTCAACTTGCGGTATGCTTTCCCAAGCAGTCAGTGCTGCGTTTCGAAGTTGTCTAAGAGTTTCTGGCGGGTCGGAGGTGGACTTTATCTTTCTTTTGAGCATGCCCCAGATATGCTCAATCGGGTTTAAGTCCGGACTACGAGCTGGTCGCAGCAATTTTTGAATAGCAACGTCTTGAAGGTATTCTTCAAGGCAATGTGCAACGCGTGTATTATCGTGCATTAGGAGGAAATGTTCGTGCCCAATGTATCCCGAATATACCAAAACATGTCCCTGGAGGACCTCCTCGATATATCGGGTTGCAGTTAGCCGATTATCGACGATAACTAACTCTGTACGTCAACCAACTCTGTCGTACGGGTTGTGGAGGTCAGATAGGCAGTCGCTCCATGTAAAAGACTGGTATTCAGCTGCATCCCGTTAAGACTGGAAGCCGACCCCAATTTAGTTAGGAAAAGGAAAGCAGATGATGACATATATGTTCTATGTCATGGGTTTGGTTTCCGCACTTAGTTCTTCAAGTGTACCATTGCGCGTGGTCATGGCGGCCGTCGGTGGTTATTCCAACCAGCTCACCTCCCTCCAGATGATGACATAAGGAAACTATTATTCAAACCGGTGCAGGTATCATAATCATAACCAAGGTTATAATACTCCATAATTATAGGGTTCAGGCAGGTACCCTTGAACGTGTCGAGACAAAAAACTTCTATTACGCCTACAAAGACTTTAGTCGCGAGCTCGAACTCATTGGTGGGCATGGCCAAAAAGCACGCTGTCTCATCTGGCACCGTGTCCGACAGAGATAGTGTCGGTGATGAGCAGTTAGACGCTAGTCTACACGCACAACATCTAGTTCGCACGCACACGAACACGTTCCGAACTGAAACGCGCGTAAAAAAATACGAAAAGTCTTTTGTAAAATCGAATTTGATGAAAAAATGAATGCTTAAATCAATTACATATAAGTTTATTGAACTCTTCGATAATTGAGCTTTGTCGGTTCCGAAATTGTTTTGATGATTTTACACTTCTTTTATTACTTATTTACGCTCAAATATACGTTAAAATTTGGAAGAAAAACGAATCGTTGTTGGTTCATAACTTTTTAATGGCGTTTTATTTTACTATTCTGTTTCCATAACCGTGACAAAACGCTATCATGTTTAAGTTGGCATGTACAATGTCAAACAGTGGAGTAATACCCTCCCGAAATTTGTATGGAAGAAATATCGACTAGTGTCACCTTAAGACGCGGTACGAAGCAATTTTTAAGGTAAACGACACTAGCGCAACGCGGCAACAAGGTTCAAAAAACAGCGATGCCTTAGATGTTAGTTACATCGAGGAGTACCACCAAAATAAACGTTAATTGAAATGTTGGTTCTAGGACATGCCGGTTTTCCTTCACCGTTTCGAGAGCAGTGGTGATGATATAAATTCACAGAGTAAAACGCCGGGGTTCGAACCCACGACCTACAACTCTTAAGTCGAGGCCGTAATTGCCATACCGAGCACAAATCCAGACTCCGTGTTGCCTGACTTCCTGATGAAAAAACCCCAAAAACATTTTTTTTTCAACTCTGTACCTGTTTTTCTGTTCTGTCTTTTTTTTCTGTTTATACAGGCTGATTTTTTAAAGACCAGCCAAATTTAAGGATGTCGTACAGACCATCAAACTGAACAACTTTCTCCATGGGACAAATAGCATAATCGCGAAAATTTTATCAACTGTCCCATAGAAAACTTCAATACCTACTCGACCTAAATGTATGGGACGGCTGAATTTTTATTCGCGATTGCGATGTTGGTCCCATGGAGAAAGTTGTTCAGTTTGATGGTCTGTACCACATCCTTAAATTTGGCTGGTCTTTAAAAAATCAGCCTGTATATGTGTGTACATAAATGGTAAAATAAATAAATAAGCATTTGGCCCGACATGAGAATCAATCCCAGGACTTCATGCTCAGCTGTAGCGCTCGCGACCAACGAGGAGGAATCGTCAAGTTCCCTATAATTACAAGTTGGCCGATGTCCACGTACCGCGCGCAGCCCCCGGCCGTGACCCCGCGTCCGATTGGGAAGCCCCGCGTGTCCCACATAGCCACTGTAATCTCTTATCGATCCTATGCCTGTCGCAGAACCATCATTAGGGTTCCGTAGCCAAATGGCAAAACCGAAACCTTTATAATTTCGATATTGCCGTCTGTCAGTCTCTCCGGCACCCTAATTGCGTAAATACAGTTGTCCTAGTTTGAAGGGCTGGGGTCTTCTCAAATGTAATAGCCATACCCATCCCATTTTTAATTAACACTCATGTTACCTAGGCTAAGTCTTTTAGTAAAATAAATAATTACTTACTTACACACTATCAATCGTTACATAATCATTTTGAAGAATATTGCTAACCCATTACTTCATTATGTTCGTAAAAAATGTCTGCACAACAACGTAAGTAACGCAATGAATGTTGTTGAACTGTCAAAATGAAAGCCATTGCTACTGTTCGTGTGTTACGCAATTACCCCGCAGATGTGATACAGCCCTTTTACTTGGAGACTAGCACTAGAAAGATAAAAATGAAACTCAAAAAGGTCTCAATTAGACTGTATTTTTTTATTTTTAGGGTTCTGTACCTCAGAAGGAAAAACGGAACCCTTACAAGATCACTTCGTTGTCCGTCTGTCAAGACCCGCGCCTTGTATTTAGCCACGGGCCCCTCGCGGGCAAAGGCTAGCCTGTGCTAGAATGTTACAAGGCATCCAGGTTCATACGGCGACCTACTCATGACTGCCCAAACTGGACAAGTGAATGCGTCGCGCGTCACATGACAACTGGGAGTGAAATGAAACGTCCGCCGGGTCAGTGACCTCATGGCGACCGTGACTGTCATTATTTGATGATGGACGTCGTTCGATGAATGCTATGTATTAGGACCTATTGACACTTGATAATATGTAGCGTATGTGATCGATTTCTTTAAAAATAATTGTTTAATTTAATATTTATTAGCACTTTTCAAAGTTTTTCTAACAGACAGCTGTGCTGCTGGGGAGTTTGTTGCGCCACTTCTTCTTCCCAGCGAAAGCACTAGGAAGTGGTGAAGGGCCATGCCGGGGGACTGTTTTAAGTAATTTTGTCGTGTGTAATTTTGATGTTCGAGAAGTGCTGATTCTCACCGTTTTGAATAAATGACTTTTGATTTTGATATAGATATTAGCAGGATAGTATGTCTATGATAAATGATGACATCCTCCATGAGGCGACCCGTAACGACTGTCAAAGATCTACCAATGACAGCCGGGACCAACGGCTTAACGTACTTTCCGAGGCACGGGGGGTTCTTAGTATGTAAATATGGTATGGGGTATACATCCACGGACCAACCGCGGCAAGCGTAGCTTAACCTGATCGTTCGAACCGTGCGGCTGTTATTACTTAGCCACAAGCCCGTCAAAGAGAACATTCTATCTATCTAAAATTACAACATGAAAAAGAATATCATATTTCATGCCCAATAAATAATCCACAATTTTATCAACTGTCGACCCTAAGCCCTAAAAATAAGCGCCGACGCGCCGCCCTTTAAAAAAAAAATAAACAAAAAGAAGTATTGGTGAAAATTTTAAATTTATTCTGGCGGAAGCGCATTCTTCGCCCGCCAGCCGTCTATTTCGGTCGTGTCTACAGTTAGCCCTAATAAAATTATTTTTTTGTTTAATTATAAAATCTCCTTTTAGGGATCGGGTGTAGGTTTTTATTTTGACAGCTGTTAATGCGTGCTGTCGCTGTAATAACATGGTTTCATCGCGTGAGACTCATCGGGCTTATGAAAGCGTTGATGTGTTACTGCGAGTTTGTTTCTATGGTCCGATAGATTCTACCATCAGTGCAGTAGTCATTTCATCTTATGTAATAGCTAGCTTCTGCCCGCAACTTCGTCTGCGTGAAATTTATTGTTCCCCCACGTAACCGTGTTGTTTCGTTTTGTTTGTTCCGGCTAATCTCCGAAACAGATTTTGACGGGAATTTCACTGACAGATAGGTTTTATAATGAATATATTTAGGATAGATTAGGGTCATAATTTAGAAAAATAATTAGTAAAGAGACACATTATTGTTTTCGGACATCGCGAACGAAATGGCGGGCACAGCTAGATTACAATATGTCAGCTGGCACACGCCAATGTACCAACAATATAAAAACAAAAACTTCGCCATAATTCTATGTAACAGCCTTGTATCAATAACGGGCTACTTTCAGCCAACAGTCAATTGTTTAACAATCGGAAGCAAGAACACTGCCTACCCCAGAAAACCTTATTCCTTAACTATAAGCGATCGGCCAGCATTTCGATATCAAACCACAGGACATGGAGAGTACAGTAGATCCACTCCGCTTCGTTAAACTAGGTTTGGCCAAACTTTGAATGAAGAATTATTTGAGATCATTTTCAAGTGATGGAACAACAAACTGAATGTCATGCTTAACAAAGTTCCAATTCCATTGCAACCAAAAACTTATTAGGACCTTTTTGTTACAAATGGTCACTCAAAAATCTACTTAGAATACATTTCACTAAAGTAGATAACTGATTGAAATAGCTACTACCGTTGTTAATAAGGCGCAGCGAGTTCTAGAGTAGCTTCTGCTTTGTAGTATTAAGTAACACACACAAATGTTTCCCCAGGGGACCACTGCTGGGTCTCAATCAGCACCCTAATTGCGTAACAAACTATCAATGTCAATTTGAATCATTTCGAAGGATATTGCTAATCCATTGCTTCATATGTTCGAAAAATGTGTCTGCTCAACAACGTAAATAACGCAATGAATGTTGTTGAACTGTCAAAATGAAAGCCATTGCTGATAGTGTGTTAGGCAATTACCCCGCTGGCCTCCTCTCAGTAATGGGGGATTTACACAGTTGATTTTAGTCACCCACCGCCGCAAGGGTCCTCTAGCCGCACGACCACAGTCGAACCCTACTCTAGTTCGGTACTTGCGATTATAGTCACCTGCGTCTAGCCGAGTTGCCATTAGACAACGAGCCTGCCTGCAAATTCCGCATAAAAGAGAAGCAGACAGGACGACGCTAAGAGCCGTCTTCTTAAAGTGGAAACGAATGGTACTTCTGCGCCATCTTGTGGAGTGAGTGAAGGCTGGCCGGCTTGCGCCTACGCCGGGTCATCGCCCTATGAGTCACGGGCCCTTACTTGAGTAGGAGTAAAGTACATTTGCTTAAGAAATAAGAAGTGAGGAAGTCTGAACGGTTTACGTAATTTTTGCAATGCTGCTATGGTACATTGAGAGGAAAGTTTAGCGTTGTAGAGCGTCGTCTCTGTCACTCACTACTGTGTGTTTCTTTCTAAAGCCCGATTTGACATATGAACGGCCTAACTGTAGGATTAATCTATAGGTACTTAATAACATAAATAGGTAAAATTTGTGTGTTTGTTTGTATGTAGGGGGGAATCTCTGGAATTACGTCGGATTTGAAAAATTCTTTTTGCATTTGATAGCCCAATTCTTGTAGAATGTCATAGGCTACTTAACATCACGCTAGGACATCTAGGAGCCGAGCAAATACAAGTCAGAAAGAGCTGTAAGCGAAAACTGCGACGCGACGGATTGGGTTGGGGTAACAATAAATTTCACGCGGACGAAGTCGTCGGCAACCGCTAGTGGTCTTATAACTTATAACATACAATACGTTTGTATTCCCCGTAAGTGTAGCCAGAGTTGTCGAGTACACTTAAATTCCGCCAGCTATGACAAAGTTCCATGCACGGCTCGTGGGTAAGTAATAACAGCCGCACGGGTCGATCGATCAGGTTAAGCTACGCTTACCGCGGTTGGTCTGTGGGTGGGTGTGACCATCTTTACATACCGAGACCCCTCCGTGCCTCCGAAAGCACGTTAAGCCGTTGGTCCCGGCTGTCATTTGTGGACCTTTGTCATTCGTTACGGGTCGTCAGATTAAGCCTGAACGTCTGACTTAATGATTTAATTAAATATCAATCAATAGGATTATATGAGCTTATAGGGTTGTATTGATGATTTTAATGATTATAATTCGGTAAAAACATGCTTGTTACGGTCGCGAATCATAGTTTGTTCAACATACAACCTGACACTGACCTACTAGGGCTAGCCTGGCGTTTCCCCCTTAAAAAGATATATTAAACGTAACGTACGTTTCCGTGGGATAATTTCCAACCTCCACGCAGGCGCACTAGTACACCATAAGAGTGTACCGAAGGCGTTATCCTCTAGCTACACGCAGGGTTCACGACCCCGCCACAATGGCCGTTTCATCGCGTTAATTAGTATAATAAGTTTGATATTTGGCTGCATGCCATATGAGTCAGGAGTGAATAGAGCATTTATTCGTCGATGGAGCCATGTTGGCAGAACTAACTAGTGTTACTTCGCGAGTTATTCTGTGAAAGATGGCGGAATACAACAGTGGACTGCAGTAGGCAGATGATGATGATGATGGCGTGGCTAGCTGACATATGGCAAATAAAAAAAATAATTTAATAGCCTGTGTCTTGTAATGTTAATTACTTTACATACCTAGTATTGTATACAATCAAGTATTTTCTAACTGAACGGACAGCTGTGGTGCTGGGGAGTTTGTTGCGCCACTTCTTCCCAACGAAAGCACTAAGAAGTATGAAGGGCGAGCGTTTTGGGGGACTGTCTTATATAATTTTGACGTTCGAAAAGTGCTGATTCTCAGCCTAATTTGAATAAATATGTTTTGATTTTAAATTATTTTTGGGTCTGACAACCAGTCTTACCAAGGGGTATCGTATTATCCAGGATCTGAGTTGTGGGAGGTCAAAAAGGCAGTCGCTCCTTATAAAATACTGGTATTCAGCTGCATCCGGTTAGACTGGAAGCCGACCACAACATAGTTGGGAAGAGGCAGGCAGATGATGATGAGACTTTGGAAGTAGCGCCGGTGACGGAGAGCTGAATGGTGTTGTCATGGCATGAATATGTGATGCAAGGGAGCTGGCCGTCCATTAATTACAGCGTTCAATGGTGTCGGTCGGACTGCGACCTGCCAGTGTGCGATGAGGCCACCTTCCACGGGTGCGTATTGATACGATGGGCTCGCCCGTCGCCATTCAACGTATACATTGTGTTGCTATGGGGTTCGGCCTCCTGAATTGAAACTTATGTGTTATTCACAAGCGTCTTTTTAGTTTGGTGGCAGTAAGCGTGACTGCTGAGCGTTGTGGGTCGATACCTGGGTTGGGCACAGAGTTTTTGGGGTTTTTATTCCACCTCCACCTCTGTCGAATCCTTCGGGGAAAGCAGGCGTGATGTTAAGTTATGTGTTTTTTTTTTTCGACCCGTGCTGCTCTTATTACTTAGCCACAAGCCCCTCTTTTAGATATATATGTATCTATATATTTTTTATATTTGTGTTGCACCCAGCACCCTAATTGCGTAACACATAATCAAATTGCTAATCCATTGCTCCATATGTTCGAAACATTAGTCTGCTCAACAACGTAAATAACGCAATGAATGTTGTTGAACTGTCAAAATGAAAGCCATTCCTACTGATAGTGTGTTACGCAATTACCTCTCTGTTCTTTTCTTCTTGTCTGCTATTATGTGTACATTAATGGTTAAATTAATAAATTACGTAGAAGCTCCAATAACAATGATTTTCCAGTATAAATAGACTCCATAGTTCCAATCATCATTTCGTAGAATAAGAAATGACACACAATGTATGGGCACAGCGTACAGCGACCTTTCATCGACCGACCTTTATGAAGGGGTAGTTGGCGTTCGTGACGTCATCGCCTTTTGGGGAGCGTTTCTTGGAAACTTTTTATTGTTTCTTTGTGTTGGAATAAATTGAGTTTTTACTTGGTTTGGGCGCGAAAAGGCTGAGTGTATCTATACAATCTGTCTCGTATAGGGTCTTAGCATTATGCTGAGCGATGGCTGTTTTGTGTGGATCTGACGCATAATATGTTCCCCCAACTTGCTTTTTTTTTGTGTTTGTGTTCTTTCTCTGCGTCATGTTTACCGTAAATAAATGTATCTTTTTCTTTTCCTCTAAAATCAATAAATCAATCTGCCAAGCCTTTTCCCAACTATGTTGGGGTCGGCTTCCAGTCTAACCGCATACAGCTGAATACCAGTATTTTACATGGAGCGACCACAACCCAGTTACACGATGGGTAACACGATACCCCAGGGCAAAACTGGTTGTCAAGACTATTCGGGTTTCTGACTACCCGTAACGACTGTCAAAGATCTACAAATGACAGCCAGGCTTAACGACTTAGCGTACTTTCCGAAGCACGGAAGGATGTCGATATGTTTTAAGCTAGGACAAACAAAGGAACGTTCATTGCGGGCGTACCACGGCGATTGGACGCGAGTGAACGCGTGCGTGCGGTATTGATTTCCCGGCGCGGGCTAGTGGCGCCCGCTTGGGCCGCGCCAGGCTAGTGGCGCCCGCTTGGGCCCCGCTTTATTGCCGTTTGCGATCACTCTTTTGTTCCTACGCTATAGTGTTGTATTGTTAGATAGGAGGTGTCTCTAATTGGATTCTGTTGGTCTGAGGTACAGTTCAATTACGTTGGTATCATTATAGATAGGTTTGTGGGAGGTGGAAACCACAGAACGCTACGTGCTTCGTTACTATGTAGGTAAAGAAGTTCAACTTTACCGATGAAGCTGAAAAGGCATTTTCCAATTATTGGCAGCGTCCATATAGGGACGTATAGTTAATATGATTAATATACGTTCAGTATCAAGTTCTTCTAACTGAACAGACAGCTGTGCTGCTGAGTTTGTTGCGCCACTTCTTCCCAGATAAAGGACTGGAATGTAGTGAAGGTCGGGCGTGGCGGGGGACTGTCTTATGTAATCTTGACGTTCAAAAAGTGCCGATTCTCAGATTCTGAATAAATGACTTTTGATTTTGATACCAAAAATAATTGAATCGCTCCATGTAAAATACTGTTATTCAGCTTCATTTGGTTAGACTGGAAGCCGACCCCAACATACTTGGGAAAAGACTAGGCAGATGATGATGACCAAAAATAATTGCAGAAACAACGAAACGTATCTTATTCACAATTTAATTGCTTCATTCATTATTATCTCCTATCAATCTACCCTCACAAACGTATCAAATGAAACAACCATAAAATCGGCACAATCCCTCTTTTAATCTCAAAAGCGGGTAGTACAACAAAGGCTTTGTCTGATACGACACGTTCACCCCAATTCGGTGCGCCGGGATATAGGTCAGTACGCAGTGTCTACGTGAGGGTAGATGTGTTACTACCCGCCCAAGTACTTTGGTGACGTCTTAATATTTCCGTGTTCGGGAGTTTGGAAGTAGCGAGGGGCTTCTGGCTAAGTAATAACAGCTGCACGGGTCGATCGGTCAGGTTAAGTTACGCTTGCAGCGGTAGGTCCGTGGATGGCTGACCATCTTTACATACCATACGTGCTTCGGAAAGTACGTTAAGCTGTTGGTCCCGGTTGCCATTCGTAGGTCTTTCACAGTCGTTACGGATCGTCAGAAACCAGTCTTACCAAGGGGTTTCGTATTACCCAGTAACTGGGTAATGGATATCAGATAGGCAGTCGCCCTATGTAAAATACTGGTATCCAGTTGCATCCGGTTAGAGTGAAAGCCGACCCCAACAAAAAGGCTAGTCAGATAATGATGAGTTTGGAAGTAGCGCCGGTGACGGAGAGCTAAATGGTGTTGTCATGGCATGGATATGTGATGCAAAGGGATGAGCAGCATGGTACAAGTATTTACTATGAATTTGTACCGTTATAAGAATTTTTTGCTGGCAGGCGATGCCATGTGATGGGGCGGGGTCAGGGAACAAGAAAATTTCACGCGGACGAAGTCGCGGGCAGAAGCTAGTCTTTTGCATAAAGTCGCAAAATCACGCTAACACGACATCGTTAAAACATGTGGCGGCATCTACATCGTCACATGCGAACTACGCATCAAAATTACGTCACGCTAAATCGCGCAAGCAGAGTTTACCGCGCAACTAGCATATATGTATACAACGTCCCGACATCAATCATTAGGCAGTTGCCCACCAGACACAACACCCGTCGGGTCAGAGGGTTCTCTCTTTTCTATGGAGTATGAGTGAACATTACACCTCTATAAAAATGTCATAAGTAACAAGGCCAGCCGAAACGCTCTTTTAGGTATAAATATATATTATTGCATGACAGGATGTCGTAATAAGGGGAGCTTCCGGTTCACGCCTCAAACTGGGTGGGTGGACTGGGTAGTCGCGGCTTGGCGATGTCACGTAAAATAACATGCAAACTGGGTGGGTGGACTGGGTAGTCGCGGCTTGGCGATGTCACGTAAAATAACATGCAAATTGCGTTGTGGTTTACTCGTGACCTTATGTTAGGGATTACAGAGGCATTGCCATTTGAAATATACAAGGCTTATCCCAAAGAATACACATAATACCACGCCTGTATTACCCGATAGGTAAGGCAGGGGTGCAGTAGCTACAGTCAACAAGTCAAGTCCCATGTAAAGGTCCTATTCTACATAGATTGACCATGGAAAGAGTTAAAGTTTGCGAGATGAAAGCCTCATAGATACATCCTATGGTATGTACAAATTTATCTTGTGGTAAATGGGAAACTTGTCAGGAAAACTTGAAATGATTATGTGTACTAATACCTATAGCTGAAGTGTTTGTTTTTTTGTTTGGACGCGCTAATCTCTGGTCCAGTCGGATTTGAAAAATATATTTCTGCATTTGATAGCCCAATTCTCGAGGGAGGTCACGCTACGACCCTTAGGAGCCGAGTAAAATGAAAAGACAGAAAAAATAAGCGAAAATTAAGTAACAGCGCGAGTAGGCGACGCCATGCGACGCGGTAGGTCGCGGGCCGAGGTAGATTTACAAAAATGTGGCTGTTATTTTAGTATACTGCGTATCCCACGACTTCCAGGCGAGAGAAGACGCGGGCAAAAACTAGTACTATTTATAAACAAGGATACCAAACACTATCCTCCCAATTTAAATAAAACTAAGTGTAGACGACTGATTATAGCAGCTGGATGAGAGTTGCCGAAAATTCAGTTGAATGGCATGCAATAGGAGAGGCATGTGTCCAGCAGTGGACTGCTATAGGGTGATGATGAAGTGTTGACGATCACAGTTCTATCTACTGGTGACAAATGATACCAATCGATGAGAAGAAGGCGGTGCGCGGGGAGGAGGGTAACCACAACGGCACGATCCTAGCTTTTTTTTTTTGGGGATGGCATCTCGAAGTTCAACCTATGAGGATGTCGTCTGCTTAACCGGACTTGCCTGTGGATGCCTCAATAAATTACGAGCCTCCACCCAGGGCTTTAAAAACATAAAAACCATGCGACTACACGCTAAGGGCACCCCCTGTGGGGCACGGACCTCGGCTTAGTGCATCGCTGGGAGAAAGCAGCAAGGGACAGACTGGATCGGAATTATTTAGGGACGAATATAGAGCTACAGGCTCAGCGGCGCGGGCTGGCTCGAGCAAGGGTTTACTACTTCTGGAGGAGGGCCGCGACACTAGCGACGCGCTACGGATTCTCAATGTCTTAGTGACACGCCAACAAGCTAACGCAAATTATAAACATGTCCACTGCTGGACACAGGCCTCCCCCAAGCACCTCCACTTGGACCGGTTCTGTGCTTCTCGCATCCAACGGGTGGGTTCCTGTGGCATTAACAAGGTAGTCGGTCCAGAACCTTTCGGCCCCATCGGCAATATGTTCTGCGATTAATAAATTGTGAAAAAGAAATCCAAATGAAAACTATATTACTCGTCATCATAAGGAACCTTGTGTCTGATTTCAATCCACGGCGACGACCTGACGCAGAAACCACTATACACTGAATACATTAGAACAAAGATCTCTAAATAGAACCGCATCTTCCTGAAAGGACTCATAAAATATCACACATTCAAAGGCAAATCAAGTAGAATAAATTGTATCCTGACAAACCACCACGCAATTCTCGCTCGTAAATTATAGGGCGTAAAATTCAAATTACCTTTCTATGTTACTGACGAATATGTAGGTTTACGAGTTTTTGATATGTGGGTAGTTTTGTTTATTGGACTTGTAATAGAAATGGTGAGGAGATAACAACTGTGAGCGGAAGGATTTTGAGGTTAACCTGCGCTTGCAGCGGAATGTCTGAGGATAGGTGGCCAGTTTTATCTCATTAAGTGCTCATACAGAAAGGGGCTTGTGGCTAAGTAATAACAGCCGCACGGGTCGATCAATCAGGTTAAGCTACACGTGCCGCGGTTAGTCCGTGGATGGATGACTATCCTTACATACCAAGACCCCTCCGTGGCCTCCGTGCCTCGGAAAGCAGTTGGTCCCGGCTGTCATTCGTGGATCTTTGGCAGTCGTTACGGGTCGTCAATCTAAGCCCGAAAATCTGACAACCAGTATCCAAGTATCCAAGGGGTATCGCATTCCCAGTAACTGGGTTGTGCAGGTCAGATAGGCAGTCGCTCCATGTAATACTGGTACTCAGGTGCATCCGGTTAGACTGGAAGCTGACCCCAACATAGTTGGAAAAACGCTAGGAAGATGAAGATGATGACACACGAGCGACAGGCGTCAACGGCAGAAGCAACTGCAGTCAGCCGCCGACGAGTGTCGACGACGTCTGCCGACGAGTGTCGACGACGTCTGCCGACGAGTGTCGACGACGTCTGCCGTCGATACTCCTCGATGGCTACAGTTGCCTCTGCTGTTAACGCGTGTCGCTCGTGTGTCGTGTGTATTATGCACTCTAAGACCTTTGCGAGCCCGTCCCCCAAATACTACAATGCCACATAACTTTAACACGTTCATAAGTCTTTCTGTCGCTGCAATGTACCTAAAAGTGACAGAGATAGCATGAGACTTAATCAGCGACCTAAAATTGAGCTTCCCATAACAGTCTTTCGGTGAGTCAGATGCCAGAAAATTAGACAATCATTTTTAATTTTTAGAAGTGGATTTCATGTTGGAATCTTCCTGGGAACGTATTGTCTATGACACAATGAACGAAACCGCGCAAATGAACGCGAGATTGGCGGGATTAGCTAAGGAATTGACGTGGTTTCGAAGTAAGGAATCATTGAGTGGTCGTAGTGAATTATGGCCCGGCTATTATGGCAATTTCTTGCAGCAAGTCTTCCATACATCTCTATTGTGTACCAGCCACTGACCGTTATTATGCAAGTACGCTGGACATCATACTATCGTTGACAAAATAAATAAAAAATAAATAAAATAAAATATCTTTATTTCAGACGCAAAGTGTCCATAAACAAAGAAAGTTGATTTTCGCCATTTTGGCGCTGATAACAACGTGATCGTCCGTGGAACAAATATTTTTGATAGTGAGTTTTACAAAATGCGCATACTCTCATGATAAAAATGTTCTAAATATCTCGTAGTAAACACAAAATACACAAAAAAGTCTTATTCCACGATATAGACATAAATTATCAGGGACGTACCAAAACAACATAACGACCATTTGCGACGCGAAGACGCTCGCTTTGAATCGGCACAAACAACACACAAACAACTGTCATTTCGTATAGTATATACTTAGTCCGGCGTACTTGCTTATTAGAGGTCAGTAGTACCAGCTGACCCGACAGATGTTATCCGGTCCAATTTTCAATAACTCATAAAGAAATCCCAAAATCCGTCCAGATTTTCCCGAATTTGAAAAAAATCCGGGAATCTACCTATTTGTGCATTTGCCCGCCGAAAATTTTAAAATGGCACTCTCCGTTGACGGACACAGAGAGTAGGTCCCCTGCGCGCACACTATCAGTAGCCATGGCTTTCATTTTGACAGTTCAACAACATTCATTGCGTTATTTACGTTGTTGAGCAGACACAATTTTCGAACACATGAAGCAATAGATTAGCAATATCCTTCAAAATGGTTCAAATTGAGATTGACAGTGTGTTACGGAATTAGGATGCTGAATTGAATTAGACTTACTACGACTGTAAGTAGTTTCTAGCCCAACTAATGTTCATTACATATCATTTATCTTTTCGCAAGCGGCCATATGCAATGTTATGTCATTAAAAACACATGGACTCACATAAACGTCCATAAAATGCCGTCATCGCGTAAATACTATACTTGTTTCAACAAACGAGGCTCACTGCCACGGAGTACTTAGGAAATGGAGCTGTTCGACAAAATCAGATGTACGAGATATGACGTGATAACTTTTATTTTATTTTTATAAATGGCATCTCTCAGTTCAACCTATGAGGTTATTGTCTGCTTAACCGGGCTTGCCCGTGGATGCCTCAATAAGGTAAGGCCTCCAGCCAGAGCTTAAAAAACTTAAAAACTAAGCGACTACGCGTTGCGGGCACCCCCTTTTGGGTACGGACCTCGCCTTAGGGCGTCGCTGGGAGAGGGCAGCAAGGGACAGGCTGGATCAGAATTAGACGTGATTACTGCGTTTAAATACAACCACAACTCGGAATTCATTATTTCTTCTAGTCTTTTCTAATTAATTAATTTCAACCAATAATTAGAAAAGTAAAGTAGAAGCAGTACAGTAAAGTTCTGGGCCGACTCAATACAGGGTCAAATGAAATTAGCCAGCGAAACTCGGCAGACAGGATGGATATGTAAACATGGTAAAATAAAAATAACAAATGATTTCATGTTTTTTTTTTTGACAAACGACCGCGGGTAGATTTGATAGCTTGAAGTTTGAGTTGAAAAATCTGTTGTCTGTAAAGTTTACAAAAAACAGATTTTTCAAACTGATATTTCAAGTAACACAAACTGCGGTCAACTCCACAAAAAAAAACCATCCAATTAATTATTTTTTGGTTCAGATATCGATACCCATAACGTCTGCAGACGAGTATATAAGTAACTATGAGCACTCCATTCACTGCTTACTCCGTGCCCGGTCATATGGTGTCTGGTCACGTTGCGCCTGCGACGACGTATCGTTATACAATCGATGCTCTAATATTATGAGACCTGCATACTTACGGCGTGTTTACTAAGTACTGATGTTTTATTAAACGCATTCTTTTGGTAGACTAAGACCAAAGAAACGATGGATGGACTGTGTGAATTATGATATGGTAAGAAAGGGGTGACTACTGGGGGCCTAAAAGGGCCACTTTAAGCAATATCTCTAAAAGCTATTAATTTCCTGAATTCAGCAGATCATTAGCAATTCCTCTAATTTCCGTTAAATGGTTACCCATAATAGTTTAATCACCTACAATTCATTTCCTATCAATCATATTTGGTGTAAGCATTGGTGGACCATTTACAAATTTCAATACAAAACTGTCAAACAGGTAAATTGCGTAATATGAATTGCACACAGATCATAATATCATGAATTGTCAGTTTGCGACCATTTTACGATTTTTAATATGATTCATATTTTTATCCTATTATGATTCTGCCAAATTGGCCTTTTTAGGCCTCCTGATATGATGACTAATAGAGAAGTACATCTGCCTAGCCTTTGCCCGGCTATGTTGTGGACGGCTTCCAGTCTAACCGGATGCAGATGAATACGAGTATTTTACTAATAGAGAACTACTGGAGAAGTATGGAAGAAAAAGACATGTTACGCCGACCACGAATAAATTGGATTAAGGTCAGTTGATTATTGTTTTGAAAGGTGCAATGTGAATGAAGACTGTTTTTCTAGACTGTCTGTCTGTTACATGAGCATGGAGAGAAACTTCACATCTGTGTTTACGGAACTACTTTTTTTTAAATTTTATATGTTTTTTTTTTTAAATACTTATTTTGACTATTTTAAGAAGTATTTAAACATGTATAAGTAAGATAAGAAACTAAATAAAAACCAAAAACTGGGTAATACAATACCCCTTGGTAGCTAAGACTGGTTGTCAGACGTTCCGGCTTCTGACGACCTGAACGACTGCCAAAGAGCGACGATTGACAGCCGGCACCAACGGCTTAACGTGCTTTCCGAGGCACGGGCACGGAGGGGGGGTCTTGTTCTGTAAAGATGGTCACCCATCCACGAATTAACCGCGGCAAGCGTACCTTAACCTGATCGGTCGACCCGCGCGGCTGTTATTACTTAGCCACAAGCCCCTTCAAGCGCTCTCTCTAAATATTGTACGGTGGTACGGAACTTTGGTGTGCAAGTCTGACTAGTACTATTTTTTAGACAATTTTAAATAAAAACTTAACGTTACAAAAATCCAGTTCACACGTATGTGTTTGCTTTCCATTACACTGGTTTCCGCCCGCGACTTCGTCCGCGTACAATTTCGGCCTCCGCCCCATCACTCGGCCGTACTACTACTTCGTGTTCGTTTTACTCGGCTCCTAAGCGTCGCAGCGTGATGTGAAATAGCCCATAACCTTCCTCAACAATTAGGCCATGATTGAATGAGATGCTCTGACCCCAGCGTTGTTTGACTAGACTCGATTAATCGAATGAACCCCAAGATTCGCACTAGCCCCTGAAGCCTCATGTTTCATGATGCTACAGAGGCTATTGCACATCAAGAAGTAGACCGGGGGGGCCGTAATGGTAGGCAAGACGTGCCCTTAGGATAGGAAATGATTCCTTAAGAATTGGGGTATCAAATGATAAAACAGATTTTCAAATCCTTTATATTTTTTAGTACGGACGCTTTTAACGTGCACGTCTTTCTACGTTGTTCTCACATGTATAATTTCAACATGAATGATGTAACCAATATTTTGTAACAATTTTATGATTTAAAAGAGTGTCCGTGGAGTTTCCTGGCCGTTCTTCTCCATACGAAAACTACGCTTTGGAAGGGGCGACCATAGGAACCTACTACGCTTTGGAATGGGCAACTAGCTTCATCTTTCTGACTGACCGACCTCTTGACAATTCATTGGTTTATTTGAAATAAATACTTTGACTTTGAGTTTACATACAAACAAACAAACAAATTTTACTTCCTTCCACATTAAGGCCACATCTTGCTCTTAGTCACTTAAGCCCAAAAACGAAAGCTGCCACCGCAGACTAATCACAAAAGTGTGTCGACCAACAAAAGTGTACATTTGGCAGAGTTCGTTTTAAAACAAAAGACGTAATGATGGTATCTCATTTTCTCAGAGTGCTGCTTGAAGAATAGAGCGTGAGAATGTGGCGAAAGATATCGGTGACTGCGAGTTTAGACAAATATTTACTGAATAGAAAAAAATCAAAAGAATAGAAAAAATTGTGGTGGCCCAGAGCTATCGGCCCCGGCTTACGAGTTGCAGGTCGTGAGTTTGAACCCAGGCAGACTAACTTAGTGTTTTCTCAAAACGGTAAAGAAAAACTTTATGAGGAAACCGGCATGTCCTAGAACCAAAAGTTCCAAGACATGTGACATCTCCCCATGTTCTTTTTTTTTCTCGCATAATGGCATCTACCAACCCGCACTGTGCCGACGTGGTGGATTACTGCCCTCTCACAGGGAGGAGACCTGTGTCCCAGCAGTGGGAACATTATATTCTGATTATGGCTTATAAGAAGCTCCTGGCTAAATAATAACAGCCGCACGAGTCGATCGAAGGGTTCTGCTAGGGCTGCGGGTTGTTCGAAAGAGATACCGTGGCCCCTGGCACAGGCAACTGAAGGAACACAGGTGGGTTATAGCCAGTAAAAGTCTGACACGCCCTTCCTCTCAGCCCAGAGCGGGAGAGGTCATTTGATGATTTCCCACCCAAAAAAAAGGGCTAATTAAAAGCTACGCTTGCCGCGGTCGGTTCGTGACTGGGTGGCCATTCAATATATTTCCTCATTAAATCAATTTTTTTAAAAAAATCACATAAACCTACATGGGCACTTATGAAACGTCTGTAGCTAGGTGCACGGCTCCAATTGGTCGTTTCCTATGGAGAAGAGCCGGCAAGAAACTCGACGGTTACTCTTTTAAAAATAATTGGTTTTTACAATCGTTTTCAAATTACAGAGTTAACATCAGCTCGTTCTCGTTCGATCTTTAGAGGCTAAATTTGTAACATCCAGGAGTTTCCAACTTGTACCAACGCGCATTGTGAAATGGTACCCCGTAACAACTAACAGAATGAACGAATTTGCCATTAAATCTAATGGCGACGGCTATGGTGATGTAATATTATTAATTATACTTTTCTGATCAAGCATTTCATCATTTTGAGGGGTAAACTGGTTATGTAGTAAGTTGTATCGTAAATACAACATATTTTGTTGATTATTTAAGTTTGTATAGGTATGAGGAACTGGGTGTTAAGTTCACCCATCCTCTATAGAAAAGGGAGTATCCTCCGACCAGACCGGGACTCAGACCAGGTGTCGCGTCTGGTGGGCAAATATCCGACGATTGATGGATGGACGGGACGTTGTATATATCCTAGCGGCAAACACTGCTTGCGCGATGCAGGATTTTGCGTGACGTCAGCGTGATGCGTAGTTCCCATTTGGCGATGTAGATGCCGCCACAAGTATTATTAACGTTCAAAGTTGATTATGTGACATCCATATTTTTTTAGGGTTGAAGATGAGAAGATGCCTTCTTCTGGGTACGCTCGTACCTTCATAGACCTCATCCATTGCTTTCCATCAGGCGTGATCGAGGGCAAGAGCAGGCCCATTTGCCAATAAATAAAAAAAATTAGCACACGAGATAAAAATCAAGGATAATTTCCACATAACGATAATGTTGTCCAATTCGACACCGCTCGCTAAAGGACTAAATCCGTCTAACCACACACACTAACCTGTGTTTCCGTAAGCAATCATAACAGACCTTGGCAGCTATTAACGTATGAATCAGTGTGTTGCAATATTGAGCATTTGAGCCACACGTACGAATATTCGAGGCTAAATTGTTGTTGTATTCAAAGGGACCTATCACGATGTTTTTGAAGGTAAAATTTACGTACTAGACCACAATAGTACTGATATTTGAGCTGTTGTAGAACTACACAACACCCTGTAATCCCCAACAGGTTAGACAGAGGTGTACCCTATTGTACATACGCCAGCAGGTCAAGCTACCCGAAACTGTCAGATTTTCCCAATCAACCTTGAACCTTAATGATCTAACGATAAACTTGAAAATCTATAAAAGAAATTTGACAGATTGTAGTATCTTGATGTGCTGGCGTCTGTACACCCACATTTCGCCAGTTATCAGGCTGAAGTCATCACGTCAACGTCGGCTGTCGCTGAAAACCAGCGCAGGGGCTCTGTCTCGCATAGCGATCTCCGTGGATGTGACACATATTTTCCCCCAACTTTTTCTTTTTAACCGAATTAAAAAAAAGGAGGAGGTTATCAGGGAGGTTATTCGGTTGTTTTTTTATTTTTGTATGTTTGTTACCTCAGAACGCCGTTATTTATAAGCCGATTTGAAAAATTATTTTTTTAAGGATATACTTTCAGATTGTTCCACATAGAAAATACATCAAAAACGGCTGAGAAGTTTGGTTTTTAAACCAAAATTACTGGTAAAAATGACAACTTAAAAGTGAAAAATAAAAACTTTTTTACAAAAAATTTTTGAAGTGAAAACTTCTTTAGCGGCGTTGTGCACTTTTGTTGAACACAAACGGGTTGCACTCCGGAAGTGCCGGCAGAAGTGAAAACTTGAATATTAACGTTGCGCATTTTTGATATTTTGGAATGCGGTCTACTCTCCCTCCGTCTTACGAATTTTCGATCCGGTCACGTGTCCTGACGCGAGCTCCGTCTTAGGAATTTTCGATCAGGTCACGTGTCCTGACGCGAGTTTAACATTTTTTACCCATCACTATTTTTGTTTTTGTATTCTTTCTCTGCAGTCATGTTTACCACATATAAACCTATTTTTACTCTTCTTCAGTTATGTTCAAGTCCCAAGTAATAGGGGCGAGCCTATTGCCATCAGCCGGACACTAATCTAGAGTCCGAGATGCTACTTACAAATTCCTGATTGAACAGAACTGCTTATTTGAAAAGAAGAAGAAGGTACAGTTACCATCATCATCTATAACCCGAGTTCGCCCACTGCTGAACATAGGCGTTTCCTTAGAATAATCAGCCGATAATGTCCCCACGGCTGGGACAAGCCACCTCTCTTCGAGAGGGAGTGTGCCGTAATTCACCACGCATGCCCAGTGCGGGTTCGTAGATGTCACATGTCTTCGAGTTTTTGGTTCAAGGACATGCCGGTTTCCCCACGATGTTTCCCTTCACCGTTTTGAGAGCAGTGGTAATGAAATAATTTATAGAAAGTAAAGCGCCTGTCTGGGTTCGAACTTACGACCTACAACTCGGAAGTCGGGGCCATTCCCACTTAGCCGCCATCGCTCTCGTAATTATGTATTTATTGGGCTGAATGTATTATTTTCCCCTTTGTCGGTACAATCGGTTGATCGAATGTAACAGCATTGACATTAATTCACACTTTGCACATGATGGCGTGCTTCATGTGTGGAGGGGCTCGTGGGTCGACCGCCAGCTAGTGTACCTGTAGCGCTTTGTGAATGCATCGTGCACTCGAGAATCTGTCCTATATGCCTACCATGGAAATGTCGTATCCGTTCTGAGATATGGCATAATATTCTGGGGAAATTCAGTCTCAAAAGACGCTGTCTTTAAAGCCCAGAAAAGATGTATCAGAGCCATGTGCGGCCTGGATACAACAGCAAGCTGCAAACCATTTATTAAACATTTAAAATTATTGACATTGCCTCCGTTGTATATCTATGAAGTGAGTATCTTTGTTAGGACGAACACTTACCTATACAGCATTGCATATAAAAGTCACTACAGAGAAGTACGTGATAAGAATAAACTGGAGCTTGAGATTTCGTACGGCGCTGGCACAGCACTGCTCAGAAAGAGTTTTCTTTGCATGGCACAAAAAATCTTTAATAAATTACCAGATGACATTAAAAAACTAAATATAATGCAATTTAAGAAATGTATGAATAAGTTTTTGGTTGACAAATGTTATTACACAATTAATGACTTTCTAATGGATAATATTGACATGAGTAATTTTATTGGCATGAGTAATGTTTTGACATGAGTAATTTTTGACATGATTAATTTTATTGACATTTCCTATTGAATTTTGCTATAATTATATTTTGAAATTGTATTAAATATTTGCATGCCTTTTTTTTTTTTTTTTTTTCAGGATGGGAAATCATCAAATGACTCCTCCCGCTCTGGGTGGAGCAGAAGGGAGTGTCAGACTCTTACTGACTAAAACCCACCCGTGTTCCTTCCTTAGCCCTTTACATACCAGGGCAGCGGTAACCCTTTCGGACAATCCCGCTACCCCGGCAGGCTTCGGCCCTGTCGGGCCCCGTCAACTACGCTGACATCTCTTTGAGGCGCGCGTGGAACATGCATGCCTTGTTGTGGCAAAATATAGAGATACCTACTAACCTCATTCTGTAACAACACTTTATACTTACCTATATTGCAAATAAAAATGATTTGATTTGATTTGATTTGACTCATCAATGTGGCTAATCCTTCTTAGGAACAGGTTTTACTGAGACAGTTCTTGATGTTTTCCTTTTATTTTGTTTCTTTGCAATTTTTTTATTAAGTTACACAAATTGGAATTTTAAATTTCGGGCAATACTGAACGCCCATTTTCCTATGGGATATTTGTATTGCAATTTAGACAGGCCATTTTCTGTCGGGTCAGCTACTAGTGGATAAAAGTCACAGGATGACCTAGTGGCGGGGGCAGACAGCTGATTACAACGACATTGACATTAATTGACACTTATGACATCACACGTAATGCGGAGTCAGGGATAATGTCACGTAGGAAGAATAAGTGGAAGAATTAAAGGAGATAACATGGTTAGTGATTAACTCCGTCTATGACATCTGCAATGCCAAAAGACATCGCAGGTACAGAAGCCAGCACATCAAGCTACCCGAAATTGTCCAATTTTCCCAATCAACCTTGAACCTAATGCTTTAGCAATAAAGTTGAGAATATATTAAAGAAAATTTTGGCAGATTGTAGTAGCTTGATGTGCTGACATCTGTACGTCCTAATCTAATCTAACTAGCCTGTATTATTCCACTGCAGGGCAAAGGCCTCCCTCTCCCTTTTCCACACAATTCTGGATTTGCTAGCGGCAGCCAGTCCTTTAAGTAGGAGTCAAACTCGTCCCGCCATCTACACGACCACAGCAGGGTAGTTCGTTACCATATAAAAAAACCAATCTGCCTGGCCTGTTCGAGCACTGCTCTCAAAAACGGTGAAGGAAAACATCGTGAGGAAGCCGGCATGTCTTAGAACCAAAAAGTCGAAGACATGTGACATCTACCAACCCGCACTGGGCCCGCGTGGTGGATTACAGCACACTCCCTCTCACAGAGATGAGGCCTGTGTCCCAGCAGTGGGAACATTATAGGCTGATTATGTATACATTATAACGTGTCTTTCTCTAGGGGTAACCAGGATCTTCCGTTCAGGTAAGATATCCGGCAGCATGTCATCACGCTTACATTCCTCGAAAGGGTAGCCAGAGGTGTGTGTGAAAATTCTGTATATGTTTAGCTATCAGCAGTGGACAAAAAATAAGATATCCAGCTTCACTGTGTGGCGGATTTACAGTGACAATGTTGACTGCTCTTATGTCAGAGTGATGTCATAGCGGAATTAAGTCAATGTCAGGTTTAACAGAGCGTGGGGCGCGGTGTCAGCGGCAGCGGTGAGCGGATGTTTGGAGACACTGATATTTGAGAGCACACGTGTCTCGATGAGCGTAGTAACTTGAGACACGACCGGTTCCTCGATCAGAGGTAATCACACTTTTGTACGGTAAGACGCAGATGTCATACCAGCACCGCTACGCTTATGTGGAATTGGGCTGGACACATCTGCCGCATGTCAGTCGATCAATGGGCTCAGTGGGTCGTTTGCCATTAAAACACATCGCGGCAGGCCCAGATGGAGATGGCGGGATGAGCTGGACTCCGTTAAGATTGGGGCTTGGCAGCTTTGGACAGAGAGAGGTGGGAGAGAGTTGGGGAAGCCTTTGCCTAACAGTGGGACATTTTGGTCGCCATGGCCGAAATTTGGTGTGGAGGACTTTACTATAGAAACTCGGTGTGAACGGTGACACGATTTGTTTGTATGGAAAGTGTTGACAAAACCGCCATTGCAGCAGCAGCCAAGGCGTCTCCGTGATCTGTGGAACCAAGGTCTCTGTACAATAATATCCGAACTCGGGTCTCTGTACTATAATAATAATAATATAATAATAATAATAAAAATGTTTTTTTTCTTCCACAAATAACACTTATTAGCTAAAACTTATAACAGGAAAAAATAATTATTATGATGAAGGACAATGTTCATTTGTGGGAGACTGGTGCCTAAACTAAGCCGGGACTTGTATTTCAGGACACAAGAGACTCCCCTCTACAGGCAAGAATATCATCAAAAACACTATTATAGACAATGCACGAAAGTTACATTATTATGCTATATAAGGGCATATAATATCTTATCGTCAATGAGCTTGGAGAGGGACCGAACGATGGCCGGCGCCACGAGAAGTAGATCTAGTATCGATCATGACAAAGCGCTCGTGTGTTTTAAATGTGTCTGAGATTGAATTATGAAGAATTAGCTAAACGGAAACAGAGTTTTTTCATAGAGCAGGGAGGATTCAGAGAGCAGGGACATCGACGCGCAAACTGTAACCATGAATTCAGCACATGATTTTAGACTTCCTAGCGTAGAAATTTTTCGATTATCAAAAAAAAAAAAACAGCAGTTCCATAGAAAAGTGCAATAATACCTTTGCGGTCAAAATATATGACGACATTTTTTATTTTTAAATAACCTATGAAAATTTTCAACGCCGTTCAGAATCATGTACTGCACTGCATCCATGGTAACTGGTCGTGGGTCGATGTCACCCCATCTTAAAAAATCTTAAAAAAAAACAAAACTATAATGCCCGCTCACCGCTCACACCGGGCCCACAGCCCCGTCAAGTGACAATCTATTAACATATTCATGAGATAACAAGTAACAGACACACGGGTAGGGCTGTCCATAATCTATTCTAATTTATTTATAACACTCTTTATGTGCACCCTTTTCCTTTGAAAGGTAAACAAACCTTTTTTTGAGGACCTCGCGCTACCACCCCTCGGTTTGTTCCCGTAGTCTTACTTCATGGAACTCCACGCCTGTATCCTGCTCCATAGGATAATCTAGAGCCGACAAATTCAAACAGCAGCGTAATGGCGTAACACACTATCTGTACGAGCTACGGTCCTTCGAGCAATTTAGTGTTGTGTGACTTATATCTTTTACGATCGCGAATCGGTTGGACTGGTCTCTCACAAGCGAGTCGCCCCAGTAACCAATTGAGAAGGCGCATATCGTAGAAGAGAAAGGTTGCACAGTACCAAGAACCAGGAGTGTGGAACAACAGTCGACGCTCGCAACAGAAGAGTTCATCTTGAAGTCAACACGAACAACAACATAAACAACATGTCAACAGCTGATTTATACCTGAATCAGAACGAACTCTCCGACAACATAAAGAAGATCGGAGTAAATATCAAGAAAGATGGTTGGGACAGGAAAAACCCCGACTATTTCAAACGCCGTATGGCAATGTTGGAAAACTTGTGGTCAGAATATCAATTCAATCATGACCGCTTGTCTACGGAACAAAGTGCAAGTCATCCCTACTTTACGAATGACTCCTACAACCAAACGCTGCAGTGCTACAACGCAGTAAAGGAGCTAATTCTTCAACAACACCAACAACTAACGGCCGTCGCTCGTTCTCCAAGGGAGCAGCCGGTACAAACAAAAACAGTGGGAGGTGCCAACCAACAAACAGGAGAAGGTACCTCAGATCAGGCAAGACAGGGACAAGAAACCTACAAGGAGGAGGTGGCAGAACAAGCTAGAGATGACAATCAAGAACATCAAAACAGAGAACCCTCACCTCCTCCTACTCAACAAGAGCAAAACAAACCTGCGAAGAAGGATACGGGAACCAATAGCAAGCTGGACGACATGATACGCAAACAAACGGCAAACTTCAAAGCCTTCATGAGAGCAGTCGCGAACATACATGTGGAGTTTTTATCTGAAAGATGGGAATTTCAAGACGCTCTGCAAACACTCCAAACGCGCTGGTCAGCAATTGACAACCTTCACTGGGAGATAGAGTGCGAAACCAACGGAGAGAAGATTATAGTGTACGAAGAACGCTACAACAGGTATGAAAACCAATTTCACGAACTAAAAAAGGCTTTGAATACCAAGTTGTGGTCCGGCGCTCAACGTGAGAAAACAACACCAAAACTAGAGATACCTGTATTCAACGGTAACTACAACCAGTGGATCCCGTTTAAAGACCTTTTCACAGAAGCAATACACAGCAACAATTCCCTTTCATCTGCTCAGAAGATGCAGTTTCTGAAGAGCAAGGTACAAGGCGAAGCAGAACGCTTGATTCAACACCTACAGATAAGTTCAGACAACTACCTCGTGTGCTGGGATATCCTCAATCACCGATACAATAACGAAAAACTTATCTTCACGTCGCACATGAACATGCTGTTCAATCTGCCATGCATGCAACAACAGTCAGTGGCCCAAATAAAGAAAATTCATGACGTCAGCATAGAATGCTTACATGCGATAAAGAATTTAGGAGTGGATGTCGGCACTTGGGACCCGATTCTTGTACACATATTATCGCAGAAATTAGACGCAGACACACATTCAGAGTACAATGACTCGCTGAAAAATTGCCGAAAGCTGCCAATACTGAAAGACCTGTTAGATTTCCTAGAAGCGAAGTTTACATCGTTGGAAGCATCGCGTCGCAAACAAGAAAACAATCAAAAACCAAATACATCATCGAGTCAACATCCAAATTCTAAAAAACAATACAGCAGTAATCAAGCAACTAGCAACAAGAAAATTACGAAATCATTCCATGCGTCAACATTTCGATGCCCTCTTTGCGATGACGAACATGGAATGTATAATTGTGCGAAGTTTTTAGAAATGCCAAATCACTTAAAACTTAGCACAGTAAATAAAATGAACCTCTGCGTAAATTGCCTGTTCAGCCATAACGGAAAGACATGTACGTCAGCTCACCGATGTCGCAAGTGCTCGGGTCAACATAACACATTGATACATGATGCATGTATTAAGAACAAAACAGAAAAACAAACAAATTCTTCTCATGTATCAAAGGATGATGATACTTCAGAGATACTACTAGCAACCGCCGTAATAAACATACAAGCTGCTGATGGGACCAAAATTAAGCTGCGAGCCCTCATCGATCAAGGGTCTCAGATATCTTTGATCACGGAACATGCCGCTCAACTTCTCGGTGTCAAACGCGAGAGATGCAAAGGAGTCATCTTTGGAGTTGGACAGAAAGAAAACCACTGCAAAGGAATGACAACAATTACTTGCAGTTCTGTCTACAACGATTTCAAGTTCCAAACGTCTGTCTTCATTATGAACAACCTGATCAAGAACCTGCCAAATAAGACCTTTGCAAAACCATCTTGGTCTCACATACAGAACATCCATCTTGCAGACCCAGACTTCCATAACAGCCGCCAAGTGGACTTACTATTTGGAGCTGACATTTATTCGCAAATCATGCTGGGAGGAATAATAAAAGGCGATGACGTCACTCAACCTATGGCACAACAAACACACCTAGGTTGGCTTTTATGTGGCAATGTCAAAACTTTTCACTGCAATGTGGTCATCAACAATCTGGAAGACATCAAACAGTTTTGGGAATCCGAAGACATCACGGACCAATCCAACCTATCGGTAGAAAATGAAACATGCATTGAATACTACACCAACACTACGCAACGCTTGGAGAGTGGGAAATATGAAGTCAGACTGCCGATGAAGAATGAACTTCAGAGCAGACTGGGGTTGTCCAAGCCAATGGCTATAGCCCAATTCAAAACATTAGAAAGAAAGTTACAAAAACAAACACATTTGGCAAATGCCTATAAAGACTTCATGGCTGAATATATTGATCTAGGTCATATGAAGCAATCAACAGTCAGTAACAAAACATTAGAGTGTTTCTTGCCTCACCACGGCGTGCAACGCGCTGAGTCAACAACAACAAAGTACAGAGTGGTGTTCAACGCGTCAGCAAAAACATCTACAGGCTGCAGTTTGAACGACCTCATGTACAAAGGCCCCAATCTCCAACAAGACTTACAAACATTATTGATGAAATGGAGGCAATACAAATATGCGTTTACAGCGGACATTGAGAAGATGTTTCGTGCTATTTGGGTAGCCCCCGCAGACCAACAACTGCAACAAATTGTATGGCGGGAATCGCAGGAAAAACCTCTCCGCTCATATCAACTAACAACAGTAACATACGGTACCAAGGCCGCGCCGTTTCTAGCCATGATGACACTCAGGAGATTGGCGACAGACGAACGTGAACAGTTCCCGGGGGCATCAAAGGTGCTGGAAGAATCATTCTACATGGATGACCTCGTCCATGGGACTCATACAATAGAAAATGGAAAGAAATTGATCGCTGATTTGAAACAATTATTAAAAAAAGGAGGTTTCAACCTTCGAAAATGGTCAGCTAACCATCAAGACCTTTTGGGAGACATCTCCGAACAGCACAACAACAATAAGATTGTCTTCAACTTCAGAACGGAAAACACACAAAAAACGTTAGGCTTGTGCTGGAATTCAATAGAGGATAAATTCACCTTTCGATGCACAATTTCGAACGTAAACAAGAAACAGACCAAACGCAGCCTACTAGCCGAATTATCAAAACTATTTGACCCACTCGGCTGGCTGGCTCCCGTGTCAACAAAATTGAAATTATTATTTCAAAAACTATGGGATGGAAACTTACAATGGGACGACGAAGTGTCCGACAACATACATGCGGAGTGGTGCAAGATACAAGCGGACGTAATGGCGATAAACTCTTGCGAAATACCTAGATGGCTTCAATGTGGTGAAAAGCAGACAATGGAGCTACACGGGTTCAGTGACGCCTCCTTGGATGCATATGCCTGTGTCATCTACGCACGGACCAAGTCATCAACAATACTGGTAGCCGCGAAGTCAAAGATTGTACCACACCGAAAAACAACAACATTACCAAGGCTGGAATTGAATGGAGCGCACCTTCTTTCACAACTAATGCGCAAAGTCCAACAGTCATTGAATCAATATGAAGTACACGTCTACGGCTGGACTGATTCCATGGTGGTCCTGGGTTGGTTACAAGGAGACCCATCCCGCTGGAAAACATATGTGGAAAACAGAGTACGAAGTATTACTGACGTCATACCACGATCGTCGTGGAACTACGTCAAAACAAAGGAAAATCCCGCTGACGCCGCAAGCAGAGGCCAATACGCTAGTCAGCTAAAGGAAAATCAACTGTGGTGGCAAGGGCCTACATGGCTACCATCGCTAAAAACAAATAACATTGAAAAACATAACTTTAATACAGAACAAGAAGAAAAAACAATCCGAAAACAAGCCAATGCAGCCCAACATAACATTGAAAACCCGAGCATTGTGGAAAATTTATTGCAAAATCACAGCTCTATCGAACATATAACTCGCATTGTCGCATGGATACTCAGAGCATTGAACCCGAAACGGCAACAACTGCCGAGATATCTGACGTTGCACGAATTGGACAAGGCAACAAAGGTGCTCGTAAAACAAACACAACAGAAATCATTTGACACAGATATTTGCTGTTTACAAAAACATAACACGGTGCAGTCTAACAGTAAAATAAAAGCGCTGACTCCGTTCATTGACCATCAAGACATCCTACGAGTTTCTGGAAGATTAAAAAACGCCTTACTAAACGAAGACATGAAACATCCGATGATCATACCACACGACAGTCGATTAACACATCTTCTCATCGACCAAGCTCATCGAATGACGTTTCACGGCGGACCGAGACTGACCCTATCACACTTACGTCAGAAATATTGGATCGTCGGCGGAAACCGAACAACGAAGATGCAAATCAGAAAATGTGTGACGTGCCGAAGAAACAGCCCAAAAGCAGAACACCAGCTGATGGGTAACCTACCGAGCGCACGAGCAAATCAAGCGCCGCCCTTTTACCATACAGGGGTGGATTACACTGGATTTGTGGACGTCAAAATGAACAAAGGCAGAGGAGCGAAAACAACAAAGGGCTACATTGCAGTCTTCATATGTATGGTGACCAAAGCTGTGCATATTGAACTGGTATCAGATCTCACCAGTTCAGCATTTTTGGCAGCCCTAAACAGGATGGCAGCAAGAAGAGGCGCCCCTTGTCACTTATACAGTGATAATGGAACAAACTTCGTCGGCGCAAACCGTCAACTCATGGAACAATACGAGGAAATCGAACATACATACAAAAGCGACCAACTACAGAGGGAAATCGCGGAGATGAAGATTGAGTGGCATTTTAATGCCCCCGCTTGGCCATCAGCGGGAGGACTGTGGGAACGAGCAGTCAGAAGCCTAAAACACCACTTAAAGAGAGTAGTAGGTGAACAAAAACTAACATTTGAGGAGTTTACCACAATCCTAACAAAACTGGAGGCCTGCTTGAATTCCAGACCTCTGTGTCCACTAAGTGAAAACATAGACGATATAGACTGTCTGACGCCAGCACACTTTTTATCGGGTAGGCCGGGCCTGACAGTTATCGAAACAAGTGAAGATGCAAGAACAAGATGGGAACTAACAAGAAAGATTTTCGTAGAAATCTGGAAGAGATGGAAGAACGAATACTTGTGCCAGCTATCAGCTAGATCAAAGTGGCAGGAACCACGGAAAAACCTGAAGATAGGCGACCTGGTAGTTATTCATGATGACCATATACCAGCCGGAAAATGGCTCATGGGGAGAATAACAGAGCTTCACCCTGGGAACGATGGATATGTTCGGGTCGTTAGCCTAAAAACAAAAAATGGGCACATGAAAAGACCTATTACGAAACTATCCGTCTTACCTGTCAAAGATGACGAAACTGCCGAACCGCAAACTACTTCAAAACCAAACGATAATGAGTCATACCTACGAACAAACAGCGAGTCGCAAAGTTCACGACGAGGCAAAATAACAAACAGAAAAATAAACTTCATTGGACTGGTCATGGCACTGCTGTATTTGCTAAATCCTGTCGCGGCCGCTAACACAACAAACATTGCCGAGCTTCAACAAGGTCTATACTTTGATAAAGTGACCAATATGCAACTAATACGCGGCGAGTGGAAGATTATCGTGTACTACGACGTCAAGCCCTACTGGCAAGGTATAGAAGTATCCAGTAAGTTCACCAATCATCTGGAAAACATCTGCGAGAAAATTAAACAGAAAACACAATGCAACGTAATTTTAACGCAACTACAACACTCGACCGAAGAAATAGGACACTACAACCATATGTTGCTGAATCCGCAAGGCCGAGTGAATACGAGAAACAAACGTGGGCTTATTAACGGTGTCGGTTCCATCGCGCGCTCCCTGTTCGGAGTATTAGATGACGAATTTGCAAAACAATATCAAGCAGACATTGACCTGGTCAAGGCAAACGAAAAACACCTGGCACTGTTGTTAAGAAACCAAACATCCGTGATCGAAGCTGAATATAACTTACTGAAGAGGTCGGAAGACGCAGTTGAAAAACAGTACAAAATGTTTAACCAGCATCTGCTAAACCTCGAGAAGTTTACGAACAATCTCCAGAAGGAACTGGATTCTCAAGAACTGTCCATCGAATTTGTGATGTCCGCTATTACGGCAAATAGCCTGATTGAGCATCTAAGAAACGTCCAGGAGACCCTAATAGATACTGTCACAAACATCTACAACGGCAAGATGAATTTACATCTCATCGCACCGGAACAGCTTCGGCATGAATTGAACATAATCTCGGGTCAATTGTCCAAGGATTTAGTCCTACCTATCACCAACATTCAAACAGAGTTATTTCGCCTGTATCATCTTCTACAAGTAAAGGCGAAAATGACTGAACAATACCTTATAATCGAGGTAAAGGTACCCCTAATCAGCAGAGATAACTTCGAGATCTACCGAACAATACCAATACCAAAAAACCATGACTTGGATATGGTCACCCTAATACCTATTGCTGAAATCTTAGCAATAAACATTCAAAAGGATTCGTACATCCCAATGATGGAATCCGAAATACATCAATGCGTGCAAAATGACGCGACAACTCTACTGTGTTCACTACAAAAACCCATATACCGCATGAAGTCTGACGAGAGCCTCTGCATGAAGAACAAGGAATCTCTTAACTGCGAAACCACACATGAAACCTGCAGAGACAAGTGGTTGGAATTAAACAATGTCAACAATTACTTATATTTTTGCTGTCAACAATGCAAAATTCGTATTATTTGTGGGCATCAAGTTTCTACGCAGCTACTACACAAGGCCGGCGTCATAACAATAAATGACGATTGCATAATTAGTAGTGAAACTTTTGCTGTGTATCCTCAAAGACAGCAAACGAACAAAATTCAAGCCCAAGTCGACGCAGGTCCTGCAGAAATTCCTTCAATCAACAACATCATAAACCTACCTGTACCGGTTTCAAAACATCTTCAAGAGAATGAGACGGCATCCGAGCAGAGAGTTTTACTGCAAAAGCTTGGCAAACAAATAGAGCAACTGAAAGCCGCAGCATCAGAAGACATCCTGTCAGATCGTGCAACAAACCACGATGTCCACCAATACGTTGTCATCTACCTATTGGCGGCGGCAGCAGCATTCGCGGGCGTAATCTACGCTTATAACCGCCTACGCAAGCATTGGGCGAGTCGACGGAAACCAGAACCTCCATCGGTTCCCAACCCGATGCCCCGAAGAAGGTCGACAGCGAGCATCGCGGACAACGCCTTATTTGAGGTCACCGACGACAGAAGCGCAGCGCACTTATCGAGGGCACGCGCACTCGATAAAGCAACGTCGCCAATTTCGCGTTGTGACCTACCATAATAACTTATGACTTTGTCTGTTTTAATTTTTACATTTTAACTTACATTTTAACTTTATTTTAAAACAATTTTCGATGTAACTTATATTTAAGTTATCTTTGTGAGCGGGCAATATGTACGAGCTACGCTGTACATGCCACTAACTTGACCTACATTATGTATAGTGAAACGCTGCATATTGTATTTACTTTACTGTGTACTTTACATGTTATTTTCAGTAGCAATTAAACCTTTATACCAATCGGTTGTCTACTCAATCAACATAACATCCCACTTACAACATCAACATAACATTTTCACTGTTGGGAGTTACGCCCCAACACTATCAGTAAGAATGGCTTTCGTTTTGACAGTTCAACAACATTCATTGCGGTATTTACGTTGTTGAGCAGATACATTTTCTGAACATATGAAGCAATGGATTAGCAATATCCTTCAAAATGATTCAGATTGAGAATGAGTGTGGTACGCAATTAGGGTACTGGTTGCTAATTTAATTGTATAATTGATGAAATACTAGCCTCTGCCTGCGACTTCGCCCGCGTGAAATGTCTTGTTCCCCGACCTACCCCGTCGCATCGCCGGCCCGCGCTATTACTTCGTTTTCGCTTAGCGTTGTTTCTGACTTGTTTTGTTTTTGCTCGGCTCCTAAGGGTTCTAGCGTGAAGTTATATAGCCGATAGCCTTTCTCAAGAATTGGGCTATCAAATGCAAAAAAAAAATTCAAATCCGACTGGTTCCAGAGATTAGCGCGTTCAAACATACAAACAAACTCTTCAGCTTTATTATTAGTATTAGTAAGTATAGATTATTAACATTTTAAAAGAGTAACGGTGGAGTTTCTTGCCAATTCTTCTCCATACGAAACTACCTTTAGGAAGAGACGACTAGAATCAATTCAATGTCTGGTAAATTTTGACGTTCAAAAGTGTCTTTAATGTGCCTATTTGAAATAAATGATTTGACTTTGTACACCCCGAAGGGTACACCCAAATTGCGCCAGTTATGTTTAAACCCCATGTTACAGTCTTTAGGCGAAATTTCCCACTGCTTTCAAAACGGTGAAGAAAAACATCGTAAGGAAACCGGCATGTCCTAGAACCAAAAATTCAAAGACATTTGACATCTACCCAAGCGCACTGGGCCCGCGTCGTATGTTACGTACGGCCCACTCTCTCTCACAGAGAGGAGGCCTGAGTCCCAGCAGTGGCCTGCCGGGGTAGCGGGCCTGCCGGGGTAGCGGGATCGTCCGAAAGGGTTACCGCTGCCCTGGAACATAAAGGGCTAAGGAAGGAACACGGGTGGGTTTTAGTCAATAAGAGTCTGACACTCCCTTCCGCTCCACCCAGAGCGGGAAGGGTCATTTGAAGATTTCCCATCCTCAAAAAAAAAAAAAAAAGTTCCAGCAGTGGGAACATTATGCTGATAAAACCGGTATTAGCACCTCTCCTGTTCTAAATACCGTAAGTACACGATGACATTATGCATTACACACATATATTCACGCGTAGCGCTCGAGCGGTGGGCAGGAAGCTCTGTCGGCAGGACGTGGTCAATTACGCGCGGATATGAGGCGCGCGGGGGGTATCCGCGCGGCACGGAATGTAGGGTAGACTGATACAATTCGTAGGTGCTCTGGCGCAGAAACTAGGCGCTAGAAACAGCCGCACGGGTCGATCTTCAAGGTTAAGCAACACTTGCCGAGGTCTGTCGGTGGATGGGTGGCCATGCTTTACATACCGAGACCCTTCCGTGGATGCTTAAAATAAAGCTCGTAAGCCGATGATCCCGGCTGTCATTCGTAGATCTTTGACAGTCGTTACGGGTAGTCAAGAGACGGTGGAGCAGAACCTACAGAACGCCACAAGCTACGATCCTTGCAATATACTCCTTTTGCCTCGTTTACGTTCATACATCTGATCATACACGCAGTCAAAATGACCATACACTCTATTATTAAAGCGTTATAACATTCAAAGCTTGGAGTCTAGACGCAGCTTACTGATGGCCATGATGCTGCATGGTCTGTGTAATAACAGATTCGATTGTCCTGATATTACTAATAACATTATGTTACATTGTACCTAGAACTGTAATGCGCCGAGAGGTGCGCATGCCCCGGCTGTTCCACACAGCAAGGTGTAGAACTCACGCGGGCGCACGGGCGCCTCTCCGACGCATTGTAGATACGTACAACGCACATTTTATCGAACTTGATATTTTCGCGCTTACACACTTTAAGTTCAAAAGGATGGCTATAGAATCCTTAAAGTAGCTATCCAATACCTATTATCCCTAAATCACATATGAGTACTTAATTTTTTGTCAGTTTAACGCACGCGTTTAACTATTTTCTTTAATCATTATTTCGCGGATATTGGTGTGGGTTACACATTTATTTAGTTCATAACTTATTCTGTCATACATTTTGTAATGTGTAACTGTAAAATGTCCCAATAAATCAAAAAAAAAAAAAAAAAAGTCACTATGGGGGCGTCCGAGGAGGACATTAGTGATTTTCGGCGACTCCACTCCCATCTGCCTTGTAAATACTTTTTGCTACTCGCCTTTCATTCATAACCGTCAACCAACCAACCAAACCATATAAGCATACGGCGCGATTCAAACTATGACAGTTCGGAACATGAGGCGAGTCGCTGCGCAGTAACAAATTCACCTGTCAGCGCGGGTGAGGGGTGAGGTACTGCGCAGCGAGTAGCGCACCTCAGAGCCGCCATAAAGTTTGAATCGGACTGTACCCTTGGTGTTATAATGTATTTATTTTATCCGTTGATCTGAAGGCAGGAAGGATCCACGCTTCCTCGCACATTGATATAATTATAAAGACTTGTTATAAATGGATCCGTTTTTTAATATGTTTTTAAAATTAATTGAATGCTGTTACTTCCTTCATTAGCATTCGAGACTTTATTTCTTTGCCGTGAAAGTAAAATCAAAATCTATATGGTGCCTGTATTTCTTGAAGGTGTGAGGGGCTCATGGCTAAATAAACAGCCGGACGGGTCGATCGAAGGTTAAGCTATGCTTGCCGCGGTCGGTTCGTGGATGGGTGACCATCCATGAGGTACATATCGGGACCCCTTCGTGCTTCGGAAAGCACGTTACGCAGATCATGTAGATTGGTGTATGACATGGTGTTTTGAGGAAAGATCACTCGGATTGAGTGGACCTGTAAAGTCAGTGCACGCATTTGTCAGTCCCTAGAGTCTGCTGGCACGGTGATGCCGTGCTCTAAGAACGCACCTCTGGCGACCCATTCAAGGAACACAGGCGTGATGCTATGCCATTAAAATACTTGAGAATGAAGCCGGAGATTAGCAACTATATAATATAATTATGTGCTATATCGTTCCTGAAATCGTTTCATAAATTCAGTTCAGTACTGAGTTACGCGCCGGATGTTAATGTTCGAATGATTATACAATACATATCTTTATGACAATAATCATCACATGATCACCAGTTCGCTAAGAAAGTTTTTTTTTTTTACCTCGTATCAGCTTTTATCAAAAAGGTGTGCTCATACGTAAGGGTGTACCATCAAACTGAACAACTTTCTCCATGGGACCAACATCGAAATCGCGAAAAAATATATAATCAGGCGTCCCATACATTTGGGTCGGGTAGGTGTTGAGGTTTTGTATGGGACTGTTAATATTTTTTTATGTTGGTACACGAAGATAGTTGTTCAGTTTGCCCAGAAATCGGCTACGAGCTAAGCGCCATCAGATCCTGTAACGTGCAGACAAGAGAATACACACGACACAGGACAATAGCCGTGGTAGAAATATTAGCCAGCCTACTAGCGGTCTAAAGAAGACCCTGCTTATCGTTGTCTTCAAGAACGACTGGAAGGAACGCTAAGTCTCTGTGACCCCGAGCAACCATGTCTGGTGAAGAATGACGAGGGGAGCCGACCCTGTAATGATGACATAAGGTTAGGCAGAGGGAATTACGGCTTATGGCACAAAGCTATGCTGATTTTGATTTTAGAGAAAGAAAGAATAACGTTTATTTGGACACGGTTCGTGAAATACAAACATAAAATAAAAAAGTGAAAATAATGCTTTAACAACAATAGCGTGTGCCTCACGACTGCACCAAAAAAGGGTCATTTCAGCATCAATGCCAGACAGGTGCTGTCTGACGCTGGTTGAACTGAACCTTGCTACATTTTAGAGAGAGAGAGAGAGTTAGTGCTGAATGACCAGGGTTCGCCCCACGTACATTTTAGTATTTCCAATTCTACACTATTGGAGGCCATTTTATAAGCTAAAACATATCAAGAAACATCTTGACTACGCACAAAAATGATTCGAATTCTTAAAAGCCGCCATCACATAACAACGCATAAAACTCATAAATAGAACATGGTGTGTTCTATTTACGATTTAAATGGGTAATTTGTAATACGAATTTTGAATTCCGAACACAATTCGATATTCATCGATCGCTCTCCGGTCCGAGCGGACGTCTTCTGTCTTTATGTCCGCAATTAAGTTTAAATGCGGTTGTAGAGCGCTAATTAAAACCGTTTAACGACTGTAATTCATTTTATGATTATGACATTATTATGTACGTCGGTGATTGTGTTATGTAAGTTAATTGATAAATTATTTATTGTTGTTTAATTTATTATATTGGACTTAGTGGTTTACGTAATTGATTGTAGTTGTGTCAAGGGGATGGACAGCTGATTTCAGATTTGTTATAATTTCATTGAGCTTTTGTGTGCATATAATAATTGGGGTTTATCTTTGTATCTATCTATATCTTTTGCGATAATAATAACATACTACGAGCATTGTGCCGTGGCGATTATGCCAATCTCATACCCATGACATAACCTCTTCCAAAATATGATGGAGTCAGCTTCCTGTCTCGCTGGATGCAGCCGAATACAAGTATTTTACATGAAGTGATTGCCTATCTGACCTCCACAACCGAGTTACTGAGTAATATGACACCCCAGTTACTGGGTAATACGATACCCCTTGCTAAGACTGATTGTCACACTTTCGGGCTTCTGACGAGCCGTAACGACTGTCAAAGATCCACGAATGATAGCTGGAACGATTTTACGCGCTTTCCGAGGCACAGAAAACACGTACAATCGTTCCGTCGTATTGTTTGGGGTCTTGATTATTTAACCAACGCATACCTCATACTAAATTTCTTTCCTCATTCCTTTGCATCACATGCCTATACCATGACAATCGATTTCCACACAACTTTTCGGGCACTACTAGTATTGCTGAATATTAGAAAAGCACCTTTACATCACACAATTTAAAAAAAAAACAAATAAACAACATTACTCTCAAACTAGCCCATTCATAAACACTAGCCGTAGTATTTCCACACTTCTCTCACTTCAGACAGACTTCAAACCCACTAATTGCGTCGCACTACCCACTTCTGCGATACTAAACGAGGGTAGTTGTAACTCGGTAGCGCGGTATATAAATGTTATTCCTACCCTCACCCTAGCTACAATAAAAACTCGCTGACTTTCAAGCCTCGTTAGGAAACGAAGGGGGAAACATCAAAGATTATTTTAGGTAAAGATGTGACACGAGACTCGTTGGTCGCAAGCGCTACTGGTGAGCATAAGATCCTGGGTTCGATTCTTGAGTCGAGTAAGGTGTTATTGGGTTTCCCGTCTGTTACCTATTTCTCTGCAGCCTGGAGTCTAGATTAGTGCCCAGTTGATGGCAAAATAGGCTCGTCCCCTATTACATTTTAATTGAAGAGTAAGTAAAGGAGTTCTAATTCTGCACACAGTTCAGCTTTAACAAAACTCAAAATATTATATTATACGCCCTCAGAAAGCACGTTAAGCCGTTGCTCCTGGCTGTCATTCGAACATGCTTGACAGTCGTCACGGGTAATCAGAAGTCTGACAGCCAATCTTACCAAGGGTATCGTGTTACCCAATGACTGGCTTGTGGAGGGCAGATAGGCAGTCGCTCCATGTTTAAACACTGGTAGTCAGCTGCATCCGGTTAGACTGGAAGCCGACCTAAACATAGTCAAAGACTAGACATTGATTCGAATGTATTTTTTTATTATAATATAATATGATATAACCCAAAAGAAACGCTTACTGTTAATAGTAGTTTCAAAAGACGCCCACAAATCACTACTATAACCAAATCCGTCGACTAAGGCACGATAACATCAAGTCGTAGTGCCACATCATCATGTGAGCTACGAATAACATTGCACAAAGTGTCGCGTCTACAATTCTATTGCTAGTCTAGGTCTGGACCGACGCCGGCCTGTCGCAATCAATATTATGTTTATTGCTTGTGCACTTTTGTAGCTATATTGCAGATCTTTTTTCTAGTCAGTTTTTGAACGAAGAGGATTAAAGATTTTTTTTATGGAACCTGGCATACCAACTCGCGCCATTTTGACTTTTTTTTTTAAATTGCGGCCACGAATGAAACCTATACAAATCGATAGCTGACATGAATGCAAACGGAAATTATAATAGGACCAAACCTCGTAAAGCGTGACGTTTCGGAGATAATAACATTCAAAGTTTGATCACGTGACATCCATATTTTTTTGAACTTGCATCTTGTTGCATAGAAGTTGGTTACTTTAACTTTGCAGAGTGATTATTTCTAACATAATAAGCAACAAGATATCGGCAAGTTTACAACATGCGGCAAGTTAGCAACGCGTGAAGTAGCGTAGCGTATTTACCTAATTTTGACAGTTCCTACGAAAAAGAGAGCGCGCGACGACATTGCCAAATCGCTTGCCTATGCCCACGTATGTGCATCCCTTTCCTTAAGTCATTAAGGAAAGGGATGCACATTTACTCTAAAACACGTTTAGCAAGCATTTTTAATTTGGCGCACCTAATCAATTTCATCCTGTATATTAACGTCAGGTTGTGTACGTATGCCATAAAATCCCGTCAACACTACATACATATAAACTCACACCCTCTTCCCATGAGGGTAGGTAGAAACTGCAGGACGCCCCTGCTACGATCCTTACATATTCATTATGCTTCGTTTACGTTCATACATCTGCCGGTCTGTTCTGTAAAACTCTCACCGTGATAACGTAAGTGAACTGAGCTGTTATTAGTGCGAACTTTAATATCTCGGAAACGTAACACTACGGGGTTTGGTCTTATGTTTTCTGTTTGCATTGATGTCAGCAATCGATTTATATGTATCATGCGTGGCCGCCATTTTGAAAAAAAAAAACGATCAAAACGGCGCGACAGTAGGTCCGCTACTGATCTTCAAAGCCCTTTCACGTGGAAGGAGTCGTGGGCAGAAGCTAGTGAGCTTATAAAGACGCCTCCGTGTCGCTGTGTGGCAATCAACGCTATATTTTATAGCACTACGCTATAGCGCCTCGGAATTAGAACATTATGTCACGAGAGCTCGCGCGCCACGCGTCCAAATGATGTATCGATTGCCAATCACCTTTGAGTCTCTAATCGTTCATCGTTTGTCTAGCTTTGTGGTGGTCGGCTTCCAGGCTGACTAGAGGCGAATGAATGTCAGGAGTTTTACTTGGAGATATTGCCATGAACCGGAACCGTACTGCATCAATGCCGTAAGCAACGTAAATGTCTCATTTGTTGCTATCCCAGAAACAACACTGAGAGGTGTCATGAGCCTGTAATTACACCGGCGCGGCGCGGCGGCCGTACGCCCCGAACGACCAACAACTCACAAAGAGCTCTTCTATCCTGGGTTTGAAATATCCTTTCCAAAAACGTAAACAAATCTGTGCTTTTGAAAAAACTACTTTAATATTCACCGCATAAAGTTCAGTTTACACTACAACTTAAAAAATAAAAATGACCATTGCAATAGTACTAGTATTCTAAAATCAACTTATTTTGCTTGCTAAACTTTATATTTATTTAAGTGGAAATAACATCAAATTGGAAACAGTGGAACTATGATGACTTTTTCAAAAGTACCTACTAGTTATTCTAAAATCAACTTACATTACACAAACAAAAAGTTGATATTCGTTTAAGTGGAGAAATAACATCCATTTGAAACTGTCTTGAGCAGACTTAAGCTATGTAAATTGTATTGTCAAATAGTGGTATGTACTTACTTAAAAGATCGTCACGTAATCTAGCTCAGCACTCTTCTTGAAATCATGCACAACACTGCAACAAAAGAGAAGATATCATTAGTCATTTAGCCGCACGGGTCGATCGATCAGGCTAAGCTACGCTTGCCGCGGTTGGTCGGGTGACCATCTTTACATACCATGACCCCTCCGCGTCTCGGAAAGCACGTTAAGCCGTTGGTCCCGGCTGTCAATCGTGGATCTTTTACAGTCGTTACAGGTCGTCAAAAGCCAGAAAATCTGACAACCAGTCTTACCAAGGGGTATCGTATTACCCAGCAATTGGGTTGTGGAGGTCAGATAGGCAGTCGCCCCATGTAAAATACTGGTATTCAGCTGCATCCGGTTAGACTGGAAGCCGACCCCAACATAGTTGGGAAGGGCAGATGACATAACAACGCATAATGAACTTATAATGTTCCCACTGCTGGGACACAGGTCTCCTCTCTGTGAGAGGGTTGGGCCATATTCTACCACGCGGGCACAGAGCGGGAGGTAGATAACACGTCTCTGAATTTTTGGTTCTAGGACATGCCAGTTTCCTCACGACGTTTTCCATCACCGTTTTGAGAGCAGTGGTGATGAAATAATTTACAACCAAAGCGCCAGTCTGGGTACGAACCTACGACCTACAACTCGTAACTCGCAGCCGTTAACACTAGGCCACCTACATTAGTAAGTAATTTATTAACGGGTTCCGACGCAGTAAACGAGCCACGATGTTTTATTGTGACGACGGCTTCTCGTATTTTTAGCTTGTAACGAATGAATCAGTGCTTAAAACAAAGTAATTAGCAAATCAATTAAGTGCTATATCGAGACGTGGCAATTAGTAACTACTGACGCTTAGAGAAACGTCACCGATTTCTCCAAAGACGTGACCAACTATCGCAAAACACTCATTACATTGAGCAGTTGGTGTCATCACCACTGCAGGGCCTAGTGCACTAAGAATGAATGAAACAAATAGAATGATGAATGTGAGTTACGTGTCAACAATCGCATTTTACCTATTATTGATAGCTATACCTGTTTAAGTTTTTTCTTTTGTTTTCTTTCGCTTCTTTCTAGTTAACCTAGCTTTATCAATGCCGTGAAACTCTTTTATTGGCTTAACTGATAATTGTCACCATCTCGCTATCACGGAGCAGTGTATGCAGACTAAGATGCTGTAACTTTGTTGCAACTGCAGTGAGCTGTTCATTGATAGTGGGGTGAACATTCATAACTCATGTAAATTAATTATAAGCTGTTGAGTTTCCAAATAAATAAATAAGACCACTCAATGATTCCTTACTTCGAAACCACGTCAACTCCTTAGTCACGCCAATTTCGCGTTCATTTCGCGCGGTTTCGTAAATTGTGTCATAGAGAATACAGCCCCTGGAGGGGCTCGTGGCTAAATGATAACAGCCGCACGGTTGGATGGAAGGTTAGGCTACGGTTGCCGCGGTCGGCTCATGGATATTGAGACCCCTCCGTGCCTCAGAAAGCACGTTAAGCCGTTGGTCCCGGCTGTCATTCGTAATTCTTTGTCAGTCGTTACGGGTACTCAGGAGCCGAAAAGTCTGACAACCAGCCTTTTCGCGTGGTATAGTTTTACCCAGTAACTATAGGTATAGTGTTAAACAGTTTGACGACACGGTTGGCGCAGTGGCTGAGCGATCGACTGCTGCGCTGCGTGTCGCGGGTTCGATTCCCGCACGGAACAAATATTTGTATTGCCTACAGGTAGTTGTTCCGGGTTCGGCTGTTTGTGTATGTGAGTTTAAATGTTTGTAAACGCACCCACGATACAGGAGTAATTCCTAGTGTGGGGGCAACGTTTTCTTATAAAAAAAAACGGGGTTGTGGAGGTCAGAGAGGCAGTCTCTCCATGTAGAATACTGGTATTCAGCTGCATCTAACCGACTGTAAGCCGACCCTAACATAGTTGGGGAAGGATAGGCAAATTGATTGCTATCAAAGTGGTGGAGGAAAATGGAAAACACCCTTGGGCCCTATTTTTTTTTGACGTGTAACTGTGTTTTTACAAACCTACTTACAGAAATAAAATAATTTATCATTATGACCCACAATTTTAACATGATGACATTCAATAATATCAATTCAAAATATTTTGTTTCACATAAACCTACATGGGCACTTTTGAAACGTCAGAACCTAGGTGCACGGTTCCAATTGGTCGTTTCTTATTGAGAAGAGCCGGCAAGAAACTCCACGGTTACTCTTTGAAAAATAATTGGCTTTTACAATGGTTTCAAATCACAGTGCTCACAGGTATGGGGGGTTAGTGTAGGCCTGTCAACAAGTACCAGGTACTTTAAAAAATATAAAAGGATTGCAGCCCTGAGTATTTGGTATAAATTTCAACTTGATAACTCCACGCTTTCCTGAGAAAAAGGGTCTTGACAGACGGACGGACAGACAGACGGACAACGAAGTGATCTTATAAGGGTTCCGTTTTTCCTTCTGAGGTACGGAACCCTAAAAATGGTCTACGAATCTTGTCTACAAGGCCTACAACGTTCTCACATTCACAAAATATAAAATGTTCACTCTTCTTGTAACTAACATTTCCTATCTACCGCCAAACTCCAACATATTATAAAATACACGTTTATCTCGGACAACATGACCAAAGCAATAACAACGGCCCCATTGTATATAACACAACACATAACGACAACATATATTTGCTATGTTCTGTACAAGGCTAAACGAATTACATTAGAACGATTTTGTGTTCATTTACATAACATCACGCCTGCATTGCCCGAAGAGAAAGGCAGAGATGTCCCATATAATAGGGCCGAGCAAAGTGGTGAAGGAAAACATCGAGAGGTAACCGGCGTAGCGTTTATAGCACACTCCCTCGATATCCGTGGCCCACTCCCTCTCGCAGACGAGACACGCGGGCCCAGTGCGGGTTGGTAGATGTCACATGTCTTCGAATTGATTCTAGGACATGCCGGTTTCCTCACGATGTTTTCCGTCACCGTTGAGAGCAGTGGTGATGAAATAATTTATACAAAGTTAAGCCCCTGTGTATTCTAGGCGTCATATTGACACGCCACGCTGCGCTCCAAATCACAGATTACAGACGTTGCTCCAGAAGCCGCTAAGCTGAAGTGACGTGGCCAACCCATTCCGGGTTGGCCACGTCTGCCGTATGCCCAATGAGCTGTGGGCCAAAATAACCACTACGTGGAGCCCTGACACGGCTAGAAGGCGTAGAACACGACGGGACGAGTTAGAGAAAACAAACGACCAGTGGTGCAATTTAGCCCTGGATCGAAAGAGCTGGAAGTCATGGGGAGAGGACTTTGCCCAGCAGTGGGATAATGCAGGCTAACAGTAACAGTAAAGCGCCTGTCTGAGTTAGAACTTACGACCTACAACTTGGTAAGTATCGGACTTGTGGCTAAGTAATAACAGCCGCATGGGTCGATCGATCAGGTTACGCTACGCTTGCCGCGGTTGGTCCATGGATGGGTGACCATCTTTACATCTGACAACATGGTTGGTTGCTGCCAAATTTTACCAAGTTAATTAGCAAGGTGTCTGACCGCCGTCAACGGGGGTCAACCTCCTAAACACCCAATCTATGCCAAAACGTGCAACAAAGGCGTATCGAAGCCACAACACACTGTTGTCATTACACCCGTTTCAAGGTCCAATTAAAACTACAATAATGAGTAATGATGACTCATTGGCCCGAACTTTTTGCACCGAAGTCATCCGTTCTGCTCTGAATGCTCTCGTGACGTCAGGGCTCAGCCGAACCGTGACGCGATCGGCACACTTCGCCAACAATCGGACGTTGTCGGGCTGCGCTTGCGATTGTTATCGTACGGCTTTTTTATTGTAGTTCACAAGATGCGTTTCTTTGAATTTTGTGTGTATGTACTTATTTTTGGGTGATTGTTTTTTTTTTTTTTCGTGTCTTGCCTTGGTCAGTCCGCAAGGTGGCCAACACGCACTGGGCCCGCATATTACAGCCCACTCCATCTCACCGAGAGGAGCCCTGTCTCAGCAGTGGGAACATTATAGCAGATTATGCTTGTGCTACCTGGTCGGGATGCCTACTGCCTCATCATCATTTGCCTGCCTGTTCCCAACTATGTTGGAGTCGGCTTCCAGTCTAACCGGATGCAGCTGAATACCAGTATTTTACATGGAGCGACCAAAACCCAGTTGGTATGACTGGTTGTCAGACTTTCGGACTTCTGACGACCTGTAACGACAGTCAAAGATCCACGAATGACAGCCGGGACTAACGGCTTAACATGCTTTCCGAGGCACGGAGGGGTCTTGGTATGTAATGAAGGTCACCCATCCACGGACCAACCGCGGCAAGCGTAGCTTAACCAGATCGATCGACCCGTGCGCTGTTATTACTTAGCCACAAGGCCCTATTGGGTGTCTATAACTCTTTCATAGCTCCAGTATATAAATAGAACTGAAATGGATTACAAGGTCGTCTCTATATGGTGTAGCAGATATTGAGTCAGAGAATATTAACGGTCAGCGGCCATTACTTTTATGATATCATTGGCTGTAGCCAGCGAGTTTGCCCTGGTAACATCTAGCGAATTTTTCAACGCATTGGGGTTCAGAATCCATGGTAACAGGTTTCGCGTCGATGTCCCTGCCACCCTGATATATTATAATTGTTTGCTTTGTTTGAACGCGCTAATCTCTGGAACTACCAGTCGGATCATTTTTTTTTTAATTTGACAGCCCAATTCTTAAGAAATATTACAGGAAATTGAACATCACGCTACGACCATTAGGAGCTGAGCAAAAACAAAAAAGAACGCTGAGCGAAAACGCAGTAATAGCGCCAGTGATGCGATGCGACGCGCCGGGTCGTGAGACGAGTTTTATAAAATGTGACCGTTATATTAGTGCGTAAATTATGTATCTTACGACTTCCATGCGAACGAATTCGCAGGCAGAAGCTAGTGTATAATAAATAATTGTAAAATGACTGTAGGTACATAGAATTCCTGTGAACTGAGCTAGAGTATCTTATCTATGGAACTCGTACAAAACAAAAGAAAGCTGCACTAGAACACGAAACGTAACGAAAAACATTCACAACTGATAAATAAAGTAATTGATAATGTTGTAGGGTGGACCACCCTGTTGTCGGACACGCAATTATTTATTTACTAGCTTTTGCCAGCGTCTTCGCCCGCGTGGACTTTAGAAATTATCCCATGGGAACGTACCTCCAGGATGAAAAGTATCCTATGTGTTAACCAAGGTTATAAACTATATGTGTGCCAAATTTCATCTAAATCCGGTCAGTAGTTTTTGCGTGAAAGGGTAACAAACTTCCATCCATCCTCACAAACTTTCGCGTTTATAATATTAGTAGGATTTAAAACATCAGTACTATACCAAGCGAGACTATTTACACACGTCATAAGAGTTAATGCCATTCGATTGCAGAAGAGAGAAGATTGATACATGCCTATTTTTAACTTTTTTTTTTCAAATCAAATTAACAAAAATAATATTAATACATCTCATGAACAGAACACTGTGTTAATTCATGATTTTTTCTTTTGAATGTCTTGGGAACGAACTTTACCGCCCTTTAAAAGGACAAATAGAAACATAAATAACTTATAATGGGCTATTCGGAAAGATTTGTTATACAATCTTGTCTGGAGCGCAGTGGAAGTCTGCGAGGCGTACTATTACTTTGCAAAAACATACATATTTTACATGTCGTCTGTGACTTAATTGAAAACAATTGCTTGCTAGCTAAAAGCACTACATAATATACTTCTGCTTTTCCCCTTCGGGGCTTACAAGCGTAATATTATGTGTAATGCTTGCTTATGGTACTTACAGTTACCCACATGAAACTAAACTATGATGTATATAATAATTGTATTATAAATTATAATAGCTGCGCCCCGCGGTTTCACTCGCATTAGTTTCGATCCTGTGGGAATTTCAGGATTAAAATTTTCGTATGTCCCAATCTAGATCATGGACTACCCATGTGCCAAATTTCATTCAAATCCGTTCATCCGTTTTAGCATGAAAAACCATACAAAAAATCAAATCTTTTCTCTTTAAAATATTAGTTTACATTTAGATTATGAAGACCAAGTTGACAGTGCATTTTAGATTGCCTGTCATCTGCATACGGGCCGGATAAAATCACAAATCTGCGAGCATGCCGACAAGCGACAACCGGTGCACCCACCCTCCAATAAGTCACTATCTACAAGTGATTCGGTATCTTATCTCGGAGTGTCCGCTCCACTTCGGAGTTATTTTCTTTGAGAACTGCTGATAATTGAGTTTCAAAGAATCACTCAAGTATTTTGTACATTATGTCATCGTGGAATCGTGTTGAAATACTTAGGTTTTTGAAATTATGATTTAAACTCAACATGGCGATTAAAATGTCATGTCATGATAAGAAATTTCACGCGGACGAAGTTATGAGCAGCGGCTAGTGTTAATATTAAAACAAGCAGCCCGAAGTTGGAAGGCTACCCATACATAATCAGTACATTATGTATAATGTTCCCACTGCTGGGACACACAGGCCTCCCCTCAGTAAGAAGGAGTGGGCCGTAATCGACCACGCGGGCCCAGTGCGGGTTGGTAGATGTCACATGCCTTAAAATGTTTGGTTCTAGAACATGCCGGTTTCCTCACGATGTTTTCCTTCACCGTTTTGATAGCAGTGGTGATGCAATAATTTACGCAAAGTAAAGCGCCTGTCTGGGTTCGAACCTACCTACGACTCGGTAAGTCGCGACCGTTAACACTGGGCTGCCACAGCTCAAGCTACCCATGTCTCGCAAGCCAGATGCTCCAGTAATATGACATAACACATAACTGATCAATCAAAACTGTCAGGCATCCATTCAGTACAATTTGTCAATAAATACTGAGCGACAGTCGTCCTCAGTCGTTATCGCGGGTGACCTGAAGGTCAAATTCTTATAAATCATCGTTGACGAAGGGAATCAATTGATACTTTATATTAATTATTTTCGTACGTTACTTTTTCTGGCTGAATGTCACACAGAATATTCTGGCTGAGAGTGAGAATCACACAGAAAAATTATCTATCGTGAATCACTGACTGCCGGCAAGGGAAACCTGCAGCCCGATTGCGTACCACACTACCAATCACAATCTGAATCCTTTTGAAGGATATTGCTAATACGTTGCTTCATATGTTCGAAAAACCCCAACATGGGAAGAGTCTAGGCAGTTGATTTTGTGTTCCATTTCGATCCTTCCCCGATTATCCGTCGTCCTATCGCGCTCACAAATAGCAGCTCAAATGCCCACATACCTAGGGCACTCGCCATGACATAGCTCGAGGAATGGCTCTCAATTGACCACAGGGTCACTGCCATTAGGATTGCCGGATCACATTCGGAGATACCGTCATTTTGTGCGTCTGGTATCTAGAGATGATATGTATAATGTTTAGACGGACTGTGTTATACGTTATTGAGCCAACAATTTTTCGAGCATAAGAAGCAATGGATCAGCAACATCCATCAAAATGATTCAGATTGTGATTTGTATTACGCAATAAGTGTGCTGATCAAACATCATCTAAATCGCTCCAAAACTTTACTTTTAAAACGTTTCAAATAGTCTCTCTTACCCTTTACGAAGTTGCAGCCGCTAAACTCGTAGAACAGCCATTATATCATCCTGAGGGAACCCCATACATTACATGGAGTTTATAAATAGCTGGCGTTATGTAGGTAACCGAGTTCACTGTTGTTGTAACCGGAATTTGTATGTTCACGCTTTTGGGAAGCAGGAAGGCAGGGATAGAGATTAGATGTGTAGCTACAGTTTTAATGAGCAAAAACATTCATACTTTTAAATCCTGAAAGTAGTTTGTTCATAATTGTCTACAGAATCAATTTCAGTAAATTTTAAAATTGTTTTTTTTTCTGACACTCCATAGCAAGTTTAGACGTGATTAAAATTTACATGGCACTACATGGTTACTAAAAATACGTTTAAGTCAGGCTGACTAATTTGAAAGGACTATTTCTTGACAGGCCAATTTTTTTATCACGTCTAAACTGTCTATGGAGTTTCTTTATTTGACAGGACTAAACTAATATTTATCTTCTGTCCTTTTCTTAATGAAATGGAAAGAAACAGATGCACTGAACTTCATTTTAGTTTACGTTTGTGAACAAGGGAATCGGCGCCATTGAATTGTTGTATATAATTAAGTTTTTCTAACTGAACAGACAGCTGTGCTGCTGGACAGTTTGTGGCGCCACTTCTTGTTCCCAGCACCAGGAGGTGGTGAAGGAGGGCGTGCCGGGGGACGGTTTTATGTCATTTTGACGTTCACGGGTAGATTGTCAGCCTAGTTTGAGTACATGACTTATGAGTTTGATATTAGGTATTACTCGATTCATTATAGTTTGATTCATAATGTTAAAGATAAGATTTATTTTATAAACTCAATATGAATTGCTTATAAATGATAACGGGCTCATTACAGGAAAGTCAAAATGATTTCTCTGATAAGCATTTGTGTCGATTTTACTAAAATTTCCGTTCGTCTCGTTGGCTCAGTGATCGCAAGAGCGCTGATCTTGGGGCATTGGGTTCATCTCCAGCACCCTTATAGCGGAACCCACTATTAATCACAATCTGAATCATTTTAAAGGATATGGCTAATCCATTGCTCCATGTATTTGAAAAAATTGTCTGCTCAACAACGTAAATAACGCAATGAATGTTGAACTGTTAAAATGAAAGCCATTGCTATTGTTAATCATCTGCCTGCCTGTTCCCAACTATGTTGGGGTCGGCTTCCAGTCTAACCGGATGCAGCTGAATACAGTATTTTACATGGAGCGACTGCCTATCTGATCTCCACAATCCAGTTACGGGGTAATACGATACCCCTTGGTAAGACTGGTTGTCAGACTTTCGAGCTTCTGACAACCCGTAACGACTGTCAAAGATCCGCGAATGACAGCCGGGACCAACACCTTAACGTGCTTTCTGAGACACGGACGACTCTTGGTATGTAAAGATGGTCACCCATCCACAGACCAACCGCGGCAACAGTAGCTTAACCTGATAGATCGATCCGTGCGACTGTTATTACTTAGGCACAAGCCCCTCAATTTAGCCCATTGCCACAGTTAGTGTGTTACGCAATTACCCCGCGAGTTTAAATACATGCCTTTTAAAAACGGCAGTTACCGAATCCTTTTTGAAATCTAGCTGTACAAAAAAACTAGTTTCACATCTAACTATACTACAGTAAGTCTTATTAAGGATACAAGAGACTCGCCGGTTACTTTTTTTACATGAACTAAAACCGGTATCCGAAATCCTGGCTTGAGCGAGACAGATGTAGTTTTTGATGAGAGTGAGAGAGAAGGAAGATTTGGCCGTTGGTGCATTGTGTCTCCTTGATTTGAGATAGCATTTTGGACATGAGACTCTTGAAAAAACTTTTTAATAACTAACGAAAAATTTGAACACATGGGTTGAGAATCATGTACTGAATTCATGGTTTCAGTTTACGCACTGGTTAAAAATGTATCCTGTATATCCTTCAAAATGATTCAAATTGTGATTGATAGCGAGTTACGCGATTAGGGTGCCGATAAAGTGGGGTTACCTTGATGGACCGGCAGTAACCATGCTCCACCTCCTATCCTGCCCTCTGTGCCTCAAACCATGCAGTCAAAGTGACCTCTGCGCTGCCACCAACGACGCCGTGGAAGTGGCAATACAGTCTTGGGAAAACAGAATTTAAAATACAGTCGTGCAGCAACACGAAGAAGGGTGCTGGTCGTGGAGCTCCTGCGCACTCGTCGAAGTACAGTCTGTTTGTTGTGTCAGTTTGTTAATTTTTATGGTTCCGTACCCAAAGGGTAAAAACGGGACCCTATTACTAAGACTTCGCTGTCTGTCTGTCCGTCTGTCCATCCGTCTGTGTGTCACCAGGCTGTATCTCAAGAACCGCGATAGCTAGACAGTTGAAATTTTCACAAATTATGTATTTCTGTTGCCGCTATAACAAAAAATACTAAAAACAAAATAAAATAAATATTCAAGGGGGGCCCCCATACAACAGACGTGATTTTTATAGATAATGGTACGGGACCCTTAGTGCGCGAGTCCGACTCGCACTTGGCCGGTTTTTGTGTTGTGTTGTTTTTCTGCGTCGTTGCCGCAAATAAACGTTTTTTTTTGTTAGGAGGGAACGCGGTCTAGTCATTAGCTTTCATTCCATACTAAGCTAGCGTTTATTACTTACTCAATCATTTTTAAAGATAGTGCTAATCCATTGCTTCATATGTACGAAAAATGTGTCTGCTTAACAACGTAAATAACGCAATGAATGTTTTTGAACTGTCAAAATGAAAGCCATTGCTTCTGATAGTGTACACAATTACCACGCTGATCCCACCATCGCCATTTTACTACCGGACCGCCAGACGTACTGCAGCGTACCATCCACACTAGGTTGATATCCCGACCAGTCCTACTCAGCGCTTCTCCTCCACGTCTATTAGGCTCACAGCCAAAGTGTGGAACTCTCTGCCGGCGTCTGTGGTCCCTTCCACATGTAACCCGTCTGCCTTCAAAGCAAGAGTGAACAGGCATCTCTTTTGGGCAGGCTTGTACCATAATAGACCTCATCCATCGCTCTCCATCAGGTGTGATTGAGGTCAACAGCAGGCCCTTTCAGTAATCTTCTGGTTCGCTGGCACGACTGTATTTTAATCATGTTTTCCCAAAACTGCCACTTCCACGGGCGATGTCGGTGGCAGCGCAGAGGTCACTTTGACTGCATGTTTTGGGAGTTCAGAGGGCAGGATAGGAGGTGGAGCATGGTTTGTGACAGCTCCACAATCACACACTGCTGCCGTTTCGTAATCCTACTAATATTATAAACGTGAAAGTTTGTATGGATGGTGGATGTTTGTTACTCTTTCACGCAAAAACTACTGAACGGATTTGGATGTAATTTGGCACACAGATGGTTTATAACCATGACTAACATATAGGATACTGTTTATCCCGATATTCCCACGGGATCGAAACTTATGCGGGTGAAATGGCGGGGCGCAGCTAGTTCAGTAATAAAACAAGTAACACCAAGTAAAGAAGAGTCACAACTCACGAGTCTCCTTTGCCTACCCTCTTCTAAACAATATTTTTTGCAACATGACTGGCCGTTAAGCAAGAAAGCTAAAAGTTCAACGATATTGATATGAAACCCGTTTTGTTTAAGGCTCGTTCACCACTGAGAGCTATCTATTAGTCATGCTTTAAGATATGTCAAGATAGCAATTTTTTTTATACATGATACTAAGATAGAGCTCGGAGGAGTTCGTGGCTAAGTAATAACTGCTAACGTTTGCCGCGGTCGGTCCGTCGATGGGTGACCATATTTATATACCGAAACCCCTCCGTGCCTCGGAAAGCACATTCAGCCCTTGGTCCCGGCTGCAATTCTTGGATCTTTGAAAGTCGTTACGGGTCGTCAGAAGCCCGAAAGTCTGACAACCAGTCTTACCAAGGGGTATCGTGTTACCCAGTAACTGGGTTGTAGCAGTCGCTCCATGTAAAATACTGGTATTCAGCTGCATCCGGTTAGTCTGGAAGCCGACCACAACATAGTTGGGAAATGGCTAGGCAGGTTGATTGACTATGATAATTGATAGTGCTTCCACGTACAGTGACCGTGTCTTATTATTATGACACATTGAGCTTTAGAAAGAGACACAGGCATGAGTGACAGAGACGGCGCTCTACAAAGCTTTTTCTAAAACTCGAAGTATGATTCCTTCAAAATTAATTCAAATTGTGATTCAGTTTGTGGGGACAGCTTTCAAGATTAGATAACCATTCTGCCAACATTTTAGACAAATTTAGCAAAACATTAAACAAGTTATATGTAAGAGCTAACAGAAAAGTATTTGTATAACAGACGGACCTCAATCTAAGGCACGCTCTCCACTAACAGCTATTTACTAGCTACGCCTCACGGTATCACCCACATAGCTCTCGATCCCGTGAGAATATCGGGATTAAAAGTATCCTATGTCCTAATCCAGGTCATGGTCTACCCGTGTGCGAAATTTTATCCAAATCCGATGCCGTTTTAACAAAAAAAGATACAAATTCAAATGTTCGAAAAAATTGTCTGCTCAACATTGTAAATAACGCAATGAATGTTGTTGAACTGTCAAAATGAAAGCCATTGATACTGTTCGAGTGTTACGCAATCACTCCGGTGATTCGAACAAATTAGGCATGAATTGTTTACAAAATAAATATGAAATACTATCAATGTGACAGATAACCTATCAAACTACGCTCAACGAGCAACAACAAGTTATTTAAATTGGTGTTTTATATCCTAAAGAATTCTAGACGAGTTTACATATATGTATACTGCCACTGCTTCGTAAAAAATGATTTTTTTCCTGCCGAAAAACATCCACTGCTGGACATAGGCCCAATCCCAGGAACCAAGAATCGGATTAAAAAAATCTTTTTGCATTTTTTAGCCCAATTCTTGAGAAAGGTTATAGGCTACTTAACACCACACTACGACCCTTGTTGGGTGCCGCAGAAAGAACGCTAAGCCAAAACGATGTAACAGCGTGGGCGGGCGATGCGATGCGATGCGACGGAGGGGGACGAGAGAACAATAATGTCATGCGGACAAAGTCGCGGCCAGACGCAAGTCGTAAATAAATTCAGAAGCTAGAAATAATTCTGGGACTTTCATCCTAATTTATGGACACAAGCAAATAGTCTTAAATATTTTTTATCGGACCTCTCGCTGACACTTACCACCGTTATTTAGCAGTGTTGTGGGTAATTGTTATTGTTGCTGATATTATATTCCTAACTTCGCGTTTGTGGCTCTAGTACAGCCAACAATGGACCAATCTCTTCAGTCATCAAAGTTTTCTCACAAAACCATAGCTTCACCACCAACATATCGTCGCATGCGCAGCCCCCAATCTTTACAGAACCGGTACGGCGTGTCTCCGTCAAACCGACTCTATAGGAGCTTACTTGCGCAACGGTACTTATTACGAGTTGAGTAAGAATTAAATTCGCCAGACGGCGATAGGAATAGAACCTGTGACCTTTCGTGGCGTAACTTGGGAGTTGTATTTGTGGGTAATGGTGGATAAATGTGTAGCTTCTCTCTCAGCAGTAGCGGTTAAGTCCACTAGACTAACGAGCCAGTCTTTAAATTACGTATATTTAAAACTACACATTACTAAGTTTAGAATCATTGGTTAACGATTGAAAATCACTGTGAAAATAGATAGGGCACGCAGTGATGCTCCGGACAAGGGGAAACTATTATATTATAAATATACATTCTGTGTCGAAACAATGGTGACTAAGCGGTTTATTACTTTACACTGTTAAAAGCTAGTCTATTGGTACTGTATGACTTAGGGCTGATTTTTCAATCGACAGACAATTTTTATTCGTGAAATAAAACTGACGTCTCGACTGATTTTGTATGGAAGAACTGTCAAAAATTCAAAATTATTCCTCGGATAAAATTATCTGGCGTTGGAAAAATCATCCCTTAACATCCTAAGTCTAGGGGACATGTCTTCGTCAGCGGTTGGTTGTTGCCAAAACCTCAAGTCACAGATTTGTCTTGCGTATGGTCTTTATCGAGACTTTAGGTCGTTTCGAACAGACAGGCCCTTTACTTTGAGTAAATTATTCTATCACCACTGCTCTCAAGACCGTGAAGGACTTGCCGGTTTCCTCACGATGTTTGTGAGGAAACCGTGGACAATGTTGTGGGTTACAAGTTTGTTAAATCTTAGTTTAAGTATTTCTCTGTATTTTGTAGTATGTAACTGTTTTTTGTCCCTAACAAATAACGTCCTCACAGGCCTCCTCTCTGTGAGAGGGAGTTGTTATATAGCTCCTTGTGTAACAGTTCGTCTCGGGAAGTAGCAACACCTAAATTTCAGCCGGAAATCAGTTAAGCCGTGCGCCAATTCAAAGAGGAAGGCACATGTTTTCAATTATAACCAAACGAAAACTTTCAAAAAACCTCACCTGCACTCCAGAAAAAAAAAATCATAACAAAAACCCACGTTTTTAATGAACCCGGCTCAGTTTGGTAGAATGCAACACGTAAACACACTCGATGACTAGAGCAGCGCCGTTTCCGCGGCGGGCTGGCAACGCGCCAATGACGTCACCGGCGTATGCGCTGCGCAGCCTAGCTTATTCACATCTGTGAAACTACTACTTTAAATGAATCGAAACGTTTTAAGAGGAGCTAGTGAACTTTGAAGAGTTTTGGACTTAGCTAGACAGTGTTTTGTTTTTGCAATAACTATTATAGTAAACGAAGTGTATTGAACTGACATAAGCTACCGACATCTGACATCGTGGTAGGTCCAGGCGCAGATGGCGGTACGAGCTTGACTCCTACCGAAAGGACTGGCACTCACTAAAGACAGAATTGTGTGGAAAAGGGAGAGGGAAGCCTTTGCCCTGCAGTGGGACAATATAGGCTAGTTAGATTAGATAGAGACGCTACCGAAAAGCGTATGTCAATCCTGTTTGTAGGAATATGAAACGCTTTGAAAGCGATAGCCTCTTGTCTAAGCCCTTTTTTTTTTTTTTTTTTGAGGATGAGAAATCATCAGGTGACCCCTCCCGCTCTGGGTGGAGCAGAAGGGAGTGTCAGACTCTTACTGACTAAAACCCACCCGTGTTCCTTCCTTAGCCCTTTATGTACCAGGGCAGCGGTAACTCTTTCGGACGATCCCGCTACCCTTGTCTAAGCCCTGAGGTCAAAATCTAACGCTTAACGGGTTAAAAACTTAATGACATCTGCACCCTAATTGCGTAACATACTATGAATCTGATTCATTTTGCTAATCAATTCCTTCATATATTCGAAAAATTTGTCACCTCAAAAACGTTAATAACGCAATGGATGTTGTGGAACTGTCAAAAGAAACCCATTGCTATATGATAGTGTGTTACACAATTACCCCGCTGGTGATTCATCACCTTAGCCTACAGCAGTCCAGTGCTGGGCGTATATCTCTCTCAAGTTGCGTCACAACGTCCAGTTCTCGGCCTTCCATCTGTCCCAGGGTCCATCTAGCCGAGGGGCGTGGCACATACGCCATGTTGTTTAATAAAACATCCAAATATTAATATTTAAAGTGTCTTCAACTGACTGTACTAATAAAAAAATGGGCTTGTGATAAGCACAAACCCATTTTTTATACATACATATCTGATACATAGACACGCATAATGTAAAGTGAGTATACCCGATTCAGCGTCACCGACCGGCTGGCGTCGAGTATACCCGATTCAGCGTCACCGACCGGCTGGAGTTGAGTATACCCGATTCAGCGTCACCGACCGGCTGGCGTCGAGTATACCCGATTCAGCGTCACCGACCGGCTGGAGTTGAGTATACCCGATTCAGCGTCACCGACTGGCTGGAGTTGAGTATACCCGATTCAGCGTCACCGACCGGCTGGAGTCGAGTATACCCGATTCAGCGTCACCGACCGGCTGGAGTCGAGTATACCCGATTCAGCGTCACCGACCCGATTCAGCGTCACCGACCCGATTCAGTTTCGTTCACTGTTCAGAAACAGCGCAGTGTAAAGAAGTTTTCACTTCAAAAATTGTAAAGTACAACGTGATTTTAAAATATCATCGTCGCAATGCACTTTCTAATATGATTGACTCATCTTTTGAACACTAAATCCGTGTGCTAAATGCAGATTCGAAAGCTAGATATAACACATTGTCTAGGAACAGTTTAAGGCGCGCCTATTGTCGTATATGGCTATATTTCTGCCTGCGTTTCAGCCTGGAACGCAGCCAAGAATACTATAAATGTCTAGACTTGTCAAATAAAAGTACACATGGAGTTATTCCATTAATAAATTGTTATTTCGTTTGAAATTTACTTCAGTATTTTCATTTTTCAGCTCCTGGGAGAAGTTTTTAACAACTTAAGCAACAAAATAGCTTCGATTATTTAGCAGCGGAGAAGTAGCAAACTCACTTTTGTACTTTAAGTATCTACTAATAATAAAGCTGAAGAGTTTACTTGTTTTTTTGTTTGTTTGAACGCGCTGTCGTGACTGGTGGGGGTCGTGGGTTCGATTCCCAGTTCGGACAGAGTTATTGGTGGGTTCTTCCATTATTCCTTAGTAACAGCCCACAGTTTAGAAGTTGGCGGTGTGATAGCCTCGTGTCTCGGAAAGCACGTTATGCCGTTGGTCCTGCGCCTGGTCTCTCTCCAGTCGTGTCTGATGGCCGTCCCATCGGACTATGAGAGTGAGAGGAGAGAAAGTGCATCTGTGTTTGCGCACACACTCGTGCACTATAATATCTCTCCCGCGCCGAAGGCTGGTCTCCGCTAAGATTGCCTTGGCCGAAATTCGGCCTGGAGGACTATTATTACGACACTCTTTAAAAAATCGATGTGCCGTGTTGACGGTAGCGTACCGTACGTATTTACCGACAAGCAGTCGCGTGTTCCGGTTTGCAGGATACGGGCGCCGCCAACAGGAAGTACATGTGCATTTTCCTGTACCTGCTCGTCGATATGGCACCGTTGCACGTCCAAGTCCCCGATACGTTGCAGTTTTGCTGCTCGATTTATTGCTCTATTACATGGGACTTAAACATAACGGGCGAAATTGGCCTCGTATAGGACTTTCAGTTTCATTTTTCTTTTTTTTTAATATAATTTGTTAATTTTTAATTTTTGACTGTTTGCTGTTTTAGATCACAAATTAAACTAAACGTCGCAATAAATACTCTTTTTAGGGTTCCGTACCCAAGTGGTAAAAACGGGACCCTATTACTAAGACTCCACTGTCCGACTGTCTGTCTGTCACCAGGCTGTATCTCATGAACCGTGATTGCTAGACTGTTGAAATTTTCACAGATGATGTAGTTCTGTTGTTGCTATAACCACAAATACTAAAAACAGAATAAAATATTTAAGTGGGGGTCCCATACAACAAAATTTATTTTTTGCCTATTTTTGCTCGATATTAATAACGGCAACAGGTAGACGCTTGAAATATTCACAGAATATTAAGTTGTATATATTCACTTTTAAAATAAGTAGTAAATTAAAATAAAATATTTTTTTACGGGGGGCTCCCATACAACAGACGCACGCACTTCGTACTCGTGCACGAAGAGTTCCGTACCATTATCTACATAATGGCACGGAACCCTTCGTGCGCGAGTCCGACTCGCACTTGGCCTGTTTTTTCATATTATAATTACAAATTTTTTACTGTGTTTAGTTTAATTCGTGATCTTCCTGTACGAGTCGTAATAAATACTTTTTCTTTCTTTCTTTCTTTCGAGTACCATCAACAACTCAAGTCTTACAACTCAGCACCCAAGAGCTACAAAAAACAAAAACCTCACGCACTTTTTTGCTAATTTTTTTTCCGGCCATTGTTCGCCAACCATTGTGAGAGATTCGAGTCTAAGTCTAACCTGTCATTAGAGTGACATGCGTTACAGTTGAAGGTCAGTGACTTTAGTTTTTTTTTAACACTGACATTCAACATTTTTTATTTTTATTCCGAGTTGGGTTTAAAAATGACATGTTTATTTTTGGCGTTTCCTATAACTGTTTTGTATTTTCCCTATAACGGTTTGGCTTCCGGTCTCCAGAGTTCCAGATATGGCTGAGTTTCAAGGATAATTAGAACGTCTGGATTTTGCCCTAGATTATCGAAATAAGCTTATGTCCGTAGATGATACAGGGTAGCGGTCGAAGCTACGGATTTTGAGCTTCGGGAGTAAACCACAAAATCAAAAGTCATTAATCCAAATTAGGCTGAGACTCTGCACTTTTCGAACGTCAAAATTACAAAAGACAGTCCCCCAAAACGCCCGCCCTTCACCACTTCCTAGTACTTTCGCTGAGAAGAAGAATTGGCGCAACAAACTCCCCAGCAGCACAGCTATCTGAAGACGTATTCTCGTAATTTAAAACGTTCAAAATCTAGTCGCAGTCTCATCTCGGCAACAAACAAATGTCAAAAACTTGTCAAAATGTAGGGAAATTAGAGGAATTTTTGACAGGTTGAGACTGAGATTAGACTGTGAACGTTCTTAAAATTACGAGAATTGCCCCTCTGTTCAGTTAGAAAATACTTTTACGATTTTGGAATGTCTACGTCGTTCTCATAACACATGAAATCGTCAATCGTATCGAAACAAAACAATAAACTGGCGCCATTAAAGGGAATCGGCGCCATTGGCGGAAAAAATTGACAAGTGAATAGCGCGCGGTAATTCCCCTACTCAGTTCTAAGCAAGTACCTAAACGTATTCATTACTTGTAGGAATCCCCGAAAATGCATGTTTTCAAGCATGGACAATGTGTGGGTTGCCATATGTGTAAAAAAAGTAAATAATTACTGCTGACGTAATCACCATCTAGATCCCCCCACCCGCCCACGTCATCAAAAATAAGCAAAGCAAAGAAACCCCCGCCCCCCTATAGTGCTTACGTAATACTAGAACGGTCCCTAGCCACGCCAATATACCAACAAATACAATAAAAAGTAAAAACTCAACTAACTCCTCCTCGCGCGATGTCGAAACTTCAACGGGAAAGCATTTTGTTGTCGGCTAGTGTTACCGAAAACGGGTATACATCTCTTACATAATCTGCCTAGAATGTTCCCACTGCTGGGACATAGGCCTCCTCTCTGTGAGAGGGACTGGGCTGTAATCTACCACGCGGGCACAGTGCGAGTTGGTATTGTCACATTCTTCGAATGTTTGGTTCTAGGACATGCCGGTTTCCTCACGATGTTTTCCTTCATCGTTTTGAGAATAGTGGTGATGAATTTCCACCAAGTAAAGCGCCTGTCTGGGTTCGAACTACGACCTACAACTCGGTAATTCCCGGCCGTAACCACTGGGCCTCCACTGCTCAATTCTCATAGTAAACTTAAAATATTTCTCTCTACAAGATAGATGCATACCAATTTACCGCACGCCACACGCGCTGTTGCGTAGACATCGGACAAATTGTCGGACACATCGTTTGTCAAAACCGGTCCGTTTTGGACGGACGGTGCATGCATACTAACGGCTGGCGGGCGGGACCAGGCTTTGTTTTACCTTTTCGATATGCCGAGGCGGCGGATACATCCAACGAAACTTTTATGAGATAGTTGTCCGCTGTTCGAAATCTTTCGACAGTCGTCACGGGTAAGAAGAAGGCTTAGAAGCCCGAAAGTCTGACAACCAGTCTTGCCAAGGGGTATCGTAGTACCTAGTATCTCAGTTGTAGAGGTCAAATAGGCACTCCATGTAAAATACTGGTATTCGCTGCATCTGGTTAGACTAGAAGCCTACTACGCAGATGAATTTAAATCAAATCAAAATTAAGTCATTTGTTCAAACTAGGCTGAGAATCAACTTTTTGAACGTCAAAATTACATAAGATAGTCCCAAAGCTACGGATTTGTCGCGGTCGAAACTACGGATTTTGTGCTTAGGCAGTAGCCCACAAAATCAAAAGTCATTCATTCAAATTAGGCTGAGAATCAGCACTTTTCGATCGTTACAAAAGACAGACCCCCATAACACCCGCTCTTCGCCGCTTCAGCTGGGAAGAAGAAGTGGCGCAACAAACTCCCCAGCAGCACAGCTGTCTAAAGTGTTCGATGTTCAGCAAAAAATATTAATAAAACTGCCCAGATTAAGTGGAACTGGGCTGGACAATTCTGCCGCATCATGAACGAGCTGTGGGCTCAAAGAGTCCAGGATTGGTGTCATGGATCAGCGATACAGACCCGTGGCAGACCATTTTTATTGATATCGTTCTAATGTATTTAAAATTAATGGCTTCAGACGTTCAATTTATGTATCCCCTCGTATGTAAGGCAAGATTATTAAGTTCGGTAACAATAGAAAACGTAATACCGACCCATTAGTGACAGCTGAGCTCACATGGAGGTTATGGCGGGACGACTTGGATGTTTTCCTTGGCTTTTGCCCAGCAGTGGGACTGTATGGGACAGTTATGACGATAGAATTAAGATGATCAAGGATTTTAGAGTATTTACGCACAGGATGTGTCAGGCGTAAGTGCAAACTTGATAAAATGGTGGAGCTTGACGCAACGTAACGAGTTTTACGATAGCTGGCTATCGAAATGTTAAGATCATGGTTAACTAGCCTATCACGTTGCCAATGCTAGGACATAGGCCTCCTCTTTGTGAGAGGGAACGGGCCAATGCACCACGCGGGCACAGTGCGGGTTGGTAGATGTCACATGTCTTCGATCTTTCATTCTAGGACATCCCAATTTCCTCCACCGTTTTGAGAGCAGTGGTGATGAAATAAATAACCTACGATACGTAAGTCGGGGGGTGGGGGGTGCCGATGTCTGATGACGAGCCCTACAGGAACGCGCGGATGGAGGTGCGCGTTCGCTTTCCTACAGGGAAAAGCCGATCTTAACACTAAAATAAAAGTAAATACTGGTAATACTTGCACAGTATTTGTCTCTCTTTCCCATTTAGATATGTACGCTCTTAATCAGAACAAATTTAGAAAAATGGATATTGATTTACTATCTGGTCATCCTTAACGATGACTGCTTCTTGCTGACGTGATCTGATTGGTGACTACAGATTAAATCTGGACGGGGAGCGCTGTCTTGAGTTGGTTTGTGTGACTTTTCAGGATTATTTTTATTTTCTCACTGTCCATTTCTGTATACGTAATATGATTCCGTGTACAATAGTGTGGGTTGTGCGTTTGTTTACTATTATACCTTAGCTAACTATTAATGTTGTAACGCATAACTGTTTCCTGTCCCAAATAAATAAAGGTTGTCTTTAAAAGATCGCTCTCAGCAATAAGACCGCCCATTGTGTCGCCCTTTGTAAAATTTATATATTTCTTTATCTGTAACTTATATGGTGTAGATAATAAAGAGTTTATCCTAAAGTAGGGCTACCTCGACGGCACGCCAGTAGGATGTGATTGTGGAGCTATTTCGCAAACCATGCTCCACCTCCTATCCTGCCCTCTGTGTCCCAAAACATGCAGTCAAAGTGACCTCTGCGCTGCCACTGACGACGCCGTGGTAGTGGCAAAGTTTTGGGCCAACAAGATATAAAATTCAGTCAGCGACACGAAGACGAAAAACGCTATAATACAAATAATAAGGAAAAACTAAAATGTTATCAGCCTAGGGTCATTTAGGAACAGCCACATTTAGTCATGGCGATACGGGCAACAGAAAAAGGCTCAAACAACTTTAAATAATAAGTTATCAAGAAAGTTTTTTCACCGAGTCTACGCGATAGTTAGATAACGTACGTTATACACAACTATAGCCACTGATATGACCGAGGTGCAGCCTGATAAGCATTGTAACTCAAACCGCTACATGTCTGTGAATGACACCACTAGTAATTGTTTCTCGAAATACGGTTGGTACTATGACGTCACACCCGTATAACGCATTCTGATTTGACTGCCCCGTTGGTCTTGTGGTCGCTGAGCGTGGGGTCCTTTAGGAATTTCTTAGTAGTAACAGGCCGGAACGGACAAGTCGCGGGCAGAAGCTCGTATGTTATACAAAAGCAAGGTAAGTGAATGATTTAAAGAGAAATATCACACAATAGATTATGTATGAATCACATAATAATATTGTATGTGCAATAAATAAAATCGATATAATTTTGTATCTTATGAGTGTGTGTCGTAAATAATTAACCCACATACAGACATGCATGTAATTGGATACAGATTATGATTCATTATTGTTTTAGTCTAGAAAGTACTTTGCTGATTAGATAGTTATACAGGATGTATTTTATACAGGGTGGCAGAGACATCGACGTGCAACCTGTTACTAGGGATTCAGTACATGATTCTGAATCACCTGCGTCGAAATTTAGGTCGGTTATAAAAAAAAAATGCTGTCCGTACATTAGGACGCGTAGGTATCGCACTTTTCTACGCAACAGTAAATTTTTTTTTGATAACCGAACAAAAATTTCACCTCTAGAATCATGTGCTGAATTCATGGTTACAGTTAGCGCGTCGCTGTCGCCACCTTGTATATATATATCGGAAAAGAGTACTACTTTTCCACAATATGTGAATCATCACCTGCCTGCCTTTTCCCTACTATGTTGGGGTTAGCTTTCAGTCTAACCGGATGCAGCTGAATACCAGTATTTTACATGGAGCGACTGGCTATCTGACCACCACAACCCAGTTACTACAATATGATACCCCTTGGTAAGACTGGTTGTCACTTTCGGCTTCTGACCACTCGTTACGACTGTCAAAGATCCACGAATGACGGCCGGGATCAATGGCTTAACGTGCTTTCCGAGGCACGGAGGGGTCTTGGTATGTAAATGGTCACCCATCCACAGACCAACCGCGGCAAGCGTAGCTTAACCTGATCGACCAATCTGTTCGGCTGTTTTACTAATTACTTAGCCACAAGCCCCTTAGGGCCCTTTGCTTTCCAAAATCTGTCAATACAGCTAGCAATTACTCAAAAGAGTAAGGACAGTCTCTTATGAATGTTTGCCAGTAGCTTATAGTATGTTTTCACTGCTGGGGCACAGGCCTCCTTTCTATGAGAGGGAGTGGGGCCATAATCCACCACGCGGGCCCAGTGCGTGACGGTGGATACCCTGTATAATACTGAGTGCAATTCTAGTGTTTGTCCTGAACTAGAGCAGTACCATGTATTATTAATAATATTTATCATTATAACTACCTACTTACCTCTGTTAAATTAGGTCAATAAACTGAGGCTGATCAGTAGTACTTTGATGACATATCATTTGCTTGCACTTAGTCACTCTAAGGGAAAATGCAGTAAGTAATATTAAAAAGAAATTAATGTTGATTAAAAAAAAAAAAAATGTAATTCCTATTGTGTTAAGAAATTAGTTAGTTGGAGCAGTAATCAGCCTATAATGTTCCCACTGCCTCCTCTCTGTAAAAAGGAGTGGGCCGTAATACACCACGCGGGCTCAGTGCATGTCACAAGGTCGGTGGATGTCACATGTTTTAGAATTTTTGGTTCTATGACATGCCGGTTTGGTCACGATGTTTACCTTCACCGTTTTGAGAGCAGTGGTGATGAAATAATTTACCTGGCTGGGTTCTAATCAACGACATTAAACATTTTAAAAGAGTAATGGTGGAGTTTCTTGCCCATTCTTCTCCATACGAAAACTACCTTTTGGAAGGGGCCACTAGAATCAATATTATTTGAAATAAATGATTTGACTTTGACTTTGACCTATAACCCGTAAGTCGCAGCCGTTTCCACTGGCCACTACCGCTCCACCGCATCCTATTAGGTTTTGATTTATTTGTAAGTATCTTGACAGGCAGACAACGAAGTGACCCACCTATGAGGGGACGGAACACTAAAAATTTGTGATTTCTATAAGATAGACCACAGGAGCAAAGCGGTAGGTAAATCTAATATGGTAGGCTAGTATATCTAACAAAAACAATCTAATTATATCAGCATTATTAAGGATAACCAAACCATGAGGTCACATCCAATAGTTATAATAAAAAATATGGCAAGACTAGGTGCGTTTTGACCACAGAATGATATCATTCTGTGCAAGTATGTATGTTACCATTTTAATATTTTTTTAACCTTTCTGGTCTGTGGATGGGTGAGAATCTTTACATACCAAGACCCCTCCGTGCCTCAGAAAGCACGATCACCCGTTGGTCCCGGCTGTCATTCGTGGATCTTTGACAGTTGTTACGGGTCGTCAGAAGCCCGAAAGTCTGACAACCAGTCTTACAGGGCTTTCGTATTACCCAGTAACTGGATTGTGGGGGTTAAATAGGTTGCTCCATGTAAAATACTGGTACTCAGGTGAATTGAGTTAAGACTGGAAGCCGACCCCAACATAGTTGGGAAAAGGCTAGGCAGATGTGTCTGGGATCATACCGAATTTGTACCGTTTGTGGTCCACATGTGTACCTGCTGGTCCTAATGAAATTATAAATAGCCTTTCCCTGAGATGTTAAGGAAAATTTTATCAGCATCAATAACCTGCGATTATAACATAGGGAAAGTTGGAAAGGAAAATGGTTAGTATTTATTATAAAAAATGATTTTAGAAATAGGTAAACAGTACCTGAATATGTAATTGTTTTATAGCTATTAATAAAGCTGAAGAGTCTGTTTGTTTGAATGCGCTAATCTCTGGAACTACCAGTCGGATTTCATAAATTCTTTTTGCATTTCATAGCCTACCTCATGAGGAAGGTTATAGGCTATTTAACATCACGCTAGAACTGTTGGGAGCCGAGCAAAAAGAAAAATAGGTCAGAGAGAACGCTAATTGAAATGGAAGGTACAGCGCGGGCGGGCGAGAGGTTGCATCGCGATGAGTCGGGGGCCGAAATTACACGCGGACAAAGTCGCGGGCTGAAGCTAGTCTTTCATACAATCCATCCATCTTTTCTTTAGTCCTGCCTAGCCATTTCCAACTATGTCGGGTATGGCTTCCAGTCTAACCAGACACAGCTGAATACCAGTATTTTGCATGGAGCGACTGCCTGACTTCTACATCAAGTATATTTAATATTTGAAGTAAATTGATGTTCTCAAACATTTGTCTATATATCTTGTTATCTAATCTTATAAACTGGGTGGAGTTTGTTTCAGCCACTTAAGGATTAGCAAGGAGAAACATTATATTTTATTTTAGGTATAATATCTGACAGTCTTACCAAGGGGTATCATATTACCCAGTAACTGGGTTGTGGAGGTCAGATAGGCAGTCGCTCCATGTAAAATACTGGTATTTATCATAGTTAGGAAAAGGCTAGGCAAATAATGATGAAGTATATTAATGTATGCATAAGTTATCAAGTTTATCTTTATTTTATCTGGACTTTAGAAGAGACTGTGACCTCCGAGTTTGTATTGGCCTTTCTTCTCAAGTAGTCAGATAGGAAACACCAACCTCATCTAGTTTAAAAAAATATGATTGATGTTTAAAAGCATTTGTACAAACCTACTTACAAAATCATTCAGTAAGTTACTTGTCAGGACAGCATTCGTTTATGTAACCAACTAAGCTATTTATATTAAATATTATCTTAGTATTTATATCTAGATTTCTTTAAGTGCTTTATAATTCTTGCCTTTTCTCTAATAGCGGTCACCCATCCTCAGAATGACCCTAGCAACTGCACCTTGCTCACTTTTCTGTCTAGAACTATTATTTAACGATAGGCTCATTTTTTAATGAAATAGCAGTATATAATGATGTAAAGAAATGTATTTTTCTTTTTTATAGAAAAACCAAATAAGAGCCAGCGGTAACAATCGCGACTTACGGCTGTCGTAGGTTCGAACTCAGCCTCAGACGCTTTAAATTGTGTAAATTATTTCATCAAGGAAAAAATCGTAAGAAAGCCCAATGTCCTAGAACCAAAAAATGCGAAAACATGTGACATCTACCAACCTGCACTGGGCCGGCGTAGTGGATTACGGCCCACTCCCACTCCCTATCACTAACAGGAGGCCTGTGTCACAGCAGTGAGAACACTTTAGGCTGATAGTTTGGTTATAGTAAAACTCTTGAAATCACTACCAGGAACATAAGTTCCCACAGTAATGTAGACAAGTTAGGTGACCTGTAGCAATATCTATTATAAGCAACCTTTAGACCCCTATATTACTCAACTAACTAGCGCTAAAGATTTAATTATCAACACGTTACTGCCTTCACGAGCGAAATAAATAGCGCGGTGATACATGAATGAATCAAAGGCGAATAAAAGCGTACTGGCGATCAAATCACTACATCAAATCTCTAGCGGCCACCAATCGCCCAGCAATTTGGCCAAGTACACTCGCCGTGTTATCCTACTAAATTAAAAACATCTGAGGACTGTCTTTAAATCGTTGGAAATACTGTGTATCCAATTCGGTCGGGTTATAAAGTACCGATCTTACGCGGTGACATCAGCTCACATTATTGAAGAGATAATATGTAATTGATTAGTGTCACGCCCAAAAAGAATGGATAAAACGTACTTTTCGGGCATACAAACGCGTTAAGACGCTATATTTTTACGCTAGATCATGTTTTATTAACGAATTTTACGACTTCGAATATTTATGGGATTTACCTGTTGGAAGTTGACAAGTTTTGTGCAGAATGCGTCAAAATTATCACAGAACACGGCAACACGCCAACATCGGCGATAACGATACATCTAAGACAGAACGAACTAAAAAAAATCCGACCCAATTCCTATTAGTATTACCTGACACACCCTATAGCGCGGGTGTCGAAAAAAACGCATACCGATATAAAACTACCGCGTACTTAACGATAATGTAAACAAATATGTACAAAAGAAAGCTGAACACACGCAATACTCACCGGCAGATCTCCAAGACGCGTTAAAAACTCGATTTTTGAGTCACTTCACACACTTATCGGATAGCGATTGTAACTTACACTAAGCACTTAGACGAGGTAACATTATATAAAATAACATGCACAAAACGTTGTTCGTTAATTTTCAAAGCACCAGCACTACCGACATTACGCGTAGAGCGTTTATTTCAATAATTCGTTCGTAAAAAAAGAAAATCTGTAACACGCCACCGCAGAAGATCGATGTCGGCGCGAGTTTCGTTTTTTCGCCGTAGCGTCGCTGCTGTCGACTGACATAGGAAGCCACGCTTCAGATGGCGCTGTCGTCTTCTGTGTTGCAAACTTTCGAAATGAAATTACCCTAGGTTATTTTTATAAGCAACTTTTATTGTGTCTTACCAATGCAGCGGGCCTACTCCTATCCTACACTCCTACACTCTTTCGAATATTGACTATGGTCCCGACCCAACTGAGCCGATCCCAACTTTTTTCGCATTTTTCAATAATATTCGGTTCGGTCATGTGTCGGTCTGATCCGAACATTCACACTTTACACTTCGGAGTAGACTCCCAGAATCTTCAATAAAGTTAAGTAGCGTGGTTAAGTTCTAGAGTTATATCTATCGATAGAGATAGTTCTTTGCAAATAAATCTTATTTAAAAGGGATTGGGCCCCGGTGCATCAAAACCAAAGAAGAAACTGAACTGCTTCAATCACAATCAGCCGGTCTATTCTGTAAAAATTACACCTTGAAAATTTAGGTGAAGGGAGCTGTCAATAGTGTCAACCCCTAGCATTAGGTGGAATGACAGTTTACTTTAAGATCACTTCATCTAAGTTTTTTACAGAATAGCACCGCTGAAGGATTTTGTAGGAAATAGTAGATCCATTGCTTCTTATGTTTGAAAAATTCCTTTGCTTATCAACGTAAATAACGCTATGAATGTGGTTGAAGTGTCAAAATGTAAGGCATACATGGGTAAAACAATGAAAAAGCGTTTTTTATGTACGGCAGTGACTTGCGCATGACTCTACTGACGAAAACACAAACTTTTTGAAGGAAACTCTTTGGGTTGCGGTGCGTAAAGATACGTACAAAGCACCTAAATGAATGATTACATTTTTTAATGGACTAATTATTTTAAGAATTGATTTTGCACTGGTTGGATGAAATAGTGGCAGGTCACGGGACCAATCTGTAAATCCCTCAATCCTGCATTCCACTTAAACTTAAGGAGACGATTAAACGTTGTGCCACCAAAGGGATGAATCATGCTAAGAAAGATGTTTGGTGTTACCCAAATGGATAGAATCAGAAATGAGTAGATAACAGAAAGTCTATATTGTTAGAATGAGGATGACAACTGAAATGAAGACAAAAGAGAAGTATAGAAGACAAAGATAATATGGTGTGTCAACCCTAAACAAATAAGGATAAGGCCAAAAGAATAATGATGACATTTTAGAATAGACTATATCAAGTATCAAATGTGGTCAAATGAATGAATAAACATACAAATACTAGCTGCGCCCCGCGGTTTCACCCGCATAAATTTCGATCCCGTGGGAATATCAGGATAAAAAGTATCCTATATGTTAATTCTGGTTTTAAACCCAGATGGGTTATAACTAGAATTGACCTATAGGATACTTTTTCTTTATCAGTGTGCTAAATTTCATCCAAATCCGTTCAGTAGTTTTTGCGTGAATGAGTAACAAATATCCATCGATGCATACAAACTTTCACGTTTATAATATTACTAGGATGGTGAAAATTACAAAAAGTAACAGTTACTGTTACTTTTTTGTAATTTTGACCATGCACGGTATCTTTAAATTATCTGAATTGCTTCAACTTAGGGTACCACTTTTAGTACGACATCACTGACGATCGTAATTTCATTACACGCAGTAATAAATTTCAGGACGAATAATTATAAGAAAATAATATATACTAAGTTGTTCGAGAAATATCGATTATATTCATTTTATACTTCTCTATCTATAAAAGTGATTTATAGCCTTATTTTACTTTTTATATTGCATCAACAAGTGATGGTTCACATTAATTTCTTGCATTCTTTTAGAGAAACGGAGCTTGCGTTTTGTTCACATCCGTTTAAAATAATGTTTTCAATAGAATGTTTTATTTATTTTGAATTATAACGAGCTTTTTACTTTTAATTATTTTTTTTAAAGATTTATGTTATATTTTCATTTTTATGTGATAGCTTCCGAAAATGTCAAAGAAATAAAATCTATCTACAAAAAATTTAAATGGTCAGAGATTAACAAAACGTATAACGTCGTTAAAAATCGAAGGAACGAATGGTTTTTTATTTTCATTCATTCACTATCAAAATGGCGTTGGACTAAGCTGTGCGTTATTGTTACTTTTTGTTTTTGCAAAATTTTAAAACTGTTGACTTAAACTGAGGTAAAGATTTGTCTTCTATACTTTTTACGTTGTTATCTATGTAATCAACGAATTATATTTTGTATTAATTATGTTTCAACAGGTTAACATGGGTCGTTCGCCCAGCCCGCGGCGGCGCGATGATAGGCGCCGCGACCGAGAGAGAGATAGAGACCGAGATAGGGACCGCGAGAGGCGGCGGCCTCGCACCCGGTCCCGTTCGCGCTCTTTGGACCGCCGGCGGCGCTCCCCCGACCGCCGGCGCAGCCCCTCGCCGCGCCGCCGCCGCTCCCGCAGTACGTCTCCAGGACCTTCCACATCATTCGTAAAGCCGAAGAAGACCTTCAGCGAGCGTCCGATAGTCACCCCTGCGGATCTAGAAGGTAAAACTCCTGAAGAACAGGAAATGCTAAAAGTAATGGGATTTTGTGGCTTCGACACTACCAAAGGAAAGAAAGTGGACGACAATGTTGAAGGAGACGTCCACGTTGTCTTAAAACGTAAGTACAGACAGTATATGAACAGGAAGGGCGGGTTCAACAGGCCTCTAGACTTCGTAGCATGATTCCTCGGTCAACGCACAGCGAGTCTCCAGCGTTTCCACCATGTCGGTCTGTTTTAGTTGTAAGGCTGATATGTGATATTTTCGATAGCTTGGTTTTATATGAACGTTATTTACACTGTTATTTGTAACTTGCCCTGAGTACTTCGGGCAAGTTAACGGGCATCTATAGGCATGCATTATTTTTTCCACTTACCGAGTTAGTGGTCCGATGCAAGCCTATTCAGCATTAAATGTGGGCCTACTCGGCCTGATGCCGTATTCACAGTCGGTAGTCAGTCTTATTTACTGATATCACATTAAAAACTAAACAAGAGGCAGCTTAGAATCAGTTACTATAAACAATTGAATCTTCAAAATATCTCTACAATTTAGTAGTATTGCTTGAAAGATCAGGCTTGCAGCATAAGAAAAATATTTTTCTACTTTCAACATAGCTATCTGAGAGGTTGTGTTGTTTTGAGCAAAATATTGGTATTTTATCATATCATGTAAAAGTGTTTGTTTTCATTACTAAACATGTGAATGTTGTATCATGGATGTCGGGGGAAAAATGTTAATATTTAAAAGAGTTATATCTATTCTATATAAATAAAAGAAAGTCGGGTTAGTTACACCATTTATTACTCAAGAACAGCTGGTAACAGCTGGACCGATTTTTATGATATTTGATTTGTTCGATTTGTCTCAGCCCGAATAGCAGAATAAGTATTAAAATAAGGAAAAATTCACAAAAAAAAAGTAATGAAAATAATTTCTTTTTCTCATATAATTTTGTTCATATTGATTCTGAGGCGGGACAATGTTCGCCGGATCAGCTAGTATTTACGTAAAATCTTTATTACATTTTCTTTTTTATTTACATACTAACAAGAATATTTTTATTCTTGACATTCAATTTTTTTTTTTAACATCCTCATAGAAGGATACTTTAACAGATCATTAAAACATTCATGGGAACTTTTATGATAACATTTCAGTTTCTAAAGAAACAACTTCCTATATGGCCCACAATGGCCATCCGGTCACCGGTCACCTGTTGTATTATGTTAAAAACTCTCCCATGACTCCCCTTGGCAATGAATTTGGTCCCAAACTCGTTTTCATACAAAACAAGCTTTGTTGTGAGTCCTTGATCGGGATAGTAACAGAACAGAAAGTTCTTTAGACTCACCAACAAAAGGATTCAAGTTTTTAAAACTCGTTTACTGGCGAATTTCTACTCTTACAATTTTGGCAGACATACATAAACTCACGCCGTCTCCCCATATGGGTAGGCAGAATCTAAAAAACATTTGGCAGACATGTTAAAATAAAAATGTCTGACAAATGCTTCCTGCAAATTCCATTTATTTTTTAATTATCTTCATGTTAGGGAAACAGGGTCAGTAATGTTTACACCAGGTTTTTAAGTAATAGAAATTTCACATATTAAGAGCTCTACTGTCACTTATGAGACACATTGTTACCAAACTTAATAAGCCTAACATACTAGGGGCTAATTGAAGACTCATATTCATACCAAACTTGAGTTGTCTTGTTAAGTCTTGAGATAATATTCAATTCAACAACTCAGTTGAGCAACCATTTTTGCAAAAAATACAAAAGCACAGTTGCTGAGAATTTTATGCTTACCAAGAAATGATTGTCAGAAAAATTACTGGTAGTTTTTTAACAGCGGCTTTATTTCCCTAAGACAACAAAATCCAATGAGATCATAGGATGAGCTTTCAGCCTGCTTGCCAGTTTTTTGACAGGAATTGTCAGAAAATAAGTTATATGTTAATGGTGTGTAGCAAAGCATTATGTTGTGGTATCTGCACCAACTAATTAAAACATATCATTTGGACCATCATCAGACAAGAGCAAAAACATAAACTTTATACACTTTTCTACACATTTTTCTTTACACAATTTACGACTGCTACCTTAGAATGTTCATATAAAACCAAGCTTCCCTATCAACTTTTTTACATAGAATTAAGTGTTAAACAATTGTTTCAATCTCACATAGATTTGAGAGTTACGGCTGTGATAATATAGTTAATTTTACTTTGGTTGAAAATCTTTCTCTTCACTTTACTTTGTTCAGGGAAATATATGTCTAAATGTTAGTAAAATCCTTCTCATTATGAAAGTTTTTCCCGTGTTGTGTCTCATTAGCATAAAACAATGGAGCTAATTTATAAAATGGGTAGTATTTTGTTAACAATAATGTTTCTTATTTTCTTGCATATTGTAAAATACCAAGTATTTATAAAAATTCAGAGTTCATTTTGCTTTTTCAACGTATACACTCAGAAATATTTTAGAATAATAAGTCAGTTTTCAATTTTATTATTGCAGCCATACCTCTTAGAATTCCGACGTCTTGATGCTAAACTTTAGAAATACTTTGAACAAACTTGAAAAAGGATATTTTTGAACAAACATCCATCTATTGACTTCTACCTGGCTTTGGTGCAGGTTTCCAATACCAGTTCTCACAGCCAGTGTTGATTAGGATAATTTAAGGTTCTCCCAGATGGCCTAGTTACTAAAATTGTGCCCACACTAGTCCCAAAGCTGGTACAGGTTTTTTTTTTTGACTATGTCAGTCCTGATACATAAAATATCTATTTTGGTTTATACCAGGGTACAGTCTCAAAATCAAATAACCATGATTTATAACGAGTTTAATATGTAAAAAGTTTATTTTTTTTCTGAAGTTTATAGTCAAGACTATTAGTTGTAAGTTAGGTTTAGTCCGTTACCGCAGTTCCCGCGCGCAGCCCCCGCCCGCGCGGGCCCAGTCATGCGCCCCGGCGCACCCAAGAAACCGTTTGCAATGAGCACGGGTTGTGACGACATAATTTTTATGGTCTGTCGGGGTTTGGTTGAACAAAATGGCATAGACAAGACTAATTTCGATTTTTTTTGGACAACTTGAAGGTTTCTATCTGTTCTTGTAGCTGTCATTTACAGAAAACGTTACAAAAACGGAAGAAAATAGCCTTAAATCTATTCTATAGTGAGCCGTATAAACTACAAAATTCTCCGCACGATTTTATACACTCAAACCTTTTAGAAAATACTTTATACAGCTCACTATACACCCGAAATTGCTGAGCCATTTCCGATGCAACTCTCTCCGACAGATTGAACTATAAGACTGAAGCGAACCGCACTAGTTGTAAGTTATCCTCACGGCGCACCTCTAGTTAGTAGAAGATATATTTATACACACATATACACACCCTCCCCCCAGATTGAACCCCTTATCCTCCACAATGTACAATAGTTAAGATCTTAACGTCAGAATGTTATGTTCTTAGTAAAATCTAAGGTCAAGAAGGATTTTTTGGCGATGATGACATCTAATGCAGTCATTACCGGCTGTATTTCAACGTTGTTGCCAAATTTTAATTTAGAATAAAATATTGGCAACACCAATTCGTTTTTGAATTTGTGTTGCCAATTTATTTCAATTTAAATTACATTTTGATCTCCGTATTCCTCAAATCATTTTGGGAAAATTCAACAAATTATTATCAACTTTAAAATCTTTCACCGTGTTATTTTACTAATAATATTGCATTCTGTCGTCCTGGTCTCCGATATACAATAATATACAATGGTTAAATATATTTTTTATGTATATTATTAACGCACGCGCCGTGCGGGTGCGGGTAGCGATCTATCGTCCTCGTTCGCATTGCAAGCAGTTTGTCAATACATCTGCCCTTTTGAATGAATCTCCAAAACATATAAATTCCACAGCACACTTTCGCACAAATAAAACGAAAAAAATAAATTGTCCATCACTGAAATCAATGCTTGTAAATATGAACTTTAATTACTAAGCATTCGTTTTTGTGGAAAATTTGCAGAAAAAAATGTTTTGTATACTTACTTAAATTGAAAAAATGAAAGTACCGAAAAATCTTACTGTCATGGTACTTTTTGGCGCCAATTTCGACTGTCAGGCGCCATTTTTTTTAACCACAGCTAATTTTGTTTTTTTTATTCAATTACACTGATCAATTTATTCTTTACAGGTTGTAAAATGTTCAAACATTTTTATTATAATCACAAATATTTTGAAAAATCATTACTTACATAGAAAGGTGATTATGTTTTCTTGATATTCATTGTATGACTAAAAAAAAACATTTTTTCATAATCGTCATTTGTTTGAACGGTTTGGTTTGTTTATAATAAGATTTATGGCCGATCCCAATTACCTACCTATCACCAGTTTTGGGATACTGGAGGTAGAAAAACCTATCTATCTCTGGTTTTAACGTCCCAATAATCCATATCAGTAGCAATCTGTATGATTATATTGTACTGGCTACCATCAGTAGCAATCTGTCTTTAACTGAAAATAGGTTTTGGGTTCGGTCGGCTGTTAGTAAACCTATTTATGAAAATCCCAATTTTTGTCAAAAAAATCTATAACAACTTCTATATTATTACTGGAATATTTGCAGTAATTAAAACTGAAAGGAGTCATTCCCAATGTACATACCACGAATTATTTATACTTATTTAAAATAAAAATATGTAACTTTTAAATAAAATTTTACTCCGTTGCAAATCAGCATTGAAAATACTACTTAAGTACCATTTTGATCTTTAAAAATTAATTCAGTATTGTGATTTATCAATCCAATACCTACCCACTATTCAGACAAAAAATAGTTTTTTTTTATGAAAATTCCGTTTTTTCTTCAAAAAATCAATATTCAATTGATTTGAAAAATAGACTAGTCATGATTCCTTTTCTATGCTGATTTCGCAAAATGCGAGGTATTGTAATATTTCGGTGTTTTCAAATTTTAGTTCTATCTAGCATAGTGTGTACTAAATTGTATATCCTTGGTACTTTTTGCGAGTCGATATCTTCACTAGGTACATGTAATATTTCCTGTATACAAGGTCAAATTGAATTAGCTAGCGAAACTCCGCAGACGTGATGAGTATCGGTATCTAAATATGGTCAAACAATGACCGCAGTTATAGTGGTCACATTAAATATCAGTTTAAAAATCAACTTTTTATGCTAAAGAAAACAGATTTTCTTTACTCATATTTCAAGTAACAAAACAGCAGTCGTTGAACCCCAAAAATGCATAATTTTTTTTATTGTGTATAGATACCGATACCCATCACGACTACGAAGTTTCGCTAGCTAATTTAATTTGACCCTGTGCACTGAGCATACATACTCATTGTGGAATCGTCGAATTGATCATAAAAAGTAAATATTTTGACGTGCTCACAGATTTTGTGTAGTAGTGTTAATTCTCTTGTACAACCCCGACCTCCGCGCTGACCGCTCTCGTCATCGACAGCTCAGTACCCCGAGTACTCTTGCGGGTTATAATGTGTAATAATGTCTGCCAGTATTGTCATCTTTACTCCTAGGAATTATAATATTTCGGATAGTTAAAAAAATTCCAAATGATTAAAAATGTAGTGTTAGCTATAATATTATGAATATTATATCGGAAATACTTAGTTTGTTTATAAAAATTGTATATGGTGTCGACGTTTAGGTTAATAAATGTCATATTCTTTTATTTTTGGGTCGACTGTATTGACATTGTATAGTGTTTTGTTTTCTGTACATTTTGTGTATAAAAATTGATTTAATTTTTGTTAACCAAGGATTCAAAATGAATAAATCATTTTGGAAATAAACTCTTTATTTTATTTTACATCATTTTCTATGTGACTCAGGCTGGCTGGACAGATCTTCAAAATAGCTCGCATTTAACTAGGTCAATATGGCACTATATGTATATGGCGACCTTCGAAATGTGTTCAAAATTATGTGACTGGGACGATAATGATAACCTGAATTTGCAACGGAGAAACTTTGCGTAATTTCAAGGATATTGATCATTTAAATTTTCCCATACAAACACCCATTCATATTGGGAGGTGACCATAATTTTTACATAAATAAAGTATTTCTTTTTAATCGACTAATCGGCCCAACCGCGCCTGCAGTAAAAATAATAAATAATAAAAGGTTTTCCTGCAGTAAAAAGCGTAAGTATGTGTTAATTCAAAATAATAATTGAGAGAGTGGAGTTGATCGTCGTCATTTTCGTCCTTTGAAACGCTGTATAAGTACAAATAAATAAATGTCATTTTATTTACATCAAACATTATTTTTTAATGTGTACCTTAGAGCATTAGTTATCCTGACACAATATCTACCTATGTACTTATCATGAAAAACACCAATACCTACCTACTAAAAAGAGTAGATATCTGCACGTAAATAATCAATAACATTAAAAATTAGTTTGTATTGATTTCTCGTAAACCCTTACATGTGACGCCATAAATCAAACGTTATTACTGTTACACATTGCGTCACTAAATGTTAGTAAAGTAACCATATTCGAAATCTTCCCGTTATTGAGATTCGGAAGTGCTAGCCAGAAGTTTTATACATAAATTCAAGCTGTCTGGACACAGATTTTTGCATTTTTCTACTAAACCGCTGTACGTATCACAAAACTTTTAGCTCGATGCCTGTTACAAATTTATGTAAGCCCGTTGATATGCAAAAAGTCGTCAAAATCACTTCCGTTACAGAGATTGAGAGACAAGCAAAAAGTGGTTTTTCAGCTGGCTGGACACGTTTTCGATAAATTATCTAAGATTCTGTAGCGTTACAAATTCTGAAATAAGGGTGTTTACCGTCACATAAAGTGCCCTATTGACCTAGTTAAATGCGAGCTATTTTGAAGATTTGTCCAGCCAGCCTGAGTCACATCAGTTTCTCCCCAAAATACGTGTGAAAGGAATATGTTTGCTTTTAGTAGCGCAGTAGGTATACAGACGCCAGCAGGTCCAGCTACCCGAAACTGTCAAATTTTCCCAATCAACCTTGAACCTTAATGCTTTAGCGTGTAGTAGCTTGGTGTGCTAGCGCCTGTAGGTACCTAAACAAGCCGGTAGCGCCAGGTTCGCCCGCGAAATTCAAATTTTCTTACGTTTTTGCAATTTGCAGGAGTTCAGTGATCAGTGATCAGTTTGTATGTTGATCTAAATATGATTCGCGGCCGTGATAAAAACAATTTTATTTATAAAATTATAATTACATCTCTCGAAGTTCATACCACCCTATTGAATGATTATTTCATGAAATCATGACATTTGAGGCCAATTCATTACTGATTCTAATGATTATAATTCTATAAATAAGTACATATTTATTACAGCCGCGAATCATATTTTAATCAACATACAACTGACCTGCACTTTGCAAAATACGTAAGAAACATTAAACGCGAACTACCTTATCCCCCTTAAGGTGGATGCTCCAAGGTAGCCCGCGAAATTAAAATTTTCTTACGTTTTTTGCAATTTGCTGGTCAGTACTAAGTTGTACGTTGATTAAAATATGATTCGCGGCCGTAACAAATATGTATTTACAGAATTATAATCATTAAAGTCATCGACACCACTCTCTAAGATCAAGTAATCCTACTGAATGACTATTTCATGAAATCTTGACATTTTAGGATTATGCTAACTTAACAAGTTGTATTACTGATTCCAATGATTATAATTCTGTAAATACATATTTGTTACGGCCGCGAATCATATTTTAATCAACGTAGGTACAACTTAGTACTGACCAGTAAATTGCAAAAAACGTAAGAAAATTTGAATTTCGCGGGTTACCTTGGAGCATCCACCTTAACAAACAACTATTATTTGTTTTGTATCAATATCCGGAATCCATCTTGAGTCAAGGACCTGTCTTTCAGCTGCAGCAGTTGTTAGCATTTCCTTTGCCTCCGCTGGTGGCGACCTATATACTTACCGTTGGTACTAAGTATTTTAAGCGCTGCTGTACAGTTTGTTGCGCCACGCCACTTCTTGTTCCGAGCTCTCGTTCGTCGCAGCGGCGAGAGCTATCTAAAGTACTCGCTTTGCGGGCACAACACTCGCTTGGTACATATGCCAGCGAGGCACGGCGACTCGGCTCTCCCTGACTGCCACTAGCAGGAACATTCTTATTTCCTCACATCAAAAGGTTGTTGTGATTCTTTATTGGGACGAGAGGAAAGCTACTCGCGCGCGTTTGTACTATGGCGTCCTGGCGCCCTTTAATTATTTTAGGAATTCGGTTCAAGAACTCAATAGGCTCAATTGAGCCTATTGCAGTTCACTGCTGCACATAGGCCTCTCCCAGGCTGCGCCACAACACCCTCTCATCCGCCTTCTGCATCCAGTCTGTTCTGCGTCCAGACACCTACTTTAGGTCGTCCGTCCATCTAGCTGGGGGGCGTCCCACACTAGTCTTACCGATACGCGCCATACGCGGTCTCCACTCCAGGGGGTCTACTCCGAAGTAGTATCGGCCGAATGCTCGGCCGTTTCCTGCTACAAAGTTACTATTTGGTTCGGTCGGTTCCGATCCTACACTCTTTCGAATATTGACTATGGTCCCGACCCAACTGAGCCGATCCGAACTTTTTTCGCATTTTTCAATAAGATTCGGTTCGGCCCTGTGTTGGTCCGATCCGAATATTCGCACTTTGCACTTCGGAGTAGGCCCCCAGGACTCGTCTGCTCCACCGGCCATCGGTCCTTAAACAAACACGGCCAGCACACTGCCACTATGAAGTCGGATGCATGATTGCAAATAACAACAAGCGATGTTATAATTTACATTTATTTCTTACTGAACATTACATTTACAACACGAGTTTTGTGATGGAATGTGTCAGGGACAAGCGTTCTGTGTGTCATGAAACTCACAATATTTTACATAAATATAATATAACATTGAGTATTCTTTATTGGTGACGCCATTAAGTAATTTGTTATCAATATAACTATGTGATACCAGGGCAACAATAGGCAACATTCTGTCTGTTCAGAGAGTTTGAAGAAATTATTAGAATATCATTCTGTGCCTAACTAATCTAAATCTAAATCCTTAAATTCAAGCTGGATAATGTAACCAATATTGTGATTTAAAAGAGTGTCCATGGAGTTTCTTGCTCGTTCTTCTTCATTGGAACCTACTACGCTTTGGAATGTACAGCCAGCTTCATCTTTCTGACTGATCGACTCCTTATCAGTTCAAAAGTGCCTTTCATTGAAATAAATGCTAGCAGTCTTATTACAAAATTAATTCTATTTTCAGTCCAAGCTTTAACCATAGAGCTTGTTATTTTATTTTGATCTTAGTTCCGAGCAACGTAAAGTTCTTAAGAGCGGGGCTAATGCCAGGATAAAATCTGACTTTACCCGCGCGTCTCGCCACACCTGCATTAGTGCAAATAACCACGGGTGGCTTGACGACGCGCGCAACCGAACTCGGTACTCGACGTCTAAGTGCAGTCCGTAGTATATGCAGGACAGTCAGATAAAACCAGGCTTTTTAAAATTCTATTTTAAACTTTCTTTCAAAATATTTTTTTTTTCACATAAACTTACATGGGCACTTATGAAACGTCAGAAGCTAGGTGCACGGTTTCAATTGGTCGTTTCCTATGGAGAAGAGCCGGCAAGAAACTCCACGGTTACTCTTTTAAAAATAATTGGCTTTTACAATGTTTTCAAATAACAGTAGGTATGGGAGGACAGCGTAGGCCTGTCAAGAAGTACCAAGACCTTGATAAAATAAAAAAATGGTCTACAGATCTAAAGTCTATAAGACCTACAAAGTCCTCACATTTACAAAATATAAAAGAATCTATCAGAAGGATAAATAAAAAATAAAATATTAAAACCAAGTGATATGGTTGCCATTACAACCACTAATAAAGAGTTGAAATTAGAATTGTCTGTACCTATGTAATGTCAAATAATAAAATATTATGTCAAAGAAGTAAGTAGAAAAAAAATATTGGATAGAACAGTACTCTACAAATTATAATAATATGCACTTAATATGCTCTCGGTTTCACAAAATCATCAAATCGCAAAATGTACTTTTATTAGGAGTGTACTTACTGTGTTGTATTATGTGTGATGGGATAAGAATTTCTTTACTCTATAGACAAGTTTAGACGTGATTAAAAACATGGCAACTAAACATACGTCAATTTACTTCAGGCGCTGACTCATTTGACAGGACTAAACTAATATTTATCTTCTATCCTTTTCATAATGAAATAGAAAGATGAAGATGCACTGAACTTAAATTTAGTTAGTTTGTGAACATGGGAATCGGCGCTACTGTCGTCACTGAACATGTAAACAATAATATTCTCCCTAACTACAGCATCGAGAACATTGGAACATCACCTATTGTCGCCCGAGCAATACAATACAATCTAGTCTAATCTTCAAACTAATCTAGTCCTCAAACAGCGATTAGTCTTATACTTCACTCTTCAATCACATTTACAAAAACATAAACTAAAGTTATTTTTAAATAAATTAGAACCGAGATCTTCATACATTTGAAACACTTACAAATAATAATCAATCAATCGTAACCCAATATTTCTTGTGCTTGTGGCTCAGTAATAATAGCCGCACGGGTCGATTGATCAGGTTAAGCTACGCTTGCCGCGGTTTGTTCGTGGATGGGTGACCATCTTTTCATACCAAGACCCTTCCGTGCCTTGGAAAGCACGTTGGTCCCAGCTGTCATTCATGGATCTTTGGCAGTAGTTACGGGTAGTCAGAAGCCCGAAAGTCTGACGACCAGTCTAACCAAGAAGTATCGTAGGTACTACCCAGTAACTGGGGCGTGGACGCCAGATAGGCAGTCGCTCCATGAAAAATACTGGTACTCAGCTGCATCCGGTTAGACTGGAAGCTGACCCCAACATAGTTGGGAAAAGGCAGGCAGATGATGAAAAACTTCACACATTTCAAAGACTTACAAATAATAATAATATCAAACATAGTCCATCATTTCACACAGCACAGCTTCACTGATGACTTGCATGGATCAAGGCATCAGTGAAGCTGTGCTCGCTCAAACTGAGGCGAAAGCCATGAATTTACCTTACTTATACAAATGAATATGAATCTTAATTTCGATAAAAATACGGCTTATATTCGTACGGAACCACTTTGAACGTTAATATGTCAGAGAGATGACGCTTTACAGGGTTTGCATTGATGTCGGCTGGTTTCATACGTGGTCGCCATTTTGAAAAATATCAAAATGTCGGACAGGGTAGGTCTGCCACAGATCTTCAAAGCTATCTTAGAACAGAATCATTAAAAGTAACAAAATTAAGATTCAATACAAAATAAAATTAATTTAAAAATATAAATTAAATAAATACATTATTTTAGGAACTTGGAAGCAACTATAGATTTTTTAAATATTTTTGTTGTTAAATACTGATATTTATATCATCCATTTAGCCACACGATTCAGAACGTTTCTTTAGCAACTCCAACAAATAGAACTGACTACCTCGTTGCACTAGTAAAGGCGTCAAGTTATGGTGTTAGCAATTCGAAAGTAAAAATAAGCTATCGTAAGGTTCTGAGTCGGAGGCTGATTCTCTTTTACTTAACTTTGAAGAAGGCTTTATATTATTCTCTTAACAAATAATTATAGAGGGTGCTGCATTTATGACCACGCGTTGTCAACTTTGCCGTCTTTCTGAACAGTGAACGAAACTGAACCGGTGACGCTGAATCGGCTATACTCGGCTCCAGTCGGTCGATGACGCTGAATCAGGTATACTCGGGTCCAGACGGTCGGTACCGCTAAATCGGGTATACTCGGGTCCAGACGGTCGGTACCGCTGAATCGGGTATACTCGGGTCCAGATGGTCGGTGACGCTGAATCGGGTATACTCGGGTCCAGTCGTAAGTGTTCACTTGTACCGTGTGGTCATACGCACCTACCCTATTTACATTATGCGTGTCTATGTATCAGATATGTATGTATAACACGATACAGAACATTAATCTCACATTTACATACAAACTTTATTATGTACAATGCTTTTTATTTTATCATTATTACACACTTACTTAATACACAGCGTGTTGTGAGAGATGGGAATGGAAGGCGGATATTAAAACTTGAGAAATAAATACTATAAATTAAACTGAACTCATGAACGTTCGTCATCTATATTTTTTATAGAAGTGTACTTGATTTGTGTTTTCATGACATTTACGATTTCGTATTAATTTTAGTGTCTGTGTAAGCAATTGTCTTTTTCTTATACGGGGTCAAATTAGGTTAGCTAGCGAAACTCCGCGGGCGTGATGGGCATCATTATCTTAACATGAAAATATGAAAAAAAATAACTACAATGTAGTATTTTTATGTCACGAACCGACGCGCGCTTTACTCGTGGTAATTAAGTGTACCAATCCGCTATGAATGTGTACGTGAAGTCGAGTAGCGCCAGCACGTATCACACAGACACACACTTCCGACTTCACCATTGTCTCAGACGGTACCGAGAGCTCCTGCGCTTACACACACATTCACAGCGTGTTTGTACACTTGGTAACCACAAGTAAAGTGCGCGTCGCTTCGTGAGATAACATTACTGTACCAACGTTGGTTGAGATCGGATTTATTTTTGTTGAGATATCGGTACCATAGGACCTGCGGAGTTTCGCTAGCTAATTTAACTTGACCTTGTATTGATGATGAAATTAAATATTGCTTTGTATAAAATTGAAACTGCATATTATACGCCCCGAGTCCTCAACACTGCGCGCGAGTTTCGATTCTATATATAAATGAAGTTATTTCATGTTCATTAATTTTTTTTGGGAATTACACTTCTCAGTTCAACCTATGAGGTTGTCGTCTGCTTAACCGGGCTTGCCTGTGGATGCCTCAATTAATTAAGGCCTCCAGCCGGGGGTTAAAAAACTTAAAAAATCTAAGCGACTACACGCTGCGGGCTCCCCTGTGGGGTACGGAGCTCGGCTTAGTGTCGCTGGGAGAGGGCAGCAAGGGACAGGCTGGCTCAGAATTAATTTCATTTTCAATGGTATAGATTCTTTAAATACTGTTTTATATACCTTTCGACCTCCCATCTCAATAATACCGCTATGTAATAAATATACCTGTGTGTGGTTATCATACCGCAGCCACTATTCGCGGTAAAACTATTTCTTGAACCTCTTAATTACAATATTTCAGTATACAGGATCAAATTAAATTAGCTAGAGAAACTCCGGAGACGTGATGGGAAGATTTGATATGTTTTTTAGGGGTCAACGACGACAATGGAGGCGGTCCTTTTTCTTATTATGGCGTAAAAATCGTCTGTGCGCGCCTCCGCAAACATAGTGGACGCACTACAACGCCACGACAGCCCCAACAGTATCCTAAACGCGTTATTATATTGGACACGCAGATCGCTGTATGTCCTCTGCGTTAAACCTGTTAAGATTTCGATACCAATAAGGTCTGTAAAGTTTACACAAAAAAAAAACTTTTATTTAAGTGAATACAAAAACCGCAGTCGATGACCCCACAAAAAAATCACCAAAATAATTCGTTTTTTATCTTATCATGTTTAGATCGTTTCGCTAGCTAATTTCATCCGACCCTGTGCACCTGGACACTGGTGAACATACCGCTGCTAAAGTTAACTTGTGACTAGCACACCGCTATCAATACATATATACTTCGACATTACACTGCTAGCGTCATATAACTCTTATATATGTATATCTTACAGACAGTACTCAAGCCTGAACATGTTACATCGAGCGTTAGAGAGAGACAGTCACACAGGTGTGAGAGAGACGGCGCTCTACAAGACGAACTTTTGACGTGAAAATTCCTTTAGGTAAACTGAACGAAACTGAACCGTCACGCTCGGGTAGGTGACGCTGCATCGCGTATACTTTCGGCTTCAGTCTGTTTGTGACGCTGTATCGCTGTATACACCGTGTTCCGGACGACATACATAAACTTCGACCATATGTTCAGACCATGGAAATAAGCATTTTTCATTATGGACACATTAATGAATTTTTATTTTCATACAAACTAAATACCTTGACGTAAATCACCCGATATGCATGCCTCTTTATCCAAATCATTTGATAGATTTATCATTTTAATTGCACTAAGCGGCAACATAGGCCAAATTAAGACCCTTTCTTACTCCATAGCTCAATTGAATTTCATTAAATGAAATTAAAAATATCTTTGTAACGAAGCCTTTTTAAGTACTACTTCCTTTGTTAGATTTGATTTGTAAAAGTTATAGAAGCGTTTGCCAAAGTTTATGGATAACGTGAAGAACGCGGTGTATTCTGACTGTGGCTCAGTCGTAAGTTTTCACTTCCCCTCTTTGTAACCCCCGACGCAAAAACGACGGGGTGTTATAAGTTTGACGTGTCTGTGTCTCTCTCTCTCTGTGTGTATGTCTGTCTATGGCATCGTAGCTCCCGAACGGATGAACCGATTTTGTTTTTTTTTGTTTGAAAGGTGAATTTTTCTCCTATTACCCTATGCGACATATTCCCGGCCAGGTAGAGTCCGTCTAAACTAAATTTGCGCGCCCTCTACATTTAGAGTTCTCTGTCAATACACCAAATTAGTACCATTTGCCATTATTTTACAATTCCATATTATTATGTAGTCTGACCGAGGGATCAATGATGGCGACCCATCCGTGTGTATTGCGTACGTACAAAGAATGCTTTAAATGTGTGTGTAAGTGATTTTTAAAGAGTCGCTCCATGTAACATACTGGTAGGTGTTTAACTGCACCGGTTAGATTAGAAGCTGACCCCTATACAGGATGGATTTTTAAGACGAAGCAGTAAGAGCAGGTACCTTAACCGTTGTAGCTATAGTATTTTTATCTCACGTGCACTTTACTTGTGGTAACCAAGTGTACAAACAATGTGAGTGTGTGCGTAAAGATGAGTAGCGTCAGCACATAACAGACACAAACACTTCCGACTTCGGCATTGTCTCTGACAGTACCAAAAGCTCCTGCGCATACACACACATTCACAGCGTGTATGCACACTTGTCTACCACAAGTAAAGCGCGTGAGATAAAAATACTGTACAGGAAATCGTTCTTAAGACTCTCCTTAACTTTTTGAGTGATTGCAAACCGCATTCTGATGTCAGAACCGCGTCAGAAATCCAGCCTGTACCCGGAGGCGCCCCGCTCCGCTGCGCTAGGCGTGTGCTATGGTCTAGAAGGGCGCGGCGTCGTCGAGCGTGTGCAGCCAGTTGAAGATCATCATGTTGCGCTCGTACTTGGACAGCGGCCGGCCGCGCTCGCGCTCCAGGTCCGCGGCCGTGAGCGCGAGGTGCGCGGCCTCTGCAACAGTAGTCGTCTCGTCACAATATTATACGAGTATCGGGACCACTTCCACCACAAATCACGAATAGTATATAATTATTCACCGCGGGGATAAAGCATTGTCTTCTGTCACGGCAGCTATATTGAATCTCGAGCGCGACGAGGGCGTTCAGAGTCAACTACTGAATGAAACGAGTAAAAAAGAATAGGTTTACTTGTCACACAAACACCAGCATACAAAAAGATAATGAGTTCTAATAATAAGGAAAAATAAAAACAAAATAGATTAACAATCACGAGCAGAAAGCAGAAATAGTCGACGGCTGCACGTCATGACTGTCACAAGCAGGCTTCCACTCAGCATGATGCTGTGCTATAGGGAGTTGAGACTAGAATCTTAAGAGCAGTGCGGGATTCCAGCTCAACTAAGAAGACACCTTTATCCCCGAGGAGAATTCTCTAATTTCCACATCTGCTGTTAGGTAATAAAATACAATTTGACGTACGATTTTTTTTATAAGAATTTTTAGTTGAGGTGCCATTTTCAAATCACATTATTGCCTCTTCACCACCCTTGGTTGAGTAGTAGAGAATGTCCAAGGGCTTGCGTCCGCTGGCGTCCTCTTTTGTGACGTATGTGAAGAACTGAAGATTGCGCGCATGCGCTGGCGCACGTTGTCGCGCAAGCGTCTAGAATGTTGTCCGCTGTCCTAATTCGTCGTGTCTACGTTGAATAAATAAATGCAGTACATACCGGGGTGCACGGCGCGCGCCTGCGGGCGCGGCGGCACGGCCAGCGTGCGGGGGCCGGGCGCGCGCGACGCCGCGCTCGCCGCCGCCGCCTGCACACGCAGCGGCGTTACGAAACCATTCGCATTTTATTAACAAACGCGACATAGCAACGAAATAGCGGGCTGAGCAAACTGGCTTCCGAGCAGATCGGGGAAATCCCACGAGAAAGAGATAGAATGATAATCAAATCTGTGCGTCAGACTGTTCTGACAGGGTATACCTGTGTATACCCTGTCCATTAGGAAAACCGTTTTTTGACAGATGAAACTAGTGATTGCAGCAACACACAATACTTTGATTGATACACGTACGGTATTATAATGTCTGTAAGAACCCGTAAATAAGATAATTCAATAAGATAAGGCAGTTTATATATTTATGTTATTACGCAATTTAAAGTTAACTTTTACCTAATCTGGAATAGTTTCGTTCTAAAATAGCTGTCAAAAAACGGTTAACCTAATGGACAGGGTATAGTTTCGCTTGTCGTACAACGGACAAGTGATGGCGGAACTAATGCGATTTCGCTGCTATGGTTTCGCGGCGTAGATATGATACCCGTCTAAAAGTAGGGAACTCTTCTTTTTGCATAATGTTTTTATCCTAATATACTTTGGCATAACTGATAATGCTAAGAAGTATGTGTAGTGTTACACGAGCGGATAGAATAAGCAATGAATACATAAGAGAAAGACTAAAAGTGGCACCAGTCATTGAAACTTTGTGTGGACATCGGTTGTCATGGTATGGGCATGTGATGCGGAGGAACGAGGAAAATGTCGCGAGGGGAGTTTTGAGTATGAATATGGATGGCTATAAGAGTAGGGGAAGACCAAAGAAACGATGGATGGACTGTGTGACGATGATATTGTTGCGCGCCACAATTAATGCCTGATGCATGGTGACATTAGTTACCACTAGCGCCATCTAGTTTCTAGTAGAAGAACTAATAGAGTCACTAGCGCCATCTATTATCGATTGGCTGAACTTACTAGAACTATCGACATCTGGTCAGTCGGGGCCGGTATGTACTCCAACATTCTAGATGTTTCTACAATAGCAAGTTCTGGAATTATCTGCGGCACTATATAAGGCCGGGACTAGCCGCGACTAATCAGACTTGGTTCTGCGATAGAAGCGAATACGACCGATGCGATAGAAGCGAGACGGACCAGAGACGTTTTGGTGGAGCTATGCAGCAGAGGTCGGAGGGCCAGCTACGAACCACCGAGGCTGACCCGTCCGCAGCAGCTCCAACATCAGCAGCACCAGACTTTGGTGCCTTGATGATGATGCTGCAGGAGCAGTCCCGCCGACAGGAGGAACAGGGTCGCCGACAGGAGGAACAGGCTCGTCGGTTGGAAGAACAGCTCCAGCGGGACAAGGAGGAACAGGCCCGTCGGTTGGAAGAACAGCTGCTGCGTGACAGGGAGGAACAGGCCCGCCGACAGGAGGAACAGGCTCGCCGGCAGGAGGAACAGGCTCGCCGGCAGGAGGAACAGGCTCGCCGACAGGAGGAACAGGCTCGTCGGTTGGAAGAACAGCTCCAATGTGATAAGGAGGAGCAAGCGCGCCGCCAGGAAGAGCAGATGCTCCTTATGAAGGACCTTCACGCTACCTTAGGGAAAGACATGAAGGAGGTGAAGGATAAGGTTGCTCAACATGACAACCGCCTGTCGGAAGCTGAAATCCGGATCGACCAAGTGTATAGTCGGGTTGACAACGCGGTGGCTGACGTGAAGAAAACCGTGATGGCTGACGTAAAGAAAACGCTGGATTACCTTAAACTTGGGGATGGAATTGCAGCTCCCGTAGCTACAACACCTTCGCTACGTGGATTGCCACAGTGCCACCGTTCGACGGAACTTCTTCCTGGTCAGCCTACAAAATCCAGTTTGAGGCTGTCATGAAGGCGAAGGGTTGGAATAAAAGTCAGGCCATGACTGCCCTCACCCTAGGCCTGCGCGACCAGGCATTAACTGTTCTGGAAGCTCTCGGTAAGGAAGTGACTTACGAGCAGCTCCTTGAGGCATTGGAGGCTTGGTATGGCGACGCTCACCTGGAACATGTGTTTCGTGCGCAGCTCAAGGATCGCGTGCAACGCAGTAATGAAAACCTGCAGCAGTGGGCCCTTGAAGTGGAGAAACTGGTGCGTAAAGCTTACCAGTCCGTACCTGCGCTTATTGATGGGAACCTGGCGCAGGTATTCATCGACGGCATCCGTGACCTTTAAGTTAGAGCTGCTGTGAGGCTCGGGCACCACGGGACGCTTAAAGACGCCTTGGCCCATGCACTGGAGGTGGAAGCTGTGCGGCAGGATCATCGTTCCCATCGCGTCAGGGAAGTTGCAGCGGCTACAGTTAGCGACCGCAATAAAGGGTACAGCCCTAGGTGCTACGGCTGTGGGGAAAGGGGCCACCTTCGATCCAGTTGCCCTAAGCGAACTGCAGAAAGGGTAGACAATAACCGTCCATGGAAAGTGGGACGAACTTTGGTCAGAGCCACCGACATGTCAGGGGTACGTGTGCCGAACCTTTGTGATCAGGAACAGGTTATGGAAAAGGGCACACTAATTGGTACTAGGCAAGAAAGTAAAGAAGTCGTACCTGTGAGGATGCTCAAGACAGACCTCAGCAACGAGTGGAAGGAAAGCCTACAACGTGCACAGCAGGAAGATTCGGACATCAAGCCGATTCTCGAGTGGATGAAGGCCAGAGCTCCTAAGCCCAGGTGGAGCGACGTCTCAGCAATGAGTTCGATCACAAAAAGCTATTGGGCCCAATGGGACAGCTTGGTGATTCAGGATGGAGTCCTGTGCCGTAAATGGGAAAATGCTCGGGGAGACAGCTGTCATTTGCAAATGGTTGTCCCTAAAGCTCAAGTACCGGATGTTCTACAGCTGTACCATAATGGTTGTTCAGGAGGTCATCTGGGAGTAAAACGGACTCTACTGAAGATACGAGAACGGTTTTATTGGGTCCACTGTCGGGACGATGTCGAGGACTGGTGTCGCAAATGTACAAGTTGTGCAGCTGTAAAGGGACCTCAGACTCGTAGTCGAGGTGCATTGAAATTGTACAATGTTGGCGCACCATGGGAGAGGATAGCCCTTGATGTTGCGGGGCCGTTTCCGGAAAGTGAAAGTGGTAACAAGTATTTCATGGTTGTGATGGATTACTTTACTAAGTGGCCGGAAGTCTTCGCTATCCCAAATCAAGAAGCTTCGACAGTTGCAGATAAATTAGTTTATGAAGTCTTCTGTCGGTTTGGAGTACCTTTAGAGATTCACAGTGATCAAGGAAGGAATTTTGAGTCCCAAATATTCCAGGAAACTTGTCGAGTTATGGGTACTCATAAAACAAGAACAACTTCTTACCACCCACAATCGGATGGAATGGTGGAACGATTTAATCAGACACTGGAGCGGTACCTAGCAAAAGTTGTGGAAAATCGGCAACGAGATTGGGACAAGCACATACAACCGTTTTTGTTGTCATATCGAAGCGCTGTTCACGAAAGTACATCGGTGACACCAGCTTTCGCAAACTTTGGAAGAGAATTACGGCTGCCTGCAGATCTGATCACCGGAATACCACCCCACGCAGTATAACCGATTATGCAAATAACTTGCGGAACAAAATGAATGACATTTATGAGCACGTCAGACAATCGGGCCAGCAAATGTCTGAAAAGATGAAAACCCGTTATGACCGCAAAATGAACAGTAAAGGGTTCGACGAAGGTTCACTAGTGTGGTTGCACAATCCAGTCCGCAGCAAAGGGAAATCTCCTAAGCTTCAAGCGAAATGGGATGGACCGTACCGGATTGTGACAAAGATCAATGACGTAACCTACCGGATACAGAAAGGTGCAAGAGGTACTCCTAAGATCGTTCATGTGGATCGATTGGCGCGTTATTATGGAGCGGATAATGCTCGGGACGAGCATGTCTTAGGATGGGGCAGTGTTGCGCGCCACAATTAATGCCTGATGCATGGTGACATTAGTTACCACTAGCGCCATCTAGTTTCTAGTAGAAGAACTAATAGAGTCACTAGCGCCATCTATTATCGATTGGCTGAACTTACTAGAACTATCGACATCTGGTCAGTCGGGGCCGGTATGTACTCGAACATTCTAGATGTTTATACAATAGCAAGTTCTGGAATTATCTGCGGCACTATATAAGGCCGGGACTAGCCGCGACTAATCAGACTTGGTTCTGCGATAGAAGCGAATACATCGAAAGCGATATTCAAGTGCGACTTAAGAGCGATTGTGTTTTATAATTAGTGTGTTTGAGTTGATATTAGTGTTGTTTAATAAAAGTGTAACTTTTGGTAATTTTTATCGGCAGTTTTTATTGTCACGAACCCGAAGCTCGTAACAATATTGTTAGAAAGGGGGGGACTACCGAGATGACGACTAATAGAGAAGTATGGAAGACAGACATGTTGCGACTAGGGAAGGTACGTATTTACGCAACCAGGTTTTTACACCAGGTATTTGCTTCAAAGTACGCACACCAGGTACCGAACCGAAATACTTGCAAGACTTCAAAGTATTTTATACGGCTACTCGCTCAACTACGGAGGTACCTACTCAACTGCGTTAGTTTTCGCAAATGCGATCATGCTCCTTATCAGTATGCAGTTATGCGTATGCAAGTATTTTTTTACTTTATTGGTTTGTAAGTATTTATTTATAACCGCGATTGTGCTCCTTATTTATAGGAAGTCACGGATCAATTTCCTATGCAAGTATTTTTTCTTCTACCGGCGCTTAGAGTGGATTTGATTTTGCTCCTTATTAGTAAGAGTCTACGGAACAATTTCGTATGTAAGTATTTTTTTTACTTTATTGGTTTGTAAGTATTTATTTGTAAACGTGATTTTGCTCCTTATTTATAGGAAGTCACGGATCAATTTCCTGGGTAAGTATTTTTACTTCCAACAGGGCTTATGAATACGCGATTGTACTTTTTATTTGTATGAAGTCATGGATCAATCATTTTCGATGCAGATAGAAAATACTTGGAAGTATTTCGAACCCTGGTTTTAGGCCCTGGTTTTTTAAGGTGTGGTACTTGGAAGACCTGGTACTCGATTTTGCAAGTACGACCCATGTCTAGTTGCGACGACCACGAATAAATTGGGATGGCGGCAGGAGAGTGATGATGATACTTTAGTATAACTATTTTGGCATAATAATACTTTGCCATAATTGTTTTTGGCATGCAGTAAGATAATTATGTCAAGATATTATGACATAATTATCTTGTAGGCTAATTTGGATTGGCATAATAGGCTATTTTCCTAAAATAATCGAATTGGTCCGTCAGTTAGATTATCAAAAAATATTGAACCCGTAATTTTTCTTTTGTCAATAATATAAAAAATGATGAAGATATCGCCCGTTAAGGTTCCGCGTGACGTCACTTGCTTGCGACACTTTTGCAAGCGAGTGACGTCACGACCCCCCCTCCCAAATTTTGCGCGCTTTATCTTTGTCAGTTTTTGTTTAATTGACAAAAGCAAAAATACGTGTCCATTATTTTTCGATAATCTAACTGACGGACTAAATATAATTATTATCTTTTTACTCCGGCAACTACCCTATTATCTTGTAGGCTAACTTGTTTTGGCATAATTTTAATTCGCATAATTTTACTTTCTTCTTTCTATATCCCGCGAAAGTGTGGAGGTCGAGGCTTTTTAAACGCTAAGAACCTCCACAATCGCGAGATATGCAGTCTCAGGGAATGTTTACTAGAAACCGACGTGGGGATGCATCGAGATGTAGTCGCGGTGGACAAGGGCCTCACACCACTCTCCTTGGGTAAAGAGAACTGGCGCAAACCAGTAGTGCTTGACACTAATGAACGCATGGAGGTATGGCAGAGTAAGGAGCTTCACGGACGCTTCTTCCGGGCCCTACACGGGCCTGATTTAGATCTACTAGCGTCCGTACCCTGGCTGCGTTTCGGTGACCTCTTTGGAGAAACCGAAGGTTTTGCCTGTGCAATTATGGACGAAGTTATGATGACGAACAATTACCGGAGATTTATTGTGAAAGACGGCACGGTTGACATCTGTCGGGCATGCCACCGGCCGAGGGAATCAATATGCCTGCATATTATCTCCGGGTGTTCTCGTCTAGCTAACGGAGAGTACTTGCATAGACACAACCTTGTAGCTAGGATAATCCATCAGCAACTGGCTCTGAAATACAACCTTGTGGAATCGGAGGTGCCGTACTACAGGTATGTGCCCGACCCAGTTCTCGAAAATGGTAATATCACATTGTACTGGGATCGATCCATCATCACTGACAGGACTATTGTTGCCAATAAGCCGGATATAGTGGTGGTGGATCGATCGGAGCGGCGCGCAATGATTGTTGACATAACCGTCCCGCATGATGAGAACCTCGTGAAAGCCGAGAAAGATAAACAAATCAAGTAACTTGACTTGGCTCGCGAGGTTGACGACATGTGGGATGTGGACTCAGCGATCATTGTGCCGATAGTCGTGACAGCCAATGGCTTAATAGCCAAGAGCCTCGACCAACACCTGAAAAGGCTCTCGTTGGGCAGCTGGATCAAGGGCTTGATTCAGAAAGCGGTACTTCTGGAGACGGCCCGCATTGTCAGGAGGTTCCTCTCTCTGGAGCCCTGACCACCGGTAGCTGACCCTGTTCCCGATACCGGTGGGCTACTATTTTTTACATTCTAATATTTAAAAATATAATTGATATGTTTACTTTTAAATAAAGGAAATGACTATTAGTATAATAGTATTAAGGCATAAAAATTTATAGGAATAATTAATCATTTATGTGATGTAGTGTATCAAAAACCATGAACATGAGCATCCTTCCCATTCTGACCCATGGATCCCAGACTTGATCTTTGGCAAACATTCAAAGGTGCAAACTCAAGGTTTGCCAACGTGCAATGGAGCGCAGTATTCTAGGCGTCAAATTGACAGACCATATTGACACGCCACGCTGCGCTCCAAAACACAGATTACTGACGTTGCTCAAAAAGCCGCTAAGCTGAAGTGGGACTGGGCTGGCCATGTCTGCCGCATGCCCAATGAGCTGTGGGCCAAAATAACCACCACGTGAAGCCCTGACACAGCTAGAAGGCGTCACGGCAGACCCCGTAGAAGATGGCGGGACGAGCTGGACAAAACAAACGACCAGTAGTCCACATTAGCCCTGGATCGAAAGAACTGGAAGTCATGGGGAGAGGCCTTTACCCAGCAGTGGGATTATGCAAGCTAACAATAACAGTGTATCAATAGGATAAGGTGCGGTGAGGGTAGCCATCGGGCCACCTCTAAGCCGCCACCAATATGTTTTACATCCATAACTAATTTACAAAACTTACATTTTCTCCACGTGCATGACTGCAAGTGCATGGTTCATGATTGTGACTTTGTATATGATTAGATAATATTGCATGTTGTTGGTCGTCGTTCGGTTTGGTGATAAGTTGAGACTTACAATTATAAGCGTTATTCCGTCGCACTTGACACACCCAATAATATTTACTACAATGTTCCCGATTTTTGTCATATATGTAACCATTCACATATAATTTGATTGCGCCTCTTTTAGTCATAAACAGTGGTCGGATAATCGGATGCATATTTACCTAAAGTTCATTTTTGGTTAGGAAATTATGGAAGCGGCTTCTTAAAACATATTTTTTAAAATATAAATCCCGGGATTTTTTCGATACAAAAGTGCATTCCATAATATTATCCAACACTTTAAACTAAGTAAATATTTCTACACCCGATTTGATTCTATAGTAAAAAAACTAAATTTGTCGATTCCGAATTCCCGGGATTTTTTCGATACAAAAGTGCATTCCATAATAATGAACACTACACTTTAGGTAAATATGCATCCGATTATCCGATCACTGGTCATAAAGGTATGCACTGTATTTTCCATTTGTAACTACATTGACACAATAGTTTTATGATACCGTGCACCGTCCACTACGAAAAAAAAAATTGAAGTACCTACAATGTTAAGTGCCTACAAATTTAATTAGAGCAATATTGTATAAAAATGTGTATTAGTGTCTAACATTTTAGGAGTATTATGCGTATTTGTTAAGTATATAAATATATGTTTTAATATCATTATGCGTAAATAAATGTATAGGTACTTTAGAATGTTATGCTTAAACATTATTATGATTAGAGAAATTATGCGTCAGCTGTTATGCATAAATATATTTAGGATAAACAAAAGTAGCCATGTTATATGATGTCTTACAATTTTATGCAAATGGATAGGGAACTCTAAAAAATGTTTTCACAGCAAAAAAAAAAAACAACCGACTTCCATAAAAAATACATTGCAAAGTGAAAAATAACTTTAATTTCGGAAGTTGTAGTGTCTTTTTTGGAAGTGGTTTGTTTTTTTATGTAAAAAAAGTTTTTATTTTTCACTTTTAAGTTGTACTTAAACCACACCAAAATCTCCTTAAATCTTAATGCATCCCATGACAATTTCAGTAAGCCACCACTGAAAAGTCAAAGCAAACGACGCAATCTCGTGTACTAAAACTTTTAGCAGTAATTTTGGTTTAAAAACCAAATTACTGAACTGATTATGATGAAATTTCTATGGGACCAATCTGAAAGTATATCCATTCGACTAAAAAAAGAATTTTGCAAATCGGCTTATAAATAACAGAGTTCTGAGGTAACAAACATTTAAAAAAAAAAACAACCGAATTGGTAACCTCCTCCTTTTTTTGAAGTCGGTTAATAAGTACCTGAAAGTTCGGTAGCATCTCGTCTTACCTCTAGCCTGTCGAGGTTGAAGTCTGACTGCGACATTCTCTCCAGCGCTCTGTACGTGGTGAGCAGTCGACGCTTGATGTAGCTCTGTCTGACCTGCGAACAGTGGCAGAGGAATTAAAACATTCGGTACCATCATCTCATCTACCTAGCCTTTTCCCAACTATGTCTAACCGGATGCCGCTGAATACCAGTATTTTACATAGAGCGACTGCCTATCTGACCTCCACAACCCAGTTATTGGGTAATACAATACCCCTTGGTACTCGTAAGACTGGTTGTCAGACTTTCGGGCTTCTGACGACCCGTAACGACTGTCAAAGATCCACGAATGACAGCCGGGACCAACGGCTTAACGTGCTTTCCGAGGCACGGAGTAGTCTTGGTATGTAAAGATGGTCACCCATCCATAGACCAACCGCGGCAAGCGTAGCTTAACCTGATCGATCGACCTGTGCGGCTGTTATTACTTAGCCACGGGCCCATATACTTAATAACGGGTGTAAAAAGACATTTAACGAAGCCGAGAGTCACTTGTACTCACCGTCACTGTAATCATTTCTTTGTACTGCACCATACCTGGGAACCTTCTGGTTACGGAGATATTGAAGGTCAAAATTTCTGACGTTATTTTACGAAAACCAATTTTTAATATTATAACACAACTTTAAATACCCCCACTACCCCTGTATCGTTGCATGCACCCATAAGGACAATGTTTTGCGTGCGTTTCATTGCGCAAACAGTAAATTTTCACACCAAAAATAAAAGTAGTTTCCCAGCAATTATTTTTATGCAATGTTAACGGGGACAACGGGACTACAGGTTACTTAGAGCTGATTTCTCCATAGCTAGATAACTTTTCAATTCGAGGAATAAAATTGACGTTTGACAGTTTTTGTATGAAATAACTGTCAAAATTTCAAAATGTGTCCTCGAATAAAGTTATCAGATGATTGAAAAATCAGCCCTTAGTTTGATGAACAGAATGAGTAATTGACGGCTATGTGATGTGTCTTTTTACATCCTGTATATATTGGTCGACGTTATAATAAAGTACTGCATACGATACATACCTTCTTATTGTCGGTGGGTAGCTGTCTTTGCGTCGGCTGTGCGGGGTGCGAGCGCTGTGGAGACGGCAGCTGAGACCCGCCCACTGCAATAATATTGTTGCGCGCCACAATTAATGCCTGATGCATGGTGACATTAGTTTCCACTAGCGCCATCTAGTTTCTAGTAGCAAGAACTAATAGAGTCACTAGCGCCATCTATTATCGATTGGCTGAACTTACTAGAACTATCGACATCTGGTCAGTCGGGGCCGGTATGTACTCGAACATTCTAGATGTGTCTACAATAGAAGGTTCTGGAATTATCTGCGGCACTATATAAGGCCGGGACTAGCCGCGACCAATCAGACTTGGTTCTGCGATAGAAGTGAATACATCGAAAGCGATATTCGAGTGCGACTTAAGAGCGATTGTGTTTTATAATTAGTGTGTTTGAGTTGATATTAGTGTTGTTTAATAAAAGTGTAACTTTTGGTAATTTTTATCGGCAGTTTTTATTGTCACGAACCCGAAGCTCGTAACAATATATAGTGGGTAGAGCTTCAGTAGTTACTTTCATCCCTTTCATTTCAGCCGAAAGACGGCCACTGCTGGACATAAGCCTCCCCCAAGTACCTCCACTTCGACCGGTTCTGTGCTTCTCGCATCGAACGGGTTCCTGCGGCCTTCACAAGGTCGTCGGTCCACCTTGTGGAAGGCCTTCCGACGCTACGTCTTCCGGTACGCGGTCGCCACTCCAGAACCTTTCGGCCCCATCGACCATCTGTTCTACGAGCAATGTGCCCTGCCCACTGTCACTTAAGTTTGTCAATTCTTCGGGCTATGTCGGTTACCTTGGTTCTCCTGCGGATCTCTTCATTTCTACATCGATCACGCAGGGAAACTGTCCAGTTGGGTAGGTCCAACTTCGAGAAAGAGGTCAATCAATCAAGGATGGCTACAAAAACTTAATTACGAATACACCGGACATCTGCTTAAGATACCTACTCAGTCACTCACTGTTACTCATACACGATTTCGATTTCTCTTTCAAGTCTAATTATTTTAAACTTATGACGTTACACATACATACACTACACATTCATACATTACACATACATACATTACACATCCCTAAACATTCACTCATTCTCACACACTTACATATGTTGTCCACTCTATTTTCTGTATAATTTTTACTGTTTTATATTTTCACTTCATTTCTCTGTGCCAATGAAACTGCACTAACGCCCCTGCTGTCCCTCGAGGGAACCTGTGTACCTTTGTGTAATAACTTTTGTTGGAACACTGGTACTCATAACACAAGTTAGATCTTACTTTGAGCACCAGAGTTCAAAATACGCTAGTTTTGAATTTTTCGGGTAATACAGTTCTTAGCGTATCATAGTTACTAGAGTTATTGTTCTTTTTTGCGAAATAAAGAATTTTATAATTATTATTATTAAATCGCCGAATCAGACTCGGCTGGGCAGCGTTCGGGAAGCTATGCAATATCTTCTCGTCCCACATACCGCAGTGTCTCAAGACGAAAGTCTTTGACCAGTGCGTGTGGCGACCTATGGCACTGAAACGTGCTCGCTCACAATGGGCCTTATTAGAAGGCTTAAAGTCACCCAAAGGGCAATGGACACTTTCGGTATATAAGGAAAATTTCAAGCTTCTAGATTCAGCGCTTTAGGCTGTACGTTGTCTGTCAGTGACTCTAAGATTCTTATTAAGTATATACAATAAACAATTCAATAATAGCCGTGCGGCAATTCTACAGTAGCACTTGAAATACGAAAAGCGCCTTTCCCGGTCACGGTTCCAACTCAACCTACCCCGCTTGGTCGGGGCGGGGGAGCTGATTTACTACGACCATCATCATCATGATCTGCCTGCGTTTTCCCAATTATGTTGGGGTCGGCTTCCAGTCTAACCGGATGCAGCTGAATACCAGTATTTTACAAGGACTGCCTATCTGACCTCCACAACAGTAACGACAGTCAAAGATCTACGAATGACAGCTGAGACCAACGGCTTAACGTGCTTTAAGAAGCACGGAGGGGTCTTGGTATGTAAAGGGGGTCACTCATCCACGGACCAACCGCGACATGCGTAGCTTAACCTGATCGATTGAATAAATAAATAAATTATTATTAAGACTTTCATCCCTTATACCCCTTTAGGTTAATTTATTGGATTACCTAGTTATTTTAAAAAGTGTGCATCATAAGATTCATAAGATGACGTGTTCCACTTACCAGCCACCCAAGTGCTGCAGGATCGCGAAGCTGCGCTCAGAGTCAGGGCTTCTAAAGCCGCGCATAAACCAACTTCCGAAGTCGCACTGAAATTAATTACATCAAGTTAATTATGAATATAGTTTCATGTTTGTAAGCTGAAGTTATTAATGTTATTCTCAATACTCATTCATTTATTGAATTCCACAATGTGTATTTAGGTTTGGTTGGGTATTTACATCTCAGAAACGACGCGTGCTTTACTTGTGGTTACCAAGTGTAAAAACACGCTGTGAATGTGTGTGTGTGCAGGAGCTCTCGGTACCGTCCGAGACAATGACGAATGTCGGATGTGTGTGTGTGTGTGTGTGTGTGCTGACGCTACTCGTCTCCACGCACACATCCACAGCGTGTTTGTACACTTGGTTACTATTGGACAATAGTAGCAATAACAGGAGCAGCATCAGCAGTGGTGTGATAGTTACTATATTCCTCGTGGTCAATATTTTACACACAGATGACAATATGCAGAACATAAACAAAACCCTAACTATGCTTATTTTAAACTAGCTGCGCCCCGCGGTTTCACCCGCATTATTTTCGATCCCGTGGGAATATCGAGATAAAAAGTTTCCTATATGTTAATCCTGGTTTTAACCATCTGTTTGCCAAATTTCATCCAAATCCGTTCAGTAGTTTTTGCGTGAAAGAGTAACAAACATCCATCCATTCATCCATCCATCCATACAAACTTTCACGTTTATAATATTAGCAGGATAGGTGACAGACATGTATTAGGGCTGTTTTTTCAATCGACACCTAATTTTTATTCGTGGAATAAAATTGACGTGTAACAGTTTAGGTATAGAAGAACTGTCAACAATATTCCTCGCATAAAATTATATAATATATACGTACCTCCGCAGCGGCTGGCACGAGTCGCGACAGTGCGCCACGTCGGCCGCGCTGAAGGAGCGGCGCAGGCCCAGCTGCGCGCACAGCGCCGCGCAGCCCGCCAGCAGTTCGCGGCAGTTGTCCGTCGACTGCAGCGGCAGGGAGGAGGAGGATGGTCTCCTGTAACCACACATACGGGTTAAAGGCTCTGACTGAAGACGAGCTCGGCAAGTAGTGTCCCAAGTGCCAAGCAAGAAAAGGCGTGAAACCGCCCGCGGCTGAGCGCGGCCGCGATCTCGCTGCGGGACAATTACCATTCTATGAAGGAGGCGAGGCCTCCAGCGTCAAGGCGTGCAGTCTCACGCCGCCGCTGCATGTGGTCGCTAGGCCGAGCGCCCCTTTCGGGTATCTGAAGTCAACTCAGCCTATCGCAATCCCCTTCTACACATAGGCTCCTCCCAGGCTGCGCCACAGCAGCCTGTCTTCCACCTCCGCACCTAGCCGCCTTCCACATCCAGCCTGTTCCAGCTTCTTAAAGTCGTCGGCCTATCTAACTGGGGGGCGTCCCAAGGGGTCTCTCAAGTGATACTATGTAGTTCAGTAATGAAAATAAAGTTTAATAAAATTATTTGACACTAAAATCTACAGCAGTGCTAGTCAGCCTATAAAATTCCCACTTCTAGGACACAGACCTCCTCTCTAAGAGGGAGTGGGCCGTAATCCACCACGTTGATATTTTGGTTCTAGGACATGCCGGTTTCCTTACAATGTTTTTCTCTTTACCGTTTTAAATAAATAAAACACTTACTTTAAAGCTTTGCTGTCCGGGTTGGGACTGGCCACTCGCAGCGATGGGTCGGGCCCCTGTCCTGCCTGGAAACCAACCAACAGATGAATCATGCGCGCTGCCGAAATCATTCATAAGCCTGAATGATTCATTTATATGAACCTTAAAACTTCTTGAGCCATGGGCGTATACAAAGCCTTAACATATATAATTAATTATAATAATATTAATAGCCAAGAGCCTCGACCAACACCTGAGGAGGCTCTAGTTGGGCAGCTGGATCAAGGGCTTGATTCAGAAAGCGGTACTTCTGGACACGGCTCGCATTGTCAGGAGGTTCCTCTCTCTGGAGCCCTGACCGTCGGTAGCTTGGACCCTGTTCCCGATATCGGTGGGCTACTATTTTTTAAATGTTTTTTTATCTTTTTGTTTATAAAAATATTGAAAAATGTAATTTATAAGTAATTAGATAGATAGATAAAACGTTTATTGAGTGCAACAACAGACAATACAAGTAATAAAAATAAACATTAAAAAGATAGATGGACCCATAGACACCTCGTATATGTAAATCAATAACGGTCGATCACTACTGGGCGGTGTGTGTCTTATGGTTGCACCAAATGGGAGTCCAACTCAGCATAAGCCAGATACAATACCAGACGCTGGTATTCTGCTGCATCCCGTTAGTGACACACGGATGTCGAGAAGACACATCTGAGTTTCAACAAAATGGTACCTACATAGTGCGGCGTGTATATTATAAGGTGGTAAGTACCCACGTTTTAATTGACTTCAATTAGATGAAATAAAGAAAATTAATAATACAAAACAAAAAAAGTTTCATAATACTTCGGTGCTGTAAAACGAGCAACTGTATCTACAGGGTGACAGGGACATCGACGCGCAACCTGTTATTATGGATTCGCCCCTGCATTGCAATATTTCGTTGTTATTAAAAAAAAAAATCCTATTCCATACATTTTAACCGCGTAGGTATTGCACTTTACTATGAAACCGCTGTTTTAATAACCGACGAAAAATTTCGACGCTATGGGGTCTAAACTCATGTGCTGAATCCATGGTTGCAGTTTGCGCGTCGATGTCCCTACCACCCTGTATGTCGCAACGAACTGGTGAAATTAGCCGTTTAGTCAACCGCCTGGCCTTTGGAAGTAGTGCTCGCCTCTCTTCGCTCTCTCGGGTCGCACGCGGTTGATCACAGTTCTAACCTAACCCATTTGGTCGGGGTGCCCTGGCTGTTATTGCGACCAATTCGGCTCGCATGTGATTGGTTACAGTTCCAAGCTAAACTATAATTTATTGAATAACATTCCGGCCGTTAGTTGAACGGCCGCCGTTTAGTTAAAAGGATAGGCAGTTAACTAAACGGCTAATTAACCCGTTGGCTGCGACATATTTGTATACACTATTTCTGTATACCTTGCAAGCCAGCAGCCTTAGCACCCTGGCGTCGGAGGCGGCTGACGACACGCTGAACAGCGACAGGTCAGTCGTGACCGACTCGTGCGACGGCGAGCGAGCCACCCCGCCGCGCCACGCCTCCGGCGTGCACATGTCCACTGGGAGAGAAAAGACGAATCAATGTCATTTCATTAAGGAACATTTTTTCTTAACAATTGAACCACCGATAAAAATATATTTATTGCATAACTGTGTACATTAAGTTCTTATTAATAAACATTATATTTTAGTTTCAACAGTCTACCCAAGTCGGACATGCAATGGTTTTTTAAGACATCTCAAAACGCAAAGGAATACATCGTGAGGAAACCGGCATGTCCTAGAAACAACAATCTGAAAATAAGTGACATCTACCAACCAGCAATCGGCCATACAAATATTATTTTTTATCAAAAAACTCATTCAGATTCGTTTCGTTTCGTCTTTTTTTTTTTAATGCTGCCCCACACTAGGAATTACTCCTGTATCGTGGGTGCGTTTACAAACATTTAAACTCACATATAAAAACAGCCAGACCCGGAACAACTACCTGTAGGCAATATAAACATTTGTTCCGTGCGGGAATCGAACCCGCGACACGCAGCGCAGCAGTCGATCGCTCAGCCACTGCGGCAACCGTGTCTTCAAGATTATAAAATACATTATCAATTCACATCTTTTTCAATTTATTTTTAAACATATTTCCATTTAATTGCTGGCGGTAACCGAGCGGGTCTCATTAAACGCAAGACGACGTAGCAGGCCAAAACGAAGATGATGGGACGAGTTTAACTCCTACCAAAAGGACTGGCCGGGACTAGCGACACAAGTGTTTGACAATGGGAGAGGGACGCCTTTGTCCTGTGAAGTTCTTCTGACTTTTTTAGTTTTTGCTCAGCTTCTAAGGGTCCTAGAGTGATGTTAGCTAGCATACAGCCTGCCTCAAGAGTTGAGCTATAAACTCAAACTCAAAGTATTTATTTCAATTAAACCAATTACAGGCACTTTTGAATTGTCAAGGGGTCGGTCAGTCAGAAAAATGAAGCTATTTTTTTTTAAATTATATTTTGGACGTTCAGAGATTAGCGTGTTCAAACAAGCAAACTAACTCTCCAGTTTTATTATTAGTATAGATATCAATATATATATTTATTTTATACCCGTAAATTACACATGTAGTTGTTAATGTTTTACGGATCTGTAGTACCCAGGCGCGGTCGCAGCCCAAGATTTTGGGGGGGTCACCATGGGTGCCGAGGAATATTAACAAGGGAGGTACATCTCCTCGTTGGTCTAGTGGTCGCCAGCGTTACTGCTGAGCATGAGGTCCTGGGTTCAATTCCTAGGTTGGGTAAAGTATTATCAGGTTTTTCCATCAGCAATTTCTCAGAAGCAGCCTGGAGTCTGGATTTGTGCCCAGTTGGTGGCAGGAGGCTCACCCCCTACGACATGGGACTTAAACATAACTGGTGAAACGGGGGTGTAAGTACTATATGAAGGTACACCCCTGCCTAACCCTTCGGGGATTAAAGGAAGAGCGAGCAAAGCAAGCTAAAATTTTAACCACCCGCCTCAGTTTGGTTAGGTTTTGTTTTATATTTTCAGCAGAAATAGGAGTTACATTGTCGACTTATGCAGGCAAGCCCAAGTAGCTACGAGAATGTACAATGCAAGAGCGAGCAAAGCCAGCTCGAAAATTGTGCACACTCTTGGATAGGTTCGATTTTTTTTTAATAATTCCAAAAGGACTAGGCTTTGTCGACTTATGAAGAAAAGCTCAAGAATCAACAGAATGTGAGCGAGCGAAGTGAGCCTGAAAATTTTAGAACCCCAACTTGAAATAGGTTCTGTTTTCTTTTCACCAACATACAGCAAGAGAACTTACTTTATCGAATTATGACGAAAAGCTTTAACTCGTTTTACAGCAGTGGGTTTTGGAATCTGGCCTTAACCTAAGCCTTTCGAATTGGCTCGCTCTTGCATCCTACATTGTATATTTTATAACAGGATTTTTAAAGTAAAAACTTTTTTAGGCGCATTAAAAAACCGACTGTTGGGGCGTAACTCCCAACAGTGAAAATGTTATGTTTATGTTGTGTCTTGGGATGTTGTCTTGAATGTTTTGTTGAGTGAGTAAACAACCAAATAGTTATGTTGTAGTTTATGAAGCAATAATGTACACTTTATGTTGTAAAACAAACTGCAACTTTTCACTGTAAGTAGGACGAGTTGGTTAGGGTCAATGTTCAGCATAGCTCGTACACCGACAGCGGGTTTTTTAATGCACCTTAAAAAGTTTTTACTCCATACTTTTAAGTTCTTTCTTCTGGCAACGGTCCCCATATCTGCCTATGTTCTTAATGTTTTTGTATATACCCACTGGGGTCTCCGTGGCTCAAATACAGTTTCAAGTTAGTAAGTCAAGTAACAATCATTCAGACTCTCGACAACTTGAATGATTTTGGGGAGGGTCATGACCCCCCCCCCCCTCCCCACGGACCGCTCCTGGTAGTACCTACCAAAACATTGTCAGTTAATTACATTGTTTTCTTGATTTAAAAATTTATTTCTTTTCTTTTCATTTTGGTCCTTTTAATACTGAATTGACAAGCCGCAAATAGTGTTTAAGCAGTCCTTTCAAAGTCTGTTTACGAATAATTTATATATTTTTATTGTGATGTAACATGTGGGTCAAAAAGATGCAGAGAAAGTTCTAAAGTTCTCATTCTTGTCCCGGTAAATATTTACACACACATATAGTTTTCTAAGCAAAATAATATACTTATGACCAATGTACAATCAATAAAATACTATAATTTAGTGCGAAAAAGAAAACATTTTTCGCTCGGCGTATGCAAGTTGCGCATTTGATAATAATATGCCGAAAAACCTTTCCAGACATATTAAAACTTGCAATACATATTTAATTCACTGTATAAATACGTTTTCCATGTTTTTCCATGTATGTGTTGAGAAAAATACAAAATATGCGACGAGTTTTCGGAAAAATCGGTAATCACAACAATAACAAACAATTAGACTCACCGCTTATGTGAGGCTCCACGGTGGCGGCGTACTAGACAACTATGTAAACACTCGCGAAAATGTATTACCTATCTAACACTAGCACTACAGTATTCAATTATTCTTTAGTTTTATTGCAAAAATATTTCTGCAACTTTCGGTTTTCAATAATGGCCGGATGAGTTTGACAAATTAAAATTAGGCCGTTGGGTTGCGTTCTGAAGACTGGCTAAAGACGGTGAAGATAAATGGCTTATCACGTTAAATATGCAAAGAATAAAATGAAAGATGAGGACTAATTTATCTTATTAGATTAGTACCATTGATCATGACGTGTTTTCAACAAAAGCTTTATTTTATAGTAAACGAAGACCTGCAGTTAAAAAAATAAATTAGCAATAAGGTTTCAGAACGCATTAGGACTTTTGAATTTAGTAGGATTATATTTTGGAAATTAAGGTTTTTTTGAGTTTATTTATTTTGGACCAATCGTCTATATTACAATCCTTTAACACTACAAACACATAGTCCTACAATTGAAAGAAACGAGATTGAGACATTGTAAGTTGGTCTCTTAATAGTGTTTACATACTCGTAGCGACATCTAGCCGCAAAGTAGTTTAAACGAATGTAACCAGTTGTACCATAGATGGCAGTATAGACAACAAGTAAGAGATTTCATCACAAAGTTATTATTCGATTTATTTTTTCGTTCGGCCTGTTTTTTGGTAATTTGCTTACATAGGAAGAACCTTGACCTCAGAGCAAGATAAACTGAACCACGACGCCACCCAGCTGCTTGTGTTAGTTTTTTTATGCGATTGCATTTTTATGACGAAGCTTCCTCATTGATTTGAATAAAAATATCATCAAATAGGTACCCGATTCGTTGTAATAGTAGGGGATAGTATTAATATTTCCCTGCTAACTATTGCCGCTAAAGTACCTAACTACTTTTTTGTATTTACCCAAAACTGTTCCCTATCTATCGGTAGGTAGTTACTAACTATGAAAAAATTCTAATAAAATAAACAGCAAATTAAAGGAACGTGTGTTTCGGTAGTTTTTATTGATTTGGTACAATTTCCTGGAAGCCGACCATAAAATGTTGACAAACTTGGATATCGCTCGCTTAGGAGCGGCTTACATGACGGTCAGGGAGTAAAAAGTGTTTTTATTTTGATAAGAAAATATTATTTATTTAGACTTACCTGCTTTGTTATTGAACTTTCAAAATTGATTATTGGCCAGAATTATGTTGGGGTCGACTTCTAATCTAATCGGATGCAGCTGAATACCAATATTTTAAATGGAGCGACAGCCTAACTGACCTCCACAACCCAGTTACTGGGTAATTCTATACCCCTTGGTAAGACTGGTTGTCAGTATCTGGCATCTGACTACCCTTAACGTCCATTGTCAAAGATCTACAAATGACAGCCGGGACCAACCGCTTAACGTGCTTTCCAAGCCACGGAGGCGTTTCGACATATAATGGATGGTCACCCATCCACGAACCGACCTCGGCAAGCATAGCTTAACCTTCGATCAACCCATACGACACTTGTAGACGATTATTCAAATGATTGGTCAAAAACGATTGTTAACCAAGTACAATAGCACTTAAATCGATTGGTTTCCCTCCATGTGAGTCGATGTCAAACGGAATACCAACATACAAAGTGTAAATAGTGTTGTGAATGCTTTATCAGCAGAATAGATGTTATGTTTTGTGAGGTTGCCGATGTACATCGGAAACCAGACTTGTTGGCGATTAACTGGGGTAATTTTTAACCCACAATAATAAAAAAATTAAGAGCAGTGGTGGCTCAGTGATAACGACAGCGAGTTCTGTTCGAACCCAAGCAGGCGCTTTTTTTTTTCTGTTGTCCCACTGCTGGGCAAAGGCCTCCCCCATATTCTTCCACCTTTCCTTGTGCTGTGCCTTCTCCTTCCAATCGGTTAGGAACGAGTCCAAATCGTCAGGCGCTTTACTTTCTGTAAATTATTTAATTATTAATTATTCATCACTACTTAAATTATTTCATCGCCACTGCTCTCAAAATGGTGAAGGAAAACATCGTGAGGATTCGAAGACATGTGACACCTACCAACCCGCACAGGGCCCGCGTGGTGGATTACAGCGCACACCCTTTCGAAGAGTGGAGGTCTGTGTCCCAGCAGTGGGAACATTAGGCTGATTATGTAATGCAGTAAAAATATTAAAGACAGTCAGAGTTATAAGTTAACATTTTCTAACATCATCATGACATAGGTAATATATTTATACATAGGTAATAAGTTTTATAATTCTTGGTCTCTTGTGGCATCAAGGGTTATGGACGTAGCAGAATTCCTTCAATGATTGACGATGCTTAAGTCTGGTCATAATCCGAAACGTCGAGATTACAGAACTGTCTGCCACCGCAACTATACATAAAACATGATATATGTATAATTCCACCTCCACACTGGTACAAAATCTACCTATACCTCCATACATACATGTTTATTCTCATCGCTACTAATACAAACAGATCGTGTTGTCCGTCTGTCTGTTATAATCGAATTCAGGTGTCGAACATTTGATACCCAAAAATTTAAATCAGAAAAAAAGTACTATTTTCTTACGGAAATAACATCTTAAGCATTTTTTCTTTGGTTCTTAAGATTGAAAATGCCAAAAATCATGTTTTCAAATATACCTATTTTTGAGATGTTTGACAAGCTCGCTTGATAGTAGTAACAGTCAAAGTCAAAAGCCATACTTAGTCAAAAGTCAAAGTCAAAGCTAAAAGTCAAAGTCAGAAATCAAAGTAGTTTATATGCCAGAAACTCGGTACGTAGGATTAAGAATGTTTCACTAATAACTGCCACTGTGGACATCAGCAATATCGGAGACCAAGCTGAAATATCTGATGTGCCTATAACTGCACCAGCACCCATACCCTTCAAATCAGAACACAGCAACGCTGCGTGAATGACGTTGACAGGGTGTCGGCAAATATCTGTGGTAAAAAAAAAAGTGAAATGGGGATAAAAACTGCCACTTGCTCACTTCAGATGTCGCTACTGTCCGGTGTCCAAGAATTTCAGCTGTCGAACTATCAAAATGAAAGCCATTGTTACTGATAGTGTGTTTAGTAATTATCCCGCTGGTTGGAGTAACATCTTCCTAATGTGTCCAGAGACGGTTCAGGGACTTCCAAGTGCACGACGACAAGTTACACCCTGCAGGGAGATACTCTTTTGGTGGTAGATAGTAAATAGAAGGGGGAAGAGTAGCCCGAGTTCTTCATATGAGTTGTTCTGATACAACGTGAATTTGACACAAATACCCGATGATTATGTGCGTATGTAATATTTATCGTGATGGATTTCATGAGAACATGGATAGAATAGAAGAAACATATTCATTTAAAAAAAATTGTGAAATAACATGCATTTTTTTTTTTGGAACTAAGTTGGTTTTTCGAAGCTTGCTTTAGGAGTAAGGTCCGGTTATGCCCCTCCATGCGACTTTTTGTTATTATGTAATAAAAAGAGACGCAGAGAGAAAGAGAGAGAGAGAGAGAGATAGATGGTTTTCATGGTTTTCGAGGGCGCTGAAGCCAATAGTAAGTTCAAAATGGCGGTAAAATTTTTGTTCGTCATTTTGACATTTTCGCAGCCGCCATCTTGGATTTTAATTTTGAACTTCGTTGCTGTCCCCATACTTTGTCCCCCGTCGCCACACTTTTTTTTTTACTTAGCCGTCACTGTCCCACAGCTGAGCGAAGGCCTCCCCCAAATCAAGGTATCCTTTTCTAGAGCCACCTCGACCCAACCCTTGCGGTACGCGTCTGGGTCGCCTCGCCACTGGGGAAACCCAGCGTTGCCCGCGAAATTCGTTTTACGTTTTTTTGCAATTTGTTGCAGTGTCACGTTCATTAAAAAATGATTCGCGAGCGATACAAATATGGCTTTACAGAATTCATCATTATCATCACCATTTCAGTCGAAAGACGTCCACTGCTAGACATAGGCCTCCCCAAGCACCTCCACTTCGACCGGTTCTGTGCTTCTTGTATCCAACGGGTTCCTGCGGCCTTCACAAGGTCGTCGGTCCACCTTTTACAGAATTATAATCATTAAAATCATCAACACAATCCTCTAAGTTTATATACATAATTATAATCCTATTAAATGAATATTTCATGAAATACCAAATCGTACAACATACAAAATGATACTGACCTTCATATTGCAAAAAAACGTAAGAAAATTTGAGTTTCGCGGGCTACTTACCGCATCCCCCTTAATAATCTACTTTTTACCCGACTGCCACAAAAGATTTTTGTTTTACCAGAATCCGATTCGAACTCCCATCATATCAATCGCAAGACAAACGCCTAACAACACCACTGTCTCATCAATAACCAAAAATAAACAAACAAATGATGACTCCATTCATTTTTATAACAACTTGGCTACTTAACGTACAGTACGATTTTAAAATTAAAAACTTTAATGGAAGTGTGTGTGTGAGTGGGGTTGTGTGTGTGCGTAATGCTTACATAATATATAAGCTGTCAGTTTATGTGGGGGTGTGTTTGTGTGCGAAGGTGTGATTGTGTGTGTCAGGGAAAGAATGTTGTGGATGAGGTGGTGAAAATGTGGATTTGTTTTAGAATTGTTTAGTTTTATTGTTGGTATGTTAGTTAGATAAATTGGGAGTATATATCGTTACTTAATAGGTATGATATTATATGATGTATTTTTAGACAAAAAATTGCAAGATTTATCTTCTGTAATTTTATAGTTAAATTAAACTGGACATTATTTTCCTGGGTTTGATTTCTTCGTCGGGCCAGCAGTGTTATTGGGTATTTATATCCGGAATTTCTCTGGATTTGTTCGCAGTTGATGGCAATAAGCTCGCCCCCTATTACATATTATGGGACTTAGACATAACTGGCGAAATGTGGGTGTACTATAGGTACACTTCTGCCTAACCCTTCGGAGGTTACAGGCATGATGTTATGTTATGCTTATCTCTCAGTCTACAACTAGGATTTGTTGGTGACCACCATTCATAGTCAGAGTTTTGGATATGACTATTACTTGCTTCAACTCTAACCAATGCTTATTTGTACCGGAAACATGATTTTTCTAACCGAAAATGAATAATTACTTAACAATTTAACATCGTTTGTAAAATCAATCTTTGTTGTTTAGAATGAATCGGGAACAAAACAGTATGCACAACTACAAATAAGCAAATATTAAAATATTTTTACCAGAGGGGTAATTGTCGTAATTTTAAGAACGTTCATACTCAGTCTCAATCTGACAAAAATACCTCTAATTTCCCTCCATTTTTGACAAGTTTTTGACATTGATTGTCGCCAAGATAGGACTAGATTTTTTACGTTTTTAATTACGGTAATTGGTCTTTTGAAATACTAGTAACTATGTATATTTTTAAGAAAAGTGATGATAAATTTATCGTCACCTTTCTTAAAAATATACATAGTTACTTTCTGCCTACATATTTTATTCGTGGAATAAAATTGACGTCTGTGTTTTTGTATGGAAGAACTGTCAAAAATTCAAAATTATTCCTCGGATAAAGTTATCTGGCGTTGGAAAAATCAGCCCTAAAATAATTTTTACTAAAGCTAGGTATTATCATGCCTACCTATTTTAATTTTAAAAGATAATTATCAATTACACCCATCGATCACTAATAAAATCGATGATTACACCTGTAAAATAAAACATGTGAAATGTGAAGGGTCCGTCCACCCTGCGCTAGCGCCTGCTCGGGTATTGTACTTGATTGTAGCGCGAGTGTCGGCGAGCGGAATGCAAACTAAACTGTTCAGGGTTGCCAACAAATGTTATTATTATTATTATCTAGCATTTGTTGCGGATTTTGAAAGCTTTTTGAGAAACAGGGTTTTAAAACTATGTTCATGTCATGGACGCTTGTATGGTGAGTGATAGAAAATTAATAATGTAATAAAAAAATGTATTTGTTTAGTTTTATTAAGTGAATTGTATAATTATGATTTTATGTATTGTTTTCGGTCTCCCTTACTCTTTCACACGCTGTCTACATCTCTCTGTCTATTGTCCTATCGCAGGTATGCTGTAAGAGATTTCTTATGAAATAAGTATCGTCTTTGTACCTATTTTTCTGTTCTGTTTTTTTCTTGTCTTTTTATATGGTAAAAAAAAATTGTGGAGACATTATCGTCTAATACGTATGTTATAAAATAAAACTAAGAAGTGTTTTGTTAAAGGAGAATGCCCAGGCACAGTACTCTTAAGAACTGTCTCGTGTCTCAAAAAGTTGAACAGCATCAACTATCTAAAATAAAAATATATTTTTTAAATAAGACTTAATTAATATTTATAATGGGATAGTTTTTTGAACAATAATTAGTACTTTTAAGTTTCCGACTATAAGGTACGCCATTTTTTACTATAGCCTGTCAATACTAGGGGTGTGTGCGTGTCTTATTTTATTACGCTTATATTTTAATAAATAAAGATGAAAATGTAAGAGATACATTAGGCGCTATAGTAGGATATTATTGTTCTTGCCTTGTAGGAAAAAGAACCGTAGGTTGCTGTGTGCATGTAATGTGCATAGTGTGGTATTTAAGCTGGGCACGTTATAACAATGTTAGTGTTCCAGCTCCATTTTTGAACAATATATTTTTGAAAGATTAAAATAAAGGTTTAAGGAATAATCATTCTTTCATTTATTGTACCTAGTGTAACGGTTTTCCATTCCTTCCTACGTACATAGATCATTTCATGAGTCCTACTACAATCTATGATTTGAGTAGGATCTAAACATAACACTGAGCGATTGACTATCAAGTAATGATTACTTCCATTCTTTGCATTATTTTGAATGAAACGCGGGAATAAGATTTTGAAGCACGAAGAGCACCACCTGAAATAGCTAAACTGCTACATATTTTAACGAATTTTATCGAACATAACCTCAAAATAATATTATAATTTTTCAAAATATCTCGGTAATGCCATTGTAGTTTGTGTTGAACTTTTTGAGAATGTATTTAGACATGTCATCGAGTATTTTAAAGATGATTTGATGAAGACACAACAATGTTAAATTGAGTACATTAGCCCATAGTGCCATGGGCAATCTCCTTTGAATAAAGCATCCTACTAATATTATAAACGTGAAAGTTTGTATGGATGGATGTTTGTTACTCTTTCACGCAAAAACTACTGAACGGATTTAGATGAAATTTGGCACACAGGTAGTTTATAACCAGGATTAACATATAGAATACTTTTTATCCCGATATTCTCACGGGATCGAAACTAATGCGGGTGATACCGCGTGGCGCAGCTAGTAAATGAATGTAAAACATCTGAATATAGTTTACCCATATTTGCAAATAAATGATTTTGAATTCGAATAATTATTAGCCTGTTAGGTTACAACCTTGTGTTTTTGTTTAAGTTTAAGTGGCATTTGAAAATTCAAATTATTATATTAGCGGTTGAAATGTTACGTTTTTGTCCGCGAAAATTATTGAACTTATTTTTTTTTTATAAAAAGTTTGTACAGTATTTATTTTTACTTGTGCAAAAAAAAGATGTACAAAGGCGGACTTAATGTCTGAGGCATTTTCTACCAGTCAACATACAGGATTAGATAGGAAATCACTATAAAATACAAGATAAGTACTAATACCTAGATACAATATACATATTTAATGTACAAAATGAACTGTCAGGAAAAATACCGATCGGTAGAGGAGAAAACGAATAGAATAGAATATACTTATTTGCTTTCAAACATGGTACTACAAGGTCTTATAAATAAAGTTATGATCTTACTTGTTTCGCCATGGACTGGCATACAAATATGTGGCATATACATATACATATAAACATGTTAAATGTAACACATTCATTTGTTAAAATTATAACATTTCTAATAATATTATTAGGGTTTCGTATCTATTTGAACACAGAACAATAGATATATAAAGTAATTTAATTAAATCTCAGTATCATATCTTTAAACATTTCCAATCCGGCAAATCGGCATTGGGATGTTTCGAGCTTGCCACCAGTACCGAGCCGGGGCCAAAAGACGTTTTCACGTCAAAAATAAACTGAAACCGTACGAAGCAATGAAATACATACTTAAACCTATCCAAACTAAACCTAACTAACTCTGCACCCTAGTAACTTGCGCTCAAAATAATAAATTGTCCCGCAGAGCAACCCTACGGTTATATTAGTGCGCACACAAGCAGGGCGGCGTCCGCACGCCCGCACACACGCCCCGCGACGTCCGGACACACACACACACACACCCACACCACACGAATTAGGGTCGTTGTGTTTCGGTGTGCTGGGAAAGTTGGTTAAGTGAATTTTTGAGTATTTTATTTTTAAAAATACTGCGTCGTTGGTCTAGTGGCAAGCGCTACTGCTGAGCATGAGGTCCTGGGTTCAATTCCCAGGTCGGGCTAAGTGTTATTGGGTCTGGATTTGTGTCCGGTTGCTGGCAATAGGCTCGCCCCCTGTTACATGGGACATAAACATAACTAGCGAAATGTGGGTGTACTGTAGGTACCTCTGCCTTACCCTTTGGGGATTACAGGCGTGATACTATGTTCATTTAGAAAAAAAACTATAATTGGGTGCGATTTTTAAATCATATTTTGTATCTACTTAGGGGCTGTTAATTTATTACGTAAGACAATTTTGACCATTTTCTGATCCCCCCTCCCCCCACGTAAGAAAAAATTAGACTTGCAAGAACCCCCTCCGCCCTTTTCAATCTTACGTAATATCAGTAAGTATCTACCAAAATTGCAAAAAAAAGTAGCAAAAAAATTAAAAAGTTATTATTTTTTTGCTTACTTTTTGTTCTTACGTAAGAACAATCTAGACCCCTCCCACCCTGACGTAAGAAAAAATAAGACTCGTTAGGACCCCCTCCCCCTCACACCGTCTTACGTAATAAATGAACAGAAATAATAGAGAGAATCTTGTTCAAGTTATTTAATTATTTATTTCAAAATGCCTTTTACTTTCGCTTTTATAACCGCTTATTGCTTATAACTGCTATACCTCTTAATATTTATTTAAAAAAAAAAAAATTAACTCATTATTCTATCTAATGAAAGCAAATCATAATATTTACAAATCAGTCATATGCTTTTAAATATGTTCATAACATTACATGAAATTTTATTGTATTTTTATATGTATTTGATGTATTTAATACATTTGCTTAATTATTAGGTTAATTATTACATGTATTTTAAATAATGTAGGCATTTATTCAAACTTGTTTATCGTTGAAAATTTTAAAAACTATCTCCTACAGATATTGTCTGAAAACTTTGCTAAAAATTATACAAAAACCTAGAATTTTAATATTTCATACTTGCGCCACTTTCCCAGCCAACCGTAGCCCGTTTTTTATTACGCTAGCTAGATGTCCTTACATATACTACATTGTTTAGATTATTATATTTTTTGTACGAATTTTACCAAAAAAATCTTCGTATAAACACTTCACCTTATTCATAATATGTGTGTTTGTTGGTCTTTTGCAAAAGAAAAACATAGATAGGTACGTCAGTGTCATGTTTTGAACATCTTTAGACCTGCAGTTAGTATTACAAATGTAAAACAGCGTGGTTAAATTCACGCGGGATAAAATTTTGAGGTCATTTTTTTTTATAAATTTTAAGTATATTTACATAATTTAAAAAGCTAACAGTCTTAGGGCTGATTTTTCCAACGCCAGATAACTTTATCGGAGGAATAATTTTGATTTTTTGACAGTTCTTCCATACAAAAACTGTCGACGTCAATTTTATTCCACGAATAAAAATTATCTTTAGATTGAAAAATCAGCCCGTAAAATTATAAGTATATAAAATCAGCATCGCTGTCAATAGGAAAAGGGCCCAAAAGGCTGGCATCATTGCCACGTTGTATGGCAATACTGCTGATTCCTTGGCCAATAAATAATTAAATTTAAAAAACAAGGTTTTTTCTCTGTTATTTTGTGGGATTTGGCAGCACATTTGATGCGGACAGCAAAAATCCCCAGTCGTTAGCAATTTATTAATGTACTTGCTGTGCCCGCGTTCGATCGCGTGCGTGGCGGTCAGCCAGTGAAAGTCCCGTCAAAATCCGTCCAATCGTTTCCGAGATTAGCCGGAACAAACAGACAGAAAAACAAAAATACGAATGTTTTTTTAAAATAATATTTTCATATGCATTTAGTAAATTTGTTATTTTGACATTACAAACAGACACTTTTATTTATGTGTATTTGTATAGATTTGATTTAAAAAAACTTTATTGATCTGATTCTCACTTCCGGAGTCCTCGGCAGAGAAAGGGCCACCCTCTGTCCTAAAAGGGGTGTGTGTTGTGGAAGGTGACTCAGGGAGTTTGTCAAGAGCATGTTTAGTATATTGATTAGGTAAATAGAAATATTATGCTGGCATATAAATCTACTTACAGGATAACATTCTGCATTTATACAAATAAGGGTCATATCTATCTATACAAATAAGGGTTGATTTCTCAATCGACTGATAATATTGTTATTCGTGGAATAAAATTGACGGCTGACAGTTTTTGTATGGAAGAACTGTCAAAAATTCAAAACTATTGCTCCGATAAAATGATCTAGGGATGGAAAAATCAGCCCTAAATAAAATTGACGTATCTGTTTGTAATATCAAAATAACAGCTTTTTACTAAATGCATATGATAGACGGTACTTCTAAAAAAAATCATTTACAATTATTTTTTTTTGGTCGGTCTGGCGGTTTGTTCCGGTTAATCTCCGAAACGGCTGGACCGATTTTGACGGGGCTTTCCCTGGCAGATAGATGATGATATAAGGCGTCACTTAACTTTATTTTATTTTAGGAAATTGATTACGGTTCCGCGCAAAAAACATTAAAACCCATGTCTCCGACATCCACGCGGGCGAAACCTATCGGATTGCCGTCCCATCGGCCTATGAGAGTGAGGGAAGAGAGAGTGCACCTAGCTGTGTCTGAGCACACACGCCTGGACTATAATATCGCGCTAATGGCTAGTCTCCGCTGAGATTGGCCACCATGGCCGAAATTCGGTCTAGAGGATATAACATTTTAAAAAATGCCAACCTATGACAAACAGCATTTTATACCATCCTAACATATACATGAACTATTGCAAGACAAAACTCAGCGTATATTGAAAATTTGTTACTAAACCATAAAAATTATCGCTTTTCTTTGATGTGTGTGTATGTGTGGGGTGTGTGTGTGTGTTTGTCGCTACGCAACGCCCACACACACAAAGGTAATTTGTTGGTCTTAAAACTCAGGGTTGTCGTGATAGCTAGGTATTTATATTTTATTTATCTTGTTGATAGATTCTTTTATATTTTGTAAATGTGAGGAGTTTGTAGGCCTTGTAGACTTTAGATTTGTAGAACATTTTTTATTTTATCAAGTACCAGCGGGGCGATTCTGCAACCATCTCACCGTGAAAACGTTAGTGAAGTGAGCGTGGAGTGAGCTGTCACTCCAACTAATGCTAGGGATTGACACTATTGACAGCTACTCTAAGCTCACTTCACCAAACTTTTCACGGTGAGGTTTTTACAGAATCGATCGGCTGGTACTTGTTGACAGGCCTACGCTGTCCTTCCACACCTACTGTAATGTGAAAACATTTTAAAAGCCAATTATATTTCTTTGCGTTATTTTATTTACGTGGTTCAGCAATCAAATTTTTCGAACATATGAAGCAATGGATTAGCAGTAGGTATCGTTCAAAATGATTCAGATTGTGATTGGTAGTGTTACGCAATTAGGGCGCGGATTGAAACTAATCAACATAATATTGATAGCGACAGCTCCTCAGTATATTCTGCTCATTGCCTAAAAAAAAACAAAAGAAAAAAAAACTAAAATAGTTTATTCTGCACAAACACAACGAACTTTACAAAAAAGGTATAAAATAAAGACACAAGTACAAAGTAGCCAAACGCCTCGTACTCAAGAAATAAAAGGTTGACAATTTTGTCCATTGCTAGATCCAAAGACAAGACACAATCATCATCGTAGGTACAGACCTTTAGGTACAGACCAAAGAGTACCAGCACATCAAGCTACTACAATCTGTCAAATTTCTTTAATCCATAGATTTTCAACTTTATGGTTAATAAAGCATTAGGTTCAAGGTTGATTGAGAAAATTTGACAGTTTCGGGTAGCTTGATGTGCTGGCGTCCCTATTTGTTATACATATTAATATTGCAATTTAAGTTTTGACATATCTCGGGACCCTGGGGTCCCGGACCTTTGGAATACCAGGGGCCGAAGCCAACTTGCAGAAGCTCCTTAGACAATTTTAAATGATGAGGTGATACCAACCGACGATTCTCCCTGTATGCACTATGTAAGTGCACCCCCCACACCCACAACCCCGGTTGGTGTAGGTAGGATTATTGTAGGATATGGAAACAAAATATATTGGGCTATGGGTTTGGGTGGCTAAAGTGGGCTGGTTACCTAGAACTATGGCCCCTGCCTGATCAATGTTTTATATAGGTACACGGATAAAATGGCCGAGGGTGACTTATACACTCAGTAATGGGCAGTAATTTAGCGGTGCCCGACAGGGTCTATATTGATCTTTTACTTTGTTAAACCATCTATGTAGCACATATGGAATGCAATAAAGATTTGAGTATTATTGTTTGTTTTTGTTCTATATAGGTACCTACGTCCCAATTTGGTAAAATATTTCAATAGATACAAAAACAAATCAAACGAACATTCTCGCCAAAACAAATAAATACTAATCTTGAACAATAAAACACCTCCAGCTAAGCATCACTAATCATGGCACAGAAGTTATTAACATTCATTATTATAATCCGCAGCCCTGACGCACACACACCCCCTGTGTGCACACACACACAGCACGGACATATGAAACCGAATGCTTGTCAAACTAAATGGATACGGTGAATAGGGCTGTGCGGGTGAAGTAAACAATCGATATAGGATTATTTTTTACTTTTTTTCCTTTATCCTAAATATTATCCTGCCGGGCCAAGGTCTCCTCCATATTTTTCAAGTTTTCTTTGTCAAAATGAAAATATTTTATTTCACGTAAACCTACATGGGCACTTTTGAAACGTCAGAAGCTAGGTGCACGGTTCCAATTGGTCGTTACCTATGGAGAAGAGCCGGGAAGAAACTCCACGGTTACTCTTTTTAAAATGTACTGTGACTTCTCCGTCCAATCTGTTAGGAACGAGACCAAATCGTCATACCAGCGTTTCTTAGGCCTGTCTCGGTGACGACCCTCGTCTTCAGGTGGTTCTGAGTGACGAGTTTGGCCCATCTGTCTAGATGCATCCTATAGGCGTGTTCCGCCCCGTCCCGCTTGAACATCGCACACTTATCGCCAACATCGGTAATACATATCTTGGATTTGTGACTAGCTCTTTTTATTATTAAATTCACTAAGAATGTGCGCTATATGGATGGAGTATTGGGACTATGGAGTTGACGCTGTGTGAGCGCGCATATTCCATCGCCACCGCCGGTTCGATGTCCATACTGCACAGGATGGATGGAAAGCAGCACATGAAGTAGTTTTTGCTCCGCTTAACACACACTCCGAGAACCAAAAGTACGATGACGTGAAACATCCGCCAACCCGCACTGTGCCCGCGTGTTAGTCACTCACTCCCTCTCACAGAGAGGAGGCCGGTGTCCCGGCAATGGGAACGTCATAAGCACTTAGCTAGCGTACTTACTTACTACTTCCGTCCTAAATTCTCTATTCCGTGAGAAATCCGGACTTATTCCTTGTCGTCATCATAAAATAAACCTCTGTGCAAAATTTCAACTTTCTAGGTCCAAGGGTTGAGCTGAATACCAGCTGGTATACAGCTGCATCATGAAGCGACTGTCTAGCTGTACCGTAATTGCTTAACAGTTAACACACTATCAATCACAATCTGAATCATTTTGAAGCATATTGCTAATCTATTGCTTCATATGGTCGAAAAATTTGTCTGCTCAACAACGTAAATAACGCAATGAATGTTGTTGAACTGTCAAAATGAAAGCCATTCCTACTGTTAGTGTGTTACGCAATTACCCCGCTGACTTCCACAACAAAACAATGTTTTTTTAATTATAATTTAATTATGTCGATAGTTTCGCGAAAACATCGACATGTCCCCAGCGCGGGCACTTCACTCGGAGAGCTTGCGCTAGTATTATTATTAGCGGAGATAAGGCGCGTACACACGGAGGACTATTTTGAAATATTATGAGTGTAATCTCTGCTATAGGCTAGGCTAGCAACCTGTCAGTTTATTGACAACTTAGGTACCCTAATCCTACTAATATTATAAACGCGAAAGTTTGTGAGGATAGATACTCGTAGATGGATGTTTTTACTCTTTCACGCAAAAACTAATGAACGGATTTTGATGAAACTTTACAGTAGGTAACTATATAGCTTACACATCAGTATAACACATAGGATACTTTATATCCCGATATTCCAATGGGATCGACACTTATGCGGGTGAAACCGCGGAGCGCAGCTAGTTAATAATAATATTATATTCTTTATTTCGCACATACAAACAACAAGTGTTCTAGTATGAGTAGTTTAAAAGGAGTATTTAAAAATGGGGCTTCCATTTTGTAATCTACGGTGACAGATAAGAAATCTGGTTTTCATTTTTAAATTTTTTTTAAACATTTATTTTTGGAGCATTTCTAAAGAAACTAAAATATATTCGGTACTATTATAAAGTTATAACAAAAACACAATTTAAAAAAAGTGTCTGTTTGTTTGTTCCCGTTAATCTCCGAAAGGGCTGGACCGATTGTGACGGATCTTTCACGTGCAGATAGCTGATGTTATATGGAGTAACTTAGCGTTATTTTCTTTTAGAAAATAAAAATTAGATCCCACGCAAAAAAATAAAAAATGCCCATAAAATCCTATTTGTTTTGATACTCTTTTCTCGTTTTGTCTAGGATGCATATCCCTTTCCTATTCTAAGGGCACGTCTTCCCTACCATTACAGCGCCCCGCGGTCTACTCCTGGATATGCTATGGCCTCTGTAGCACCATGAAACATGAGGCTACAGGAGCTAGTGCGAATCTTGGGGCTCATTCGATTAATCAAGTCTGGTCAAACCATGCTGGGATCGGTGCAATTCATTAATTTGTTTTCCGATATGCACGCGAACGAAGTCGCGGACAACAGTTTGAGATAAATAAAGATATTCCATTATATTCAATAAGTAATAAAACCATATAAATTAAAGGTTGAAAAAAAAATTGAACCGCATTTATTGAACCTTTTCCTCATAGTTTCAAACACAATGCACATCTTTCAGGCATGTGTCCACGCCCTTACCATGTGTCATTGCGATGTGGCTAAACTCTGGTACCAAGGTCTTATTAAATTAGTATTTAGCCCAGCGATGGGCAAACTGGAGTAAACATGTGTTTAGTAAACGATTCGTTTCGTAACGACGGATTTAAAGCATGTTTTTTATTTGAGTTTTAGGAGAGTGACACTGGGGCTTGTTTTTATTTATGTTTATAGAATCGCGGTGCAGCGTAGATCAGCGAGCTATGGAACGAGCTATGCTTGGAGTCTCTGAAGGATAGACTCCGGAAGTCCGAAATGAGGTGATCCGGCAGAGAACCAAAGCTGTCGACATAGCTCACAGAATAAGCAAGTTGAAGTGGCAATAGGCCGGCCATATTTGCTGTAGAACCGATGACCGTTGGGGTAGACATGTTCTGGAGTGGAGACCACATAATCGGCAAACGTAACGTAGGACGCCCACAGACTAGGAACAGGAGCAGGACTGGAGCGACGATCTTCGCAGGATGGCTGGTAGCAGCTGGATGAGAGTTGCCGAGAATCGAGCTGAATGGCGTGCAATTGGAGAGGCCTATGTGTGGCTGTGGAGTGGACTGTACAGTGGGCTGCTGTAAGCTGATGATGATGTTAGACCAACAGGGTAGGTGCGTAACACACGAACAGTAGCAATGGCTTTCATTTTGACAGTTCAACAACATTCATTGCGTTATTTATATTGTTGAGCAAAGAAATTTTGCAGCAATGGATTAGCAATATCCTTCAAAGTGATTCGGATTGTGATTGATAGTGTGTTACGCAATTAGTATGCAGAACCTGCCGATATCTTCTGTAAAAATGTCACCATAAAAAATTATTTGAAGTGAGATTCAAGTGAGCTGTCTTTCCATCTGATGTTAGTGACATTTTTACAAAAGAGAAACCGCAGGTGTTAGGAATAAAAATAAACATAACGATTATCTAACTTAAAAAAACTTAAAAACACGCTTATTAGTCTATTGGACTCATCAAAACAAATCATATGAACCCGAACTCGAGGGGTTTACTAGTAGCCACTGAAGACCATCCACCTCCTGACTCCATCATCAGATCAGCGCCAATATATCTATTTATAGTTTTGTCATCCAAACTACATATACAAACTCAAACTCAAACTATTTATTTCAAATAAACCAATTTTAATTCATTACTGGCACTTTTGAATTGTCAAGGTCGGTCAGTCTAAAAGATGAAGCTAGTTGCCCATTCCAAAGCGTAGTAGGTATCTATGGAGAAGAACGAGCAAGAAACTCCATGGACGCTCTTTTAAATCATAATAATATTGTTACAAAGTATTGGTTACATCATTCATGTTCAAAATTATGCATGTGAGAACGATGCAGAACGTTAAAAGCGTCCGTAATGAAAAGATAAAAAAAAATCAATTCAAATATTAAATTAAATCAAAATAAGCCATGGCAGCAAAAAGTTGACCAGTCCCTACTGACGGCACCCGTTCACGAACATGACGCATAGATTAGCACCATTCAGCTCAACCATTTTGAAGGGAGCTAAATGATCTAACACGCGCCACCATCAGCGAGACATTAGAGTGAGCATGACATACTCTCTGCTGCCAGGGCACATTCAAGTCAATGAAAGACGTACCCAGTAAATGGTAGCTTTATAGTATGTACATAGTACTCACATACGTTCTATGCAATTATACAATACTAGGAGATTGAATTTATATAATGCAAAAATAGTATTTTAAAATCTTCAGCAGCTCCAACAGTATGTAGGTAGGGTAGGCGTGTGTGAAGTATTTTCAAATGCCAATCAATTTATTTATGCGTCCTGTAGAGCAGGACCAGCGTTTAGCCAAGCATTTTTGTCAGCGATGTAATCCCCCAACTTATAATATGCTTGGCTGCATATAAAATTTCATTTCGATACGACATTTCGAAGTAAGTAGGTTAAAATTGATTTCTAAGATTTTATTACATTGTTTGTTAGTTAGTTACAAGTGATGCTAATAAAAGCGTGTTAAAATCAAAAGTCATTCATTCAAAACTAGGCTGAGAATCAACACTTTTCGAACGTCAAAATGACATAAGACAGTTCCCGGCACGGCCGCCCTTCACCACTTCCTAGTGCTGTAGCTGGGAAGAAGTGGCGCAACAAACTGTCTAGCAGCACAGCTGTCTGTTCAGTTAGAAGAACTTGATTGTATACAATAGTAGGTATGCAAAGTAATTAACATTACGAGATACAGAACATTAAATTATATTATTTGCCATATGTCAGCTAGCCTCGCCAATGTACCAACAAATACAATGAAAACTATACTCAAGCAAAAAATATTAACAAAATAATGACATTCGCAGGGTTGTGGAGGTCAGATGGTCAGTCGCTCCATGTAGAATGTATGAAATTCAGTAGCAGATTAGAATGAAAACCGACCGAAAAACCGGCGACTCGCACACGAAGAGTTCCGTACCACCTACATATAAAAAATATATTTTGTAACTAAATTTTTTTTGAAAATCTCCGAAACCCGGGATTTGTTTACAAAAAAAAACTTTTGTAGGAGTTAATAAGATAAGAGTATATAAAAAACTCAGTTTGACTTTAATGCAGCATGGTACGGGATCTACGGGATTCCATACATCCATGAGCATTGTCCTTTGATGACGATGCAAAACAACAGCTTGTATACCATCATCTCATCTGCTGAGCCTTTTTCCGAACTATGTTTGTGTCCTTCCAGTCTAACCGGATGCGGCTGGATACCAGTAATTTAGATGGAGCGACTGCCTATCTGACCTCCACAACTCAGTTACACCCAGTAACGGAGTTGTGGAGGTCAGATAGGCAGTCGCTCTATGTAAAATACGGGTATTCAGCTGTATCCGGTTAGACTGGAAGCCGACCCCAACGTCGCTGGGAAAAGGCTAGGGAGATGATGAGTTAGTTATTTAAGATGAGGTCGGAATGTTGTAGAATCCATACATGTATAGACTTAGTTATTTTATTGATTAATCTATACTCTAATACCAATAATGAAGCTGAAACGTTTATTTGTTTGTTTGAACGCGCTAATCTCACACGAAACCTCTTGGTAAGACTGGTCAGACTATCGGGCTTCTGGCTACCAGTAACGACTGTCAAAGATCTACGACATCTGACATTATGCTGAGCTGAGGCCCTTTTGGCATTATAATTTTTGTTTTTATAATTTTATAAGGTGTATTTTGCTGTAATGCCATTAAAAGCCTTTTTTTTCTACGAATGACAGCCGGGGCCAACCGCTTAACAACGTAAAAATGGTCACCCATCCACGAACCGACCGCGGCAACCGTAGCTTAACCTCTGATCGACCTGTGCGCCTGTTATCATTTAGCCACGAGCCTTACTTAGTTTCAAATCGAAAATTAAAGGATAAACTTTTAGTCTACGTAAGCATTAAAATTGAGTAGATGAGCCATCTCATCTTTTGCCGAACTTGTATATGAGCTCGTGGCTAATAATAACAGTCGCACAAGGTTAAGCTACGGTTGCCGCGGTCAGTCCGTGGATAGGTGACCGAGATTCCTCCATCATCACCACCACTCTCCTGCCCCTATCCAAATGTATTCGTGGTCGGCACAGCACGTCTTTTTCTTCCATATTTCTCTACTAGCTGCGGCCCGCGGTTTCACCCGCATACGTTTCGATCCCGCGGGAATATCGGGACAAAAAGTATCCTATATGTTAATCCTGGGGGCCTAAAAAGGCCACTTTGGCAGAATAATAATAGGATAACAATATGAATCATATTAAAAATCGTAAAATGGTCACAAACTGATAATTCATAATTTATGATCTGTGTGCAATTCATATCACAATGAAATAACATTTAAACTGTAGAAATAAAAAATAAAAAAGCAATTTGATTAATAAAAACTGTAATGAAAAATTTACCGATAAAATTACGGTTTTTATTTTTTTCATGCGGCATTGAAAAAAATTCACACCAATTATGAAATGAAATTTTACGAAAATTAGAGGAATTGCTAATGATCTGCTGGAAATTCAGGAAATGAATTGCTTTTAGAGGTACTGCTTATAGTGGCCTTTTTAGGTCCCCTAGTTATAAACCAAATGTCATTCAAATCTGTTCAGTAGTTTTTGCGTGAAATAGTAACAAACATTCATCCATCCATCCATACAAACTTTCACTATCACGTTTATAATATTAGTAGGATTAGTCCTCATCTCGGCAGTCACCCCCTTTCTAACCATATCATCCATCACACAATCCATCCATTGTTACTTTGGTCTCATCTGACTCCTCCTTGCCTTGGAAATCACGTTAAACCGTTTGTCCCAGCTGTCATTCATAGATCTTTGACAATAGTAACGGGTCGTCAGAAGCCCAAAAGTCTGACAAGTTAATTACGTTGTTGTGCAGACAAATTTTTCGAACATATGAAGCAATGGAATTGCAATATCCTTCAAAATGATTCAGATTGTGATAGATAGTGTGGTACGCAATAACGGTGTTGTATCTTTATTTATGGTTTGTTTGGAATATCTGCACGTATCGTATCCATATGTTTCTTGCCTTATCCCTGAAGACCTTCGATATTCTACATATATTTTTACTACGGAGGTTATGTAGGTAGATTATGATATTTTTCAAGTTATGCTCCCGATCGATTTCGGTCACGGTGGCCAATCTCAACGGAGGTACGCACGAGATATTATAGTGCACAAGTGTGTGCGCAAACACAGGTGCACTCTCTGTTCCTTTACTCTCATAGTCCGACGGGACGGCAATCCGACACGACCGGGGAGAGATCAGGCGCAGGACCAACGGCTTTACGCGCTTTCCGAGGCGCGGGGGTATTAAACCGCCAACTTCCATACTCCAGGGCTGTTACTACGAAATTCCTAAGGGGCTGTTCATTTATTACGTAAGATAATTTGATGGGGGGAGGGGGTTCATACAATCTTATTTTTTCTTACGTGGAAGTGAGAGGGGTCTAGACTGTTCTTACGTAAGATCATAAAAGTAAACAAAAATTACAAGTTTTTAATTTTTTGCTACTTTTTCTTTGCAATTTTGGTAGATACTGATCTTACGTAAGATTAAAAAGGGGGGAGGGGGTTCATCCATGTCTTATTTTTTCTTATGCAAGAGGTCAGAAAGTGGTCAAAATTGTCTTACGTAATAAATGAACAGCCCCTAAGTAATGGAAAACCCAGTAACACTTTGTCCGACCTGGAAATCGAACCCAGGATCCCACGCTCAGCAGTCGCGCTTGCTGCCGCGAGACCAACGGGGCGCAAAGTTATGCACAGAATGACTCAACACTAGGTTCTGCCGCGACTTCGTCCGCGTGATACTTCTTGTTCCCCCGACGCACCCGCTCGCATCGCTGCGCATGCCCGCTGTAATATTTCGTTTTCGTTTAGACTTTTTTCTTAGGTACTTTTTCGGCTCCCAATGGTCATAGCGTGATGGTCTTGTTTAATATAAGTAATACTAGCCGTGCCCGCGACTTCGTTCGATTGCATCTGGGATAATAAATTGGACTTTATGGATTTAATATTTTTGCGCGGAACCCTAATTATTTTTCTAAAATAAAAGTAGCCATAGTTACTCCGTATAACAACAGCTGTCCAGTGAAAGTCCTGTCAAAATCGGCCCAACCGTTTCGGGGATTAACCGGAATAAACAGACAAACAAAAAATTCAAAAATTGTTTTTTTTATTATAACTAACGTAAATTTTAAAAAAAAAGCATATGCATTTAATAAAAAGCTGTTATTTTGACATTACAAACAGACACTTCAATTTTATTTATTTGTATGCATATGTATATGTATGTACAGATGTATAAATAGAATGCCATGTCAGACCACGTGTCCGTACATCTTATCCAACATGACTCGACTAACGAGAGCGTCGCTTGCAAAAACAAGCGCTATCAATAACAATCGTTACGTATCATCAAACCTTGTTCCACCAGGGATAGGCAGACCTTTTGGCACCTTAACCCAGATGTCAATTGGAAGTCTAAATCAAAAAGTCTAAATCAAAAGTCACAGATTCAAATTAGGCTGAGAATCAGCACTTTTCGAACGTCAAAATTACAAAAGACAGTCCCCCAGAAACACCCGCCCTTCACCACTTCCTAGTGCTTTCGCTGGGAAGAAGTGGCGCAACAAACTCCCCAGCACCACAGCTGTCTGAAACGTCTCCGGACACAAGTGGGAAGATGTAAGTGCAACCTAGTAAGGGGCTACCTTGATGGAACTGCAGTAGGGTGTGATTGTGGAGCTATATAGCAGAAAACAAAGTTGTCGACATAGGTCACAGAATAAGCAAGCTGAAGTGGCAATGAGCCGGCCATATTAGCCGTAGAACCGATGACCGTTGGGGTAGACGTGTTCTTGAGTTATGTACGCGCATAACTTCCGATCGACTGCACCAAATTAATAATAAATAATAATAATAATAAATCGTTTATTTATAAAAAGGGAATACATTTACATTTAATACTTTAACAATTAAAAATAGCGCTAATGTTCAACAATTAAAAACAGTGCTAATTTGTTTAACAATTAAAAACAGTGCTAATTTGCCTGAACTACGTTGAACCTGTGCTTCAGGCTAGAAAGGAAATAAATTTACAATAAATATAACGTAAAATCTAAATTAAAAACTTATGTAAATAAAAGTAAATAGCAGTAGTTTTATTTGCAGACAATAAGTAGGACTTCTGTAGTTTTTTTTTTTTGTTTTGTTGTTGTTATTTCAGGACAGGACAAGGTTTGTATACACAATAGGGTATTTTCCTGGGTAAAAAAAATATTATTATATTTAGTCCGTCACTTAGATTATCGAAAAATAATGGACACGTATTTTTTCTTTTGTCAATCAAACCAAAAATGACAAAGATAAAGCGCGTCAAAATTTGGGAGTCGGGGGTCGTGACGTCACGCCATGCTAAAAAGTGTAGCAAGGCGTGACGTCACGCAGAACTTTAACGGGCGATATCTTCATCATTTTTTATATAATTGAAAAAAGAAAAAATACGGTTTCAATATTTTTTTTTATAATCTAACTGACGGACTTATTAGAACTTTTTAGGAAACTGGCCTATTGGACCCGGTAGGTGGCGCTGCTATTGGACCCGGTAGGTGGCGCTGCTATTGGACCCGGTAGGTGGCGCTGCTATTGGACCCGGTAGGTGGCGCTGCTATTGGACCCGGTAGGTGGCGCTGCTATTGGACCCGGTAGGTGGCGCTGCTATTGGACCCGGTAGGTGGCGCTGCTATTGGACCCGGTAGGTGGCGCTGCTATTGGACCCGGTAGGTGGCGCTGCTATTGGACCCGGTAGGTGGCGCTGCTATTGGACCCGGTAGTTGGCGCTGCTATTGGACCCGGTAGGTGGCGCTGCTATTGGACCCGGTAGGTGGCGCTGCTATTGGACCCGGTAGGTAGCGCTGCTTTTTCGGGCAGGACGACGTCTGCCGGGTCCGCTAGTATTAACTAATAATGATACTATTAAGTAAGTAACCAAATAACTATGATTATTATTATTCTGCGCACTCCAATACGAGTCTCCGTCGGTCGTATCGAATTATCGCATTTTTAACATTGAGAACACTGTTACAAGTCCTATGAGTGCGAATAGACATATTCATCACATAGAGCTTCCAGAACCACTTCATCGTATATACCACCCCAATGCGTTAAAATTTTACATGGATTATTAAAAAAAAAAAAAACCGTACCATACATTTTGACCGCGTAGCTGTAGAGATAAGATAGATAGATAAACCATTTATTTGGCGCACACAAAAAAGACAGCACAACACACAAAAGTATACTATAAGATAGTGTATTGCACTTTTCTACGAAGAACTGTTTTTTTTCGACTCCTGTCTGTGAGAGGGAATGGGCCGGCCGTAAGCCACCACGCGGGCCCAGTGCGGGCTGGTAGATGTCACATGTACGAGAATTTTTGGTTTTGTTCGACTTAATAAAAATCTATGCTTCAATGAAAGTAATGATCATCATCTGCCTGCCTGTTTACAACTATGTTGGGGTCGGCTCCCAGTCTAACCGGATGCAGCTGAATAATTTTACATGGAGCGACTGCCTATCTGACCTCCACAACCCAGTTGCTGGGTAATATGATACTTCTTAGTAAGACTGGTTGTCAGACTTTCAGGTTTCTGACGACCCGTAACGACTGTCAAAGATCCAAGAATGACAGCTGGGAACGACGGCTTAACGTGCTTCTTCGAGACACGGTGGAGTCTCGGTAATTCGGTAGGTATGTAAAGATGGTCACCCATCCATGGACCAACCGCGGCAAGCGTAGCTTAACCTGATCGATTGACCCGTGCGGCTGTTTTTACATAGCCACAAGCCCCTCTAATGAAAGTAATGAAACTAAGACCTGCTTTAAAACAAAAAAAAAATCGTCGTTTTCTTATTGGTAAATCTTAAAATAGTCTATGTATCACTGCAGTTATAATAAAAACATTTCCCAAAATATACCAGTGCTGTGTGCAAGTGTGCAATCTACACTATTAATAACTCTACGTTCTATTCCGTGAGTCTGACACACACACACGCACACATGCGAGGGTGTTTGTGTGTGTTTGTCAACATGCTATGTTTTCGTTCATAGTATGTGGATGGTAGAAATTTAAATAATTTTATAATTATGATAAATCGTCATTGATATCATTTGCCTGCTTTTTCCTGGGTCGGCTTCCAGTCTAAACGAATGCCAGTATTTTACGTGGAGCGACTGGCTATCTGACCTCCACAACCCAGTAACTGGGTACTTAATACGATACCTCTTGGTAAGATTTGTGGTCAGACTTTCAGGGTTCTGATGAACCGTAACGTCTGTCAAAGATCCAAGAATGACAGCCGGGACTAACGGCTTAACGTGCTTTCCGAGGCACGAAGAAGTCTTGGTATGTAAAGGTGGTCACCCATCCACGGACCAACCGCGGCAAGCGTAGCTGATTGATCGACGTGTACGGCTGTTATTATTTAGCCACGTAAATAATTTAAAACCTTATTATTATTTCATTGTGTCTTGAATTTTGAGTATAATTGTGTTCTTAACAAAACCTGAAATTCGTTTAAATATTCAGTAGGTACAAACGCCAGCAGGTCCAGCTACCCGAAACTGTCAAGTTTTCCCTCAACCTTGAACCTTAATGTCTTAGCTAACGATGAAGTTGAAAATCCATTAAAGACATTTGACAGATTGTAGTAGATTGATGGGCTGGCGTCTGTAACTACTTACCAACTAGATACTTCATTTAATATTTGAAGTGAATAAATAGGAAATAGTTTATTTTGTATCATTTTGAATAAAATACAATGAGAATTAACAATTTAAAACTAAGACAAAAATCAAACAAATTGTATAATTTAACAATTTTTCCTTGAATCAGGTTCTGCTTAAATTAAAAACTTGTCTATCACGACCTTACACAACAAAAATAATGTTACAAAAAAAAAAATAGTAAAAAAAAACGACGTATCCACACTATGCTAACAAAATGGGAAGACATTCCGGTTTTCACGCAAACACACACACCCTAACACACACCAAAACAAAATTGAATGTGTTACAGTCTTGGCAAATGTTTTTGCTGTTGATAAAATAGTTTTCATACGATTTTGAACTTTATAGTAACGACATAGAGGTTATGTAGTTTTTTTGTGACGGTAAAATAAGGTTGAGTGCACATATCTCGCGTAACTATAAAGGTTAAAAATTGGTGAAATTAATTGAGAATTAAGGAATAGTTGAACTGTTGTGATGTTTTGATAGATTTTGAATTTTATTTTATTTTTACCATCTTGTGAGTTGCCAAAGTCGGAAGTTAAAGTGTTGTTATTTTTTATTAAGTATATTTTAAAAAAACTGATAAGTACTGTTTTATATTTAATGTAAGTAAGTATCGGTTTTTCTGTAACTAATTTCTATAAAAAGTTTTTTTTTTTAATATTTATCTCATCTATCTAACGCATTAGAAAAATAAATCCATCATCAAAAATATAAAAACTACCTAAACACTACATTAAAACACGCTATTTATCTAATCTACCCACCCCAGACATAGTAGCAAAAAATAACACAGAAAAAAAGGCGAACCCACACGACAAAACTAGTCTATGATATGTTTTTGTATGCAAAATGAACGAACAGGATAGACTGAGAGCGAGCGAGAGGGATGGCGATAGTCAGACAAAGCTGTGCGAGCGAGACGGATATATAATTAAAAGTTTTGTCGCAGCGGCTTTCCGAGGGTACGCTCGAGTAGGACAAAGATAACTATGGAGAGGCATAATTTTTTTCTGTAGTTATTTTTATCATTATGTTAGTACAATTTATAATAACAGGTGTTTATTTATTTCTGAAAATAAGCATTTACTAAATTAAACATGGATAAAATATCTTTTTTCCCCTTATAACATACACCATACCTATTTGTTATCAAAGAAACGATGGATGGACTGTGTGAAGTATGATATGGCTAGAAAGGGGGTGACTACCGAGATGACGACTGATAGAGAAGTATGGAAGGCAAATATATGTTCGGCCAACCCTAAATAAATTGGAGAATGATAATGATGCTATCAAAATAAAGCTGTGTAAGGCCAAGGCTATTGTGATCTATAGTACTTAATATAATTATACATAGAAGCTGTTGGTGTACCTTTATAAATAAAATCAGTCACAGAAAATACATGTTTGACTTTATAACATACATTTTTGGAACTATGAAAGACCCTTGCTTTTACTGCTATCTAACTTGATAAGTTATAATAAGTAGTTATTTAACCAACAATACGTAGTATCTTTGTCACTCTCTGTCAGTCAGTAACTATCTACGATTAGTCCTGCACCTTAGTTACATAACATACAATCAATCTACCCTCAGAAATAAATAAATGTATTACACATAAAAATATCAAATGTAAACTTATGCAATATTACTTAAGTATTATGTAGGAATGATTGTAACTGCGAATATTTAAATACCTAATGATGTTATTAATTGTATGGACAATGACGCATACTTATAAAATGCTTCATTGTATAGTTCGATACTGAGATAGACTCGTGATAGCACAAGTTTAAGCCTAAGTGTTTTTTTGGTTGCTATTTTTTATGAGTAATCCTGTATTCTTTTTTATAAGTGATAAATAAATAAATATATAAAAAAATCACAATCTGAATCATTTTGAAGGATATTGCTAATCCATAGCTTCATATGTTCGAAAAATTTGTCTGCAACAACGTAAATAACGCAATGAATGTTGTTGAACTGTCAAAATGGAAGCCATTGCTACTGTTAGTGTATTACGCAATTACCTTGCAGTACTTCGAGAGGTAACCTCTTACAAAGAAATAATTTCACCTCTTTATAATATTAGTTTAGATAGATCCGTTAGTTAACATTCAATTTTACAGGACAAAAACAAAATATGTTAGAAAAAAAACTACAACCTCTCCACTCCACAGATTCCCCTGTCTAGTTTTTACAGAATATATTCCGATGAGTTCCGTTTATACCCTCCTTAACCGACTGCGAACTGCGAGGTGTTGTGTTTGTTTGTTATTTCCTGTTAATTTACTTAGCTGTCAATTAACTCGTAAGGCGTAACAGATATCCAAACACATTTAAGATTTCAATATAGCTTTGATGTAATATTTTGGACCAATATTTTGATTTAAAAGAGTGTCCGTGGAGTTTCTTGCCCGTTCTTCTCCATAGGTACTTACTACGCTTTGCAATGGGCCACTAGCTTCATCTTTTTGACTGAGCGACCCCTTGACAGTTCAAAAGTGCCTGTAATTGGTTTTATTGTTCAAGTTTGCATTATTATTTCGGATATTTTTACTTTTCTAATAGCTGTTGCCCACAACATCGTCTGCGACCCAGGATGAAAAGTAGCTTATATCCTAATCCAGGTAATGGTCTACCCATGTGCCAAATTTCATCCAAATCTGTTCAGCCGTTTTAGTGTGAAAGCATAACAAACATACAAAAAAATCAAATCTTTTCTCTTTCTAGTATTACAAGCAGCACCCCGCGGTTTCAGTTGCATACGTGTCGATCCCGTGGGAATATCGGGATAAAGAATATCCTATGTGTTATTCTAATGTATAAGCTATATTACTGTAAAGTTTCATCAAAATCCATTCAGTAGTTTTTGCATGAAAGAGTAACAAACATTCATCCATCTATCCTCACAAACGGATTAATTTAGATATTTTTATTTCTCTATGTGTATTCAAAGCCTTGGTTTTAAAAAAGCTGTGTCCGTGTACCTGGCAGTCATTAGTGTACGTCACAGCATACACGGTGAACGATTGGCTAAAAAACGAAAACAAATATGACTCTCAGCAAAGAATGCTAGAACCGGCGGGGTAATTGCGTAACACACTCACGGTAGCAATGGCTTTCATTTTGACAGTTCAACAACATTCATTGCGTTATTTACGTTGTTGAGCAGACAATTTTTTCGAACATATGAAGCAATGGACTGATCCATTGCTTCATATGATCGAAAAAATTGCAATCACAATCTGAATCATTTTGAAGGATATGGTTAATAATATCCTTCACTATGAGGGAGCTATGAGGGTGCTATTGGAATCGAATCGATATATGGGAATAGAAAGGGTTAGATAATGCAAATGGAAGAATATTACATAGCAATTTGTATGAAAATACCAAATTTTAACGCTTTCTTTATTATAAATGTGAAAGTTTGTATGTTTGTTACTCAATCACGCAAAAAACTACTAAACGGATTTGAATGAAATTTGACAAACAGATAATTTATAACCTGGATTAACACATAGGATACTTTTCTGAAGTCCACGTAGACGATGTCGCGGGCTGAAGCTAGTTTAATATAATTATTGTATATATTAAAACATTGCTTAGGGGTTCATTTCAGATATTTTTGCGGCTAATCGTAATGGACTGTAAATTAAAAGAATTATTTTTCTAACGCCTGGCTTTGCTTAACAGGTAGATAACAATAAAACATAAAATATAAGTTAAAACAACCATTATATGCGAAAAACCAAGCATATTCAGGCATATTTCTGTCTTTAATTAATTAATCTTCATAAATACACTTCCCTTAGCCCCCTATTACATGTGTCTTAAACATAACTGGTGAAATGTGGGTGTACTGTAGGTAAACTTCTGCCTAACCCCTCGGGGAAATACAGGCGTGGTGTTATGTGTTAAGTATATAAAGAAAATAATAAAATCCTAAGTTTTCTATAAATAATCATAAAAGTAAATAAAATATTTATACAAATGTAAGTAACGTGCAATGTACGATGACTAAACAGCAATTTCAACCAAATGGATACGACACGCGGTGCGAACACACTATGCGAAATATTGTCGATGATAACGTAATTATTATTATTACTTTGTTAAATTTTTGTTTCGGCTTTAATTTTATATTATCTACTATGTTTTCGTGTTTTTAATTGAAATTATTCAAGGGTACGACTGTTGAATTGTGAGCGTATGTTTTTTTCTGACAGTTTTGAAGAAAATGGGAAAAAATTAACGAGTTTGATTTTCGGTCAAAAATCTTATGACATTTCATCTGTTAGGTTTGTATGGTTTGGACTAAGCCACATTTACTCGTTTAAATAAAACAACTGGCTCCTAAACAAAAGAATACACACATTTTCGACCTTACCTTCCTAAAACAAATATATTTATTTTCAAATTCGAAAAATCTTCCAAAAATACGCCTAGCCAAATACATTACACACAAAATTGAACAAAAATACCAACTTTAGTGTGAAATATTAAATGAAATATAACAATAAAATATAAAAACAAGGTAAAGTTTTCCCCCCGTGCGAATACACTGACCCGTACGCCGCTTGCTTCAGCAAATGAATGTGTACAGACATCGTACACACTGCGTACGCTTTTGTTGTACAATTTAAATATTATTATGAAAAAAAAAAATCTAATCATTTTTATAGTTAAGTTTTTTTACGATACGATTATTTAGTTAGTTATATTACTTCATAATTCGATTATTTAATTTAGTATAATTATATGGCAGTTCTTTTGTGGGATAAAAACATTATTTTATTACGAAAACGTAAGTAGGTACCTTTATTATGATCGTGGACGAATTAAGAGAAGAACATACATATAAAGAATCGTAGCAGGTGACATTTTCCTGCTTACCCCCTTGGGAATAAAGTCAAAATTTTTTTAAAGGTTTTTTTTAACTCACTTGAAAAATCGAGGTCTTGCATTCGACGATTTTTGAAGTGAAACTAGGACAAGAATTGAGAGTGAAATTTCAAGTACGCGCCACGTTTAGGCAAATTTCGCTACATGAGAGAGAAGAAAGATATGACTCTCTCTGTCTCTCACACTACATCTTCCATATTCTTTATTTTTTGAAGTATTACTTCTATCACTTGTACGAAGCTGCACGCATTTTTTTTTTACCCGACTTAATATATGGAGATGGTTATGTATTCGACGAGTTTTTATTAACCCAGAATAATTGTAGAATTACGTGCCAGTTCTAAGTGTTTTTATTACTAGTATAAACAGGTTTAACCAATTATCTATCTACAGGTACAATGTTGCCTTCAATACATTTTCCTTACCACTTTATCTTAATTAATGACTTATAATGAAATATGACATTTTGTTTGTTTATCCGTTCAGTTGCTATGGCAACATACCTTACTTTTTATTAAAAATATATGTGGACACAACTCTTGGCCCGTTTCGTAGAACGATTTTAAGTTCGACGTGGCCCAAAATATTACAGCTCAACCTGAAATATCGTCCAAAAGAAGCCATGGCTTTCATTTGCCTAAAAACCTTGATGTAAATCTAGTTCCATTCAATGACAGCCATGAAATAATTGGCGCCAACATTTTGACAGCTGTCACTTTCAACAATTTTTTAAACAATTGGCGGTATTATTTTGACATATATATATTTTTTTCTATCTTATTGTATGCAGGTAGGTATGGGAGATTCAGCCAATGATAACATATTACAACAATATAATTGAACATAATAAATTGAATTGTTGTGTAACGTAGGTGGTATATTTTTCCTTCCAAAGGTCGACATGTTATAAGTATTTATTGCTGCATCTGAGTAAACATGTGCGTTGTAGTACAAATTATGTATTAATGTGTTAAGTTTTAAGCATACTTAATATTTATGTATTTATTTATTTATGTAGTTTTTAGTAGGTACTTAGCCGATAAGATCTATCGATAACACAAATTGTATTGCTGCGAGTCGAAACTCGAAACTATAGAAAGAAAAAGTAAAAACAAAATTAGAAGTTATAAGTCAGACCGGTAATTAAAAATGAAAATAGAGATTACTAGCTGCGCCCCGCGGTTTTACCCGCATAAGTTTCGATCCCGTGGGAATATCGGGATAAAAAGTGTCCAATGAGTTAATCCTGGTTATAAATTATCTGCGAGTCAAATCTCATTAAAATCCGTTCAGTAGTTTTTATGTGAAAGAGTAAAAAACATCCACCCTCACAAACTTTCGCGTTTATAACATTATTAGGATAGGATTTACAGGATAATACTATAAAGATAGTCTAAAAATAATTTATTCAAAATGTTAATGAATTTACTTTTGATTTTTCCCTTTTTCATCGCGCTTTGTTCCCCGCAGGGTTAGGCAGAAGCATGCTTATACTACATCCACATGTCACCAGTTATGTTCAAGTCCCATGTAAATAATAATTTATTGTACTCAAAAAGAAAAACTTTACATTCTGGTTTCGAGTACCACTGGTCCCCACACTAGGGCAATAGGGTTCGAGCCTATTGCCAGCAACCGGACACAAATCCAGACTCCGGCCTGAGAAATAGTCCTATTCGCCCATAAACTTACTTACTTTGTTCCCGACCACGCCCATTTAAAAATATTCCATGTGATTCTTCGTCCTATTTCATCTGCCCTGCTTACCTCCCTTCCAAATGAGTCGTACAGATCATCGGATATGTAGATAGGTATTGTTAAACCAAGATTGTTTACATCTTTTTACAAACAAGCGAGCAGACAGGCAGATATTATGTTATTTAACACATCACCATCACTTGACTCATGCAATGATATAAGTTATGCAGTCGCCTTTACTCTTGCCTACATGGGACTTACACAAAACTGGCAAAATGGGTGTATTATAGGTACACGCCTGCCTAACACTTCGGGGGAACAAGGCGTGATGTTTTGTTTTACTGAATCATTTTGAAGGATATCGGTAATTCATTGCTTCTTATGTTCGAATAATTTGTCTGCTCAACAACGTAAATAACGCAATGAATGTTGTTGAACTGTCAAAATGAAAGCCATTGCTACCTACTGTTATTTTGTTACGCAATTACCCCGCTGGGTTTTTATTACATGTTCTTTGTAGTTTCATTGATTGCAGACGCAGAATTTTTAAGTTTGAGGCCAAATTTCCGTAAACCTTCAACAAACGCGGTTAGATTCGGTAAATAACTCGTAAAAAAAATAATCTTGTTTAAAAACAGTTACATTCACGTTAAAAACACGATTAAGTAACTAACTTGACTTGATTTTGGCATTTTTGAACCGATAACCTTCAATTAAAATTAAATCAAAGACAAAATATTCAAGCGACCGAACATTCAAATTCGTCAGCCATTTTGGATTTTTAAAATTTGCCAAACTTACTTCAAAATTAATTTAGTGATGGAATCGATTCCAATCTCTAACGAGTATCGATAGTAAATCGATTAGAAATCGTAACTCGTGTGCATTTCAATAGCATTTTGCGGAAATCCATAGGCTAAGCTAAAAATAAATTAACTAAAATACCGGACAGTCTATAATATGAGAACATAGTATATGCTCGGCTTGCAGAACTTTTTTGAAGAATAGTTTCTTGAATTAAAACGGTTGATTTCCAAAATTATGTTGTTTGAGAAAAATAAAATACCTACGCGAAATAGTCCTTATGATATAGAAAAGTATGGACAGGCAATAATCATGTAATCTCTACCGATGGACTCATTTGGCGTAAAAGTGGGCTAAAAAGTTTAAATATACGAATCTATTCGGTTAATTCGTCAGTAAGTTGTCTGCTTTCTTCCCAATACGCAAACTAGTAATATTGCCTGTAACGCACGATTAATCACATTCTGAATCATTTTGAAGGATATTGTTAATCCATTGCTTCATATGTTCGAAAAATTTGTCTGTTCATCAACGTAAATAACGCAATGAATGTTGTTGAACTGTCAAAATGGAAGCCATTGCTCTAATGTTAGTGTGTTACGCAATTGCCCTGCTGATTATATGCATTTAACGCACATTCCAAGTCCTATATACTTAGACCACATAACCACCTCAACATTATGATAAGTGTAACATTGATTGAACTTTAATTTAATATACATATAGAAAGAAAAGAAATAAATTACGGGTTATCGGCGCACAAACTGTAACCATGAATTCAGCACAGAATCAAGACCCTGTAAAGTAGACAGTTTTATAGACAAGTGCAATACCTACGGGATCAAAATGTACGGCAGAGCATATTTTTTTTAAATAACTGTCAAAAAGTTTCGACACAAGGGCGTTAAGAATCACGTACTGAATTCGCGGTCTCAGTTTGCGCACTGGTTAAAAATTTATCCTGTAGAGAAGAACGGGTAAGAAACTCTTACTGATAATCACAATCAAAAATGTTTTTATTTACCTACTAGCTGACCGACCTTTGTACCGCCACAGAATCAATAAGCCATACAAATTGTATGAGAAAATGAATTATCTTCTTTATTATTTTTTCGTGAATTTTTTCCATATTTTACTTTTGCTATTCAGGGCGGAGCGAAGCAGTAATGCTCGCGAAGGAGGAGGCGGAGCGCGTGAGGGAGAGGCAATCTCTGCACCATCGCGCGCCTAGCCACCGCAGGAGACGCCCTGGACGGGAGTCAACAGCCGACTCCCGGCCACCGTAGGCGCGGGCTTGCGGGCGGCGAGCTATGGGCAACTCGCCGCCCGGTAAGGACCGAGGTAAGGAGGTAAGGAGGAGGTCGACGGTGCGTTGTGTTCCACGCGCGCCTCAATGAGATGTCAGCACGAACTGACGGGGTCCGCTGGGGCCGATGCTGCCGGGGCTGCGGGTTGTTCGAAAGAGATACCGTGGCCCCTGGCACAGGCAACTGAAGGAACACGGGTGGGTTTTAGCCAGTAAAAGTCTGACACGCCCTTCCGCTCAGCCCAGAGCGGGACAGGTCATTTGATGATTTCCCACCCAAAAAAAAAGGGCGGAGACAAAACCAAGAAATCGAAATCAAAAGTCATTTATTCAAATTAGATTATGATTAGATTCAGCACTTTTCGAACGTCAAAATTACAAAAGACAGTCCCCCAAAACGCCCGCCCTTCACCACTTCCTAGTGCTTTCGCTGGGGAGAAGAAATGTCGCAACAAACTCCCCAGCAGCACAGCTGTCTGTTCAGTTAGAAAATACGTGATTGTATACAATACTAGGTGTTAGAGATAAAGACAAAAATTGGTCCAACCGTTCTTGAGTTGTAAATGGTGTAACTAACCCGACTTCGTTTTATTTATAATAGATTTAAGGATATATTCTGATTTTTCCATAGCCAGATAACTTTTATATGAGTAATAAATTTGACGTTTGACAGTTTTTGTATGAAATAGCTGTCAAAATTTCAAATTTGTTCCTCGAATAAAGTTATCAGATGATTGAAAAATTAGCCCATAGTAAAAAAACAAAGCGTGGAATTTAATTTTTTTTTCTTAAAAGATAAAAGAAAAATACTTACCAAAAAGGATTAATAGTTACATCTCTTTCTTTTCCGTGTACTATGACAATCTTTATTTACGTAAAAAATATGTATAGAAACCGTTTCGTTTGTGTGCGTGCAAATCTTTGTGTGAGTGTCAGGGCTGTCACGCGCGTTTTGGCGTAGTTTTAATTTTTTATATTTATTATTAGTTTTATGTTTTTCTTGATTTAAAGAATGATTAGACGTTTGAAAATGTATTTAGTTTGGTTGACTTTGCTTGAGATCGGTTGAGTAATTATTTTGTTGGTCATTGATTTAAAAATGTCTAAAGTTCACGTCGTAAAGGGTGATTTAAATATATGTTTAAGTATCGAAAGACGTATAAATAACAAATATAGAATAATATTACACGTTAGAAGACAACGTTGCTACATTACAAACATGTTAAGAAGAGGCTAATGGAGAATTTTCTATTTTTACTTCGTTCAAGGGTTAAAATTACGACACATGTACATTTATGCAACTCATAAGTAAATGAAATCTTCACCATAGCTTGGCAATTAAAAAAGCAATTTAAAAAAAATGTCCTCTTTTAAAATAAACATTCAACACACAACTAGTTATCTTTTAAACTAAAAACGGTAGTAATTTAGAATTTATAGCCAAAATAGTAAGAAAATAAATTCAAAATTAAATTCAAAATCAAAAAGCAGCCCTGCCAAGTCAGCGTGTGAGCGGGTAAGAGAATACGAAACCAACACAGATACGGACTGGCCGCGTGCCGATATGGCCGCGCGCGTTTCCAACATAGCGCGCTCTCGTGTTTTCCCTCATATCTGTCGAAATACGCCATATTGTTTTATTGTTCACTATTAATTATAATAACCAAAACATTTTACAAATATTCAAATTGATTTTCACGTTATAATACCAACTAAACGGATTATGTCAAACGATAATGTCATCATTACTTTATTGCTAATTGTAATATTTATCTCGTTTTATCACGATCGGCGATTCGTTACGGACGTGTGTAATTTAAAAATCGGAAATTATGTTTTATAATTAAATATATAGGTATACGTGTGCGTGAGTGTTGTTTCTAAAAATATTACGTTGAAAAATAGCAGTTTTGTACTCGGTGTTGTGTTCATTTTAGTGCAATGTCTACGGTGAACGTTAAAATAAGAATGCATTTATTGTTGCCATTGTTTTAAAATTGTTATTTAGCAAAAATGGATGTGTTTGTGCAGTGATATGGATTATCCTTTGTGTTTCGGATTGTAAAAATGGATAAACCCTCATTCAAGGTATGGCATTAAGATTTTTTTTTACCTTTTCCTCGGATAATCTCTGATTATTCAACAAGAGTGGTCAATACAAGTACTTTTATTTACATAATTTGAATATTTAATCAATTATGTTTAATTTGATAATAGATCGATATAAATTTATGAATGAGTGGTTAAATGAATAAGTTTATGATTATAACGATCTGCTTAGAGTGGTCAGATAATTATTGGCAGTCAAAATACTCGAGTCAAACGAGTGACGTCACCCATTGTCTCTAGTTCTTAGGACGACTTCTCAATGCGCGGATTTCTTTCATTTATTGTTTTGAAACAAAAAACTTAGCGCTGAACTAATTCAAATTACTATTTTTTAAATATTACTTGTTTATTTTGATAATTGACGGTTGATTATCAGTTTTAGACTTTTAAAAGTTAAGAAAATGTTATTATTGTTAATCCCCTACCCTGCCTCTGTCCGCCATATCAGCAAGCACTAGTGTTGCGGCGCAATAATAAAAAATCGATATCGATGTTTCGATACTTCAGTTATTTCAACATTTTTATGATTTTTATTCACTTGTGTTTGAGTTTATGGGTTTTGTGTAGTCGATTAGTCATTGGATGATTTATCGACGTCTGTTATGGTTGGCACTTCCCTTTTTTGGGACATTGGCCGAATTCAATTAAGAAATCCGGTATTATTTGGTTGATTTTTTAATCGAAAGTGGTGTTTTTTAAACGCGATCAATTTTGAATAACAGCTAATTAAATAACCAAGATCGCCATTCATTTCAATATTTTAATGAGATACGATTAATTTTAAAATTTAAATGACTATTTCCACATTATGTTATTAACTAATTAACGACAGCAGGTTTGTCTGTAGATGACACACTTTACGTTATTACAAGGTATTATTTTAATTTTGTACATATAATTCTAGTAAAGGTTATTTTTGAACGGAAGACGCGAGTATATTTTTGTACAGCGACGCTTGAGTAGGTCATCGCGGTCCTAAATATTTAAATCGTTGTCTAAATAAAGTTAAAGCGACACAGTTTTCGACTTCCATTTTGGTAAACGGTTTTAACTTTATCTTTCCCACTGGTGGGCAAAGGTCCCTTAGTCGCCCAATCTCTGTTGCATTTTTTTTTTTGCGTAATGTACACAGTTACAGACTATGACAAGGCGAAAACTTGAGTACATGACCTTGTGTGTGTCTGTGTGTATAATTTGATTATTCTTAAATCGGTCATTGCTCAACATGCAAAAATAAAAATTAAGAAAATTCATAAGAATTTTTGAACGTTTCATTCTTGACTTTGTTTCTCCGTATCAAAATCAATCAGTATTGGCTGTCCAGGAACATTTTTGTCCATTTTGAAAGCATCCGCCAACGCAGCGCGTGAACACTTCGGGTAATCGACGACCCATAAACTCTAAATTAGAACATCTATTTATAAAATGCAGCGTGTCTCACTCTAGGACTGGTTTATTGCCGTTTAGTTTAATTTATTGAGCTATTGTTTCGTTAGTTTAAATAAATCGCTGAGTGTAGAAACCATTTTGTTCTTATTTAATTGTGGCCATGTGGCAGTATTGATGATTCTCTTTCTTTTACTGTTTGGCATAATTAAAGTAATTTGTCATTACTATTAGCCTTTGTTAATTATAAAGGAATTTTATCAGCATTACAGTGTAATATTAATGTGATTTGATTTGATTAAATTGATAACTGTCATTTTGTGGTATGCGTGACGACATATCAAGCTATACTTTCCCAGTTTTAGCTGACCTCGCATTGTATAGGCTTTTCGTACAATCAGAAGTCAGCTTATACTGGTTATGTCGCATGCTTAATGGAACACTGACCCATTAATAGATAGGTCAGATCTGACTTCCGTTTTTTTTTAACTCAGATCTCATCAATAGTTAATCATAGACGTTCAAATTACAAGCACTCATGTCCATGATTAATATAAATCAGTTTTATTTTTATGCATTAACAAGTAGGATAAGTCCTCATAGATTTCCCAAAAATCGTCTTGTTTTGAGTTAAGTCAGTATTCCATTAAGCATGCGAGTTGTATAGTTTGATATGTCGTAGTGTGTACTACGCGAACTTATTATGTTAAGTAAAAATAGATATATGACAGCATAATCATAAACTGTGTCCTAATTACTCATCGGCTGATTTGTAAAGAAAAAATGTAGTGCAGTGCAGGTGAACCCGCGTCGCAGTAACAGTTAAATTTAACCTTAGCAACAAAATAGAAACTGTTCTATCTGTTTATTTACGTAACGACTCACGAGTCGAATCGTGACAATCTAATGTGATCTTTAACTGCAGACGAATAAAGATGAAAATATATTGACGCATACCTTATCAGTTTAACTTAAGTAGGTTCCTAATGGCGGAATTAATTTTAATGTAAAAAAAAACAATACCTCTATAAATAATTTTGGAAGTAAGTTAATGATTGATTTTGTTTGATATTTTACATAAAACAATCTGCAAGAAATAATGATATATTAAATACATCCCTCTGCCTTTTTTCTTTTACAAGAACTTCATGATTTTATTACAAAAATACAAGTCAATGCGATAATGCTGTTTAATTTATTTTGTAATTAAACTAAATTAACTACTAATGCATTGTATAATTATGAGTAAAATTTAACATTTCAATCTCGTCAATTATCTGTTAACTACTTACATCATCATTCCCTTATGCCAATTTATTTAGGGTCGGCGCGACATGTCTTCTTCTTCCATACTTCTGTATTAGTCATCGTCTCAGTAGTCACCCCCCTTTCTAGCCATATCATCTTTCACACAGTCCCTCCATCGTTTCTTTGGTCTTCCCCTACTGTTATAGCCATCCACATTCATACTCAAAACTTTCCTCACGACATTTGCCTCATTCCTCCGCACTACATAATTGATTTTCAAAGTTGGCAGCAACAGCTTAGTTCTTTATTGTATGTGTATGTCGCAGCCAACTGGTTTAATTATCCGTTTTGTGAACCACCTAACTACATTAAATGCCTAACTATACAAATAAATACAAAAACAAAAGGACACTTAGGCGTCGAAGTACTCGTCGGCATCGCTGTCATCCGGAAACGTGCCCATGGCAGCATTGCCTTGCCGTTTCTCAAATAAATACACTTTCCCCAACTATCGACATTGACTATATCGATATATTTTACGGACAGCGCACTATCTCGGGGCCATCCTTTGGCATTATGAGCCATTTTATTTCTTTTTTTTTTTCGCAATAGCGAAGACGGTTCTGCGCATTCTGCCGATAATGGTGACGAATTTTACGTGAAAAAAAAGTTTAGTTTGCTTATGGCGCAAAAAATTTGGTGCTATTAGTTTCCTTACAAATGCAAATGATAAATAATTTTGTTAGAATACTGTGTTATTGTAAAAGGGATTTGTAGTTAGATGATAACAGCCACATGGGGCGCTTGAAGTTTAAACTACGCTTGCCGCGGTCGGTTTGTGGAAGGGTGAACATTCATTACATACCAAGACCCTACCGTGCCTCGGAAAGCACCGTTGGTCCCGGCTGTCATTCGTAGATCTTTGACAGTCGTTACGGGTACTCAGAAGCCTAAAAGTCTGACAACCAATCTTACCGCGTGGTATCGTGTTACCCAGTAACTGCGTTGTGGAGGTCAGATAGGTAGTTACTGTAACATACTGGCATACAGCTGCATCCGTTTCGACTGGAAGCCAACCATAACATAGTTGGAAAAAGGCTTCCAGATTAACGAGGACGGATCATTTTGTTAAAAATAAAGCATGCTACTTCGTTTAAACAAGGAAAAATTGTTTAGCCTTTAATGCGGTCGTACTAACTTGAAAATGAAATCGATATTAACATAAAATCTTTAAAAAAAAACCGCCCAAAAAACTGAAAAGCAAAAAATAATAAACTTTTTTTATTTAACCTTAATAACTAAGTTCTTAAACTAATGTAAGTATATTATAAATAATTTTGAGTCTGCGCCAAACAATCAATGAACAAAGATCACTAAATTGCCTTCAATTTAAACGGCGTCGACTCAAAATTATTTAGGTATACTTACATTAGTTTAAGAATTTAGTTATTAAGGTTAAATAAAAAAGGTTTATTATTTTTTGCTTTTCAGTTTTTTCGGCGGTTTAATTTTTTTTTTTTAAAGATTTTATTTTATCATTTTTAGTGGCTATAATCTACTACTTGTTTGCCAAAGGGCAGGCGTATGTCGCACTCAGTAGAGTAACAACTCAGCATTCAAATCTGTGAGTAACAAGAAATCACCCCTATTTTCCCACCCTTAGGGTTGGATTTTCCAAATGTATATGGGACCAACTTTGCGGTATACCCTTTCCAATAAAAAAAGAATTATCAAAATCGGACTACTCTGTAAAAAGTTATGCGTGGACATACATAAAAAAAAAATATACGCGGCGACTTGACAACCGCCTCCGTTTTTTTCGTCGGTTAAAAATTATCCTATATGTTAATCCTGCTTATAAACCATCTGTGTGCCAAATTTCATCCAAATCCGTTCGCATCGCATCGCGTCGCCCGCGCAACTACTTCGTTTTCGCTTAGCATTCTCCCTCGTTCGCCAATGTGGTTATAGCTAAAGGTAATGAAAAGTTCGCTATGTTATCTTGAGTGTTAAGTACTGTTTAATATAAATAATAACAATAAACTCGAACTATTTCTATTTACAAGCTTTTGTACTAGCTGACCCGGCAAACGTTGTTTTGCCATATAAATTATTTCTAGCTGCCCGGCGCTACTTCGTTTGCGTGGTGTCCTACCCCCTACCCTAGTCCTACCCTACTCCTACACTACTCCTACCCTACTCCTACCCTACTCCTAACCTACTCCTACCCTACTCCCAACCTACTCCTACACTATTCAAAACCCTTAATTTAATACGTGCTTCAATTCGAGTGGACCCGAGTCTACCGTACCGAAGGGACGATCGTCAAATGTTTGACAGGAAAGTAGGTAGAACAGTTTATATGGGAAAATGAAATTGTTGTTTTTACTATCTTCCTCGCAATTTTTCCATATTTTCTCACCGCTTAAACCTTCCCTGGACTACTAAATCGGCCCAGCCGTTCTCGAGTTTTAGCGAGACAAACGAACAGCAATTGATTTTTATATACATATATAGATCAGATTTATTATTTCAACTAAACCAATTACAGGCACTTTTGAATTGTCAATGGGTCGGTCAGTCTGAAAGATGATGCTAGTTGCCCATTCCAAAGCGTAGTAGGTTCCTATGGAGAAGAACGGGCAAGAAACTTCTTCTCATCATCTTCTCAATCATCTGCATGTCTTTTTCCAACTATGTTATGGTCGACTGCCAGTCGAAACGGATGCAGCTAAATACTAGTATTTTACATGGAGCGACTGCCCATATGACTTCCACAACCCAGTTCCTGGGTAATACGATACCCCTTGGTCCAAAGATTTTTTTGGGATATTCAGACTTAATACGATAACATCCTCTTTCAAAATGATCAAAACCATTTTTATGGTAATCACTTAATCAGACATACTTGGCGAAAGCGTCGGAGTAGCCCGCGAAATTCAAATTTTCTTACGTTGATTTTCTAAATATGAGTCGCGGCCGTAACACATATTTATTTATATCAAAATCAATCAAATTAAAAGTCATTTATTCAAATTAGGCTGAGAATCAGCACTTTTCGTACGTCAAAATTACAAAAGACAGCTCTCCAAAAACGCCCGCCCTTCACCACTTCTAGTGCTATCGCTGGGAAGAAGTGGCGCAACAAACTCCCCAGCATATAGAATTACTTATAATCATAAATATCATGAATACAAATCCGTACCCAATACGCAACCCTAAAAACTATAATTTAAGTCATGTCCTAGACCCAAAAAATCGACGACATGTGATATTCTACCAACCCGCACTGTGCCCGCGTGGTGGATTACAGCCCGCTCCTTCTCACAGAGAGGCCTGTGTCCCAGCAGTGGGAACGTTATAGGCTGATTATGCTACGCAACTCATCGATCAGGTTAAGCTACACATGCCGCGGTTGGTCCGTGAATTTGTGACCATCTTTACATATCAAGACCCCTCCGTGCCTCGGAAAGCATGTCGGTCCCGGCTGTCATTCGTAGAACTTTGACAGCCGTTACGGGTAGTCAGAAGCCCGAAAGTCTAACAACCAGTCTTACCAAGGGGTATCGTGTTACCCAGTAACTGTGTTATGGAGGTCAGATAGGCAGTCGCTTCATGTAAAATACTGGTATTCAGCTGCATCCGGTTAGACTGGAAGCTGACCACAACATAGTTGGGAAAAAGGCTAGGCAAATAAACGATATGCTATGCAGCTCAACTCAGAACCTCAGGTCAGGAGCTCAACGATTCGACGAATTTATCAAAAAAGTGTTAAGTATTAACCCTTCGAGTGCGAGTCCGTCTCGCACTTGTCCGGTTTTTCATTTCTTCATATTTTCCTTCAAGGGAAGGAAGCTAACATTCTCAAGGACAATTTACCTAGATATTATATAATCAATATGCTGGCGGCGTACAGGGATAAATACATAACTAGGTACTACATATTATATGCTTGATAGTTGATATAGTGAGCAATTATATCGAACTAGCTATGCCCGCGACTTCGTCCGCGTGGAATAGTGACTTTCGGCACCATTTTTAATTTTTTAGATTGATTAGGTTAAATTTTTTACAAACTTTGAATGTCGTATTTATTTATATTTAATCAAAAGCTCAAAAAAATAAGTTTTAAGCTTCTAGCTTTAAAAATAACGTAATTTCCATACAAACTTTTATCCCCTATTTCAACCCTTTTTTCGCATTAAAAAGTAGCCATGTCCTTTCTCAGGCTCTAGACTATCTCTATACCAAATTTAATTTATATCGGTTCAGTAGTTTAGGCGCGATTGCGTAACACATATACAGACAGAGTTACTTTCGCATTTATAATATTAATATGGATTAAATATGTAACAGCCTCGTTAAAAAATATAAATAATTTATTATCTTTTTTAAATTTCATCTTGCCCTGTCCATTAGGTTAACGGTTTTTGACAGCTGTCTTAGAATTTACATCTTTCAGATTACGTAGAAGTTAACTTTAAAATGCGTAATAAGATAAATATATAAACTGCCTTATCTTATTGAATTACCTTATTTATGGCTTCTTACAGACATTATAATACCGTACGTGTACCAATCAATGTATTGTGTGTTGCTGCAATCACTAGTTCCATCTGTCAAGAAACGATTTACCTAATGGACAGGGTATAGTTAGGTATTTACTTATTATTATGTTAATGGGTTCCGTGTAATTTAGGGATATATTGACCATTTTTATTATCATTGCAATTGACATCTAAATGTCGGCTGGCTCTTTGGTTTAGTGGTTGCAAACGCTACTGCTGAGCATGAGGTTCCTGGGTTGGATTCCTAGGTCGGGCAAAGTAATATTAGGTTTTTCTATGTATATGGGATTTCTCAGTAGCAGTTCGGTTTCGTGGCCGGTTGATGGAGTAAGGCTCGCCCCTTATTACATGGGACTTAAACATAACTGGCGACATGTGGGTGTACTATAATGTACATAAGAATTACATAACGAAAATATATATATATAAATAAATAATAAATAAATAAAGCATAATCAGCCTATAACGTTCTCACTGCGGGACAAAGGCCTCTCCCCATGACTACCAGCTCTTTCGATCCAGGGTTAAAGTGAACCACTAGTCGTTTGTTATCTCCAAATCGTCCCGCCATCTTTAAAAACAAAAAGAGAGTTAAAAATTATTTTTTGCAAACTTTGACTGCCAGTGCCTCCAGATCCCAAGCGTCATTATTTTGTACACAAATGAAACGTTCAGGGGTCGGCAGAGTTGCTCAATCTGTGAACTAAGCTTTAAAGCTAATAAAATTCTTCAATATATGTATACAAATAAATAAAATGGAAGTGTCTGTTTGTAATGTCAAAAACAGCTTTTTATTAAATGCATATGAAAGTATTTAAGGTAATTATAACAAAAACCATTTTTTTTTTAAATTAATCCGTCTGCTTATTTGTTCCGGCTAATCTCCGAAACGACTGGGCCGATTTTGACGTGGCTTTCACTGGTAGATAGTTGGTGTTATTAAAAGTAACTTAGGATACTTTTATTTTCAGAAAAGGAATTAGGGTTCCGCGAAAATAATTTAAACCTACGAAATTTCGCTGAAAACCAGCGCTGCGGCTCTGTTTCGCATAGGGTCTTATGCATTATGCTGAGCGATGGCCGTTATCGTGGATGTGACGCATGTTTTTCCCCAGTAATTTTTTTTTGTGTAACTTGTGTCATTTTATGCGTCATGTTTACGGCAAATAAAAGTATTTTCTTTCTTTCTTTCAAATCACACACGGGCACTTGTCTATATTTACTAATAATAAAGTTGAAGAGTTAGTTTCTTTGAATTTGAAAGTGCTAAACTTGTAACTACCAGTCGGATTTGAAACAATCGTTTTGCATTTGTAGCCCAATTTCTTGAGGAAGGCTATAGTCTACTTAACATCACGCTAGGACCCTGAGGAACCGAGGAAAATCAAACAATTCAGTGTCTGTCTGGTCGAACCCACGACCTACAACTCTTAAGTCGGGGCTGTTACAATACCACAACTCAAAAATCAATGCCTTGTTTATATTTTTAGAAATAATCTGGGTGAAGTTTGAGAACCGCTGGCAAGCGATCCCTAAACCAATATACGGGTGTTACATTAGAGAATAGGGTTCCGCGGTAGGGCTGCCACGTCAGGAGTACTTAAGAATTACTTTTGCAGCAGAAGAAAAAAGTAAAAAATAGTAAACAATCATATTAGGTCCTCTAATATTATAGTCCGCTTGCCGCGGTTGGTCTGTCGATGGGTGACCATCTTCACATACCAAGACCCCTCCGTGCCTCGGAAAGCACGTTAAGCCGTTGGTCCCGGCTCTCATTCGTGGATCTTTGACAGTCGTTACGGGTCGTTAGAAGCCCGAAAGTCTGACAACCAGTCTTACCAAGGGGTTTCGTATTACTCAATAACTGGGTTGTGGAGGTCAGATAGGCAGTCGCTCCATGTAAAATACTGCTATTCAGCTGCATCCGGTTAGACTGGAAGCTGACCCTAACATAGTTGGGAAAAGGCTAGGCAGATGATGAATATTATAGTCCTCCAGACCGCATTTTGGCCATGGCGGCCAATCTAAACGGAGACCAGCCTTCGGCGCGGTAGATATTATAGTGCACAAGCGTGTGCGCAGGCACAGATGCACTCTCTTTTCCCTCACTTTCTTCTTCTCTCTTCTTCTTTGGAAACTCGCGGTGTGGTCTCCCGTGCCTCGGAAAGCACGTAAAGCCGTTGGTCCTGCGCCTGATCTCTCCCCGCGAGTGTCGGATTGCCGTCCCATCTATGAGAGTGAGGGAAGAGAGAGTGCACCTGTGTCTGCGGGGTAACACACTATCAGCAGCAATGGGTTTCATTTTGACAGTTCAACAACATTCATTGCGTTATTTACGTTGTTGAGCAGACGAATTTTTCGAACATAAGAAGCAATGGATTTGCAATATCCTTCAAAATTATTCAGATTGTGGTTGACAGTGTGTTACGAAATTAGCGTGCTGGACTTTATCTCCCGCATATCTCCAGCGTCGATGGCTAGTCTCCGTTGAGATTGCTAGATAGATACGATCAATGAGACGTCCTGGATAAGACAAGAGGCACTTACAAACCTTCTAAAAATGTTCAATCCTAACAAATAACTACATCAAACAACACAACACACCTTTAATCTCCCGCAGTCGGTTAAATCCCTGACAGCCCTGAACCAGACTGTAGTTCACGGTCGTACATTGTGAAAGCGCTACGAGCGACAGAGAGGACACATCCTCCGTCCCCCTCGCACTTTAGCTAGCTTTGTATATGCCAGAGGTTACCGAAAATATGTCTTAAATAAGAACTTTTTTGAGAGTAATATATTTTTTTAGGTTAGATTAGGAATTGGGGCTTATACAGGGTGGCAGGTACTCAAGCACGAACGGCTCGAACATACAGGCTGGCAGGGACATCGACGCGCAAACTGTAACCATGAATTCAGCACACGATTCTAGACTCCAGAGCGTAGAAATTATTCGTCGGGGCTTAAAAAAAACGGGTTTTTCATAGAAAAGTGCAATACCTACGCGGTCTGTTTCACAGATACATTTCATCATAAAATGTATATTTTTTAACCGACTTCAAAAAAGGGGTTTTTGTATTCGAATCCCATTTAAAACCTAAATAATCACGAAATATTTACAATAGCAACACCCTAATTTACATAAATAATACTTAGGATATAAGTGTAGGTCGGGATCTGGCGCCGACTTCACAAAAAATAGCATAGCATAATCAGCGTATAACGTTCCCACTGCTGGGACACAGGGCTCCTCTCTGTGAGAGGGAGTGGCTTGAAATCCAACACGCGGGCCCAGTGCGGGTTGGTAGATGTCACAAGTCTTCGAATTTTTGGTTCTAGGACATGGCAGTTTCTTTACGATGTTTTTCTTCACCGTTTTGAAAGCAGCGGTGATGAAATAATTTACGCAAAGTCATGTGCCTGGTTGGGTTCGAACCCGCGACCTACAACTTGTAAGTCGCGGCTGTTACCCCTGGGCGACCACAGCTCTTTAAAAATATCCACTCGCGAGCAAAAGTATGGAGTCACTTACTTGGAATTGATTCCTCGCGATCTTGAGTACTTAATAACTAGTTAAGAATAATAAAAATCGTACCATTTTAAAGGTTTAACTGTTAACTTTAAATTTATACCAAATTCATTTAAATCACACCTGTATTTAAGGAGCTATCCCGGATTGAGTGAAGGAGTTAGGAAAACATAAGGGTAATGGAAAAATAATAAATGAAGAAAACAACAAAAATTAATTTATAAAAAAAATTTTTGGCCTTAAAATTAAGTTTCAATATTTTGTGTTCCCTCCCCTCACCCTAATAACTGCTCGAAGATGGTTCTTCATTGACCTAATCAGCTTCTGAATCGATTCTTGCGGGATACCTTCCCACTCCTCTATTAAAGCCGATTTCAGCTCATTCACACTTTAAGGAGCAGGATTTCTGGAACGAACCCTCCTCTTCAGTTCATCCCAGACCTGCTCAATGGGATTCGAGTCCAGTCTGAGCGGTGGCCAGTCCAATGTGGCGATACCGACTTCTTCGAGGTATTCAGTTGTGGCAACGAGCGTTATCGTGCATAAGGAGGTAGCCATCACCGATATATCCCGCATAAGGAACGACATGTTCCAGCAGAATATCGGAAATGTAGCGGTCTGAAGTTAGACCGCCTCCTCGTCCCCCGCCAGGCACGAAAACAAGCTCCTTTTTACCGTCGAAGGAAATGCTGGCCCACATCACACAAGAACCGCCCCCATAAGCCACTGTCTCAGCGAAACAGCACTACGCAAATGGCTCTCCAGGCCGCCTGTAGACCGGACCCCTTCGGTCGCTGCCGTGCAAACACGTTCTGCATTCGTCGGAGAACAGGACTCGCCTCCATTGCTCAACCTCCCAATCAACATGGGAGCGAGCAAATTGAAGGCGTGCTTGTCGGTGACCTGCCGTCAGTTTCGGGCCTGTGGCAGGCCTTTTTGGTGTCAAATTAGCTTGCTTAAGTCTTCGAACTGTCCACTCGCTGGCAGCTACCCCACGAACATTTCGGAGCTCCTGTTGGACGTCGACACCAGTCAAATGTCGATTTCGGAGAGAGGTTGACCGATAAAACGGTCATCCCTCTCCGATGTGCACCGGCGCCGTCCAGATCTTGGTCTCGGGATATAGCCACCAGTCTCCCGAAAGCGTTTATAAACTTTCGAAACACAGGACTGGCTTATGAGGAGCTGCCGTGCGACAGCTCGCTGGCTGAGCCCTTCTTGCAATAGGGCGACGATTTGTGCTGCTTCTGTAGGTGTAGTATCCATTGTCTTCCAAGTTCAAGGGTCAAAAGTAGCGGAGATGTGTACCGGTCAACGTGTGAAAGCCGACTGATAAAGAAATTTTTTATTTTTTTATTTTTATTATGGCATCTCGTAGTTGACCTTGAGAGGTCGTGACTACTTAACCGGACTATCCTGTGGTTGCCTTAAGAAATCTTAAAGCCTCCAGCCAGGGCTAAAACTAATTAAAACTAGGCGACTGCACGCTAAGGGCACCCCCTGTGTGGTACGAACCTCGGCTTAGGGCGTCACTGAGAGAGGGCAGCAAGATGGGACAGGCTGGATCGAATTTTTATTATTAGTGCTTTGATGAGCACGGCGTTTCCTAGGACTATCTCTGAGAAGAAAGGCCGAAACAAACTCAGAGGTCACAGTCGGGGGATTTAAAGCTACTGGCTCAGCTACGGCGCGGGCTGGCACTTCAGCGGGCAAGGGTCGGGGGGTAAAGAAAATCCGATAACACGTGCTTTTATAGGGGGTCAATAGGCCGCAATTCGCGACGTATCAAACAATTGAAATATATCTTTTTCCTTACTTCTTCACGTAATCCGCGATAGCTTCTTAAATAATGGCGTGATTTGAGTGAATTTGGTATCAATTTAAAGTTAACAGTTAAACCTTTAAAATGGTACGATTTTTATTATTCTTAACTAGTTATTAAGTACTCAAGATCGCGCGGAATCAATTCCAAGTAAGTGATTCCATACTTTTGCTCGCGACTGTATAATAGGTATTATTTGGGTTTTGTAATTGGATCCAAAATATTGTATGTAAAGTGAAGTGAATTAAATATAATTTTTCACTTTTGAGTTTGCGTTTTTGAACGTTTTTGAGTTTGTTTTAAAAAAAAAAAAAACAGAATTAGTTTAAGGAAATCAGTATTGTTCATTTCCTTTTTTTTCATTTGTTTTTTTTTTATTATTTAATAACCAACCGAGAGATACTATACGGCTTCCATCTTGGCCCTTGATCTATCAATTAAGACAATCATTGAAGAAACCGCTGGGGTCTCAGTTCAGTGTTGTAGTAACTGCCTCACTAAGAATAAATGTAAATCATCACATTCATAAAGTAATAAATAGGAGGGTTTTTAGGCGAAAGCGGACATATTAAAATTAATACAAATTAATCAGAATTTTTCTTAAATTTTACTCATTATCCTTTTATTTGAGGTTCAAATTACGTTTACAATAGCTGATAGATAGTCGTTGAAAATGTTTTTTAATGAGAAAACGTTACTTTACTATACTAATAACATTAAATGTCTGGTTTACCTTGTAAGGCAGTAAGCCAATCAATCTGCATAGCGTTTTAACAACTATGTATGTTGGGGTCGGCTTCCAGTCTAACCTGATGCAGCTAAATAGTATTTTACATGGAGCGACTGCCTCCGCTGTCTGACCTCCGCACTCGATCTGACTTCCACAACCCAGTTACTGGGTAACACGAATACACGATACACCTAGGTAAGACTGATTGTCAAGACTTTCGGCGACTACCTGTAACGACTGTCAAAGATCTATGAATGACAGACGGGACCAACGGCTTTCCGAGGCACGCACGGGCCTCGTTATGTAATGGATGGTCACCCATCCATGGACCGACCTCGGCAAGCGTAGCTTTACCTTCGATCGACCTGAGCGTAAGTTCTAAATCTTTACATAATATAATATAAATAAGTTATAGGTACATTACTTATTTAGTTTTTATAACCGAAAAGCAGGAATGAGCCTGTCCCGCGCGGGACATACAACTTCTCTAATAGAATATCGAATAGCTCCCAAAAAATAATGCGACAAATCTGCTGATTCTCAAACACACGTGACACTAATATGCTGACGTTACCTGAAAGGCCATATTCGGCAATAGACTTACCATATTTTATCAAAACCATTGCTCAACTAACAAACAAGGCGGAACCGACACACGTGTACCTGTCTCTCTCACTCGTACCTCGCCGTCTCCCTCTAACCAGGCTGCCTCAATTTTATACTTATTGATTCAGAGTTGAAACTCTTTGAAAGTACCGTTAGCATGTTAAGTGTTGTTTTTTTTCGGTTTTGGTATTTTTTGTTTTTTTTTTTGTTGCAATTTAGTTGTGGTTGTTAAAAATGAGGGGGTTTGAGTGTGTCTGGTTTTATTTTTTGTTTTGAAGTTGCGATTTTAATTTATTATTAGCTGACTGGAGATTTTGAAGAATCCTGCAGGGTAAATGCGTAATACACTAACAGTAGCAATGGCTTTCATTTTGACAGTTCAACAACATTCATTGCGTTATTTACATTGTTGAGCAGTTTTTTTTTCGAACATAATATGAAGCCATGGATTAGCAATGCTTGTGGTTGATAGTGTATTACGAAATTAGGGTGCAGGACTGGTTTTAACGTCAGCCATTAAGTAAAGAACGTGCCATTTTTTATTTCTATGATCATTGCTATTTATTACTGTGAATCGCAAAAAAGATGAAGAAAGAAGGGATGGATGGACTGTGTGAAAAGGGATGACGACTGATAGAGAAGTATGGAAGGGAAAGACATGTTGCGACGACCACGAATGAATTGGGATGGGGGCAGGAGAGTGATGATATTAGCAGTCAGGACAACGCTGATGCATATCGTTTATAATCCTTTAGTGGGTTTATCGACAGCCGGTGTATACAGAGTGACAGTGACAGCTGTGTGTTACAGAACCCAGCTATGCTTAAATTATGTAAGCTGTCACGCCCTTTATGCCTGGAGGCTTTTATTTAGGTAGTAAGTTTTTATTTACATTTTAATTTTAAATAATTATTTTTTAGCTTGAGTACGTAATATTTTATTTGTTGGTATATTGGCGTGGCTAGCTGACATATAGCAAATAATTTAATTTTATGTTCTGTGTCTTGTAATGTCAATTACTTAACACCTAGTATTGTATACAATCAAGTATCAAGTATTTTCTAACTGAACAGACAGCTGTGCGGCTGGGGAGTTTGTTGCGCCACTTCTTCCCAGCGATAGCACTAGGAAGTGGTGAAGGGCGGGCGTTTTTTTAATTTTGACGTTCGAAAAGTGCTGATTCTCAGCCTAATTTGAATAAATGACTTTTGATTTTGATTATTAAATGATAGCAACAAATTTAGTCCAGTTAACTAGGGTTCAAAACTGGATGGTTACCGAGCTGTGTTGGTTCTTCGATTTTTTTGAAGTTTTCTGACTTGTTACCAAAAGCAATTAATTATGAGAAAAAACTACTCCACTCAAAACATTTAAATGATACTTTCCTGAAAGTTAAAAATGAGTGATCATTTAAAAAAAATTGCTTGTAAAACTACATAATCTCAGAAATAAAAGGTATTTATTTAATAGAAAAAAAAAATTTTTTTAACCATCCAGTTTTGACCCCTAGTTCACTGGGCTTAATTTGTATTTTTGGGGCATGTGTCGATACCCATCACGTCTGCAGAGTTTCGCTCGCTAATTTCATTTGACCCTGTATAAGTGCATAACCACTTATTTAATGAATTAATTACAACCAACAAGTGATTCTTAATACTGAATCTATAGGCATATATAAATAGGTATTAGATCATCAGATTCCCACAGTACGGTTGATTCATTTAATAAAGTTATGTTGTTACACTTATAAGGTAAACAGTACGTTGCAAGTACCTTCCTGTGGACATTTCTAAAACCAGGTTTTGAACTACGGTTTTGCCTGGTAATAATTTCTGCCTGTAATCTCCGAGAATTTAGGCAGAAGTGTAGGTAACTGTAGTACACCCACATTTTGTCAGTTATGTTTAAGTTCAATGTCATAGGAGGCGAGTCTATTATCATGAAACGGCCACAAATGTAGGCTTCTGGCTGCTACTAAGAAATCCCTGATGAAAAACCCAAACCAAAATCAAAAAGATCAAAATCAAAAGTCCTTTATTCAACTTACTCTGAGAATCACCACTTTTCGAACGTCAAATTTACTAAAGACAGTCCCCCAAAACACCCGCCCTTCACCACTTCCTAGTACTTTCACTGGGAACAAGAAGTGGCACAACAAACTCCCCAGCAGCACAGCTGTCTGTTCGGTTAGAAGCCAATGAATAGCCTCCCGACCGATTTCGGTCACGGTGGCCAATCTCAACGAAGATTAGCCAGGTTCGCAGGAGACCTCTCCATTCCTTTACTCTCATAGTCCGATGGGACGGCAATCTGAGGCTTTACATGCTTTCCGAGTCACGGGGGCCAACCGCCAACTTCCAAACTCCGGACTGTTGTAAGAAACTCCTAATGGACCTTTGCCCGACCTGGGAATCCAACCCTCATGGACCTCGCTCCCAATCTTCCAGCCACGTCTCCAAATGATAGCGATGCGGACTTCGACGCCTGAGTCACGGCAATGTTATCTAATTACCATGCCTAAGTGATCTTTTGTTTTTTTATTTATTTGTATAGTTAGGAGGGGCCCGTGGCTCAATAATAACAGCCGCACAGGTCGATCGATCAGGTTAAGCTACGCTTGCCGCGGTCGGTCTGTGGATGGGTCACCATCTTTACATACCGAGACCCCTCCGTGCCTGGGAAAGCACCTGTCATTCGTGGATCTTTGATAGTCGTTACGGGTAGTCAGAAAGAAGCCCGAAAGTCTGACAACCAGTCTTACCAAGGGGTATCGTATTACCCAGTAACTGAGTTGTGGAGGTCAGATAGGCAGTCGCTCTATGTAAAATACGGGTATTCAGCTGTATCCGGTTAGACTGGAAGCCGACCCCAACATAGCTGGGAAAAGGCTAGGGAGATGATTTTTATATATCTAAGATTTCGGAAAAGATTTTTAGATATTTAAGATGTCGGAATGTTGTAGAATCCATACATCTATAGACTTAGTTATTTTATTGATTAATCTATACTCTAATACCAATAATGAAGCTGAAAAGTTTATTTGTTTGTTTGAACGCGCTAATCTCTGGAACTAGCCGTCAGATTACAAAAAATCTTTTTGCATTTCATAGCCCTATTCTTAAGGAAGACCATAGGTTACTAAATATTACGAGAGGACCCTTAGGAGCAGAGCAGAACCAAAAAAAAGGCGACGTGACACGACGGGGTGGCTCGGGGGAACACGAAAGATCATCATCATCAGCCTGTAGCAGTCCACTGCTGGACATAGGCCTCTCCTATTGCACGCCATGCAACTCGATTTCCGGCAACCCTAATCCAGCTGCTACCAGCCACCCTGCGAAGATCGTCACTCCACCTAGCCTGAGGGCGTCCCAACTTAAGTTTACCGATTCGCGGTCTCCACTCAAGAACACGTCTACGCCAACGGTCATTCTACGGCTAATATGGCCGGCCCATAGCCACTTCAGCTTGCTTGTTCTGTGAGCTATGTCGACAACTTTGGTCGGTAGAAGATAGGAAATAATAATAAATACTTAAACAAAAGAAAAGTAACGGCCACTTTTTTAATTACACATTTTGTTGCCAACGGTGCTTTGTCAAACGAATCTCCGTTGGAGGTTATGGTTGTCCACGATTTTACACGCAGTTCTTGTAAGGTTTTTTACTTAATTTTGCCTCCAGTACACATAACCTATTAGCCTAGCCTTTTCCCAACTATGTTGCGACTGGCTATCTGACCCTACACAACCCACTTACTGGGTAACATGATAACCCTTGGTTAGACTGGTTGTCAGATTTTCGGGCTTCTGACTACCTGTAACGACTGTCAAAGATCTACGAATGACAGCTAATAATAAATAATAATAACAATCATTGTGCCGATTGTCGTATGGGCCAATGGCCTGATGGCCGAAAGCCTCGATCAACATCTATCGAGGCTCTCGTTAGGCGGTTGGATCAAGGGCCTGATTCAGAAGGCAGTACTCCTCGATACGGCTCGCATTGTGAGGAGGTTTCTGTTTCTGGAGCCCTAACCACCGGTAGCTTGGACCCTACTCCCGACACCGGTGGATCATTTTATACTAATATTTAAAAATGTAATAAAATAAGACAACTAAATAAATAAACGACATAATAATAATTTATTTAATAAAAACGTTTACAAAAGGTGTACATTTAGCCAAGAGAGGCAAATTTCCCATACAATTATAGTGTTTAAAAATAAACTACAACTAAAATATGGCTGGGCGTACTTTCCGAGGCACGGAGGGTTCTAGATATGTAAAGTTGGTCACCCATACACGAATATGAATTCAATTATATTAAACGGTGTTGGTACAAGAGAACAGTGGAGAGCGGTGGCCCACTAGAAACGGCCGCGACTGACGAGTTGTGGGTCGTAGGTTCGAACCCAGCCACTTTCATCATCATCATTTCAGCCGAAAGACGTCCACTGCTGGACATAGACGTCTGTTGTTTTACCAGCACCACCTTGTGGGAGGCCTTCTAACGCTACGTCTTCCGGTACGCGGTCACCACTCCGGAACCTTTCGGCCCCATCGGCCACCTGATCTGCGAGCAATGCGAGCAAATCCTGCTGGTTTCATAGAGTAGCGCGAACAAACAAACTCTTCAGCTTTATTATTAGGAAATATAGACTGCCTGGGCCCGTGTGCTGGCCCAAGAACAGTGGTGGCCCAGTGATAACGGCCGCGGCTTGCGACTTGTAGGTCTTAGCTTCGAACCCAGACAGGCAGACTGTAAGTAAAATAATTATTTTATCACCACTGCTCTCAAAACGGTGAAGGCAAACATCGTGAGGAAACCGGCCTGTCCTAGAACCGAAAATTCGAAGACATGGGTCATCTACGAACCCGCACTGGGCCCGCGTGGTGGAGTAGATACAGCCCAGTCCCTCTAACAGAGAGGACGCCTGTGTCCTAGCAGGGCGAACATTATAGGCTGATATTATGCTACAAGAGAACCACCAATTATTACTCATCTTGTACTTGCATAGTTTTTCTCCTATTTTTAACCGACTTCAATAAAAGGAGGAGGTTCTCAATTCGGTTTTTTTATGTTTGTTACCTCAGAACTCCGTTATTTATAAGCCGAATTGCAAAATATTTTTTTTAATAAATACGTAATTTATTTTGAACCAAATACTTGTACACATTTCTTAAACCTTACGTGACAGTGACAGTTTAAATAGATAAGGAATGGCTCAGCGGTGGTCCAAAATAAATTTTACTAACTCTGTGTAGTTTTTGAGTTAGCTTCAGTAATACGATTTTTTTCCACTTAGTTTATATTGATGATGTTTTAATAACTTCCTGTCACTGATATTTACATAGCAAGTAGTGTTAATTGAATGTGTGTCTGGTAGGTACAACTAAAAAGTGAAAAATAAAAACTTTCGATTCGATTCATCGCAGAGTTCATAACATGAAGCAAGCTGGCAACGCGTTGAACTAGTAGCGGTATTTACGTAATTTCGGAAGTTTGTGTTAAAATACGAAAATGCGGAACCAACGACACCAAATCGATTACTTATCGGGCGCGCGCTAAAATAGATACTTTAATTTTCTTATTTGTTTTGAGAATTCAGAAGAAAAAACCGGCCAAGTGCGAGTCGGACTCGCGCACGAAGGGTTCCGTACCATTATCTATAAAAATCACGTCTGTATTCAACAGACGTGATTTTTATAGATAATGGTGGTCCCCCTTAAAAGTGGGAGTCCCCTTTAAATATTTATTTAATTCTATGTTATTATTTATTGTTAAAGTGAATATACAACTAAATTATCTGTGAATATTTCAAGCGTCTACCTGTTGCCGATATTAATATCGAATAAAAAACGGCCAAAAATCACGTTTGTTGTATGGGAGCTCCACTAAAATATTTATTTTATTCGGTTTTTAGTATTCGTTGTTGTAGCGGCAACGGCAACAGCATCATCTGTCAAAATTTCAACTGTCTAGATATCACGGTTCATGAGATACAGCCTGGTGACAGACATACGGACAGTGGAGTCTTAGTAATTGGGTCCCGTTTTTACCCTTTGGGTACGGAACCCTAAAGAATGGAACTGCGATAATACGTGTCTAGTTGAAGGCAATAACTTAGTTTGTACTATCGAAGACGATAATTACACGACTTTTTCAAGAATTTAGATTTGGGTAATAACAATTTATAATGATTATATAACAGTTACTACACCCCTTATTTCGATATGGCGCAAGTTTTCAATTTCCCCCTGTATAACGAAGTTGTTTCAAACTCGGGAATATGTTGCGACATTTCGCTGAATTTCGGCAAGCCCAACAAGTATCAATTGTTCAGAGTTTCAGGAATCAGTGGGTCTCAACAAGTTCCTATACCTTGTTCCAAAAGTATCTGATGGGAGGGTAATCAAACCTGTTCAGGTTAAATAATTCAATGTACAGTTTTGACTTCGTTAGTATTTTATTATATGTATTAACTATTATACAGGGTCATATTAAATTAGCTAGCAAAACTCTGCAGACGTGATGAGTATCGATATCTAAACATGATAAAACAAAAAATAAATTAATTTGATGTTTTATTTTGTGGGGTCATCGGCTGCTGAACACTAACTAAACAGTTCACATGAGGTTTAAAAACATATTGTATTAAGCGGCTCAATTGCTCAGAAATTGGGTTGAGAAACGAAACTCGGAAAATTTCCATTTGTGGCGAACGAATGGAAATTTTCCGAGGTTTGAAAGAAAGAAAGAAAAAGTATTTATTGCGACTCGTCTCGACTCGCTATTATATCGAACTTTGTTACTTTGGCGAAATGTGGGTGTATTGTGTGAAGAGCTCTGCTGGCCCAGTAGTAACGGCTGCGACTTACGAGTTGCAGGTCGCGGATTCGAACCTAGCCAGGCGCTTTACTTTGTGTAAATAATTTCATCACCACTGCTCTCAAAACGGTGAAGGAAAACATGGTGAGGAAACCGGCATGTCCTAGAACCAAACATTCGAAGACATCTGACATCTACCAACCCTCACTGGGCCCGCGTGGTGGATTATGTATGGCCTACTCCCTCTCACTGAGAGGCGGCCCGTGTCCCAGCAGTGGGAACATTATAGGTTGATTATGTATGTATTGTTACTCTGCCTCTTCGGGGGAAACAGGCGTGCTGGTATGCCACAAGTTATTATAACAGACTCAGTCTACCTTGTTGGTGTAGTGGTCACAAGCGGCACTGCTAAGGGCGGGGACCTGCGGGGTTTTTAGATTCATTGCGTCATTTACGTTGCTGAGCAGACAGAGGACAATGCTCATGGATGTATGGAATCCCGTAGCATGCTGCATCAAAGTCAAACCTTGTTGTTAACCGACGGAAAAACACGGTGGAGGTTCTCAAGTCGACGCGTATATATATATATATTTTTTTTTATAGACTACACTTATTATATCAACTCCTACAAAAGTTCTTTTTGCAAACAAAACCCGGGTTTCGGAGATTTTCAAAAAAATCGAAATAACCTGAAAACTAGGTAGGTACTTCATTTTGTTTGACATGTCATACTCAAACAGCCATTATTATTCTAAAAAAATGATAATCGTTACAAAAATTTTAATTATATTTATTGTATTTTATTCTAGTTATTTTTAATTAATGTAGAATCGGCAAAGTATAATTTTTTACATGTTTTTTGAAAGACATGATCATGACACTTTCAAAATTCAAGGTTATATTAATCATATCATTTGAAACGGAACGTCATGTAAAGGGAATAAAACAATGTCAACAGTTTTTTACTTTAAATTAAATTCCCTTTTCAAAAATCAAATCCCCGACGCGTAATGTCGTAAAAAATTATGAAAAGAATTACTATAATATTTTGATCTTGATGCATGAGACTTTTTGGTACGACTTTTGGTCATTGTTTTTTGTTTTTTTGGATTATTTTCAATTTTTTTTTCATTGTTTTGGGGAATTGTCTTTTCTAATTTTGACGTTCGAAAAGGGCTGAATTTCAGCCTAATTTGAATAAATTGTTTTGGGTATTTATTAACTTTAACAATAAACATAATATTTACAAACTTCTAATATTAAATAAACTACAAGTTATCAAAACAAAATATAATATTTGAATAAAAGACTTTTGATTTTGATTATTTATGCTGATCCATGTAACTGTAGAATCCTCAACCTCTGTCATACAGGATGTCCTAGTTCAGGGGTCGAGACCTCACTGATGTAGCGAGTACCTACTGCAGGTTTGGAAATAAATTACTATTAGAAAAAAAGCAAGAAAATAGGTTTATTTGTAACAGAAACACGTGCATACAAAAATATACTTCATTAATTCTAATTATAAGGAAACATGACATCTAATGGCTTAACAGCCAAGAGCCTCGACCATCACCTGGTCAAGGGCATGGTTCAGAAAGCGGTACTTCTGGACACGACTCGCATTGTCAGGAGGTTCCTCTCTCTGGAGCCCTGACCACCGGTAGCTGAGTAGCCCACCGGTATCGGGAACAAGGTCCCGATACCGGTGGGCTACTATTTTTAAATGTTGTTATACTTTTTATATTCCAATATTTAAAAATATAATTTATATGTATTTATATTGAAATAAAGGAAAAATAAAAACAAAATAGATCTACAATCGCGAGCACAAAGCAGAAATAGTCGACGGCTGCACATCATGACTGTCACAAGCAGGCTTCCACTCAGCATGATGCTGTTCTTTAGGGGGGACCCACAGCACAGCGCTGGTTTTCAGTGGTTGCCTTTGCCTACCCTTCGGGGTATACAGATGTGATGTTATTTTGCGCATGTCTCATGATGACTTTACATGTTATATTTAGATAGATCGTGAATTATTACGATGATAAATGACAATCATTCTTGTTGATTTCTTGGATGAACGCCAGCATTCGCTATATTTGGTAGCTATAACCAGCGGTTGTCATTCCTAGATATTTGACAGTCGTTACGGGTAGGGAAGTATCGCGTGGTCGATCACCAACGCGGTGGACCGATCGGCCTAAGGAATCATCGTCCTCTAAATTCCACATGGTGGTAAGGGATGCGCTGGACAGAAACCGGTGGAGGCGGGTCATCCGCTCCAGATGAGCAAGGCGAGGTCAGAAACCCCGAACTCTAACTCAAACTATATATTTAAAATAATCAATTTTAAAAATTGTTTTTATTGTTATAAGTACCGTATATTCTTTCAACTAATAAATATTGTTAATTAACTTTTATTTATTATTAATTAATTAAATAACGTGGAAGTTTGTATGGATGGATGGCTGTTTGTAACTCTTTCACGCAAAAGCTACTGAACGGATTTGGATGAAATTTGGCACATATGGTTTATAACGAGGATTAACATATAGGATACTTTTTATCCTGATATTCCCACGAGATCGAAACTAATGCGGGTGAAACCGCGGGCGCAGCTAGTTCTTCATATGCATTTAGTAAAAGCTGTTAAGCTGTTGTAATGTCAAAATAACATTACAAACAGACTCTTTACATTTTAGGGTTCCGTACCTCAAAAGGAAAAACGGAACATAAACGATATAAGGTCACTTCGTTGTCCGTCTGTCAAGAACTCAGATACTCAGGGCTGCAATCCTTGAATCAGTAAAAAAATCAGATTTCTAAGTCGACGCAATCAAAAGATACGGGCCGCATATTTTGACACTCGCAAGGGAATCAAAAACTGTAGGGTACTTCCCGTTGACCTAGAATCATGAAATTTGGCAAGAAGCAATGTCATGTAGCACAAGAAAAAAATCCGAAAATCGTAAATTTGTAGTTACATACCTACCTAACCCTCGGTGCGCGAGTCCGACGCGCACTTGACCTTTTTTTTTTTTTTAATACTAGACTAAAATCTACGCTATACATAAAATTCATGGTTACAGTTTGCGCGTCGATGTCCCTGCCATCCTGCACCCTAATTGCATAACACACTATCATCTCAATTTGAATCATTTTAAAGGATATTGCTAATCCATTGCTTCATATGTTCGAAAAGTTTATCTGCTTAACAACGTAAATAACGCAATGAATGTTGTTAAACTGTCAGAATGAAAGCCATTCCTACTGTTAGTGTGTTACGCATTTACCTCTCTGTATTAGAATAGATGTTTCATCCTATAGCCATTCGGTTTTCAGTCCTGGCACAGATAACTTCGTTCAAAGCAATATGCAGGCATTCATGAAAGCACTGAACTCGATTAGGTCGTATTTCTAACAACGAATATGGCTGACATGCGCTTAAATCCATTGTAGTCTCTCTACAGGTTTAATAGGTTTGCTGTTCGTAAACTCAATTTTGAGGTAAGGTTTTAACGGCAAAGTACAGACGCCAACAGCTCAAACTACCCGAAACTGTCAAATTTTCCCAATCCACCTTGAACCTTAATGATTTAGCGATAAAATTGAAAATCTATTAAAGAAAGGAGATGTTTCAGCAATGTATGGAGCCTGGGCCAGCACTTTGTACACTAAATGTAAATATTGCTATACAATACAGTAAACATTTTTTAATGTTAATTTTGTATAATTTGACTTCGTTTTAATGTAATATCAAATTAACTTAGTCAAGAAAAGCAACACAAAATAAGCATGGCGGATCAGCAATATGCGAAATGTCATTATGACGATGACATTTGATTGTACTAGCTGCGAAAAAAAAACTAAACACAAGTTTCAAAAATATTTGGGGTTTCTCAAACTAAAGATACAATAATAAAGTAGGACAACAAGATGTTCTACTCGATTTTGGCATCTTATATTACCTATTGACAAAGACCAAGTCAAACTGTCAAAGTCGTCAAACATCATATCAAACAACTGTCATGGCGACCATAAAGTAGGGTTGTCTTATTATAAAATTTCACAAATAATAATTTCTGTACGCCTGTACTTTTATTCAAATTAATTTATTTTCATTTTTATGAAATTCCTCTATTTTTTCCCTATTTATCTAATACCGACATGGTGCTGGCTCAATATAAAATGTGCTGGCGTCTGTACAATCTCGTATATCTATACCTACAGCTGAAGAGTTTGTTTGTTTGTACGCGGTAATCTCTGGAACTTCAGGTCGGATTTGAAAAAATCTTTTTGCATTTGATAACCCAATTCTTGAGAAAGGCTATAGGCTATTTAACATACGACTCTTCGGAGCTGAGCAAAAGGAAATAACGCTAAACGAAAACAAACTATTAGCCCGAGCAGGCGATGCTATGCGACGGGGTGGCTGGGGGGCTTGGGCCAAACGTTTCACGCGGACGAAGTCGTTGTCAGAGGATATTCTATACTGCACTGGGCCCGCGTGGTGGCCCACTCTCACAAAGAGGAAGCTTGTGTTCCAGCAGTGGGACATTATACGTTGATAATGATGAAACAGGGGTCTACATGGAGCCATTGCCTATCTGACCTTAAAATCCATTGTAGTCTCTCTACAGGCTTAAAAGGTTCGCTGTTCGTAAACTCAATTTTGAGGTAAGGTTTTAACAACAATGTAAATTCAAGGAATAATTATGTAACCCTGGACTAATATGTATTTCTTTCTTAGTTATTAGTACTTAATCTAATTTAAATTTAATGTACAATATCAATGTAATTAAGTTATGTTTATATTTTTAATTTAACTTTTCCTTGTGGTTTTTATTCTCGATAATTATTTCAATTGTAATTCAGACTCGTCCTTTTTTTGTGAATGATGTGCACGCCTATAAGTAACTTATTTACACAGAATCCCATCGTAATTGTCTGTACATGTCTTATTTGTAAATAAGTTGTTGGTGTGCCTATATCAAATAAATAAACAAACCCAGTAAGGGATGATTTTTCCAGCCAGATAACTTTATCCGAGGAATCATTTTGAATTTTTACAAAAATAGTTTTCATTATATTTGTTGGTATATTGACGTGGCTAGCTGACATATGGCAAATTATTTAATTTAATGTTCTGTGTCTTGTAATGTTAATTACTTTACATACCTAGTATTGTATACAATCAAGTATACAATACTGTGTGTCTTTTGTAATTTTGACGTTCGAAAAGTGCTGATTCTCAGCCTAATTTGAATAAATGACTTTATTTTGGTCTTGATTTTTCATTTTGACAGTTCTTCCATACAAAAACTGCCAGACATCAATTTTGTTCCACGAATAAAAATTATCTGTCGATTGAAAAATCAACCGTAAGTTGTAGGATCATTTAATTAAGTGCTTGAAGCACACAGATCATTAAGGACGCGTGAGTTGGTGCCCGGAATGTTACCATTTTATTAATATTATGTTTTTATAAGAGGGGCTTGTGGCTAAGTAATAACAGCGTACGGGTCGATCCATCAGGTGAAGCTACGCTTGCCGCGTTTGGTCCGTGGATGGGTGACCATCTTCACATACCAAAACCTCTCCGTCCCTCGGAAAGCACGTTAAGCCGTTGGTCCCGGCTGTCATTCGTGGATCTTTGACAGTCGTTACGGGTCGTCAGAAGCCTGAAAGTCTGACAAGCAGTCTTACTAAGGGGTAGGTATCGTATTATCCAGTAACTGGGTTGTGGAGGCAGTCGCTCCATGTGAAATACTGGTATTCAGCTGCATCCGGTTAGACTGGAAGCCGACCCAACTTAGTTGGGAAAAGGCTTTGAGTTTGACTGAAACACAAAAACTAACAAATTGTTTTTTTTATTAGACCATGTCTCCAACCTACTTGTCCTTGTTACAGCTGGTGGGCGCCCCCTGCGGCCAGCATGGCCAGTACACCTTCTACAAGGCCCTGCGGCTCACAGGACCCTCAGAGAAGATCATAGCCATCGGGGACTTCTTCTTCGTCAAGGTCTGGCAGGATTCCGAGCTGGTGTCCATAGGTAAGACTGTGAAACTAGCATCAGTGATGTTCATCGTGGGGAAGATGTATGGTGAACTCTCCATTGGTTTATCATTGCTGAGAAGCAGTGGTGGCCGAGTGGTAGAGAAGTGGTGGCCCAGTAGTATCGGCTGCGCCTTACAAGTTGTAGGTCGTGGGTTCGAACCCAGGCAGGCGCTTTACTCGAAGATTTCGAGAACAATTCGAAGGCATGTGACATCTACCAAAGATGTCATATGACTTCGCTTCGAAGTTTTGGTTCTAGGACATGCCGGTTTCCACACGATGTTTTCCTTCACCGTTTTGAGAGCAGTGCTGATGCAATGATTTACACAAAGTAAAGTGCCTGCTTGGACAGCATATATTTGCAAAATAAATGTCTATTCTATTCTCGTGGAAGCTGGTTCCTTAACAAAATTGTGTTGTCAACAGGAGAACTCCAACTGCTATGGACAGACCGAGTGTCAGACCAGACCCTGGTCAGTCTCCGTCTGTATTTCCTGCCAGAAAACACGCCAGAGGGGAGGAACCAGCATGGGGAGGTGAGTCTTAGACCCTAATGTAAGACCAAGAAGTTATAGACACGAGACTGTTGTTGAACACTCTTCAGAAAGGTTTTATGTGATATTATGTGTATCAAGAAATTCAAAGTCTTACTAACAGGACCCTGTTTAATATCTGACAATGACACAATGGCGCCGATTCCCTTGTTGACAAACTAAACTAAATTAAGTTCAGTGCATCTTTTTCTTTCAATATCATTAAGAAAAGGACAGAAGATAAATATTAGTTTAGTCCTGTCAAATTAGTCAGCGCCTGACGTAAATTGACGTATTTTTAAGTCTAAACTTATCGATGGAATATCTTAATTTGACTAAACTAATATTTATCTTTTGTCATTTTCTTAATGAAATAGAAAGAAAAAGATGCACTGAAGTTAAATTTGTTATAGCGGCAATAGTTACCTTTACACGCTGTGAAGTTTTCTACTGTCTACCTATTACGGTTCATGAGATACAGGCCGCTGATAGACAGACGGACGGACAGCCGCCGGAGGCTTAGCAATAGGGTTCAGTTGGCACCCTTAGGGAGAACCTTAAAAATTACACAACACACACACATTGCTCATTATGTTCGCGATACGTGCTGTTTAAAGCTAAGCACACATTTTTACAACGTGCACAGAAAACCGCGTGTACAATTGGTTCTAGATAATGATTTAGGTGTTTCCAAAGTCGTTAAACTTGAAACACTAAAAATTTTTTCAATTTCAATTTGAATGAACATATAAAAATTATTTTAATAAAATGTGCGAGCAAATGACACCCCCAATCCCTCAAAAAATTGTGTCGATCCTTCTACCCACAGTTCTACCAAACAGCCTGTATAAACTCCAGTTAAGACAAACTCAGAAACCAATAAATCCTACTATACTACTATAACACTAATATTATAAAGGCGAATGTTTGTGAGTGTGTTTGTATCTTTGTTACTTCTTCACGCCCAAACGTCTGGACCAATTTGAAAGGAGGTCAGCAAAAGCCCATACAACTTTGCCCAAACATGTACCTCGAGGTGCACGTGCACCAAATCGTAGACAAAAAATAGAGGAATTCGAAAATAATTGTGTTTTTATCCATAAATCATATAAAACTACAAAATAAATCATTTATTAATAACCTGTAACACAATTAACTCATGTGGCAACTTTGCATGTACGGGTTGACATTAGGAGTATATGTGTTCTGTGTACATTATTTCGTGGGTAAATGTCATTCACATGTCATTCCGTTCGTTCCTGGCTTGATCTATGTTAAGCTGAGATCTGGGATCACAGAGTACTTTTACTATATGGCTGGGATATGACGGAGATCAGAGTCCCATCAAGTTGGAACCCTTGGATGTCGTCGCTAAGGAACTCATTTATTTATCGAGTTTGTTAATCGCTCTGATAGACTTCTTACACCTTGTATTCAGCTACTTTTGGGTATAAGCATCCTTTCTTATGTTAGGTAGATACATAACTTTGCCTAACGAAAATCGATTATACAATGAGAGTTATTATTGAATTTGTATTGAATTATACTATAAAAATATTTGAAATGAAACAAAAAACAACAGCAGCTGAAGCCGACAGCAGACAACTGTCAACTTGACAGCGTTTTTTTTTTAATAGGTTAGGTAATAGACCAAGGTAGTATAATTGTGCCCAAAATAGCGAGCTTTTTATTACGTTAAAAGTTATTTTATTCTCGTCCCCGGGTAACCATAAGAAAAATATATAAATGCAATATTATTCAGTGTAATCTATTCTATGTTATGCCACTAAGTGTACCTCGGTACTTCGTTTGGGCAGATTTTGGTGACATCTTTTGGCACACAGATAGTTTATAACCAGGATTAACACATAGGATACTTTTTATCCCGATATTCCCACGGGATCGAAACTTATGCGATTGAGTAATTGATCGCTACCGCGGGGCGCAAATAGTAATTGATCAATTCGAAACCCAGACTATAATAGAAATAGACACGACCCAATCGATTCTCCAACCCTGGGCCAAGCAGGCAGAGGCAGATGACCCACTCCTGCCGCTGGGTCAGATGCATACATGTACAAATTTAATCAATACCTAGGTTATCGTCCGTCATCGGCCACTGAAAATTTAGTTCACAGAAGGTCCATTTTAAGCTAGCCTAAAATATTTAAAAAAAATCTAAGTAGTGTTTTAAAAGTTACTGGCATTTAAAAAAAAATTGAGAAAATCAGTATCCTTTGACAGTATTTTCACTACAGTTCGTACAAACATAAATTTAAAAAAAATATATATATAGGATCCAGAATAATGTTTCTGTATAGTGTAGCCTAAAATTTAAAGCCAGCTGCTTCAGCTTGGAAGAAAAAATGTCACTTTTTGCCCAACCAAACATTCAAAATGAATACTTCGCCCAACTTTGACTGACTGTACTGAAAAAAAACAATGCACAGACGCCAGCAGGTCAAGCTACCCGAAACTGTCAAATTTTCTCAATCAACCTTGAACCTTAATGCTTTAGCGATAAAGTAGAAAATCTATAAAAAAAATTGACAGATTGTAATAACATGATGTGCTGGCGTCTGTACACAACATAGATTCTTTGAAATATTTTTCTGATAATTATTATGACATTTATGACTTGGCCGATTACACGATTCCGGCTTGACGTCGACTTCTGGGACCCTGTATAATAGAGGTAAAATTAGTTTGTTTGTAAGTTTGTATGTAAAAATATTTTTGTGTTTGATAGCCCGATTCTCGAGAAAGACATTTATGTACTAATAACATCATGCTAGGACCCCTAGGAGCCGAGCAAAAAGAAAAGTTAGAAAGAACGCTGAGCGAAAACGAAGCAGGCGTTGCGATACGTCGGGTAGGATCGGGCCCACTCCCTTTCACACAGAGAAGGCCTACCCCAGCAGTGGGAACATTATATGTAGGTTGATGATGAAATTATTTACACAGAGTAATGCACCTGCCTGGGTAACCCACGACCACGAACTCATTAAGTCGGGGCTGTCACCACTGCTGTCAAAAATAACCTAATTATCAACTACGGAACCCTTGACAAAAGCACCACTAACCCTAAAAGATTCGTTTAAAATAAGCGAAGCTCAGAAATCGAGAGAGCGCTGCAAACGCGTCTATGTGCTGTCTCCCTCGCTCGCCTACGTTGCCATAGTGCTGTCTCGCTCTAATCCCTATTTGGTAACACCAACTATTTCATGGATGAAATTACTGTTCGTGTGTGGTGTTGGTCAAGAGATGTAGCGGGAGCGATTTGTATTGTTAGAAGCATGGATTTGTGAAGAAAAAAAGAGAATATGGAAACTGTTTTTAGCGTTTTGACGTAGTATTTATAATTAAATACTGGTATTCAGCTGCATCCGGTTAGAATGGAAGCCGACCCCGACATAGTTGGGAAATAGGTAGATTGATTGAACTGAGGGAGATTTTTTTTATCCTTGGCAATGGATTAGTAAAATAATGGATAGAATTTGTTTATTTGCATAGAGTGTAGTTTTACAGGTAAAACAATATTTGCCTTCGAGTACAGTCACGAACAAAAGTATGTATACACTCGGCTTTATTCAAAAGCGATTTACTCCTTTATTTTTTAATGAATTTTCATTTTGTTACGAACATAGCATTTTCGAACCCATAGGTTTATGTAATGTGTCGTATTTCAACGTTGCATTCGTTATTTCTTGAAAAAAATCGCAATCGAAAGTTGCCAAGTGTTGACATATTGGTACTCGTGACTGTTCAGCCATGAAGCACACTCCTTGCACAAAAATGGCGGGCGTGTGTCACCTTTCAGTACTGTCAAGTTCATTCAAAATGTTGGCAATACGTAGTCAGTAAAAGAATGCATGTAAAAATGCCCTTAATGTGCTGATTATTTTTATTCCCTTACTAGCTGCGCCCCGCGGTATCACCCGCGTAAGTTTCGATCCCGTGTGAACAGTGGGTGGGAAAATCCAGGGTGTCAGCTACGTCCGATATATGTATATTTCATCAAAATTGGTCCAGCCGTTTGAGCGTGAAGAAGTAACAAACACACACACAATCAAAATTCTACATAGGTAACAACAAAAAAGCAGCTTCAATGTGACGGGGTGGGTCGAGGGGGAGGGGGGGACAACAAATTTCACGCAGACGAACTGCGGACAGAAGCTAGTCATTAATTTATAATCAACAAAACGTGAATCGACGTAGACGGTTTATTTCTACAAAAATGTGAATCAAAGAAAAATAAGTGGTTTCAAATTCCTCCATCAAAATATCAAAATAGAAATATCAATCACAATTTTTATTATTCTAAACGATGTCTTCGATTTGTTTCGTTGTTTTACACAGTTATAATCACGGAACTGTTAAACATTTTCCTCAATCCTACTACAAAAAACGCAGTTTCGTGTATTTTAATTTTTTTTATTGGTAAAAATTTTGGTATGCATGAGGTTTTCAACCAAGAAATCTTGACCAAAAAAAATCAATTAGTTATCTATGCTATTTAATTTAAACGCTTGATTTGAACAGACACCTGAAGGCCAGTTCTCGTAATTAAAAACGTTCAAAATCTAGTCTCAATGTCATAAATGTAGGGAAATTAGAAGTTTTTTGACAGATCTAAGATCTGAGAGATCAGATTGTGAACGTTCTTATAATTACGAGAATTGCCCCTCTGATGAAACGTTATTCTATGCAAGGTGTAATTCAGTCTTAGCTAAAGGACCAAGGACCAACCATTCACGAAAAAACTGCTGTGCCATATCATTTTGTTGAATTATGTGAATATTAATATAAGTATGGAAAAGCTATTTTTTTTACATAAATAATATTATAAAGAAAAATAAAATTCACTTATTTATTTATTTGTTAACATGTAAAACACTGCTTAGTAGGCATGCATTAACATTTAATGACGCAGTACTAAGCCATGCACCCTGTAAGGACACTGCAAATTTTATATATCAAATTATTAAATCCTATCCTACTAATATTATAAACGCGAAAGTTTGTGAGGATGGATGGATGTTTGTTCCTCTTTCACGCAAAAACTACTGAACGGATTTTGAAGAAACTACAGTAATACAGCTTATACATCAGAATAACACATTACTTTTTATCCCGATATTCTCACGGGAACTTATGCGGGTGAAACTGCGGGGCGCCGCCAGTATATAATATAATAATAATTAACTAAGTCAACTCTTATCAATCATGCCTAACGAGCGTGTTATCAATAGTGCCAATACGTACTATTAATAATTATACATATTATGATTAAAAAGTTCCGAGGATTTGCCAAAAGATGAAATTGTAAACTATGATTTCGGTATAAAATACGGCCTTTGGGATTGTTTTAATTTTGACAGTTAAACAACATACATTGCGTTACTTACGTTGTTGAGCAGACACATTTTTCGAACATATGAAGCAATGGATTAGCAATATACTTCAAAATGATTCAGATTGAGATTGATAGTGTGTTATGCAATTAGGGTGCTGATTGGTATTATCTAATATACAGCGTGTATCAGAAAGGTGTGGTCTTTAAGGGGTACAGACCATCAAACTGAACAACTTTCTCCATGGGACCAACATCGTAATCCCGACAAAATAATCAGCCGTCCCATATATTTGTGTCGAGTAGGTGTTGAAGTTTTGTATGAAACAGTTGATAATTTTTTCCGCGATTACGAGGTTGGCCCCATGGAGAAAGTGGTTCAGTTTGATGGTTCTCCACACTGTTTTAATACGTGCTGTCATCATCATTATAATCAGCCTATACCGTTCCCACTGCTGGGACACAGGCCTTCTCTCTGTGAGGGGGAGGGGGCCATAATCCACCACGCGAGCCCAGATCGGTTTGGCGGATATGTGCTAAATTTGTATGAAATTATCAACTAAATCAGATAAACAGAGTAATACGTGAAATGTTGATTGATGTAGGTATGTGTGGCATTTAGATACATAACATAATGCCACGCCTTGTTCCCGCAAGGATTAGGCAGAGGTGTACCTACAGCACACCCACATTTCGCTAGTTATGTTTATGTCCCATGTAACAGGGGGCGAGCCTATTGCCATCTACCAGGCACAAAACCGAACTGCTACTGAGAAATTCCATGTAGAGAAACCTAATAACATTTTCCCGACCTTGGAATCGAACCCTGGACCTCATGTTCAGCAATAGCGCTTGCGACCACTAGACCAACGAGGCATCATCATCATATTCGTGGTCGGCGCAACATGTCTTTTTCTTCCATGCTTCTCTATTAGTCGTCATCTCGGTAGTCACCCCCTTTCTAACCATATCATCATTCACATAGTCCATCCATCCCATCTTTTCAGTCGACATTGTAGGTGTCAATCGCAATGATAATAAAAATGGTCATCCATCATCAATGTACCTGTAAATTACGCGGAACCCATTAAAAAAAAAATAAGTCAATTCGTAGCTGAGCATGAAACTTAAAAAAGACAAAGAAAAAAATACCTATATATTTGTTTTCGCTTGTACCACACAGCCATACCTATTGCCGGACATACGCAAGCGATATTCGCTCTTATGTTCAGGTTTTAACCGCGAGATTCCCTTGTATGGGCGTGGAGTAATTTTGTAGTACGTTATGGGGATTTTTGTACTAGGATCAAATAGTTTTGGTCTTGGTTGTAATTTTTTGTCTAAATAAAGGTTGTTTGCTGTTTGTGCTGTAATTATATTATATTTTATGAGTGTAATAAAATTCTTTTTAAACGTTGTTTCACATGAACTTATTGTAATTCAAGCTAAATGGGCTGTCTGGAAAAATGCTGTTTTTAAAATATTTTTGAGGTTTCAACAAAGTTTCTACAGTTATTAGCTTATGTAGTATTTTAAATAAAATAAAAAGGTTTTCAATGTAATAACATTTTACAACTAACTATTAACACTAGGTACTTACCTATTGAATTATTAATAACTAACTATACAATTTTTTTCCGTTATAAAAGTTTTTGTAAAAATTAAAAATCTTCAAGCAAAATTAAAGGCAAGCATTCTACCTTTTCTTCAATTCAAAACGTTATTTTTTTTTCAGAGAAAATTTAATTAGTCCATTAATTTACATTTACTAACAAATAATTATAACATTTACATGCACTTTAGTCTTCGTTAAGTGCTTATTAAAATTATAGTAGGTAGTAATAAATTAACATTGCAAAACATAAAAACAACTGTACAAATAATGTAATTAACTGTGTTTCATTTTACAATATTGGCAATTTAAGGAAGTAACTACGTTAAAGACAAAACGTTTAACAACTGCTGTGTATCGTTGATACTAATCGAAAATATTTTTGAATGAAATCAAAATTAAAAGGCGTCAGTTTATGTATGTAATGAAAATAATAATTTAAAAAAAAATATCTGACTGCAGCGAAGCTTAGCAGAAAGGTTATGTTTTTGTTTTGTTTTAATTATTGTTATTAGCCGTTACTGTCCTACTGCTTGACAAAGGCCTCCCAACTCTCCTTCCACCTCTCTCTGTCCAGAGCTGCCAAAGAGAAATCTTTATTAAAGGAGTCCAGCTCATCCCGCCATCTCCGTCTGGGCCTGCCGCGATGTCGTTTTTTATTTAATATTATTATGTTTTATAACAAGAGTAAACAATTAGTCCTAGTATTTAATAACATTTAACATACTCCATAATACACATTATTGTGATATAAAATGACCTATTAAAATTAAAAATTAAGTAACAAACATATACATATATAATGTCATACCATTGCCCCTCTAGTCTCCTTAGTGAAAGGCAGAGATATATTGCTCACCACTATACTGCCAGCGATGCTATAAGTGCCATTTAATAGACGGCAACCCTATTACCATCAACCAGACAGATATCTAGATTACTAAGAAATTCCAAATGAAAAGTAGAGTAATAATAATAATAACTGCAAATATCAAGAGTGGTCGGTGCAGTACACAATACACTAGAACTGCGACGCGCCATGTGACGACTTTAGAGCTAGAGACGCGGTGGAGTCGAAATGGTACTAAAACTATTTTGTTTCTTTTATGCTAATCTTTTTTTCTTGGAAAATAGATTAAATGGAAAATAAAGTAGGTAATGTTAAAGGTTACAAATATGGGAAAAACGTTATTCGTGATGTAAAGAGCCAAATGTAAGGAGTAGTTACTTTTATAAATTAGGTGTTGTGTACTTGTGTGTTATAAATTATAATCGTACATTTTTATCATTATAAGTCGACGTTGTTTGATGCGATTCAAGATTAGTGTGAGTACTATACCTACTTATATTTGTTTTCATTCATGATAATGTATAATGCTAGGATGCTATTATCCTATTTATTTTCAATTATTAATAGAATTTAAGATAAAGATTGGTCCTTGGCAGCTCTGGACAGAGATAGGTGAAAGGAGACTAGGGAGGCCTTTGCCCAACAGTGGGACAATTATTCATTTTAAATTTATAAATATCAGTGTCGATTACAGCGTAACATGGCGTTAATTTTCATTTTAATTTACAGAAAGAAAGAATGAATTGGGACACGCATATAAATACAAACAATAAAAAAGAAACATTTAAAACTAACAAAATAAACATTACATGCTATTTTGAGTTGACAAAACAAAAATAAAAGACCTGTGCGACGAACGTCATAAATTAACATTAGAACAGTAATCTGTTAAATTAATCTTTTTAATTAATTAGGTTTTTAAATGTCATAATGTCACGTACGAAAACAAAAGTGAAAGTTACAATTTATTGTTGTGCACGAAGCTAAGCTAATCCATTGGACGGTGGTCCGAAGTGCAACTCTGTACGTATATGGTCCTAACTTTTGTGTCCTTGCATGAAAATACACGAACATTACATATTTGCAAATAAATATAATTGAAGTGTCAGTTAGTAATGACTAAATAACAGCTTTTTACTAAATATATATGAAAGTATCGGTGCTTATATAAAAAAAAACATTTTTAATATTTTTGTCTGTCTGCTTCTTCCGGCTAATCTCCGAAATGGCTGGACCAATTTTGACGGGACTTTTACAGGCAGGTAACTGATGAGGTGTAACTTAGGCACGCTTTTATTTTAGAAAAAGAATTGGGGTGCCATGCCACAGAAAATTAAAATCCATGAAATCCAATTTGTTTTTCGACGTGCACGCGAACGAAGTCGCAAGAGTTATGCATATGTACGTTTTGGGTTTTAAATTATCCCTGTCATGTTTATATTAACAGGAAAATGATAACGAATAGTTAAATCATGTAGCTTAAAAACTTCAATGATTGTAGCACTTATAATTTTCCCTAAGAGAAAAATTTAAATGGTTGATAAAATAGTATTAGGATATGTAGGTAACTAGGTATTGTATTCAAATGTCTAATGAGTAAAATTTTGTCATTTAAAATAACTTTACGTCTGAGCATGAGGTTCTCGGTTCGATTCCCGGGTCGGGCAGTGTTATTAGGTTTGCCTGGAATTTTTCAGTAGCAGTCCTGAGGGATTTGTGTCCGGTTGATGGCAATAGGCACGCCCCCTATTTCATGGGTCTTAAACATGACTGGTGAAATGTGGGTGTACTATAGACACACCTCTGCTAAACCCTTCGGGGAATACAGGCGTCGTCTTAGTTTCATCATCCTCATAGATCATCGTCATTAGAATTTATTTTTTCTTCTCTGTATTTTATAAGTGGAGACCAGCAGTGCCATTCTGTAACCATCTCACCGTGAAAACTTAGATGAAGTGAGCGTAGAGTGAGCTGTCATTCCAAATAATGCTAGGGATTGACACTACTGACAACTCACATCAAGCTCACTTCACTTGAGTTTTCACGGTGAGATTTTTACAGAATCGACCGGCTGTAAATTGGCTTTCAGACTAATGTACTGTCCTTGTTCTGTTTGTTTTAGCTGTAAGTCTCCCATGTTATTTAAATTAATAAATAAATAAATCATTTAAACCGAAAGACGTCCACTGCTGGACATAAGCCTCCCCAAGCACCGACACTTAGACCGGTTCTGTGCTTCCCGCATCCAACGGATTCATTTAAAAGGATTTAAAAATAATCCAAGAATGTACAGTTTGGTGATAATCGCGAGTTTCGAGTGTCCCTAGGTATAACGTTTATCTTATCTTTGAGTTCATACGCTGTGTAAATAACTGATAACACTGGCCGTTAGGTACAGACGAGTGATTAAGTGGAAACACACTTCATTCTTTTGTGCTTATTTGTTTTTGGTGTTTCGTGGTACGTGGTAACTTCTAACTGCGTGTGAGTCGCCTAAAGACAAAATTATATTATTTAAAAGTGACGATTCGCACTTTTCAGGCGAGTAAATTCGTCGACTAAATTGGTAAAAACAGAAACGTATGGAATCATCTGGGTCGTCTGTCACTTAAGGGCGATTGATATTTCATGGAAATAGTTATTTAATAGGATTATATGAACTTAGAGGGTTGTATTGATGATTTTAATTCTGTAAATACATACTTGTTACGGTCGCGAATCATATTTGTTTAACATACAACCTGACACTGACCTGCAAATTGCAAAAAACGTAAGAGAAGTAGAATTTCGCGGGCTACCCTGGCGCTTAAGCAATATTGTCAGTTTTTAAATTATTTTGTGAATTGTGACTTTGTGAGCCTGAAATTAATTGTTTTATCATGAATTTATTAACACAATTAGGAGTTTTAAGGATTTATCCAACAGTTGGATAATACAGGGAATAATATTATGTTTATATTTTATCATAAAACTACAGTACTTATAGAAAGAAGGAAAATACGTTCATTTGCGGTAAACATGACGCAGGGAAAGAATACAAACACAAAAAGAAAGGGTTGGAGAAAAATATGTGCCACATCCATAAAAAAGCGAGCTAGCAAAAAGTAGCTAGAAAAAAATAAATATATCATCATCATCATCAGCCTACAGCAGTCCACTGCTGGACATAGGCCTCTCCTATTGCACGCCATTCAACTCGATTTTTGGCAACTCTCATCCAGTTTCTACCAGCCATCCTGCGAAATAAAATAAAATAAATAGATGATCGAAAAATCATTAATCTTCATTCGTCTATTACTAGTAGAATTTTCAATTTGATATGATCTTATTTTTAGATCTATAACATTTTGACCGCGTAGCAACTAGATTATTCTAGAAATCTAACGTACCTATAATATTGTTTATCAGCTAAAAGTGCTAACACAGATCTTTTACTATTCGGCTGTACGTGCGACGGCATATCAAGCTAACATTTCCAGTATAAGCTGACTTCTCACTGTACGAAAAGCCCATACAATGCGTGGTCAGTGGGATAATTGCGTAACACACTATCAGTAGCAATGGCTTTCATTTTGACAGTTCAACAACATTCATTGCGTTATTTACGTTGTTGAGCAAACAAATTCTTCTAACATATGTAGCAATGGATTAGCAATATCTTTCAAAATAATTCAGATTGTGATTGATAGTCTATTACGCAATTAGGGTGGTTAAACTGGAAATAAAAATAGCGTTACATGTCGTCGTGTCCAGTCACGTGTGTACAGTCACGAGTAACAGTAAGTATACACTCGACTTTATTCAAAAGCGATTTACTTCTTTATTTTTTAATGAAATTTTATGTTGTTACGAACATAGCATTTTCGAACCCATAGGTTGTGTCGTAATGTGTCGTATTTCAACGTTGCATTCGTTATTAAACGGAAAAATCGCAATCGAAAAATGCTAAGTGTTGACATATTGGTGCTCGTGACTGTACAAGTAACAATTGCGTTGATAAATTTTATATGTCGTTCAAAACTGAAATAACTTTTTTGTGACAAGATAACTAAAGTAAACGATTCTCAAAGTTTCTTTTGTAGGTCAATTTGAACGTTTGTTTTCGTTCAACATGACCTATTACTGAGTAGCGTAACAAATAAGCGTCAGCTGCTGTTTTATACCGTTTATAGACTTTTTCCTCAATTACCTAGTTTTGGAACGTTTAGTTGCACACTTGATGAATGAGAGCTAATCCGAAAAAAGTTTAACATTTTGACCTCCATGACACTTTTCCAACCATTTTGATAGTGTCGTCACAGCGAAAAACCTATGTCCGACGACACTTTACTGTTTCTTTTAATTTCTAAATATTCGCCTTGCCTCGATTATTTGGAAATATAAATAAATACTTTAAACATGGTCAAAATATTACTAATAAGCAGGGCTGAGTTCTTTAAAAAAAAAAGGTTCTTATTTATTTCTGGACTCGCAACGACATGTAATCAGTTTATTATTATTCTACTGTCGTCATTTTCTTAATTAGTGCATCTAGTTAGCTCTTCAGATTACAGAATTGAAAGCACTAAGATTAACATGGCTGTCGTTTTATGGCCTCAGCGCCTGACTCAGATAACGCACTTTTACAATTATTTTTATACCTGCAAGTTACTTGTATATTCTTTGTGACTGCATGCACGCCGATGTTTGTCGGTCTTTCACAAATACTCAGCTTAGACAGGAGACTTATTTTGTGTCCGTTTAGCAGCAACAGGATACCCTTTATTACATAGTCTCCATCATTTGCCTAGCCTTTACCGATGTCTCATTGTGTCACCCTTTGCAAAAATTCCATATTTATATCTGTAATTTATATGGTGTACATAAGAAAGAGTATTCTATTCTATTCGGGTCGGCTTCCAGTCTAACCAAATGCAGCTGGACACATTACATGGTATTATAACATTACTGGCGAAATGTGGATGTGCAGACGACAGCAGGTCAAGCTACCCGAAACTGTCAAATTTTCCCAATAAACCTTGAACCTTAAGCTTTAGCGATAAAGTTGAAAATCTATCAAAGAAATTTGACAGATTGTAGTAGCTTGATGTGCTGGCGTCTGTACTAAGCCCTGCCTACCCTTTCAGGACTAAAAACGTGATATTAGTTGACATACTTATCCATATTGGTCCACACTAGCTTACGACTGAGGGAAGCCGGAAGGAGAATGGGAGGCCTTTACTCTGCCCGACTAAAATAAATAGTAAATAAATAATCCATAATTAAACAAAATAAAAACTCATTTATTCAAACTAGGCTGAGAAACAGCACTTTTTGAACGTCTAAATTACATAAGACCATCCCCCAAAACGTCCTTCACCATTTCCTAGTGCTATAGCTGGGAAGAAGTGGCACAACCAACTCCTCAGCAGCACAGCTGTCTGTTTAGTTAGAAGAACTTGATTCTATACAATAGTAGGTATGCAAAGTAATTAATATTACACAATATTTTTATGGCCTTATGAAGGCCGCAGGAATCCGCTGGATGACCTTGTGAAGGCCACAGGAATCCGCTGGATGCGGAAAGCACAGAACAGGTCGAAGTGGCGTTGCTTGGAGGAGGCATACGTCCAGTAGTGGTCGTTTTTCAGCTTAAATTATGAATAATAATAATATTCAGCCTCCATTCCTTTTTCCATTCAACTCGATCCTGAGCCAATATGGACCAATCTCTCATATACGCGTCAAATTCGTCCCGCCATCTACGCTTGGGTCTTCCGCGATGCCGTTCGACGTGATAATAGTAGATTATACAACAAGTGAAAAAAAAGGGAATTTAATTCGAGGGACTAAGTTGGATCCTGAGAGCAGCGAAGGATTCTAGAATAGAATCCCGAGCGTAGCGAGGTATTCTACATTAGAATCCTGAGCGGAGCGAGGGTTACAAGGACCGAGATGAATTATTTTTTTCACGAGTTGTGTATTCTACTTTTTACCATTGACTGCGAGAAAATAAATAGTAGTATAGTATTTATCACATTTTATTTTATAATCGGTAATAAGAGAACAAATGATTAATTTATAAACATTAAAAATTAATAGTGAAATTAGAACAGTTTTCGAAATTCAGTGTAAAGTTCTTTTTTGGTTTTGAAACGGTCGTATTAGATAAGACTTGGGTGTTTGGCAAAGTCGCCATACTTTGTGGTTGATGTTGCTGAGAAACCTGTAATGTTTTCGTTCCACAAGGTTGTCCTTTCGATGTTGACGGGCGCGCCGGAGATAGTGGCGCCCAAGGGTCAACAGTAGAGGGTTTTGATTTATACGAGTACTGTCAACTATTCGGCTGCATCTTTTGGCTTTGTTTTCAATGGAATCCTCGATGTAGCTTTCTGCTACTGTGCTGTACCTCCACCCTCCGTGGCGTTTCAGTTCTGTAAGATCAGCACCAGAATTTGCTAAAAGGGTGGCAGAGCTTCTATGGAAGCAATGTCCTGTGTACTGTTCGGGATTTGATAGATTCAAGAATGTGGCAATCTCTTTTGGCATCACACCTATTTTATTGATTCCAATAGGTTGCCGAGTACATTTTCCGCCATGGTATTGTATGAAAAACCTGTCGGATTTTGTATTAGTGGGCCGTAAAGCTTAATATTTTTCGACGATTTTTACGTACTCTTGCCGTATCACGAACATTCTATCAATTTTTGTTTTTGTATCAGTTAAAACGATCAGTAATTTTCCGAGTGTTTTTGAATGTCGTTCATAGTTATCTTTAATAATTAATTACTGCAACAGGCCCCATTTACGCCAAGAATTAGCACAACCAATAATTAAAAACTAATGTAAGTATTTTTTTAAATATGTATAAAATATGTATTTAAAATAAAACTTTTAAAGTATAGTAGGTTTGTAGATAAATAGTTAGGTACTTACTTTACGGCCAGAAAACTGTGGTCAGGCGCATAATTTAGAAAACGTTCAATGTTTTGGGAGGTTAGCAGTCTAGATTTATTTCGCTTATTACCCTCGGATAGTCGCTTTAAGTATGTCACTAACTTTGAGTAGTTTTAAATACCAATGTTGTGTTTGATTCTCACTGTGGCTTTTAGCATAGAATATATGCTCCCAAGTGTCGACGGCTTCTTAGTCTTGCTTAATTCGTTGAAATATTTAAGAAATACGGACTCTGAGAAGGAATTGGCGCCACTCGTGGTTTTCCAGTCGTAGAACAAATTGTATTTTTTCAGGTACAACTCCCGAGATTTTGGCTTCAACAAATTATCTACTATAATTGCTGCTTTATTTCGAAATGATTCCGGAGTCAGTGTCTCATTTTGATCACTGGAAGAACTCATTTTACTATAATTTATGTTATTAGATTTTCCAATGACTTAAAACAACCACGATAATAGATAGAAAAGAAAGCTCTATGGAATAGCTCCATATTATTTATTTTTGTACATAATTCGTATATTCGTGCTTGTTCCAAATTCAAAATATTTTTATTCACTGTTATCGATGTATAAAATGCCCTTTTTCGAGTGGCAATGGTAAAAATAAATATGTTGCACAAATTACGAGAACCTAATAATAAAAATCCTTTGTTACATCCAAATATCTTTAGCCGGCACTCCTCTCCATAGATTCTCAGTTAAGCAATTATTTACCAGTGACGCGGCGCTCGGGCAGGGCTGCCAACCAACAGATTATATTTTTTAATGATGCCAACATTTGAATTTTGAATAAAGTAGTATGTGCCACGTTACCCAGGTTCACTTGCTTCCTTGACACTCTTGCTCTTGCTAAGAATCCTCTCTTGTATTAACAGGAAACGAAGTATAGTTGTACAGTCGTCAGTTCGAACCCTGACAGGCACTTTACTTTGTGTATATTATTTCATCACCACTACTCTCAAAACGGTGAAGGAAAACATCGTGAGGAAACCGGCATGTCCTAGAACCGAAAATTCGATGACATGTGACATCCACCAACCCGCACTGGGCCTGCGTGGTGGGTTACAGCCCACTGCATCTCACAGAAAGGAGGCCTATGTCCCAGCAGTGGGAACGTTATAGGCTGATTTTGTATACTTGTGTCTTTGATCTTTTGGCGCGTGGCCAAAATTGGAACTAACGACACCATCTTGTTTTTTCAGTAGGTACGATTTCGCAAAACCATTTCATAAAATGTTACAACGCCCCTCTGTCAATGTTATCGCGTCCAAAATTCTAACGTGCACTGTAGAATAGAGTTTTAAATTTTTAACCGAATAGCAAACAAAAAGAGGTTATGAATTTGATGTTTAAAAAAAAATGTTTACGATTTTACTTAAGTAGATACTAGTTTTATGGGGTTTGTCAAACTAGTTTTGATCTCGAAACCAAATCAAAACAGTTTTTTTTGTTGTTGTAAATGTCATCATCTGCTATGTTGTGATCGCCTTCTAGTCTAACCGGATGCAGCTGAATCCCAGTATTTTATATGGAGTGACTGCCTTTCTGAACTCCACACCCCAGTTACTGGCTAACACGATACCTCTTGGACAGACTGGTTGTCAGACTTTCGGGCTTCTGAAGACCCGTAACGACTGTCAAAGATCTATGAATGACAGCCGGGACCAACACCTTAACGTGCTTTCCGAGGCAGGGAGGGATCTCAGGATGTAATGGTCACCCATCCACGAACCGACCGCGACAAGTGTACCTTCGTGCAACTTTTTTTAAGGCCAAAGAGAAAGTTTTTCTTTGTTTAAAGCGTTTTTACTACAAAACGGCTGTTTCCGATACCGACGCTGTTACATAGAACTTTCATACGTTACCTTCACGCTTCACTGGTGGAGGGGTAGGCAGGGCAGTAGCACTCGCTGCAGAAATGCTATATTATCTAATGAGTGACCAGGGTTTCAGTTGAGTGAAGTTTTTAATTGTTCCATGAAAAAAGTAAGTATACACTGACTATTAGGTAAACCGTTTTTTGACAGATGAATGTAAGAAGCCATAGATAAGATAATTCAATAAGATAAGGCAGTTTATATATTTATTTTATTACGCATTTTAAAGTTAACTTTTACGTAATCTGGAATATGTACGTTCTAAGACAGCTGTCAAATAACGGTTAACCTAATGGACAGGGTATAGGTATTTTACGAACAGGTACTTCGGTACCAACCAAGGTTGGCTTTGTGTCAAAAATCATGAAAATCGATTGAGTAGTCAAGCTGTGATTGTCGTTATAAACAAATTAGGGTTTTTGTTTATTATTATTCACCTTAAGAGCAGTGATGGCCCAGTGGTAACGGCTGCGACTTACGACATGTAGGTCGTAGGTTCGAACACAGACCGGCGGCGCTTTACTTTGTGTAAATTATTTCATCACCACTGCTCTCAAAACGGCGAAGGAAAACATTGTGAGGAAACCGGCATGTCCTAGAACCAAAAAATCGAAGATATATGACATTTATCAACCCGCACTGGGCCCGCGTGGTAGATTACGGCCGACTCCCTCTCACCGAAAGGAGGCCTGTGTCCCAGCAGTGGGAATATTACAGGCTGATTATGGATACATACAGAAGCCTATTCAATACTTGCTGAGTCGAATATCGTGGTCCATAAATAGTTCGGTACCTACCTCAGGCCTGTTACAGTTGTACAGACGCCAACAGGTCAAGCTACCCGAACCTGTAAAATTTTCCCAATCAACCTTGAACCTTAATGCTTTAGCGATAAAGTTGAAAATCTATTAATGAAATTTGACAAATTGTAGTAGCTCGATGTGCTGGCGTCTGTACATGTCAGTAATTCGGTATGTTCCAAAAGGTAACTAAGGGTTTTTCCAATAAAATGGGCAGAGGCGTCCTCCTGTCTGCTAACTACGTGTGACATACTTCGAAACCCGAGCTGTCTGCCAAATGATTTTGGCAGTATTCTTGATTTACTCTCTGTAGTTATATTCCAAACGTGTACAGGCAACTTTAAAGAATCAACACTTTTCGAACGTCAAAATTACAAAAGACAGTCCCTCAAAACGCCCGCCCTTCACCACTTCCTAGCGCTTTCGCTGGAAAGAAGAAGTGGCGCAACAAACTCCCCAGCAGCACAGCTGTCTGTTCAGTTAGAAAATACTTGATTGTATACAATACTTGGTATGTAACGTGTAATGCATGTTATAACCATAGCATACAATTGTCAAAAAATGACTGTGTTGTCACATGGCAATTTATGTAGTCAGTGTGATGTCTGTTCAGTATTTTAGTCAGTATTTTAAATGGAGCGACTGCCTAACTGACCTCCACAACCCAGTTACAAATCATTTATTTCAAATAGGCACATAAAGTGCACTTTTGAACGTCAAAAATTACATTAAAATAGAATTGATTCTAGTCGTACTGGGTAATACGATACCCCTTGGTAAGACTGGTTGTCAGACTTTCGGGCTTCTGACTACCCGTAACAAAATCAAAAGTCATTTATTCAAATTAGGCTGAGAATCAGCACTTTTCGAACGTCAAAATTACAAAAGACAGTGCCCCAAAAACGCCCGCCCTTCACCACTTCCTAGTGCTATCGCTGGGACGAAGAAGTGGCGCAACAAACTCCCCAGCAGCACAGCTGTCTGTTCAGTTAGAAAATACTTGATACTTGATTGTATACAATACTAGGTGTTAAGTAATTAACATTACAAGACACAGAACATAAAATTAAATTGTTGTCCATATATCAGCTAGCCACGCCAATATACCAACAAATTTAACAAAAACTATACGTACTCAAGCTAAAAAATAATTAATTAAAATTATTAACGACTCAAAGATTCCTGATGACAGCCGGGACCAACCGGTCTCGGTATGTAAAGATGGTCTGATGACTCAAAGATCCACAGACCAACTGCGGCAAGCTTAGCTTAACCTGATCGATCGACCTGTGCGGCTGTTATTATTTAGCTACGGACTTTACAAATGTAGAACGTAATAATTAATAATATTTCGTAGAACATCGCTGGCAAGGACGATACCAAGTTTTTTTATTATTTGCGTCCGTGAGCCATCCGAATCGAAGTCAGCTGTATTCGTAGCTGTACTGACGACAAAAAAGTTTTGAAAATAATCTTTTGCTCGTCTTTTGTCTCTCGCTTTTTTTTTAACCAGCGCTGGGGCTCTGTCTCGTATAGGGTGAAGGGTCTTAGCATTATGCTGAGCGATGGCCGTTTTGCGTGGATGTGACGCATGTTTCCCCCCACTTGTTATTTTCTTTTTGTATTTATGTTCTTTTTTATGCGTCATGTTTGCCACAAATAAATGTATTTTCTTCCTTTTTTGTTTTTCTTAATTTTTTTTTTTTTAATTTAAATGCTTTGAGTTTGAGTTTCACCACAAAACACTAAATACATAACATCGCACCTGTAGGCTGTAGCCCTGGAAGAGTTAGGCAGATGTGAATCTATTACACCCACATTTCACCAGGGTTGTATAAGTCCCATGGAATAGGGGACGAGCTTATTGGTGTTGTAAAATTACACATACTTTAAAATCGTTCATCGCCAACAGACTGTCTTCTTGACTTCTCTTTTATTTTTTTATAAAAACCGTGCGATATGTAGTCTATTCAAACTAATGTTTCAAATTTATTTTTATTTGAAGTTAAACAAATATCAACTTTATTTTAATGATGGTTAAGTAGAATATTGTACAAAAACAAATTAACACTAATATATACTATATACAATTATATACAAGTATAGAATACGAAAAAATATAGAAAAAGGCAGGAGCTCATTGGGCATCAAAAAATTCGTCCGCATCGCTGTCAATGGGATAAGTGCCCAAAAGGCTGGCAGCATTACCACGTTGGATGGCAAGTTGATTTCAGAGTGACTAGCACTATTGAAAAATTTATAAAAATGGTTGAAGTTGTAGCATAAACTGAACTTTATTGTGTAGGAATTAAAGTTATTTTTCCATAAACTGATATTTGTTTACATTTTTGGCAAATAAATCACGAATGCAGATTATAATAATATACTTGTCTTCATTTTCAAGTTAACCTCAAAAATTTCACAAACCATTATATTTCTGTCGCATGTTTTTGCTATCGCTACCACCTTCCTCCGCTAGGTACATCAGAATAACTTTGCTGACTCAAACCATACACTCGAGCACAAAAGTGTTTTGTATAATACATTTAAAATTAACATGAAATCATGCCTCTTCACCGAAAAGGTAGCCAAAGGTGTAGGTACTGTACAGGATGCATTTCACCGGTTGTTATAATAAGTCCTAATAATCCTACTAATATTAATATAAACGCGAAAGTTTGTGAGGATGGATGGATGTTTGTTACTCTTTCACGCAAAAACTACTGAACGGATTTGGATGAAATTTGGCACACAGATAGTTTATAACCAGGATTAACACATAGGCTACTTTTTTTATCCCGATATTCCCTCGGGATCCAAACTTATGCGGGTGAAACCGCGGGGCTCAGCTAGTACTAAATATACCCAGTTAATGCAGTATTTACAGTAATATAGCTCCTATACATCAGAACAACAGATAGGATACTTTTTATCCCAATATTCCTACGTGATCGAGCATTATGCGGGTGAAACCGTGAGGCGCTGCTAGTTCATAGATATTTGACAGTCGTTACGTCCAGTTAGTCTGGAAGCCGACCCCAACGTAGTTGGGAAAAGGTAAGACTGATGATCGGCAAACGACCTTTACACATTCGGTAAGACTCCTTCTTTTTTTTGGCGGGAAACCTTCGAATGGCACCCGTCCTCCGGGGAGGGAGGTCGGTGATTGTGAGATTTTCACCTCCCTAAAACCACCCCGGTGATCACCATAGCACATAGGGGTGGTCCTGGTTCCTCTTAAAAGACCAATTCCGGGGCCCTCCCTATGCAACGCCTGTAAGGCACCCTGGGTCGGTAAGACTCCTACCTACCAAGAACGTTGCAGACATACAGACAAACAAACAATAACACACAAATATGTCAATAAGTTGAACTCAGCGGCATGTAATACATAAATACATAATGTATTGGTGTCAAGGTCCTGATGCGCTGCCGACTGTACGGTACTGTCCACTGACTAATGAGACGAGGTTTGGTATATTATACTATAGCATCATCAATTCATCAGCCTATAATGTTCCCACCGCTGGGACACAGGCCTCTGTGAGAGGGAGTGGGCCATACCACCACGCGGGCCCAGTGCGGGTGGGTGGATGTCTTACACCATAATTACGGTCAGGAACATTAATATAAGGTGCACCTCTACCGGACCCTTTGGGGATTACAGCCGTGATGTTATGTTATGAAATTGACACCTGATGTCAATTTATCGTGTTGTAGCCATTTATTTATTTATTTTATTTAATATACTTGTAGCGGTATCTACAACGCCACATGCGAACAACGCGTCATACTGACGCCACTAGTCACCAGATCTGGTCACCAGTTTAGAGGTATGAGGAACAGGGTGTAAAGTTCACTCACCCTCTACAGAAAAGGGAGGATCCTCCGACCAGACGGGAGTTGGGTCTGGCGGGCAACTGCCCCACGACTGATGTCGGGAAGTTTCTATGTATGCTAATTGTGCGGTAAACTCTGCTTGCGAGATGCAGGATTTGCGTGACGTCAGTATGACGCCTGCGCATGTGGCGTTGTAGATACCGCTACATCCTGAAAACTTAAGTTTTTTTGATTTTGCTCCATGTAAGATACTGATATTTAGCTGCAACTGGTTAGGCTGGAAGCAGACTCCAACATGGTTGTGAGAAGGTTAGGTAGAAGAGGCAAATTGCTTTTTTTTTCGTTCAGCCTGTACTGTCCCACTGCTGGGCATCGGCCTCCCCCAATTCCTTCCAGGAACTCTTTTCCTGCGCCACCTTGAACCAGCCCTCACAGTACGCGTCGAAGTCATCTCGTCGCCGCTTTCTGGGTCGACCTCTGTGGCGATTTGCAATTTGCTCAAAAAATTACCTGACTTTACTAACGGCCGCACCCAATATCCTATTGACAGATCGCTACTGATGGTAGCCAGTAGAATTATAACTGACAGTATAATATAATCATACAGATCGCTACTGATGTAGATTGTTTAGGTTTTAACCGACTTCAAAAAAAGGAGGAGGTTCTCAATTCGGATGTGTATTTTTTTTTTTTTCTACCGCCGGTATGCCAAAACTAGCGATAGATAGGGAATTGGGTTCGGCCGTTAGTCCATGCCATGCCGATACTGCCCATAAATGAAGGGTGAAAAATTATAACTATACTTCGACTTTTAATTGTATTCATTAACTTGACAGCTCAAAGAAAAATAATGCTACCATACTAAAACTAATCGTGTTGGGGTAGTGAACAATTTTGTGTAAAGAACGAATGATAATTATGGTTTAATTTAAATAAAACTTTAAGTTTCGTAATATCTTCGTAATTCGTCGAATATTCGAAAAATTTAAATTATTTCCAAGATGTCCTGAAAGAAAAAAGACATTCAAGAGTGGCTGAATGATAATATTAATCAATACATTCTAACTAAGTTGTACTACTGAGAAGCAAAATATATGTACCTATAACAAATTCTACAATTTTTAATAGTGTATATATCGTGTTTTTAATACAAGTTATAAAAAAAATTAAAAGTTTTCATTTAAGTACATTATTAAAGTTGAATTCAATTTCGTTCATTCTTGCACCAGCTCACTATCATTTTTTTGTCAAAATCTGGTAACCCTTCAACTGTCAACTTACTGAATACAATTAAAATTCGAAGTATATAGTTCGAAATTATATAGGTCGAAATATCAGCGATAACCACGTTACAAGAAAAACAGTTTAACAAAGGCAATGATCACTATATTAATAAGAAAATGTACAAAAAGAAAAAGGACGCCGACGCGACGTCCCAAAGATGATAATTGACTACTTGCGTCAAATTTTACCTCTGTACGCGATTTTCAACCTTAACTCTAAAGCTATAAAGTTCAGAATAAATAATACAGGTGTTTCAGTAATGTAAATTCCACTGTATGCTCATAGGGATAAAGTTGAATTTCCAATAAATATGTAATGTTGATTCGGATCATGCTTTGACTGTTTTTATCATTGGCAAGGGGGGATACCATGAGTTTTTAGATTTTCGGGAATGTTTTCTTTCGCAAAATAAGTCGATAATTCTTTATTTTGGAACTGTTGGTAAAAAAACATGCGGCCTGCCAGCACACTAATTGCGTAACACATTTTCAATTACAATCTGAATCATTTTGAAGAATATTGCTAATCCATTGCCTCATATGTTCGAAAAATGTATCTGCTCAAAAATCATCTAGCTAGCCCTTTCCCAACTTTGTTGGATAACGCGACACCCCTTGGTAAGACTAGTTGTCAGACTTCCGGGCTTCTGACTACCCATAACGACTGTCAAAGATCTATGAATGACAGCCGGGAGCAACGGCTTAATGTGCTTTCGGAGGCACGGAGGGGTCTTATTATCTTATATATGCAATGAATGGTCACCCATCTACGAATCCACAGCGGTAAGCTTTGCTTAATCTTAAAGATCGACCCTTGCGGCTGTTATTATTGCTCCGCTAGTATTAATGTTACATTATAATATTTTGTGCATACAAAGAAAGGAAAGAAAGATAAATGCGTATATCGGCATTACAGCAAAATACCCGTGAACAGAGCCGTGGTGGCCTAGTGGTAACGACTGCGACTTACGAGTTCTAGGTCGTAGGCTCGAACCCAGACAGGCGCTTTACTTTGTGTAAATTATTTCATCACCACTGCTCTCAAAACGGTGAAGGAAAACATCGTAAGGAAACCGGCATGTCCTAGAACCAAAAATCCGAAGATATGTGACATCTACCAACTCGCACTGGGCCCGCGTGGTGGATTACGGCCCACTCCCTCTCACAGAGAGGAGTCCTGTGTCCTAGCAGTGGGAACATTATAGGCTGATTATTAACTGTGACCAACGGCTTAACTTACTGAGGCACGGAGGGCTTTCACCCATCTACAAATGGTTACCACAATTAATAAACAAAGTAATACATACTAAACTCAGTACATAATTAAACAGCCCAGTACATAGTTAATTCCTATGAGCTTATTAAGCCAAACATGTTTATGTTACAAATTACATTCCGCGCTCCATGCTCATCTGATCGTGTAGGATTTCAACTGATTATGATTTGATAACGACATTATTAGGAGTTCAATGTCCTCTCAATAACTTGAGTAGGTGGTCTAGATAGTATCAATATTTGTCCTTATTGCAGAACAAAGTCTGTTGGTAAGCTGTTGGTCCCGGCTGTCATTTGTACATCTTTGGCAGCCGAAACGGTTAATCAGCGCATAGTCGGTTTTGTTAGAGGCACATGAGACATTTCAGAAGGGTAATTGCGTAACACACTATCAGTATAGCAATGGCTTACATTTTGACAGTTCAACAAGATTCATTGCTTTGTTTACGTAGTTAAGCAGACAAATTTTTCGAACATGTGAAGCGTTAGCAAAATCCTTCACAATGATTCAGATTATGATTGATAGTGTGTTACGCGATTAGGGTGCAGCTTTGTCTCTTAAGTCATTTGATACGTAAGGGATAATCAATATACCTAGTTGATGTAGGTCTATAGGTATATTTACAAAACCGGGTAGTCAGAAGCCCGAAACTCTGACAACTAGACTTATTAATTGGTATCGTGTTAGGGCCGGCACCAACTCGTGGCACGGCACGGCAAAGGATTTATATGCGACGAATAAAAAATATAATTTAAAAGTATGAAAATATTAAAATTGAAATTTCAACGGCAACGATGCTGCGGTATCCTTAGGCATGCCGCGACGTCCCTTGGTATCATCATTGAAATTTCAATTTTATAGTTATACATATTTAAGTTATACAGTAGAACGCCGATTATCCGAATTAATTGGGACCGGCGTCGATTCGGATAATTGAAAATTCGGATAATCGGACATAGACTGGTAATAAAGAAAAACGAACTGTCACACATAGAATAAACTTAATTAAGTTTAACAAACACAGTTCTACAATAACACTCACTTGAACATCTTGATCAGAGTAAGTTGCAACCCCATCAGGCCTTAACAAAAATACAAAGTATAAAAATTCACAACAATAATAGAGGTACATAGTAGCAAAAAACGACGCTTTGGACCGATTCGGATAATTGGCGATTCGGTTAATCGGCGTTCGGATAATCAGCGTTCTACTGTATTTCTATTCGTCGCATAAAAATCCATTGCCGTGCCATGCCGCCAGTGGGCGCCGGCCCTTACAGTTACAGTCGCGCCATGTAAAATACTGGTATTCAGCTGCATCCGGCTAAACTGGAAGCCGACCCAAACATAGTTGGGAAGAAAAGTTGAGAACTTTTCTTCAATCAGTCCGCCTTGCTGGTTCTTGCCGTTACTTACTTCTGCAGAGTTTGTTTCAATACGTCTTCCCAAACACTCGGAAGTTTGACGTTGGGGAGTCCCCCAATGTCAAACTTCCGAATTTAAGCTGGTAATGATACTTTTGAAGGTCAAAAGTTACAAAAGACGACTGTCTTTTGTAACTTAGCGATTAGTCCACTAAATGGTCCGCGTGGACATTAAAAAAAAACTCACACCCATTTCATCCGTTAAAGGTTAGTTTTTACCCAACTGCAAAAAAGGGTTATTTTTATACTGTTTCTTTTCTCAGGGTTAAGAGCGTTCCCAGACGGCATTCAAACGGTGGCCTATTTTTTGTAGGACGTTTACGTTGATACATTTGATCTGTACTGTTTCATTTAAATCCTACAGAAAATCTGCTGTTTCATTTAGATCCTACAGAAAATGTACTGTTTCATTTAGCTCCTACAAAACATCGATCACCAATTGTATGTCGTCTGCGAACGCTGACAGACGGACACACTTTTTACAATTAAATGTTAATAAAATGGATGATTTTTTTATCATTGATATGTAAGTACGAGCTATACGACCCGTTTCAAGGCTAAATGTAATCGTATTTTAATCCTATACTTTGTTTAGTTGGTACCTACTTTTAGTCGAAATGAATTTACTGATTTAACAGTTTTATCAATCATCATAGCTTTATTAATGAAGAAAAATCCTTTTATTTGAGTACCTACTTAGTAATAAATGCTGCCAGTCTTCTGACCACGTTTCCGGATGACAGCGATGCGGACGAGTACTTCGACGCCTAAGTGTCCTTTTGTTTTTATATTTATTTGTATACTTAATTAATCATTTAATTTAGTACCCAGTGTAAATAGTTAGCTACCAACCCGCACTGTGCTTGCGTGGTGGATTACGGACCGCTGAGAGGAGGCCTGTGTCCCAGCAGTGGGAACGTTGTAGGCTGATTATTATCTACACATAGAATAAATATAGTAATAAAATCTATATCCTACTTCCTACTAATATTATAAACGTGAAAGTTTGTAAGGATGGATGGATGGATGTTTGTTACTCTTTCACGCAAAAACTACTGAACGGATTTGGATGAAATTTGGCACACGGGTGGTTTATAACCAGGATTAACATATAGGATACTTTTATCCCGATATTCCCACGGGATCAAAACTTATACGGGTGAAGCCGCGGGGCGCAGCTAGTTAATATAATATAACTGAATCTCTTGAACTAACAGTCGGATTTGAAAAAATATTTTTGCATTCTCTAGCCCAAGTCTTGAGGAACATTATAGGCTATTTAACATCATCCTAAGACCCTCAGAAGCCGAGCAAAACGAAAAAAAAGTCGGAAAGAACGCTAAGCGAAAATGAAAAGCGAAAACGAAAAGCGAAAACGAAAATCGAAAATGAAAAGCGAAAACAAAAAGCGCAGGTGGGCAATGCTATGCGTGGCGAGTTGCGGCGCAGTGACTGGTAGTTAACTATTTTGTATCATAGGATTTCAATGCGAAGGTAGTCACGGGCACACAAGCTAGTATTTAATTCAACTAGTTTTTTTTAGGACAAAGCATTGGAACTTAACATTTTTTGTACATGACGTATCGACTACAAAGTACATAATCAATTATACCCTGGTGCATTGTACAGACGCCAGCACATCAAGCTACTACATTGTCAAATTTCTTTAATAGATTTTCAACTTTATCGCTAACTACCCGTAACGACTGTCAAACATCTACGAATAACAGTAGGTACTTTAAAGTGCTTTCCGAGTCATGGAAGGGTCTCGATATGAAACGGATGGTTACCCATCCACAAACAGACCGCTGCAAGCGTAACTTAACCTCCGATTGACCTGCTCTCTATTTACCGGCAAAAAACGTTTTATAAAACTCGAACATATTAAATTTTCAAAAAAATCCACAAAAAACCGAACGTGTGCCGTCCCTACTCGCCGTATTGAAAGCATTATGACGTAACATACTCACCATCCAGCGCAATATCAACCTTGCTGTTAGGGAATAAGGTTGATAATCATGTGTAGGTGTCGTCGATGTAGTTGTGACCGTAAAATTATCTGGCCATGTGTGTGTATATTAAACATGGTAAGCTGAGCGGAATAGGATTGCAACTCGGTTTGTAATTTGGTAATGGCTTTGTTTATTCAATAATTTATTGTTTTTTTATTTGTGTTTATTTATTTATATATACTTTATAAGTATTAGTAAGGAATTAAGTACTTACGCGATTATTCTGGCCGTGCAATAATACTAAACAAACGACCAGTGCTGAACTTTAGCCCTGGGTCGAAAGGGCTGGAAGTCATGGAGAGGCCTTTGTGCAGCAGTGGGATGATTTATTTATTTATTATGGTACTCCAAAGATTAATATTCACTTAAACATTAACAGAGAACTTAGTCTTATTATATAAAGTACAATGAACTTATCACTTATAGGTGTGCACATCACTTACATAGTTTGCCTAATTGATTTACTAGCGATTGGGCTAACAGTGATTTGATAGTGAATGACGGGTGCAATTTTAGACTTAAGAACATACTTAATTGATTACATATGTTTCAGTTATATTGTTTCTCATCAAATACAAACTCGTTTTATGCTAAAGATAAAATTATATCTATCTAACTAGCCTGTATTGTCCCACTGCAACACAACGGCCTCCCTCTCCCTTTTCCACACAATTCTGTCTTTTGGCAGTCCCTACGGTGAGAGTCAAGCTTTTCGTCTGCCATCTTCGTCCTGGCCTGCCGCGATGGCGTCTTACGTTTAGGTACAATTACTTGATACTTAATTGTAGATACTCTGCTGCATAAACTACAGTAGAGAAGAAAGTGACAAATTAAGAATACAAATAAAATTCAATATGTACCTATACAATTCATATTAGACCAAAGAAACGATGGATGGACTGTGAGAAAGATGATATGGCTAGAAAAGGGGTGACTACCGAGATGAGGAATAATAGAGAAGTGTGGAAGAAAAAAAAATCAAAATCGGTTCAGCCGTTTGGGAGTTACGATGGCGCAGACAGACACGGATATACGCGTTGAAATTATAACACTGTTTTTGTCGGGGGTTAAAAAAGACATGTGGAACTGACCCCAAATAAATTGAGATAAGGGTAGGTGAATGATCATGATGATTCTCATAAATGATTATAAAATCCTTAGTCTTAATAACTTTGGACACAATAGATTGTGTAAATACCGCAGGAATTCCACTTAATTGTATTCCGCAAGGGCATAATGATCTACATAAGTATATAAATGGCTCTGTGACTCAAAAGGTATTTAAACAATTAACTAACTGATTTACATTGTTATTTATATTATGTGCTTATTATTTTATTTAAGGATATCTATAAATAGTTATAGATTGGTTTGTCCCCCTGTTGTATAAAGTCCTCCAGACCGTATTACGGCCTTCGACTAACCTTCGGCGCGGGAAATATTATATAGTGCATAAGTGTGTGCGAACAGTGCGGAGACACAGGTGCACTCTCTCTTCCCTCACTCCGATAAGACGGCAAGTAATCCGACACGACCGGAGAGAGACCAGGCGCAGGACCTAAAGCTTTAAGGGCTTATTTCACATAAACCTACATGGCACTTATGAAACGTCAGAAGCTAGGTGCACGGTTCCAATTGATCGTTTCCTATGGAGAAGAGCCGGCGAGAAACTCCACGTTTACTCTTTTTCAGCACTATCAAAACACAACATTATCATAAAGAATAAAAACAATACCATCCTCATCATCTGCCTGCCTTTTCCCAACTATCTTGGGGTCCGCTTCCAGTCTAAGTTATAGGATACCCGTTGGTAAGACTGGTTGTCAGACTTTCGGGCTACTGGCGACCCGTAACGACTGTTTAAGATCCACGAATGACAGCCAGAATCAACGGCTTAACGTGCTTTCCGAGACACGGAGCGGTCTTGGTATGTAAAGATGGTTACCTATCCACGGCAAGCGTAGCTTAACCTCATCGATCGACCCCTGCCGCTGTTATTACTTAGCCACAAGCCCCTCTATCTAAACAACATTATCACAGAGAAAAAAAACAGTATCGTCGACACTATTATTATCTATCTTTCGCTATCAGAGTTACAACGCTTGGTCGCTCAGCCGCATAAATATCAATGTACAATCGAGGTAATTTCTCTGCTCTGCTATATGTTCTGACGCAGGGTTCGCCCGCGGTTTAAATATTAAATGGTTTATTTGAATATTCCCTATATTATTTTTTGTTTTAAATGTTAAATGTGAACTGTTGTTTTATTGAATTGGAGACAAGATTTTTTAATAGTCGTACATAATGTTTAAAAATACTTAATTATTAATTAGCTCAAAACTATGAAGGAAAACCTCGTGAGGAAATCGGCATGTCCTAGAATCGAATAATCGAAGACGTGACATCTAACAACCCGCACTGGGGCCGCGTGGTGGATTATAGCCCACTCCCTCTCACAGAGAGTGTCCCAGCAGTGGGAACGTTATACACGCTGATTATGAATTGTCATTAATCCGTACTTATACCCACATTTTGCCAGCCAAGTTTAATTCCATGGCAAATCTACTGCCAACTTTGCGTTAAAATGCCAACATTGTCAACACGTGGCGATAATAGATTAAACTCATAACCCTCCTCTGGCTTTGCCGCTGTCGGGTAAAAATAGGGTGAAACCAGCTCCCTAATTGCATAACAAACGTGTCACTGGTTTCAATTCCTAGCATCAGGTGGTCACAGCTCACTTCAAGGTCGCCTCACCCAGGTTATGAAGGTGAGAAGAATATTTTTGTATTTTTTTTTCTAATCAGCCTATTTTGTGTCCCACTGCTGGGCAAAGGTCTCCCCTGTTTCCTTCCAAACCTCCCTGTCTTGAGCGATCTCTGACCATGTTGGCCCTGCAAACCTCGCTAGATCGTCACACCACCTTCGCCGTGGTCTACCTCGACGGCGATGTCCTCCTTCAGGCGTTCAGTGAGTGACGATCTTTGCCCATCTCTCCGGGTGCATTCGTGAGACGTGTCTGGCCCACTCCCACTTCAGCCTGGCTGTTTTTACTCCAACATCCGCACAAATTTTGTAAAATAACTGAAAATATTAAATCGTAGAAATAAATAGATGATTCATACTTTAAAATTGATCTGTTTTTATTAAACATACGTTGATTGATGAAAGAAAGAAGAAAATACATTTATTAAGCACAGACTAAAAGACACACAATACACCAGATAGAAACAGCAGATAAAAAAATAAAGATCAAATAAAAAGAGTAAAGTCCAATGTTGGAAATCAGCAGGAAAGTGTGCCTCACGGCTGCACCAAAAAGGCCCAGTTCAGTAAAAATGCCAGACAACTAGTGCCTGACGCTGGTTTTCCACTGGATCGTCTGCCTAACCCCTCAGGGAATTCTAGCGTGATGTTATGTATGTTAATCACGTGTTATTTCTCGTCGGAGCCATTAGTATTTCATCAAGTAAAGGAGGTCGCCTCAGCGAGAGATCCTTTTCTAAATATAGCCTATCCCCTCTTCTCCGCGTTGTCATGGCAACGGCTAATACCTACACAGACGAACCGTCCTACTTACCACTCACCATTGGTAACACCTCGCCTGTAACCCGCGAAGGGTTGGGCAGAGGTCTTCGTATAGGGCAGTGGTATTGGCTTGTACCTACGAGTTGTATGTTCGTGGCCATGTATTAAATTTAATCACCACTCCTCTCAAAATGGTGAAGGAAAACATCGTGAGGAAACCGGCATGTCTATTTTATTTTTATTGGGGAAGCCTTCAGAAGGCACCCGACCTCCGGAGACGATGGTCCGGGAGTGTGGGATTTTTACCTCACTAAAACCACCCCGGTGATCACCATCAGCACATAGGGGTGGTCCCGGTTCCTCTTAAAAGACCAATTCCAGAATCTCCCCTGTGCAACGCTTGTAAGGCACATCCCTGGGGTGACTGTAAACTGTCCTAGAAACAAAACTTCGAAGGCATGCGACATCCACCAACCCGCACTGGGCCCGCGTGGTAGATTACAGCCCATTCCCTCTCATAGAGAGGAGGCCTGCGTCCAGCTGTGGGAACAGTGTAGGCTGAATATAATGTAACGCTTCGTAACCTCTACCATTCAAGATACGTTTATCGTTGCAGTGCAATACAAAACTTTCCATCCGTTAAGAACCTGCACTATTTAAATATAACCTTTTAAGACTTTCCGATTACCAGCACGTAACAATTACCAATGTAACTGCCGTCGGTCTTGTGGTGGCAAGCTCCTGGGTTCAATTCCCAGGTCGGACAAAGTTTTATTGGGTTTTCCAACAGGAATTTCTCAGAAGCAGCCTGCATGATGTCAATGGGCTCGGCCGTAGCCGAAAGCGTCCACTGCTGGACATAGGCCTCCCTAAGCACCAAGTATTTAATATTTTAAGCACGTCTGAAAGTATTGGCGATTTTCAAGCGGTCAGTCCTACATATCTGCTAACCCTCTATCTAAAGTCGTGAACATTTGTATTATGATGATTGAAACTACCTCAGAGGTACGTTAGTATGTTTTATAGTTAGAACAACCATACTTGTGGCACACGACAAGCTAAAATATCACGAGATATAATCTACCGTGGAGGTCAGATAGGCAATCGCTCCAAGTACAGACCCCAGCACATCAAGCTACCCGAAACTGTCAAATTTTCCCAATCAACCCTGAACCTAATGCTTTAGCGATAAAGTTGAAAATCTATTAAAGTAATTTGACAGATTGTAGTAGCTTGATGGGCTGGCGTCTGTACAATACTGGTATTCAGCTGCATCCGTTTACACCGGAAGCCGGCCTCAACATAGTTGGGAAAAGGCTAAGCTGGTGGTGATATAATCTAGCTATTCCCCGCGGGTTCACTCGCATCCCAAGGAAACTGCTACACGAACCCGGATATAAAGTATCCTATATGTTGACCTTTGTGCAACTTCAGCGTGACGCCGTCATCATCACGTCGAGGTCACCAGTATAGAAGTAAATGAGGAACAGGTTGTAAAGTTTCTATACCTCCATAGAAAAGGGGGGATCCTCTGACCAGACGGGCAGTAGCCCAGTAGATACAAGACCCGTCTGGTCGGAGAATAGGGATCCTCCTGTTCAATGGAGACTGAGGAACTTTCCATCCTGTTCCTCATAGAGGTATGAATGATGTATGTTGTTAGTCCCTATAGAGGTATAGGGACTAACAACATGGCTGGCGATATGCTGGCTGATATCCCGCCCAGTCGTACTCAGCGCTTCTCCTCCACATTTATTATACGCACAGTCAAAGTGTGGAACTCTCTGCCAGCGTCTGAGTTTACCTCCTCATTTAACCCGTCAGCTTTCAAAGAAAAAGTGAACAGGCATCTTCTGAGCACGCTCATTCCATCATAGACCTCATCCATCGCTTTCCATCAAGCGTGATCGCAGCATGCATATCAGGGGCATTGAGGGGCTTGTGGCTAAGTAATAACAGCCGCACGGGTCGATTGATCAGGTTAAGCTACGTTTGCCGCGTTTGGACCGTGGATGGATGACCATCTTTACATACCAAGACCCCTCCGTGCCTCGGAAAGCACGTTAAGCCCGTTGGTTCCGACTGCCATTCGTGGATCTTTGATAGTCATTACGGGTCGTCAGAAGCCCGAAAGTCTTGACCACCAGTCTTATCACGGGGTATCGTATTACCCAGTAACTGGATTGTGGAGGTCAGATAGGTAGTACCTCCATGTAAAATACTGGTAGTCATCTGCCTCCGGTTACACTAGAAGCCGACCCCAACATAGTTGGGAAAAGGCTAAGCAGATGATGTATGTAGGTAGTATGCATATCAGAATACAAAGCACATACAGGTGTGATGTTATGACAAAATAAGACTTCTACAAGGGTCACCGAAACCTTAAACTTTGAACTCAGGGAAGGGCTTAACGTATACGACAAATTAACAGTTTTGTAAGCGAAAATCTTATAAAATATTATATGTTACGACATTTTGTAATCGTTATGTAGAATTCCGCAGTTCCATTAACCACAGTCGAAAAGAATAACTGTGCAACAGTAGTGAAAACTAACTTTTGACTTGATTTTTTTACATCTGCAATAGTGTGTTCTTGAAATCGTGTGGCTTCGAGAGAATTCAAGGTTTCCGAAACGTCAAGGAGGGTATCGCTTTGAAGGCAATTGCTCCGTTGGTCTCGTAGTCGCCAGCGCGACAGCTGTGCTGAGGTCTTGGATTCGATTCCAAGGTTGGGCCAAGTATTTTTCAATTAGTAATTTTTCAATAGCAGCCTGGATTTCGAAAGTTAGCGGTGTGACACCCCCGTGCCTCAGAAAACCGCGTTAAGCTGTTGGTCCTGCGTCTGCTCTCTCTCCGGTCGTTTCGGATTGCCGTCCCATCGGACTATGAGAGTGAGGGAAGAGTGAGTGCATCTGTGTCTGCCTACATTTGCACTATTATAATATCTACAGCATAGATGGCTAGTCTCCGCTGAGATTGGCTGCCATGGCCAAATTCAGCCTGGAGGACTATTATATACAGGTGAAATTGAATAGGTAAACAAAACAAGGTAGGTAGGTAGGCAATTAAAACATCTTATTCAATGTGTTTTAAAGTAAATTTAGAGCATGTCATTACGGAAAGAGATATGGTATACGTGCGCGTAGGCAAGCGATTTGACAACATCGTCACGCGCCCTTTTTTTTACGAACTGTCAAAATTAGGTAAATGAATTCTGCGATGAATAGATTGCTTATCGGAAATCTGGTATATCAAAAATCTGAAATCTGGAACACAATAATTCGTTTCTACCTGAAGGCAATAACTTAGTTTGCACTTTCTAAGACGATAATTACACGATTTTTTTCAAGAATTTAGATTTGGAAATCGCCAATTTATAATGATTATGTAGCAGTTACTGCACCTCCTATTTAGATATATCCCAAAGCTATATGACGCTCTCTCTGCGCCGCACACCTCTTGTACCACATACGACTCGCTAGCCTCATTGATAAGGTTTTATATTCGAGCGCTGATAACGCGCGGCTCGTACTCATTGTCTCAAACCTACGTGGCCATTGTTCTATGTTTCTTATGGTTTGCTGGACATTCATCCATCAGCCTAGCCTAGCCTTTCTCCAACTATATTGGGGTCGGCTACCAGTCAGCTTCTTCCCAGCGAAAGTACTAGAAGTGGTGAAGGGCGGGTGTTTGATGAAGCGAGTTTCAGGTGAGCTGTCATTCCATCTGATGCTAGAGATTGCCACTATTGACAGGTCATTTCGCCTAAATTTTCACGGTGAGATTTTTACAAAATAGGTCGGCAGTATTTTACACGGAGGGACTGTCTCTGTGACCTCTTTATACTAATTACTGGATACACGATACCCCTTGGTGGGACTGGTTTTGAGACTTTCGGGTTTCTGACTACCCGTAACGACTGTCAAAGATCTAAACGAGTTACAGCCGGGTGTATTACCCAGTTACCGGGTTATCGAGGTCAGACATGTAACATACTGCTATATTCAGCTGCATCAGGTTAGACTTAAAGGCGAACCCAACATAGTTGGAAACGGCGAAGCATATGCAGATGACGACTCTTGAAAGAAAACCCTCTCCAGCAAGAATTGCAGTGCAACCATGCATATTATATTGTTACGAGCTTCGGGTTCGTGACAATTAAAAACTGCCGATAATAATTACCAAAAGTTACACTTTATTTATTCAACACTAATAACAACTCAAACACACTAATTATAAAACACAATCGCTCTTAAGTCGCACTTGAAGATCGCTTTCGATGTATTCGCTTCTATCGCAGAACCAAGTCTGATCGGTCGTGGCTAGTCCCGGCCTTATATAGTGCCGCAGATAATTCTAGAACCTTCTATTGTAGAAACGTCTAGAATGTTCGAGTACATACCGGCCCCGACTGACCAGATGTCGATAGTTCTAGTAAGTTCCAGCACCGACATCTCTACTCGATCATAGATGGCGCCAGTGACTCTATTAGTTCAGCTATTCGACAATAGATGGCACAAGTGACTATTAGTTCAGCTACTCGAAACTAGATGGCGCTAGTGGTAACTAATGTCACCATGTATCAGGCATTAATTGTGGCGCGCAACAATATTATGGGCTTCCTCTAAATAATGTTGAATATATAAACATAACTTTATTTGTGATAGCTCGTTGCCATTCTATCCGCGTTTGTGAGGATTAATTGCTGTGTCGTTTGGGGACAAGCAGAGACGCAGCAGTGACTGTGGTTTGTTTAAAGTTATTGATGGCTGATTTTTTCAACGACTCGTAAGTCTAGTGGACTGAGGCATGAGGTCCTGGTTTCGATTCCCAGGTTAGGCACAATGTTATTGGGCTTTTAGCAGCACAAGCAGCCCGGAGTTAAGGTTTGTGGTAAAAAAATAATAATTATATTTAGTCCGTCAGTTAGATTATCGAAAAATAATGTACACGTATTTTTTCTTTTGTCAATCATACAAAAAATTAATAACAAAGATAAAGCGCGTCAAAATTTGGGAGTGGGGGGCCGTGACGTCACTTGCTTGCAAAAGTGACGGACTAATTAGATTTTTTTTAGGAAAATAGCCTATAGGCTCGCACACTATTACGTGGGACTTAAACATAACAGTGTCAATCAGCCATATCATCAGGTGGAATGACACTTTGGTGAAGTGCAATCATATATGTTGCAATGGTTTATTTTATTTCTTGTTTTGATTGTTGTTTTTATTTATTTATGTATAATTGCATGCTGCACTGGTTAACATCATCACGTCAACGCCGGCTGCCGCTGAAAACCAGCGCTGGGGCTCTGTCTCGTATAGGGTCTTAGCATTATGCTGAGCGATGGCCGTTTTGCGTGAATGTGACGCATGTTTACCCCCAACTTGTTTTTTTTTTGTGTTTATGTTCTTTTTTATGCGTCATGTTTGCCGCAAATAAATGCATTTTCTTTCTTTCTTCTAAGTGAGCACTTCAAGCTCACTCACACATAGACCGGCTGGTTCATTCATTTCAGTCAAAGACGTTCACTACTGGACTTGGCCCTCCCCCAATCACCCCCACTTCGACCGGTTCTGTGCTTACAGCATCCAGCAGATTCCTGCGGCCTTCACAAGGTAAACGGCCCACCTTGTGGGTGGCCTTCCAACGCTAAGTTTTCCCAGTACGCGATCACCACTCCAGAACCTTTCGGACCTATCGGCCATCTGTTCTGCGAGCAATATGCCCTGCCCACTGCCACTTAAGTTTGGCAATTCTTCGGGCTATGTCGATTGCATTGGTTCTCCTGCGGATCTCTTCATTCCTGATTCGATCACGTTGGGAAATTCTAAGCATAGTCCTCTCCATTACCCTTTGGGTGACCACTGACCTGGTATTCAGCTGCACCCGGTTACACTGAGGCAGATTCAAGGATACTAAATCCATCAACCTGCCTAGCCTATTCCCAACTATGTTGGGGTCAGCTTCCAGTCTAGCCTGATGCAGCTGGATACCAGTATTTTACATGGAGCGACTGTCTATCTGACCTCCACAACCCAGTTACTGGGTAATACGATACCCCTTGGTAAGACTGGTTGTCAAACTTTCGGGCTTCTGACGACCCGTAACCCGTAAGGATCCTACTAATGTTATAAACGTGAAAGTTTGTATGGATGGATGGATGTTTGTTACTTTTTCACGCAAAATCTACTGAACGGATTTGGATGAAATTTGGCACACAGATGGTTTATAACCAGGATTAACATATAGGATACTTTTTATCCCGATATTCCCGCGGGTTCTAAACTTACGCGGGTGAAACCGCGGGACGCAGCTAGCACTTAATATATACAGTTAATGTAATATCTATGGGGACATTCACAAAAACCCCCAATTTTCCAAATAATCGATGACGCGCCCACAAAAAGCGCCAATTGACATTTATCAAATAATAAAACAAATAAAAATAAAATACTCTACAGTCAGCTACTTACATAAACGCTACTTTAAACCCTTCGCGAGTCTGCGAGCGAGATGGAAGATGTTCCGCTGAAGGAGAGGAGACGACGGATGGTTGTTACTTGTTGATTTTTGTTGTGAAAGTGATTTTTGTTCATGTTTGAATAACTTATGGTTTTTCAGAATTACTTTATTCTTAAACATGACGTTAATTCAGGTGTGTTAAATGAATGGCGCTTACAATAAAAATCTTGAAAACATTTGTCAAAATATGAAAGTCATGTAATTTACAATCTACATATATACTTACACCTACATTTAATTGAAAACGAAAATATTGTCTATTGTTTCGTACGTAAAGTACCTACAGCGCCCAAACCAGTACCACGGAAAATCTTTTGTAATATTTCTCACCATTTATTTTAGTTCGACTCAAAATAACCAAGTTACTTAATAGTAATCAAGCACTTATGAATATTGAAGGCGGCATATCACCTCCATGTAACTAACACTGGCTAGATAGAAAACTGTCTCCATATAGTTTTTGTACGATACACCATTTTAATCCTAATAAACACTTATAACAGTATTTCCTGTGTCGAAAACACAGCTCCTCTTCAGACTTCCCCAACAATAAACACCTATAATATTAATTATAAGTTTCAATTAAAAACCTAATCTTAACAAACATTAAACAAAAAATATTAAAAAAGAAAAACAGTGCTAAGTCGACTCCATTGGCCATTTGTTTTAGCAGTAAAAAAATATCGGGCGCATACTTGCTGCGGCTTCAGGGGTGTCGCGCCGAAGTTATTATTATTATTACTTTCAATTTTAAGTATTTTTAGGTCATATTTCTTTGAAGGGCTTGTGGCTAAGTAATAACAGCCGCACGGTTCGATCGATCAGGTTAAGCTACGCTTGCCGCGGTTGCTCCGTGGATGGGTGACCACCTTTACATACCAAGACCCCTCCGTGCATCCCGGCTGTCATTCGTCGTGGATCTTTGACAGTCGTTACGGGTAGTCAGAAGCCCGGTAGTCCGACAACCAGTCTCAACCAAGAGGTATCGTATTACCTAGTAACTGGAGGTCGAGGTCAGATAGGCAGTCGCTCCTTGTCAAATACTGGCCAGCTGCATCCTGTTAGACTGGAAGCCGACCCCAAAATGGTAGGGAAATTGCTAGGCAGATGATGACTTCTCTATTAGTAGTCAGCCCCTTTCTAACCATATCATCATTCACACAGTCCATCCATCGTATCTTTGGTCTTCCCCTACTCTTTTAGCCGTCGACATTCATACTATAAGCTTACGTCATGACTAAATGAACGAGTGATAACTGATAAGGTCGTCGTATCATAACAACGCGCCACAATAACAATGATAACCATAATTATGCTTATTAACCGATGACTTACCGAAAATGACATTTTATTTTTATGGTTCTGTGAAAGAAATAAAGAAAGAAAATACGTCTATTAAACATGACGCAGAAAAATCGAAATCGGTTCAGCCGTTTGGGAGCTACGATGGCGCAGACAGACACACAGATACACACGTTAAACTTATTACACCCCTCTGTTTTTGTCGGGGGTTATAAAGCACACAAACACAAAAAAATAACTAGTGGGGGAAAATATGCGTTACATCCACGCAAAACGGCCATCGCTCAGCATAATGCTAAGACCCTATACGAGACAGAGCCCCAGCGCTGGTTTTCAGCGGCAGCCGGCGTTGACGTGATGATGTTAACCAGTGCAGCATGCAATTATACATAAATAAATAAAAACAACAATCAAAACAAGAAATAAAATAAACCATTGCAACATATATGATTGCACTTCACCAAAGTGTCATTCCACCTGATGCATATTATGCAAGACAGAGCCCCAGCGCTGGTTGGACGCTGTTCTTGGAGGAACCGTATTTAACTACAAAAAAATGAAAGTCATTTATTCAAACTTGGCTGAATCAGCACTTTTTGGCCGTCAAAATGACATAAGACAGTTCCCGGCACGCCCGCCCTTCACCACTTCCTAGTGCTGTAGCTGGGAACAAGAAGTGGCGCAACAAATTGTCGGAGTCTGGATTTGTGCCCAGTTAATGGCAATAGGCTCGCCCCCTCTTACATACATGGGACTTAAACATAACTGACAAAATATGGGTGTACTAAGAGTACGAAGTAGGTTAAAAATAGATAATATTATCTTTTTAAGTTCCGACAGCCCTACGTCCTCAAATGTTCGCTTGCTACTGAGCGCTGTAGCCGCAAAAGTGCGCTAATGCATATTTGTGTTACGTTAATTTTTATAGCTTTTTGTTACTTTCTTCTTTTTGTAGCATTTGAAGTTTTAAGTTAGCAAGAGTAATTGTGAACCTGTTTTTTCTAACGTACCTAATTAATGAACCTGTTTTTTCTAACGTACCTAATTAATTGATTGAACATTTTTCTGTCTTTATTTTTTTAAATAGGAGGTACTGGAGCATACGTGTAATACACACGGCTGCAGTTTTACCTGACCTCGCAGTTCATAGGTTTTTCGTCCAATCAGAAGTCATCTTATAATAGTTAAGTATAGCTTGATGTGTAGCCGTGCGTACGATGAAGCGTTGAGTCACGGATTCTGACAAATATTCTTGTGTCGATAAATACTTGACAGATTCCGTGTCAAATCTTTTGTACTGTTTGATGGTTTAAAAAAAATCAGGTAACTAGTTTGATAGTGAGAACTTATGCAAATACACTTCAAATTAATTTTATACCTTCGTACCTTCAAAACGTTGAAAGATAACATTGTGAGGAAACCCTGTCCTAGAACCAAAAATTCAAAGACCACATCTACCAACCCGCACTGGGCCCACTCCTTCTCACAGAGAGGAGGCCTGTGTCCCAGCAGTGGGAACATTATAGGCTGATTAAAATACCTTCATATAAACAAACTGTACATTTATAAATAAAAGTCGCTTTTCGTGTCTGACTGTGTGACTGCGTTATTCTTCTAAACTACGCAACATATTATGAAGCGGTTTTCACCGTCATTTAGACAATTTATTCCGGAAGGTTTATATGTATAAAAATATGATTAAATCTACATCCTATTAATATTATAAATGGGAAAGTTTGTAAGGATGGATGGATGGATGGATGTATGTTTGTTACTCTTTCACGCAAAAACTACTGAACGGATTTGGATGAAATTCGAGACACAGATGGTTTATAACCAGAATTAACATATAAGCTACTTTCTATCCTGATATTCCCACGGGATCGAAACTTATGCGGGTGAAACCGCGGGGCGCAGCTAGTAAAATAAATAAATCTCGATATTTTGTCATGATGAAAACCGTGCGAAAAAGGGGCGGGTCGCTAGTAATATTACAAAACACCAAGTAACACGGCGACAGCTTCAGATGTATACCTCACAGGCATACATTCACATCATAGTTAAACTGAGTACAGTATAAAATAGTTGTACCTAGATATAAATTTTGCCGTTACGCTGTTCCTCACTTCCGCTGCAAACGTTTCGTAAGCTGCGCGACGTCACATTCCGGCGTGTACTGCAACTGTTCTTGATACTTGCTATATTTTTACACGAAACTTACTACTATGCCCAATATATTATACAGGATGAAATTGAATAGGTGCGCCAAGTTAAAATATCTAATTTAACGTGTTATAAAGTAAATTTAGAGCATGTCTTTAAGGAAAGGGGAGACAGGGACACCGACGCGCAAACTATAACCATGAATTCAGCACATGATTCCAGACCCCATAACGTAGAAATTTTTCGTCGGTTATCAAAATAAAAATCAGCTGTTCCATAGAAAAGTGCAATACGCGGTCAAAGTGCATGGGACCGTAATATTTTTTCTAATAACTGACGAGAAATTTCATGTTTAGAATCATGTACTGACTGAATCCAAGGTAACAGGTTGCCCGTCGATGTCCCTGCCACCCTGTATGTATCATATTATTACGCAACTTCTAATACGTGTAATTGATCTACAAACATACATAAACTCGTGCCTTCTTCCCATAGGGGTATGCAGAAACTACACCTGCTACGATCATTCATTGCTGCATACTCCTTTTTTTGACAATTCAAAGCAACCTTGACAATTCAAAAGTGCCTGTAATTGGTTTATTTGAAATAAATGCTTTGAATTTGAGTTTTTTCATATACCGTCATTGATTTAGTTTTAGTAATTGCAGTTTTTTGCACAAAATGAATGCCATTTTTTGTCAAACATGATTCATATACATTTTACATAATTATTGTGTAAAGGAAGTATCTTATTACAAACATTGGTTTATTTTTGTCCCGTAATATGCATATTGATATAAAACCACAGTCTCATTTATCTCTACTCATTTTTTTATTTTTGTAATATTAAACAATACTCGTAAATCATAATTTTAGTCTTAAGCTGTTTAAAACTTCTACTTACGAACGATACCCTAAAATGTACTCCCACTCCCTCTCTCCCAGAGGAGGCCTGAGTCCCAGCAGTGGGAACATTATAGGCTGATTATGAAGCTCACTGAATCGATAGAGCACCCAAATTCCAAATCTAGTCATATCTAGAAGAAGCAAAAATAGTAAATGTTACCAATATTTCATTACCCACTAAAATATTTCTTACCCGAATAATTCTCGATCCCGTAGAAATATCGGGACAAATATCCTGATTGTGGTCTACCCATGTGCAAAATTTCATCGAAATCCGTTCAGCAGTTTTAGCGTGAAAGCCTAACAAATAAATATACAAAAAAAACAAATTATTACCCTTTATAATGCTAGTTAAGATACATGTATAACACAGAACACAGCATTTTAGTTAGCACATAAAAATGTGCAGTTACGTCCTTCGCCGCAACCTCGACACGACATTACATCAAGTGTACTGCGACCGCTCAGTCTTGATATTTTGGTTTATTTACTGAATAATCATTACCGGGTGTCTGCGAAGACAATTGTCTCTTTTGTGAGAATACTAGCTGAGGTCAGCTAGTTACACATAAAATGAGAATTGATCGCATGTTTTTGGAATAAGAACCCAAAACTTTGTCGACAAAAAGGTCGAAATTCAAAAATGCCCCGATGGTTTGAACCCGGATCTAAAGAAAAACCTTGTTTCGTAAGGAATAGCTTTAATTTTGACAGTTCAACAACATTCGTTGAGTTATTAACGTTTTTGAGCAGACAAATTTATCGAACATAATATGAAGCAATGGATTAGCAATATCATTGAAAATGATTGAGATTGTGATTGAAAGTATGTTACGTAATTAGGGTGCAGATGGAGATTCACAGATGACTTCGCCCAAGAGTGTAAATGTGGTGCTGTCCCACAAACCATGTCCTGCTGTCTGCACGATAAAGGAGTTGATGGACGCTTCTGAAGGTGCCAAGTTCGTAGCCTTACCCTGAGCTGACTGTATATATATATTTCCAACACGCTAAGAAAAAGAGCCTGATATAGTTCAGCCAGCCAGTACGAGAGCAGCCCAACACCGTCTCCACAGTGTTAATGAGTGTGTTCTGATTTAACCCACTTACAATGAAATGTCTTAGAGCATAGCCACGTCATAATTAAAGGAAATTGACCATTTGAGGACTGTGTGGGATGTGGGCTAGTTCACTCTTCTTATAATACAATTGGTTTATATCGTCAAATAAAGATCCCACCTGATGGTAAGCGTCTTTGATTATACAAGTCTTATAGAGGGTTAGGGAGTAGTGGCCTAGTGTTATCGTCCCCGACTTACTAGTTGTAGTATTTCATCAGCACTGCTCTCAAAACGGTGAAGGAAAACATCGCGAGGAAACCGGCATGTCCTTGAACCAAAAATTTTAAGACATGTGAGTTCATGTGACATCCATCAATCCGCACTGGGCCGCGTGCCGGATTATGGCCCAGTCCCTCTCACAGAGAGGAGGCCTGTATCACGGCTAGATAATGCTTAGATGGAGATTCTCAGATGACTCCGCCCTGGATTTGCCAAGCCTATGCCCAACTAAGTTGTGGTCGGCTTCCAGTCTTCCCGGATGCAGTTTAATACCAGTATGTTACATGGAGCGACTGCCTATCTGACCTCCACTACCCAGTTACTGGGTGACACGATCCCCCTGGGCAGGATTTGTTGTCACCCTTCCAGCTTCTGACAAAATTTCGACTTCTTTAAAACATTTTAAAAAAGTAACGGTGGAGTTTCTTGCCCATTCTTCTCCATGCAACTTCCTTTTGGAAAGGGCGAATCAATTCGATGTTTTGTAAATTTTGACGTTCAAAAGTGCCTTTTCCGTGCCTATCTATCTATATTGTATATATAAAAATGAATTCCTATTTCCCTTCTTGAGAACGACTTTACCGATTTCATCCATCTTTTTTTTTTAAAGTTTTCTAATACTTTGTAGAAGGTTCTTACGAAAAAAAAAAGTAAGAAAGTTGCGCAGAAAATTAGAAAATTTAAGAATTAGCTTTTACGCTTAAACTGCTGAATGGATTTAGATGATATTTGACACATGGGTAGACCATGATCTAGAGAAGGACATAGGCTACTTTTTATCCTGGATCGCAGACGCAGTCGCGGGCAACAGCTAGTTTAAAATAAATGATTTAACTTTTACTACCCTTAACGACTGTCAAAGATCTACGAATTCGTAGATCTTTGACAGTCCATTACGTAAACAGTTTTTTGACAGATGGAACTAGTACGGTATTACAATGTCTGTAAGAAGTCATAAATAAGGTCATTTAATAAGATAAGGCAATTTATATATTTATTTTATGGCTCATTTTAAAGTTAACTGTTACGCAATTTGGAATAAGTTTTAAGACAACTGCCGAAAAACGGTGTAATGGACAGGGTATAATCATTTACATAACAATCTAGTAATGACGAGTAGTTTCTACCAAAAGCTTTAATAATATTGCTGATTTACCACAAAGCGCTGACTCTAGGTACTCCTAATTAGTCATTACACAGTATAATATTACCGCCCCACTCCCCCTCCCCCCTACTTCACCACGGGTGGGCTCTGTTGACTGTTTCCCACTGATATTCATCCGGGTATGATTAATTCCACGAAGTCCACAGACAGGCTTTTACCGGCTTCACTGCTGAGGTTGATGTCACAGATACTGTACATTTTTCAAAAAATTAAAATAGGTTAGGTCACTCTCCGGTTGATAAACAGTCTCTATGAAAAAAATCACGTTGATCTGTTGCTGGGTGAAAGGACTGTGGCGACATCTATATCGCCACATGCGAACTACGCGTCATACTGCCATCACGCAAAATCCTGCATCGCGCAAGCAGAGTTTTCCGCGCAACTAACATATTCGTCGGGCAGTAGCCCACCAGACACGACAACCGTCTGGTTGGAGGATCCTCCCTGCATTATGGAGGATGAGTGAACTTAAGTACGTTTAAGCTCGTTTTGTCCTGTAGAGGAGTTATCCTCTACAGGACAAAACGAGCTTAAAGGCCCTACTACCTACTAATATTATAAAGGCGAAAGTTTGTGAGGATGGATGGATGTTTGTTACTCTGTAACGCAAAAACTACTGAACGGATTTTGATGAAACTTTACAGAAATATAGCTTATACATTAGAATAACACACAGGATACTTTTTATCCCGATATTCCCACGAGATTGATACCTATGCGGGCGGAACCGCGGGGCGCTGCTAGTTAAATCATAAAAAAATAATTGATAATTAACAATGAGTGTGTAACTTTAGAGGAAATTGCGAAAAGGCGGCCATTTTATTTGAATTTCAACAAAATATTACTTTGTTGTGTTACATTATCGATCTGTGCAATAACATAATACAGGATGTTGCGTTTTTTGGTTGTTTCGAAATCGTAGTCTGACTTTTGTAAAATGAAGTTATTTTAAAGGAAAATCCAGCACTAATTGCGTAGGCGACACACTTTCTTTCCTAATCCATTGCTTCGTATGTTTGGAAAATTCGTCTGCATAGTAACGTAAATAACGCATAGTCAACCTACAATGTTCCCACTGCTGGGACACAGGCCTCCTCAGTCTGGAGGTATTCACTGTAATCTACCACGCGGGCCCAGTGCGGGCCCAGTGCGGGCCCAGTGCGGGCCCAGTGCGGGTTGCTAGATGTCACGTCTCCGAATGTTTGGTTCTAGGACATCCCAGTTTCCTCACGATGTTTTCTTTCACTGTTTTGCGAGCAGTGGTGATGAAATAGTCTACACAAAGTAAAGCGCCTGTCTGGGTTCGAACCTACACCTCGTATGTCGGAGTCATTCCCACTGGGCCACCACTACTCATCTAAATAACGCACCGTAACGCAATAATAAATATGAACGTGGCTGAAACTTTCAAAATGCGATGATGTGTTTGTGTGTGATATTGCGATCAATTCTCATTTTATTTTATGATTGTCACGCAAGTACCCGCAGTTTTACCAAGACTATCCTGTTATCCAGTAACTGGATTGTGGAGATCGGACAGGCAGTCGCTCCATGTGGAAACTGGTATTCAGCGGCATCCGGTTAGACTGGAAGCCGACCCCAACATGATTGGGAAAATGCTAGGGAGACTGGAGATTGTTTTCTTTTCTCATAATATCAGTTATTATTTGACTAACAAAAGGTATTTACAAGGCAGATGCGAGTGGAAACTCCGGGAGGGGAAGCCCGAGGCCCTAGAAGGATATACAGGCTGATTTTTTAAAGACCAGCCAAATTTAAGGATGTGGTACAGACCATCAAACTGAACAACTTTCTCCATAGGACCAACATCGTAATCGCGAATAAAAATTCAGCCGTCCCATACATTTAGGTCGAGTAGGTATTGAAGTTGTCTATGGGACAGTTGATAAAATTTTCGCGATTACGCTATTTGTCCCATGGAGAAAGTTGTTCAGTTTGATGGTCTGTACCACATCCTTAAATTTAGCTGGTCTTTAAAAAATCAGCCTGTATATTGTGTAGTAACCTTATTAGTGATGTTCTTCAGAAAGGTCAGGTGCGAAGTACTCGCAACCGGCGCGCGTGTACGACCTGCACCCTAAATGCGTATCACATTATCAATTTCATTCTGATAGGCAACTGAAGGAACACGGGTGGGTTTTAGTCAGTAAAAGTCTGAAAAAAAAAGGATATCGCTAATTCATTGCGTTTGCATTGAGCAGACACATTTTGTTCGAAACATTAGTCTGCTCAACAATGTAAATAACGCAATGAATGTTGTTGAACTGTCAAAATGAAAGCCATTCCTACTGTTAGTGTGTTCCGAAAATTCCCCGCAGATGTATGATCGTAAACGAAGCAAAAGAAGTATGTAAGGATCGTAGCAGGTGACATTCTGTGGTGTCTGCCTACCCCCATGGGGATAAAGCGCGAGTTTTTAATCAGAGGAGCAATTCTAGTAAATTTAAGAACGTTCACAGTCTGATCTCAGTCTCAATCTCTCAAAAATACCTCTAATTTCTCTACATTTTTGACATTTCTTTGTCGCCGAGATGAGATTCTGACTAGATTTTGAACGTTTTAAATTACGAGAATTTGGCCTTTAGTTATTATCCCTCTGTAATCCTATTGTACCCACCATTTATGTAACCTAGTTCGCGATACAAGATTCATATATTATTCATTCCCTCACTTGTACGTCAGTCGTAAGAGGCAGTTAGAATCTAGAAAGTTCTATTATAATCGGACGCCCATTTATTTTTCTAGTCATATAATTCGCTCGTGGCTAATTAATTACAGCCGCAAAGGGCGATCTTCAAGGTTAAGCAACGCTCGCCGAGGTTCGTCTGTGGATGGGTGACCATCCGTTTCATGTCTCGGAAAGAACGTTGGTCCCGACTGTCATTCGTAAATTTTTGACAGTTGTCGAAAAAACGGAAAGCCACGGGTCGATTTTTGTTCGGGGCGTGAATGGGTGACCATCCATAGCATATCGAGACCCCTCCGTACCTTGAAAGGTCATCAAGCCGTTGGTCCCGGCTGTCGTGTGCCGATCTTTGGCAATCGTTACGGGTAGTCAGAAGCCTTAAAGTCTGACAACCACTATCGTGTTACCCAGTAAATAGGTTGTGGACGTCAGATAGGCAGTCGCTCCATGTAAAATACTGGTATTCAGCTCCTCTGCATAGACTGGAAGCCGACACCAACATAGTTGGGTAAGGCAGTTTACGTTGTTGAGCAGACTTTTCGAACATTTATGAAGCAATGATTTAGCAATATCCTTCAAAATGATTCAGATTAAGATTGATAATGTTTTACGCAACTAGGGTGCTGGCTATAGAAAAGCCAGCTCTTAATTAACATAACATTAAGCCATTATTTCCTAAAGGGTAAGGCAGAGCATCCATATCTCATCACAAAACAGTTACAAAATCAAAGTGTAAACACACAACCCATCTCTGGGAAGTCGGTTAGCCAACCGAGCGGTACACAAGTACGTACTGTCACATTTAAACTCTGTATATCGATTGGGTTACTAATAATAGAACTGCTAGTTGGGTGGCGCCAGGCAGGAGCGGAAGCGATTTCCTACACATTTTTTTTTTTTAATAAAAAGTTTTATGGCAGAAGTTCTTATAACTCATCATGTTGCTGGGGAGCACTCGCGACTTCCTCTGCGCGTATTTTGTATTTCATATTTTTTTTATAAATTATGACATACAAAATAATGTTGATGACGACGATCCTGGGTTCGTCGTCATAATCATTATTTCAGCCCGGAATCTATAGAGGTGTGAGGAACAGGGTGTAAATTTCACTCATCCTCCATAGAAAAGGGAGGGTCCTCCGACCAGACGGGTGTCGTATCTGGCGGTCAACTGCCCAATGATTCATGTCGGGCCATTGTATACAGGGTGGCAGGGACGGGACATCGACGCGCAAACTGTAACCATGGATTCAGCACATGAGTTTAGACCCCATAGCGTCGAAATTATTCGTCTGTTATCAAAAAAAAAAACTCTTCTGTTTCATGCCTATGCGGTCAAAATGTATAGAACAGCAATATTTTTTTTTAATAACCGACGAATAATTTCGACGCTATGGGGTCTAAACTCATGTGCTGAATCCATGGTTACAGTTTGCGCGTAGATTTCCCTGTATATTATGCTACTTGCACGGTAAACTCTACTTGCGAAATGCAGGATTTTGTGTGACGTGAGTATGACGCGTAGTTCGTATGGGGCGTTGTAGATACCGCTACACACCCACGGCTGGGTACAGGCCCTTTTTCTGCCATACTTCTCGGTTCCGTGCGTCTCTCATCCAGGTGTCCCGCGACTTTGACGAAATCGTCTACCCAGCGCGCTATTGGATGGCCCTGGGTTCTTTGGCATAACCTTGGCCACCATCACATACTTACCATCCAGGATGATAAGTATGAATGCAGGATGATAATTTCATGCTTCCTCTCTCCAAACTCACTTATTTTGCTGTGCCCAACAGGGTCCATATGATCTAATTGTAAGTTTACCACCTAAGAATACCTACATGTGGAATGCAATAAAAGTATTGAGTCATGTCGACGGCTATAAGAGTGGGGGAAGACCAAAGAAACGATGGATGGACTGTGTGAATGATGATAAGGTTAGAAAGGGGGGGACTACCGAGATGACGACTGATAGAGAAGTATGGAAGACAGACATGTTGCGCCGACCACGAAGAAATTGGGATAAGGGTAGAAATAAAAAGTAAGATAAATAATAAGATAGATTATTTATTTATTTATTACTGTAATTGCCCGTGACATCACAGCGAGCCCTATCAGAATACCAGCGCTGCGACATTTATTTTTTAAATGTCGTAGCATCATGCTGAGATAGGAGCCTTTTGGCCTCGTACAGGACTTTCTGTCTCATTTTTCTTTTTGTTACTTTATTTTTTATATAATTTGGTTTTGTTCCCTACTTTTTTTTAAATATAATTTGGGTTTTTTATTTTTGATTGTGTTTAGTTTAGTTTTATGATCTTCCTGTGCGAGTCGCAATAAATACTTTTTCTTTCTTTCTTCTTTCAAATACATAAACTCAAGCCTTCTTCCCATGGCGGTAGGCAGAACCTACTCCTTTTGCCTCGTTTACGATTATATCTGGTCATACACGGTTGGGAGTACGACGCACCTGACCTTTCTGAAGATCATCACCAATAAGGTCACTATATATATGGCTGGCTGATTTTCAGTCCCAATTTGAAACGATGAATTTTCTATTTGAATAAGATTTTTTTTATGCCCCCCTGTTGGGCAAGGCTCTCCCTCTCCCTATCCCACACACGTTTGTCCACTGTCATGCTCTATCCTACCGAAAACACGGTTCGGCAGGAGTCGATTTCGTCCCTCAATCTTCGTCTTAGACTGCCGCGATGTCGTCTAGAAAAAATAAAATCATTTAAGGGCAAATTTTGCCAACGCCAGATAATTTTATCGGAGGAATAATTTTGAATTTTTGACAGTTCTTCCATACAAAAACTGCCAGACGTCAATTTTATTCCACGAATAAAAATTATCTGTAGATTGAAAAATCAGCCCTAAAACGAATTTATGAATGCACGTCGAACCCCGATAAAGACCAATTTTTTTACAAGAAATAGATAACGCATGGAAGAATTGATCATTTTATCTATTACAGACTACAGTTAACGACAACCGTAAAGGGTGACATGGTGAGGAACCCTGCGGGGTAATTGCGTAACATCCTACAGTAGCAATGGCTTTCATTTTGACAGTTCAACAACATTCATTGCGTTATTTACGTTGTTGAGCAGACACATTTTCCGAACATTATGAAGCAATGGATTAGCAATATCCTTCAAAATGATTCAGATTATGACAGTGTATTACGCAATTAGGGTGCTGGCTCTAAACTCAAACTCAAACCATTTATTTCTAATAGAAAGAAAGAAGAAAGAAAATACATATATTTGGCACAAACTAAAAGACACAATACACCATATACATACATCAGATAAAACAAACATTAAAATAAAAAAGATTAAGTAAAAAGTGTGAAGTCCGATGTAAGAAATTAGCAGGAAATAAACAAATTACAGGCACTTTTGAATTGTCAAGGGGTCGGTCAGTCTGAAAGATGAAGCTAGTAGGTTCCTATGGAGAAGAACGGGCAAGAAACTCCACGGACACTGTTTTCAACACGCAGTACGCAAGCGTGGTGATCAATGGTCGTGCCTTCTCTGTAAAAGAAGAGGTCTTTGTCCTTCAGAAGGACAATAACAGGTACCAAATATTATTCCAAAAATGGGGACATTATTTGCGAACACAAACTATAAGAACCTAACTCAATACAAAATTTCAGAAAAAAAAACGGAACAAAAAATACGTTTCCCTAATCTATGTAAGCTAGGTTTTATTAATAAGTTAAACAAACAACTTCAGTAATTAAGACCTTCTCGTCCATAAGTTAGGGTTCAAAATCAATTGGCAATTAGTGTAGTATTCGGTACATACGCCATTTTGAGAGTAGCGATTGAAACTTCGTGAGCAGTTGTTTACTGAGCTCGGGGAGTTTTGATACTTTTATTTTTATTATGAAAAAAATGGGGAAAAATATTTGTGTTAGGTATTTGGATGTATTTTCTTGATTCTTTTAGGGAATTGCGCGTTTTTTTAAGTAAATTTTGATTTATTTTGATTCTGGATGTCGTCGTACGTAAAAAAATATGTTTTTATTTTAATTACTTTTGTAAGTCATGGGAAGAATGCCTTTGCCCAGCAGTGGGATGATGCAGGCTAACAGAAAAAGTTACTTTTGTGAGATTGTGACGCTAATTTATTTATTTATTATGGATTTTAATTACGAAATCTTATTATTAGTTACATAAAAGTTAAAGAAAAGCATAACTATGTCTATTTTTGTCTTAAAATAATAATCAGGTTTAAAATAGACGTTGACTTTTAAATACATCCTTGAAAAATCTTTAACAAAAAGCATTTATTATTATTCAAATGAATTATGTTCGCGTGTTAAGACAGCTAAGCTTAAATAATTGTTAATTTCATTATTATCTCTGTGGATGAATACGAAATTATTTTAAGTAGGTTAAATACTAACTACACATTTCAACATTCATTTTATTCGAACCGTGAACTGTCTTGAAAAATTAAACAAAAACTATAAACTTACTGACTGCGCCCCGCGGTTTCACCCGCATAAGTTTCGATGTCGTGAGAATATCGGGATAAAAAGTATCCTACATGTTAATCCTGGTTATAAACCATCTGTGTGCCAAATTTCTTTTTCTTAGGAGTCTGCAAGTTTGATGGCAATAGTCTCCATGGGCCTTAAACAAAGCTGGCGAAGTGTCGGTGTACCTACTAGGTAGAGCCCTGCCTAACCCTTCGGGGAAACAAGGCGTGATATCATGTTTTGTAGAACCATAAAATTATTTCAAGTTTATATTATTATTTTATTAAACAATGTTAAGGAAACTTCTGACTGGTTTTAACATATTTTTTGTCATTATATTTTATAAACTGTTAGGTAATAATAAATGATTTCATATAATTTTATCAAGGGGTGTTTTTGTTACTGAAGTACTTATGTAATTCATAGTTTAGGTATCAATTACTGTTGAAAAAACCATATATTAAATTTTATCAGTCGGTTTACGAGTTGATTACATGGTTCACTCGTTACATTGTAGGCTGTGGTTAATTTGAAACTAACGAGTTGACCACACAATCCATAATATACTATAAATGCGAAAGCAACTCTGTCTGTCTGTTTCATGTTCAGGCATTAACGGCTAAACGGATTAGGATGAAATTGAAAACAGACGGATAAACCATGACCCGGGTTCGACATAGCACATACTTGTTATGCCTATGGTACCTCAAAGATTCCCTGCAGGGTAATTGCGTAACATACTATCAATAGCAATGGGTTTTCTTTTGACAGTTCAACAACATTCATTGCGTTATTTACGTTGTTGAGCAGACACATTTTTCGACCATATGAAGCAATGGATTAGCAATATCCTTTAAAATGACTCAGATTGATATTGATTGTGACGCAAATGGGTGCTTAGGAACTTAGGAGATATTATACTGTAGTCCGTTCCCGTGGGATAAGGTCCAACGCCGGTGAAGCCGGGGGCAGAAGTTAGTACAATATTAATCACACAAAAGTTATATTAAACCAACACAAATGATTGCAAACACTGCCATTTCAACTTATCTTAGAATTGTAATCTCCTTTCGCACGGCGATGCTCACAAATGAAAGAGTTACGTAATAGACGCAAGTATCAAGAGTGTCGCGGCGCAGTCTGCGACCCGACTCTCATCTTTCACTGCTTTCCTTCGGGGACGGACTTGGGCGAGCGGTTTATATTGTTTTTTTGTCAGGATTTTAGAATACGTTGCGAAAATTGGAGTTTGGTATTGATTTTGGTATACGACTACATATATGTCGCAGCCAACTGGTTAAATTAGCCGTTTAGTCAACCGCCTGGCCTTTGGAAGTAGTGCTCGCCTCTCTTCGCTCTCTCGGCTCGTACGCGGTTGATAACAGTTCTAACCTAACCCATTCCATTTGGTCGGGGTGCCCTGGCTTAGTTACTGCGACCAATTCGGCTCGCACGTGATTGGTTACAGTTCCAACCTAAACTATAATTTTATGAATATCATTCAGGCCGTTAGTTGAACGGCTGCCGTTTAGTTAAAAGGCTAAGCGGTTAACTAAACGGCTAATTAAACCAGCTGGCTACGACCTGCGACATCGTGGATTTTTTAAATTAAATACGGAAGTTGCTTTTACAATTTTGGACCCGCGGGCCTGCGATTTTGTTCGGGTGGATGTGTTGGAAAACAATAATGTGTCTCTATACTAATATTTAAAAAAAAATAAAAGTAAGTAAGACTAAGTTACTCCTTATAACATCAGCTATCTGTCAGTTAATGTCCCGTCAAAATCGGTCCAGCCATTTCGGAGATTAGCCGGGAAAAACAGACAGAAAAACTTTAATTTTTTTTTTGTTGTAAGTACCGTAGTAAACAAAATATTATTTAAAAACATGTACCGTAAGTATAAGCATTGAGTAAAAAGCTGTTATTTTGATATTACAAAAAGACACTTCGATTTTATTTATTTGTATATATTTATATAGATTGAAGTGATAAAAATAACGATTAATTATTCAATTCAATTGTATTTATTTGTACAGTTAGTTATCATTATCAGTCGTTTAATTTAGTACCTAGTGTCTCTAAATAGTTAGTGAAGTTAAATTTTAGCTATATTGTACCATTATTCGATTAATAATCAATATTACAACAATTAAAAAATAATCACTCTGTATATTGTACTAATAAAACTATATTCAAATTTTATTTACTTAAAATTTACGTTATTTCATGTTAAACAAATATCATCTTTATTTTAATAGTTATTAAGTTGATTTCAGTGTGACTAGCACTATTGAAAAAGTTATAAAAATGTTAAAAGTTGTAGCGTAAACTGAACTTTATTGTGTAAGAATTAAAGTTATTTTTCCATAAACTCATATTTGTTTACACTTTTGGCGAATATGTGGCGAATGCAGATTAGGTATTTTGATTTAGTGTTAAATTCTAGATTAATTAGGTTTTGATTTAAAAATAAATGCAAATACGCAAATCTTGTTTAATATACGAGATAAGTAATGCATAATCGAGAATTCTGGACATTATTAGTTTAGCATTTTTTTTTTAAATTAACACACATACATATCTTATCTTGAATTTGACGAGGATGCAAAACGACACCTCGTGTAGATCACTTAGCTAGTTCTCATTTAGCTAGTTATGTTTAAGCCCCACGTAATAGGGAGCGAGCTTATTGCCAGCAACCGGACACAAATCCAGACTTCACTGCTGCTACTGAGAAACAACAACATAAAACTGTGTTTAACATAATTTTTTAAAAAACTCGATTTTTTTTATTTTTGGGACTGATAAACTTAAATATATGCAGTACTTTGCATGTGGTTAATTGGCTAGGAACACAATATACTGGTTGAACTGTTTCACTGTTATAATTAAAAATCAAAACCAAGGTAACGGACGTTACCCAGAAAGCCGCTAAACTTAAGTGGGACTGGGCCGGACATGTTTGCCGCATGTCAGATGACAATTGGGCTAAAAGAACCACCAATTCGGTCCCACTAAACGCACGACGCCATCGCAGCAGGCCAAAAAGATAGCGGGTCGAGCTGGACTCCTACCGTAGGGACTGGCCGGCACTCGCTAAAGACAGAATTGTGTCGAAAAGGGAGAGGGAGGCCTTTGCCCTGCAGTGCGACCATACGGGCTAGTTAGATTAGATTAGATATTTTAGTTCTGACATTGTTTTGACTTGTTTTTTTTTTTTTTTACAAAAATGGTCAATAAGTTAAAAATAAGTCGCAAATTGTTACATAACTATTTATATTCAGAGAACATTTAATTTTTTAATTAATATGCAAATAACATTCGTAACATTGATAAAAATATTTTTTCTTGTTTCCATGCGACTGCAGACTTATTTGTGAAAACTTAAATTGATCTATTTTGTCAAACTGCTTCTCTACGTCACTAATTAAATACATAATCGTTCGATTGATAGGAACTGAATTGAACGTGTTTTTGTAATTAAAAATAATCTATAGACTAATAATAAAGCTGAAGAGTTTGTTTGTTTGAACGGGCTAATCTCTGAACCTCCCGTCTGATAAAAAAAAAAATGCCTTTAACAGTTAAATTCTTGAGGAAGGCTATAGGCTATTAAATATCACGCTAGCACCCTTAGCAGCGGGGCAAAAAGAAAAATACTCAGAAAGAACTAAGCGAAAACGTAGTACTCTTAATAACGCGAACAGGCGATGGGACGTGGTGGGTCGGGGGAATAAGATATGTCACGTAAACGAAGTCGCGGGCAGAAGCTAGTCCTATCCTATTCCTACTAATATTATAAACGTGAAAGTTTGTATGGATGGATGGATCGAAGGATGTTTGTTACTCTTTCACGCAAAACCTACTGAACGGATTTGGATGAAATTTGGTATGGTTCATAACCAGGATTAACATATAGGATACTTTTTATCCCGATATTCCCACGGGATCGAAACTTATGCGGGTGAAACCGCGGGGCGCTGCTAGTTATTGCATAATTGTAAAGCTCCTAGCTTTAGGAGTATTAGGACCATAAGGCTCGAAGAACCAATCAGTTTAGAAGAAAATGAAAAATTATTTTATATCTCTAAGTAGGTTTCTGCAAACACTTTTACACGTCAATCATACAGGGTGGCAGGGACATCGACGCGCAAACTGTAACCATGGATTCAACACATGAGTTTAGACCCCACAGCGTCGAAATTTTTCGTCGGTTATTAAAAATAATATTGCTTTTCCATACATTTTGACCGCGTAGGTATTGCACTTTTTTATGAAACAGAAGATTTTTTTTTTGATAACCGACGAAAAATTTCAACGCTATGGGGTCTAGTATCATGTGTTGAATCCATGGTTACAGTTTGCGCGTCTAAGTCCCTGCCACCCTGTATTTCAAAAACTAGATGTGGTTGGCGTTTCTTATCTGACTATTTGGAGTAGAAAGGCCGAAACAAACTCAGAGGCCAGTGAAAGTCCCGTCAAAACCGGCCCAGCTGTTTCGGATATTACCCGGAACAAACAGACAGACAAAATTTATAAAATAGTTTTTTATTTTAAGTACCGTACATACTTTCATATACATTGTATAAAGGTGTTATTTTGACATTACAAACAGACACTTCAAATTTATTCATTTTTATAAATGCATAGATTTTATGATTTTTGAAAAACTTATAACTAGGCATACTTATACAAAAGTGTGTGTGTTAATTAAACTGTTGATAAAAGCGAATGACACCGATGTATTGATCACACACAGTCCCACAGTTAATTAAAAGATAAAGTTGTCTACAAAATGATGCTTTGTTTGACCTTGAAGAAACCTGTTTAAGTATATGCATATTGTATGAATTTATGACAGACTTTACTTATAAGATATTGTGAACTGAGAATTTGTTGTTCAAATATCAACACAACTCAAAGTCATCAACACAACTCTCTAAGATCAAGTAATGCCACTGAATGACTATTTCATGAAATCTTGACATTTGAGGATTATGCTTACTTAACAAGTTGTGTTACTGATTCTAATGATTATAATTCTGTAAATACATAATTGTTACGGCCGCGAATCATATTTTAATCAACGTACAACTTAGTACTGACCAGCAAATTGCAAAAAAACGTAAGAAAATTTGAATTTCGCGGGCTACCTTGGAGCATCCACCTTAAATATTTGTATTCATCATCATCATTATTCTCAGCTTGACTTCACCCACTGCTGGCTATACCCAGCAGTAGGTATAGCCAGCAGGCCTCTCTTTTCTTGTGCCTATCACCACGCTCCAGTGCCAGTCTTATCCTATATGGGCCTATTTGGCGCAGTCGTGACACAAAATACTGTTTTTTAGGGTTCCGTACCTCGAAAGGAAAAAACGCACCCTTATAGGATCACTTCGTTGTCCGTCCGTCTGTCTGTCTGTCTGTCAAGACCATTTTTCTCAGGAACGCGTGGAGGTGTCAAGCTGGAATGTGTATCAAATACTCAGGTCTACTGACCCTTGGAGCTGTGAAAAAATCAAACTTCTAAGCTAACGCAATCAAAAGATACAGCCGTTTATGCCGCAAATTTCCGCAAATTTTCGACACTCGCAAGGGAATCAAAACCTACAGGGTACTTCCCGTGAACTCAGAATCTTGAAATTTGGTACGAAGCAACGTCTTATAGCACAGATAAAGGAACAATTGCGAAAACCGTAAATTTTTAGTTACATACCTACAAATTTGTACGGAAAACTCGGTGCGCGAGTCCGACTCGCACTTGACCGGTTTTTATTCCTAGAAGAAAGAAAGAAAAAGTATTTATTTATTATTTATTTATTCCTCTCTTTTTTTTTTGTTTTTTCGTGAATATTGAGAGCCTTACTTAACCTGGCTCAAATAAACTTATTTTCTGTCTTTCAATATGTGTACTAATCATAATTTATATGTACTACTCTATTCCTATCCTACTCCTACTAATATTATAAACGTGTTTGTATGGATGGATGTTTCTTACTCTTTCACGCAAAAACTATTAAACGGATTTGGGTGAAATTTGGCACACGGATAGTTTATAACCAGGATTATCACACAGGATACTTTTTATCCCGATATTCTCACGGGATCGAAACTTATGCGGGTGAAACCGCGGGGCGCAGCTAGTACTTAAAATATACTAAAATATTTCAAGGAATCGATTTTAATCAAATCAAATCAACAGTCATTTATTCAAATTAGGTTGAGAATCGGCACTTTTCGAACGGCAAAATTACATAAGACCGTCCTCCAAAAACGGTAATTGTTTAACAATGCTGGACATTTTATATCCTTACTATATAACGCTTTATATTCAAGGAAAATTCTATTTTTAACCATCCCAGTCAATGCCTAGGTACCTAGCTTTATTGTGTAGTATCAGCTGAATTTAGGTATCTTAATATTTTTCCTTAATACAAAAGATAAAAAACGGTTTTATTTCTGCAATTTCCTCAGTCAAGTTCTATGAAAAGAATTAATTCTGTCAATTTTACTAAAAAAAAAACTCATAAGAAATCAAAAATATTATTAGTATGAAATAAAATATTCAACCGAATTGAGAAACTCCTCCTTTTTTTTAAGTCGGTTAAAAAACAAACAAGCTACTTAGAAAAAATGGCAATTTTACTTACCTGCAACAATCATTCTAACAATATCTCGGAAAACTCAATAAAAATACTTAATAAAGAAAATACATAATTATAACTGAATTTTATATACTACAAGTATATAAAATTCAGTTATAGTTATATATTTATAGTTACATAATAAATATATTTTAGTGTTAGATTGTATACATAAGATTTCTTAATACAGGTCCACTCAATCTGTGTGGTTTCACCAATCTACATGGTCTTCACATGATCTGGCCAAGATTATGCCTGGACTTTAAAAGAGACTGTGACCTCTGAGTTTGTTTCTGCCTTTCTTCTCGAGAGTAGTCAGAGAGGAAAAGCCGAACCCATCTAGTTTAAAAAAAATATGATTGACGTGTAAAAGTGTTTGTACAAACTTACTTACAGAAAAGAAATCATTTATATTTAAAAAATAAATATGTAAACAATAAATATTTATATATGTATAAGTAATTGTCAAACTAAATTTTAAATCCATCAATTTAACTAACCTACAACAATGATATCAAACAAAATCTAATAATAAAAACTATAAATAAGAAAATATTACAATGGCTACTTAAATAATAAAACTCGTACGTGCGGAGTGCGGCCCTGTATCCCCCCCCCCGCCCCGCGCCCCGCGCCGCCATTTCGTGTTATTGAGAATTTATGTCGCTTAGGACGCTTACACACTACCGATGTTAAGCCTTAAACATTAATTTGACTAATAATTATAATTAGCAAATATTCGTTTGATATTTTATCTGGATTTATTGTTAAAGTTATGAATATTAGTTGTGTTGACAGTAACAAATATAAATTCATTATAATACATGGAATGCTTTGTCTTTTTTAAAATTCATTGACATAAAATATAAAAGACCTGCATCCTAATTGCGTAACACACTGTCAATCTGAATCTGACTCATTTTGAAGGATATTGCTAATCCATTGCTTCGAAAAATTTGTCTGCTCAACAACGTAAATAATGCAATGCATGTTGTTTAACTTTCAAAATGAAAGCCGTTGCTACTGTAAGTGGGTTACGCAATTACCCCGCACCGCAGGACCAGGATAAAAACGTTAGTAATATATGTTAATGCTGTAAAAATAATTGAACACTATTATGAGGAACTAAATAAAGAAAATGGAACTAATTTAAAATCAACAATGCAAGTTATGAAAATAATTATGTCAATCTGCCTAGCGTTTCCCAACTACGTTGGGGTCGGCTTCCAGTCCCACCAGATACAGCTGAATACCACTATTTAGAAGCGACTGCCTGTCTGATCTCCATAACATGAAAATAATGACGTATACCGCTTCCATTGTAAAAAAGACTTTATTTTAAACAAAATCGTGAGAATTTGTATGGATGGATGGATGGATGTTTGGATGTTTGTTACTCTTTCACGCAAAAACTACTGAATGGATTTGGATGAAATTTTGGTACACAAACGGTTTATAACCAGCATTAACACATAGGATACTTTTTATCCCAATATTCCCACGGAATCGAAACTTATGCGGGTGAAACCACGGGGCGCAGCTAGTTATTAATAAAAATGCTAGTTTGGTAATATTTCATAACTAGCTTTAGACCCCGGTATTTATTTTAATCAGTGTGACCTTATAAACTAGTTTTTTTTAAGCTGAGAATTGGTATTTTATGTTGATTTTTGAAAAACAGGAAACATTAGTGTCGTTTTAGGCTTACTTCATCTGTAGAATAAAAACTGGAGTAAAAATAAACTCACGGTAGATTACATTTATATTTTTGAATAATTCGCACACACTTAATAATAATATTTATTTCCTTAAGTAGATATTCAGGTTTAAATCCCGTTAACAAATGTTCACACTTAACACATAAGTAATTTTTTTATACTTAAGAAAGAACAGTTTATTTCTTTATTGTATCTCATTTTTGCCTCGAAAAAGACTGCAGTGCGACCCTGTGACCGGGAAAACTTAGGTGAAGTGAGCTGTCATTCCAACTCTAGCATTAGTTGGAATGACAGCTCACTTCTCGCGGATCGACACTATTGACAGCTCACTCTAAGCTCACTTCACCTAACTTTTCACGGTGAGATTTTTACAGAATCGATCGGCTGCTATTTTAACATACAAATCTTCGATAAATCCAATTTTAAATGCTTACACATACTTAACACATATTTTTTTTATAATATTATGCGGAAAATGTCATGGGTATACTCACTCTGTAGCTAAAATTTTGTTTAAAACTAATGTTTTCCCAAATACCTACATAAAATAAAATATTTATTTTTATATTTGATGAAAAAACTGTTTATTTTTTATACAATCGTAAATTTTGCCTTGAAGAAACTGTTCTCTATACATATAAATCTACTATAAACGATAATTTATCACTCTCACAAAAATAACGTATTTAGCATAATTTGCAAAAAAAAGTCCGTCGGCGCGTGTGAACGTACCCTAAGGCCGGGGCGTTGCACCGAATAGATCCGACGAACGCTATCAATTGTACATGTGGTTGTGTGCGTTTGTATGTGTGTGTCACATGTGCTGTGTACAGCGTGATGCTTTTTTGAACTGATTTTAGTTAGGTTTTTATTTTTTGAGAGAAAGAAAAATGTGTGACTTTGTGAATTTGGTTTTATATGGTAGTGTATGATTTTTATTTAATAAAATCAAGTGAAAATATTTATTTCTAACAATATACTTACATTTAAAACATAAAAATAATTACAATCTAATTCACTAAAGTCTTAAATAATAATAATCATAACAACACGTTAAACAATTAGTCAAACAATCCGCCCCTAACTATTCTCGGCGCAAAGGTGCCCATAACGCTTGCTGCATTGCCACGTTGGATGGCAATGGCTAACCTCAGCACCAAGAACGAGCCGGAGCGGGAGTCACCCGTTTTCTCATGGAGCTTGTGCCCTTTCTCACTAATGAGCTTCTTAGCCTCAGTGCCCAAACTACCCACGGTCTCAACGGCAATGGGCACCAATAAATAAAAATAATTGGTAATCGGTTGAAGGACGCTGAACGAGACACTGAAGTTTTATTGTTTATATGTGTGAGGGCGTTAAGTGTCTCGAAACTTGTTAAAATATGTCTGGAATTTTTTCTTTGTTTTAAGGATTATTTTCATTCCACAATGTGAACTTAGGTGGTAGGTACATTATAAAATATACATAATTTTAGATCATTGTGAACCCTGTCGGGCACAACAAGATCTGTAGCTCTAAGTTGAATTCAATAAATGGTAAATAATAGTCAAATGTGTAATTGTAGGCCTTTTTAATAACAGCTCATTTATTCAAAATATATTAAACTGATGAAGAATTTAGTGTATCTTTGCAAGTACTCAATATTTAATATTTATTTGCATTGTACAATGTGAACTTAAGTGGTAGTACAAAAATATGATCATTGTGGATCCTATCGGGCACAGCAGAGTATGAGAAAGGAAGAGGCCTTTAATCTGTTGAATTAGTTGGTAAGTATTTTAGTTTAAGTATTTTTTTTATAAACCATGTCATTTAAAATTTGTCATTTAGATTTTCATTAATGATAACGTTCGTTGTTCTTGTAGTTGTTGTTGTGTTCATTTTAGTAAGAATAGTGATTAGAAAATTTTGTAGTGGAATAATGTTATGTTAGTGTAAAAATTTTGTGTGATAACTTATTATTACACACACAAATAATTATCTTCTAGAACTAAAATAACCTGCACACACCCTCCTACTACCGACAACTTCAATAAAACAAACAGCCAGAAAAGCAACAACCTGTAAAAGTTCACCTTGTTTCCACACACGCATAGTCTTTGTATTATATACTTACGTACCTACGTGTTCATGTATGTGTACATTATCGAGTCGTAGTTTAGTCCAAAATATTGGATTTTAGAGTGCAATGTTATTTATTCTACGTAAACGTTTAGTTTTGGGGAACTAACTTCGGAATTTGTGAGTTTAGAATTGTCAAAATATGTTTTGTAGTTGTTTTGTTTTGTCAAACTCAAACTCAAAGTATTTATTTCAAATAAACCAATTATAGGCACTTTTGAATTGTCAAGGGGTCGGTCAGTCAGGAAGATGAAGCTAGTTGCCCATTCCAAAGCGTAGTAGTTACCTATGGAGAAGAACGGGCAAGAAACTCCACGGACACTCTTTTAAATGATAAAATCGTTACAAAATATTTGATTACATCATTCATGTCATTTGGAGTGTATCCCCTAAATAAATTGGGATAAGGGCAGGAGAACTACATTGCGTCCCACTGCTGGGCAAACGGGCAAAAAAAATCAGTTGATCCATAAACATTATGTCGAGTTATGCGAACATAAATCTATGGATCAACTATATTTTTTTTTCACGATTTCAGGGTTGGTCCCGTAGTAAAAGTTGTTCATAATGATGAGTACAATTTTACTTTTAAGGATTAAAACGGTCCAAATTTAACGGTGTATACTTGTTAATATACTTGTTATTTATTTATTTTATTGTGAAGGCTAGTGTAATCTGTGTAATTAAATGGAAATTAGTTATTTATTTAGGATTCGGAGACAATTTTTTCATATATTTTTTTAATTTTCATACTTGCTTATTCCTCATCATTGTCCCTCTCAACCAAAGCACTTGCCATCTAATTTCTTCACCACCCTTGGTTGACTGGTAGAGAATGCTTAAGGCATTAAGTCCGCCTTTGTACCTTTTTGTGCGAAAAGTTTAAATAATTTATGCCCAAACTAAACACGAGTCAGATAAAAAAAAAAAATCCTTCCTTTTCCCAATAATCAGACTTTATGGGCGTCTGACTACTCGTAACGACTGTCAAAGATCTACGAAAACAGCCAGGGGCTGCAGTCTCGACATTCATAGCGATCGCTTTACGACCGAATTCGGTCGCAAAGTCCCGGATTGACAGTTGAAATGTATGGAATGACAGGACTTTGCGACCGAATTCGGTCGTAAAGCGATCGCTATGAATGTCGAGACTGCTGGGGCTGGACTAACGGCTTAACGTGCTTTCCGAGGCACATCCACGAACCGACCGCAGCAAGCGTAGCTTAACCTGCGACCTGTGTGGCTGTTATTATTTAGCCACGAGCCCCTTAAACATGTGTCAACTAATGAATGGTTAAAAGAAAAAAAAAACATCAGAATTGCCAGACGGATGGCTGATCGCAGTAGATAGATATGTTGGTATTTGTAGATATGAGTGTGTGATAAGACATTACACTGATATCGTACATGACATTGACATCTTTTATTTAACAATCGTCATCTACTCACCATCCTCATATTTCTCTGCTGCTTTGTGATCAGGTTTCATCATCATCTGTATAGCTTTTATCCAACTATGTTGGTGACGGCTTCTAGTTTAACCGGAACTAGTATTTTACATGGAGCGACTGCCTATCTGACCTCCACAACCCACTGGGTAACACGATACCCCCTGGGTAAGACTGGTTGTCAGAGTTTCGGACTTCTTGACTAACCGTAACGACTGTCAAAGATCTACGAATGTCATCCGGGTGCAACGGTTCAACATACTTTCCGGGGCACGGAAGAGGGTTCGGTATGTTATGGGTGGTCACCCATTAGCGGACCGACCTTTCGACCCGTGGCTTTCGGGCTTTTTGACCCGTAACTACTGTTAAAAATCTACGAATGGCAGCCGGGACCAAAGTGCTTTTCGAAGCATCCACAACCCAATTACTGGGTTACCAAATACTCTGTGGTCAGCTTCTAGTCTTAACAAGTGAATTATGTAACTCCTTTTGTCTTTAAAAATATAAAATGTAATTATGAAAATATTGTAATATTGGAAAAGTATCAAGTAGTGGCCTTCGATCTATTTTTAGAGTTGTCAACTGCTTACTGAATTTGAACTTTAGCTCAATGGAAAATGATTGTATTTCCATTGAAAGGGGTCGAGTTATGACTTTTGTAAGTACAAGACGTCTTTTTGCGTTTCGATGGATTTTTTTATGGTTGAATAGTTTGTGAGAGGTGATCATCAGTAATGGTATGGAGACAAAATGTTTGTCTTTTGTAGTTGAGGTATGCTTTGCCCGTGCGGAGGTCGGAAACTATGCCACGGGAACGAAGTACCTGGACAAAAAGTATCCTATCATTCCTATGTCCTAAGCCAGGTCATAGTCTATTCGTGTGCCTTTCATCCAAAATTATTCCCTCACTGGGCCCGCGTGGTGGATTGCAGCCCACTCCCTCTGACTGTGTGTCCCCCAGCAGTGGGGACACTACAGGCTGACTAATAATGTCCTATCCTACTAATATTATAAATGTGAAAGTTTGTATGGATGGATGGATGTTCGTTGCTCTTTCACGCAAAAACTACTGACCGGATTTGGATGAAATTTGGCACACATATGGTTTATAACCAGGATTAACATATAGGATACTTTTTATCCCGATATTCCCACGGGATCAAAACTTATGCGGGTGAAACCGCGGGGCGCAGCTAGTTAATACATAAATTACATCTTCTTCCCTTGAGTGTAGGCAGAACCTACAGACCGCCATCCGCTACGATCCTTACGTACTCCTTTTGTTTTGCTTTACGTTGGTTTATAATAATCTTCGGTTTTAACCGTCCTTTTTTTAAGAAAAATCATTCTAAACACAAACGCCTATTAAAAACAAATTAATATCCTAAAAACAACAACCTGTACACACACCCACAGACACTGTATTTACAACGCAAACACAACACACACACGGTTATGTTAAATTTAATTGTAAATGTACACCGCGTTCTGTTCTCGTGTAGAATTGGGTTCTGTGCACATATTGAAGACGAAGATTAGGGTTCCGCGTATAAGGATTTTTTTTTTATGACTTGAAAACACACCTCTGTTCCTTACAAGGGCAGGCAGAGTGATTCGTACACCCACATTTCGTCGGCTATGTTTAAGTTTAATGTCATAAGGGCCTTTTACAGGAACAAAGCTAGACTTCAGGCTGCTAATGACAAATTCGTAATGAAAAAAACAAATAACATTAACACTGGCCGAGCTTACAATCAAACCCTCCCCGTTCAGCAATCGAGCTAGAGACTAACGGGGTAGTCACAAACAAAATATTTACTAGTAAATAAAAAGAAAGAAAATACATTTATTTGCACTAAACATGACTTGGTTATTAAGTAATTACACTAAGAAAAACATAATAATAAATAAGTAACAACACCTGAGGAGGCTCTCGTTGGGCAGCTGGATCAAGGGCTTGATTCAGAAAGCGGTACTTCTGGACACGGCTGGCATTGTCAGGAGGTTCCTTTCTCTGGAGCCCTGACCGCCGGTAGCTTGGACCCTGTTCCCGATACCGGTGGGCTACTATATTTTATATTTTTAAATGTTTTTTTTATCCTTTTGTTTATAAAAATATTTAAAAATGTAATTTGTAAGTATTTAAATGAAATAAAGGAAATAAGTAATTAAAAAATCGGCAAGAAACGCCGATAAAAACACGTTTCTTGTATGTAAATCCCCTTTAATTTTTAACCGTATTTTATTTTTATTATTTAGTAGTAGAGCGTCGGACATGTCTGCCGACGCTTGCATAGATAGTTTCGAGGCTGTCATGCGCAAAAGAATGGCATCCGCATCCCTAATTTGTAGGATACGTGGAGGATCCAACAGCATCCTGAAGGTTATTGTGGAGAGGCCAGACTGCCCTTTTCTGATGCACTGGTCTCGTAAGCATAGCTGCGGGCGGTGCTGAGGAAAGATATTTGAATTAGTTAAAAATAGAATACTATTTTTAGATCGTATGTGTATGTGTTCTGTAGTAGTTAAGTTTAGGGTAAATTAAATTAGACTAGATGTCCGACATACCGAGACCTCTCCGTCCCTCGTAGACCACGTTAAGCTGTAATTATCATTCGTAGATCTTTGACAGTCATTATAGGTCGTCAGAAGCCCGAAAGTCTGACAACCAGTGTTACCAAGGGCTATCGTGTTACCCAGTAACTGTGTTGTGGAGGTCAGATAGGCGACTGCCCCATGTAAAATACTGGAATTTCGGCTGCTTCTGGTTAGACTGGAAGCTGAAACTAACATAGTTGGGAAAACGCTAAGCAGATGATGATGGTTGACCTGCTATAAGAGTGTATGGTATGACAGCGTACCTCCCTGACCTCAATATAAAATTTAAAATCTCTACAAGCAAAGCCGCAGGAAAAAGGATTATTAACTAAATTGCGAATTACTACGAAACATTCTTATGAAGGGGCTAAAATAATTCGCGGGCTTATTCTGGAAGGACGAATTTATTTCACAGATTTAAAGTGGCTTCGTTCTAGGAAGTTCTGTGGAAGATTTGTCTTACGTAGCATCAAAGGAGTACAATTTATCTGCCTAGACTTATTCCGGACCGACTGCCTATCTGACCTCCACAACCCAGTTATTAACACGATACCCCTTGGTAAAACTTTCAGGGTTCTGACTACCCGTAACGACTGTCAAAAATCTACGATTATTATCGAGCTGTTCGAGACACAGAAGAGTCTCGGTATGTAATGGATGGTCATCCATCCACGAAGCGACCGCGGAGTAAATTTTATTTAGTAGATTTCTAGAATTTTATTTACTTAGTAGAAAAAAATCAGAAAGTACGCTAAGCAAAAAGGAGGTGATAGCGCGGGCGGGCGATGCGATGCGACTTGGGGGGGACAAGACATTTCACGCGGACGAAGTTGCAGGCAGAGGCTATTCCTACTAATATTATAAACGTGAAAGTTTGTATGGATGGATGGATGGATATTTGTTACTCTTTCACGCAAAAACTACTGAACGGATTTGGATGAAATTTGGCACACAGATGGTTACTGGATTAACATATAGGCTACTTTTTATCCCGATATTCCCACGGGATCGAAACTTATGCGGGTGAAACCGCGGGGCGCAGCTAGTTTGAAATAAATGCTTTGAGTTGAAGCATATCACCAAATGGCCTCTGTAGCGCCATGACAAAATCAAATCAAAATCAAAAGTCATTTATTCAAATTAGGCTGAGAATCATTACTTTTCGGACGTCAAAATTACAAAAGACAGTCCCCCAAAAACGCCCGCCCTTCACTACTTCCTAGTGCTATCGCTGGGAAGAAGAAGTGGCGCAACAAACTCCCCAGCAGCACAGCTGTCTGTTCAGTTAGAAAATACTTGATACTTGATTGTATACAAGACTAGGTGTTAAGTAATTAACATTACAAGGCACAGAACATAAAATTAAATTATTTGCCATATGTCAGCTAGCCACGCCAATATACCAACAAATATAATAAAAACTATACGTACTCAAGCTAAAAAATAATTAATTAAAATTAAAATGTAAATAAAACTTACTACCTAAATAAAAGCCCAGGCAGGTAAAGGGCGTGGCAGCTTACATATTTATGCATTGCTGGGCTCTGGTCACATAGCTGTCACTTGAAGTCACAGATGATAAACTAGGACCATCGACACATGAGGCTACAGGGGCTAGTGCGAACCTTGGGGTTCATTCGATTAATCGAGTCTGGTCAAACCACGCTGGGATCGGTGCAATTCATTCATTCATGAGTTGAAGCATATCTCCATCCCGTTCTAAACCAGCTGACTGTCAAAATCAGCTGTCCCATATATAGAGTGATACCGTTTCGGTATCGAAGCGAGATCGCTCACCCCTCTCTAAATATCCGGGGGCCGGTTACTTATTCGAAAGCAATTTTAGTTCAACCCCCACCCACCTTCATTTAGAATGGCGCGGGGACGGATTTGGGAAAGGGTTTTTGAGTTTTGATGATAAAATTATGTAATATTTTTATCTATTTATTTATCATCCTTACAACTAAAACATAATCCTCTCCTAATTTAGCGGTGCCCGACAGGGTCCATATTGATCTTTGACTTTGTTATACCATCTATGTAATACATATGGAATGCAATAAAGAATTGAGTATTAATATCGTCGTTACGAGTCGTCAGTAGAAGACCGAAAGCCGGACAACTAGTCTTACTAAGGGGTATCGTATTACCCAGTAACTGGGTTGTGGAGGTCAGATAGGCAGTCGCTCCATGTAAAATACTGGTATTCAGCTGCATCCGGTTAGACTGGAAGTCGGCCAGAAGAATTATAAAAGAAAATATTAGATTTTTGTATATTTTACAATATACAAATATCTAATATTTTCAGCAAATATATAAAAAATCAGATCTTTTCGCCGTACGCTTTCACGCTAAAACAACTGAAAGTATTTGGATGAAATTTGGCACAGTCGGGAGACCGTGACCTGGATTAGGACATAAGGTACTTTTTATCCCAATATTCCCACGGGATCGAGACTTAAGCGGGTGAAACCGCGGGGCCCTGCTAGTTGTTAATGTTCTCATATTTAAGTGAAATATAAATTCTTTTAATCGAAACCCCATGAAACGAATTGCAAGAAGACTCACATTTTTAATATGAATAGTTAAAAGTCGCTAATCCTATAAACGCGAAAGTTTGTGAGGATGGATGGATGTTTGTTACTCTTTCACGCAAAAACTACTGAACGGATTTGAATGAAATTTAGCACACATATAGTTTATAACACATAGGATACTTTTTATCTCGATATCCCACAGGATCGAGTCTTATGCGGGTAAAACCGCGGGGTGCAGCTAGTATTTAAATAAATCTCACCCCTAACTCCTAAGTCCGTTCCCTGGCCACCTCCCCCACCGCCTGTAACTCGGGGAGCTGCCCCCCCCCCTCCGATTTATTTGTGCCTGCTTTAATTATGTACACATACTGTGGTAGCGTCAGCATTCTAGTAACCAAGTGGCGTCAGCAACGATACTGACTTTACGGGGTAAGCAGATCTTCTCGTGGCTAAATATTAACAGCTACTCTTCTTCTTCACGTCGCTGGCACGACTGAATTTTATATCTTGTTGGCTCAAAATTTTGCCACTTCTACGGCGTCGTCAGTGGCAGCGCAGAGGTCACTTTGACTGCATGTTTGCACTTATTGATCGAAGGCTAAGCGGTTGGCTGTAAATGGATGACCATCCATTACATATCGAGACCCTTCCGTGCCCCGGAAAGCACGTGAAGCCGTTGGTCCCGCCATTTGTAGATCTTTGACAGTCGTTACTGGCCGTCCGGAGCCCGACAGTCTGACAACTAGTCTTATCAAATAACTATGTTGTGGAGGTCAGATAGGCTTTGTCAAAATCAGCCTATAATGTTTATAATGCTGGGACACAGGCCTCCTCTCTGGGCTCTCTGTGAGAGGGAGTGGGCTGTGAACCACAACGCGGGCCCAGTGCGGATTGGTAGATGTCACATGTCTTCGAATTTTTGTCTCTAGGATATTGCACGGTTTTCCATCACTGTTTTGAGACCAGTGGTAGTGTATGCTCACCTGACCGCTATTAAATTGAGATAAGAACATCAATCCCTATAAGAATGACCACACTGTCACCTTCGACTTTCAGTTTATTGCACTTAACTATGTATCGTCAGGAGACGTTTTTAGTTTGACTTTAACCAGAAAACATGACGTAATCCTTTGATTGTATATAGTAATTAAGTTTTTATCAGCTTATTTCGTATAAGATCGACCTTGTCTTATGACCAGTTAGTTTTTTAACTCTTACCAAGACTTTATAATTTCAATTGAAATGAATACCCTTTCTTATTGCATAGCTCAATTAAATTTCATTAAATGAAATTACAAATATCTTAGTAACGAAGCCTTTTTCCTTTGTTAGATTTGATTTGTAAAAGTTATAGGAGCGTTTGCTAAAGTTATCGATCACAGGATCGAGTCTTATGCGGGTGAAACTGCGGGGCGCAGCTAGTAATATTATAAACGCGAAAGTTTCTGAGGATGGATAGATGGATGGATGGATGGATGGATGGATATTTATTACTCTTTCACGCAAAAACTACTGAACGGATTTTTATGAAACTTTACAGTAATATAACTTATACATCAGAATAACACATATGCTACTTTTTATCTCTGTTTTCCTACGAGATCAACACTTACATACAACTTAATAAATCTGAAGAGTTTGTTTGTTTGAACGCTCTAATCCCTAGAACTACCAGTCGGAAATAAAAATATATTTTTGCACTTGATAGCTCTATTCTTGAGGAAGGCTATGTTACATCATGCTACGATCCGCTAACTTTAAAACGAAGTACTAAGTTTTAAAATAACTCGCTTACTAGCAGTTTATTCTGTAAACGTTTGAGAACGGATATTAAACCATTAGCCAGAATAACGGTCTTTAGAATATATTTTATGATGGTCATCTCCGGAAGGATTGAAAGGGCTTTACTCAATGGTTTTTATATTGTGGAGAAATGGTAGATAGTCAGATTGCCTGAGTAAGATAAGGTTATATTGGCTCAAACACGAGTACAATCATCATCTACCTAGCCTTTTGCCAACTATGAATACCACCATTTTACATGGAGCGACTGCCTATCTGACCTCCACAACCCAGTTACTGGGTAATACGATAAGACTTGGTAAGACTGGTTGTCAGACTTTCGGGCTTCTGACTACCTGTAACGACTGTCAAAGATCCATGAGTGACAGCCGGGACCAACGGCTTAACGTGTTTTCCAACTTACGGACGGGTCTTGGTGTGGAAAGATGGACAGCCATCCACGGACCAACCGCGGCAAGCGTAGCGTTAACCTGATCGATCGACCTGAACGGCTGTTATTATTTAGCTACGGGCCCCTCCAGTCTCAATCTGTCATAAATACCTCTAATTTCCCGACATTTTTGACATGTTTTTGAAATTGATTGTCGCCGAGATGAGATTGCGACTAGATTTTGAACGTTTTTAATTACTAAAGAGTTTGTTTATTTTTTTGTTTGTTTTGTTAGAACGCGCTCATCTCTGGAACTACCAGTCGGATTTGAAAAAATCTTTCTGCAGTTGATAGCCTAAATTTCTAAGAAAGCAGGGGTATTTAACATCACGCTAGGACACTTAGGAACTGGATAAGTGGCGCTGCTTGAAGGAGTATGTCCAGCAGAGGACGGCTTTCGGCTGAAATGATGATGATGACCCTTAAGCCAGAAAGAACGCTAAGCGATACGACGATAGCGGGCAGGCGATGCGATACGACGGGATACCCATCCCGTCGTATCGCATCACCGCACAAAAGATTTCAGGCGGACAAAGTCGCGGGCAGAACCTAGTTATATATATTTTAATTTAGTTCGTCGCCCCACTTCTTTTTCCTTATACGCCCCAATTTTTTTGTTTGAGATTTTCAACTTTACCGCTAAATTATTAGGTTCAAAGTTGATTGGGAAGGTTTGACAGTTTTGGGTAGCTTCATGTGCTGGCGTCTGTACTACCAGATAAAAACACTGTTGATCAAATATTTTACTTGACTGTAAATAAGTAAATGACTCCTCCAATTACGGCATTGAGACATATTTTAAATCATATCTCTCTCTCTTTCCAGGACGAAGTACTAGCCATCAACGACAAGGTGGTCCTCCGCGCTGACGACCTGCTCTCCTGGATGTGCGTGGGCACCGAGTGGCGTTGGGGACTGCGGGCTGTGTGGCGCGGCGCCTGCGCACCTCCCGCCGACCTGCCCCGCCATGCACCGCTCACGCACACTAAGCTGGATTTCAGTGACGTTGATACAGAGAAGAGTACTATTGGTAAGTTCGAGATGTTCAGCTAAACTCATCGTCGGCCTGCTTTTTGTCAACTATGTTGGGGTCGGCTTCCAGTCTAACTGGATGCAGCATGTACGAGCCAATAATGCTCATACAGCAAAATACATTTTGCATAATGAACTCAATCATTTTAATTAGTCGTAACTACACCTCCGTCACGCGGTAATGTGTCAATAATAAATAAGTGCGGCTCAGATAACTAAACATAACTTAAAAACTCTATTTACAAATAAACATATAACGTACTTACGTTTGGTGTTAATCATTTACAACCTACAACAACTCTGGAGTATCGTCAACGGCGAGAAACTCCAACACAGCTGAATACCAGTATTTTACATGGAGCGACTGCCTATCTGACCTTCACAACCCAGTTATTGAGTAATACGATACCCCTTGGTTAGCCAAACTATTCTGTAAAAATCTCACCGTGAAAAATTCAGTGAAGTGAGCTGTCACTGTGTCTGTGATTTTTAGAAGGCAGTGGTGGCCAAATGGTAGTTGTTACTATTACATCACCAGTCTCCTTAAAACGGTGAAGGAAAACATCGTGAGGAAACCGGCATGTACCAACCCGCACTGGGCCCGCGTGGTGGATTACGGCCCACTCCGTCTCACTGAGAGAAGGCCTGTGTCCCAGCAGAGGGAACATTATAGACTGATTGTTATGTGTGATTATTACTATGCACCTCTGTCTCTGTCCATCTTTTCTGGAATACAGTCGTTATATTATATTACTGATGCACCTTCCATATCTTACAGTGGTGGATGAAGATGCTCCAGGCGTGGTAGTCTTCTCCTACCCAAGGTACTGCCGCTACCGGGCCTTGATAGCCAGGCTCGAAGGCATCCAGGCCTCATGGCTGCGAGACTCGTTGGTAGCAGCTCTGGGAGGGTACGCGGCCCCGACTAGCAACACCAGGATACTGTACTGCAAGGTGAGAAGTTGTTCTGATGATGTAGAGCATACCTCGAAAGTATACAAGTCTCATGGCTGCGACACTTCTCGGTGGCAGCTCTGGGAGGGTATGTCGTCCCCAGTAGTAACACCGGGATACGGTATACGAATACGTTGGTCCCGGAGTATAACTTGTTTACAATGGGAGTCATTGTACTCATCATTATTATCATTTTCAGAGTTTCAGTTAAGATTTTCACTACACCTTTGATACAGATATTTCATATCATCATTCATCATCAATGCCCTCCGTCCCCAGGACACGTTTGAGTACCCCGAGCTGGAGGGCCACGAGTTCGTGTGCAACCACCTGGCGCCGCGCCTCAAGGGCCGGCCGCGCGGGCGCCGGCGCCGCGCGCACACGCCCGACCGCTCGCACGCCGACGAGCGCGGCTCCGACCGCTCCGACTCGGAAGAGCCGCCGGCCAGTGGGCCCGCCCATAGCAGTGACCCGCCGGTGAGTTACTCATTTGTATTTAAATCCGTTTTAGCGATAGCCGGGAGCCGATCCGTCTGTCAATCGTGGATCTCTGACAGTCGTTACGGGTCGTCAAAAGCCCAAAAGTTTGACTACCAGGATGTGGAAGGAAAATAAAAGTTGCGCCGACCACAAATAAATTAGGATAAGGACAAGTGAATGATAATTATATGATGGTACCCTTCTAGAGTCCTGATCCAAGGGATGATGGTACCCGTCTAGAGTCCTGATCCAAGGGATGATGGTACCCTTCTAGAGTCCTGATCCAAGGGATGATGGTACCCTTCTAGAGTCCTGATCCAAGGGATGATGGTACCCTTCTAGAGTCCTGATCCAAGGGATGATGGTACCCTTCTAGAGTCCTGATCCAAGGGATGATGGTACCCTTCTAGAGTCCTGATCCAAGGGATGATGGGGAAGGCAATGTCTAGCAGTGACTGCTGTATAGAGTTGTGTAGAGGTTTTACTTACGCTTTTACAGACCTGCAAAATGTAAAAAACGTAAAAGACATTGAACTACGCGGGTTATCCTGAAACTTTCGCCTTGAATTACTAATGTCCACCAGGGACATTAGTTTAGGGCAAAAGTTTCAGGGTAACCCGCGAAATTATTTTTTTTTCTCTAGCCGTGCTATGTTAAATTAATACAAATAATGAACATGTCCTTCATCGTCTCTCCCCAGACCCGCCGCCGCCTGTCCCTCCGCAACGGCGCCCCCCCTCCCAGCGACGACGACGAGGAGGAGTACAAGAGGATAGAACAGACCCCCGAGGACAGAGCCTTCCTCCAGGCACTGAAGATGTTCTACAAGAGCCGGAGCGAGCCCTTCAAGAGTGGACACACTCTGAAGCACTGTGAGTACATAGATACGTCATAGTACAAGCATATAGAACAGACCCCACGTACACACACACCCACACACCTATACCCACATACACCTACAAACACAGACCCGCACCTACAAACTCACACTCACACACACACCCACACTTCCCCCACATACACCCCTACACCCACATACACCTACAAACACACCCCCACACAGACCCGCACCTAAAAACACACACACACCCACATACACACACCCACCCACACTCCCCCACATCCCCACACACACCTACACAACCCCCCACAACACACCCACACTCGCCTCACACAAACGCAAACACCCACACACCTACACCTAAACCACAACACTCCCATATCACACACACCCCCTCACTTCACCCCACACATACACAGAGCCTTGAGGTCTCGCGTTTACTGAAAAATGCTTGCACTAGGCAGGTCCACTCAATCTGCAAAAGATCATTGCAGACACCAATCTACATGGTCTTCTCATGATCTGACCAAGATTATGTCTGAACTTTAAAAGAGACTTTGACCCTTGATTCTGTTTCGTCATTTCTTCTCAGGGGTCAGATGGGAAATGTCGACTTCATGTAGCTTATTTTTTTTTATGACGTGTAAAAGTGAATCCGCTGTCCTATTTACGGAGTAAACCATTTCATTTTAATTCAAACTTAATTCGTGATGTAATTGATAAATGGATTTTATTTCTGTAAGTAGGTACAAACACTTTTACACGTCAATCATATTTTAAAAACTAGACGAGGTCGGCGTTTCCTATCTGACTACTCTGAGAAAAAAGGCCGAAACAAACTCAGAGGTCACAGTCTCTTTTAAAGTCCAGACATAATCTTGGTCAGATAATGTGAAGACCATGTAGATTGTCTAAAATGGTCTTTTGAGGAAAGAACCACACAGACTGAGTGGATCTGTCCAGTCAGTGTACGCATTCGTCAGTAATCGTGCAGCTCAACTCAGAACTCAAAGAGCTCAACGATTCGACGAACAATACCAAAGAAGGGATATTTGGTTAGGCCACACAAATTACTCAAACTCGCAGATCATGATTAAAACTAATCAAGAAGGAAAAAGCACATAGTCCTCACATTCACAGTAATTAAAATAATATAAAACTTTACAAAGTAAATATTGATGTGATTGTTTCCTTCCGCCCAGTGTCCCTCCGCGCGCTGTACGTGTCGGTGGCGTCGCGCGGCGGCTACGAGGCCGTGTGCAGACACAAGCTGTGGCGCGCACTGGCTCGCGACCAGCCCGCCAGGACCCGGAGACACTATGAGAGGTATGTCATCATTCATCATGTGTATCATCATGTTCATCATTCCTCGACCTTATTCCAGTTTATATTGGGTCGGCGCAAACTGTCTTTTTCTTCCATGAGAGGTATATAACGGGTGTAAATATACCCTGAACCAACCCGAGGGAATATTGTTCTTCCCGTTGAAATGATCATTTTACTGTTCCGGACCATACCTGGGAACCTTCTGGTTACGGAGATATTGAAGCTTAAAGATCCAACTTCTTTTCATCATCTTCTCCTTAGCGTGTCGATGGGGTCCAGTTGTCCTGAGATTACATTATCCCAGGGTCGAATTGTCGTGTTACCCCTTGAAAAGCCATGAAAATGTCACTTATGATTAAAAAATACAACAGTTTTTATCAACAATTTTTTTATTGTTCATCACCGTATCGATTTAGACTTCTAGCACGTCAAAATAAGAATAAAATTCATGGCTAAAATACTTAGCATTGCAATTCCACCACTTAAAAAACAACTCTCATTCCAGATTCCTCCTCCCCTTCGAGAACCACGAGCGACGCAACGGCTCCTCGCTGAAGCTGAACGGCAAGCTGGACGCGGAGCCGCGCACCATCGCCACCATCGACGTCACCGACTCGCCGCGGAGAGACTCGCCCTCGCCCGCGCCGCACTACGACCAGCGAGACAGACTCGACGCCTTCGACAAGCTCGGCGTCGACAGCGAGACGGGAGAGGTCACCACCAAAGATGAAATTATAGTCAAAAACGCTGAAGAGCTAAATAGAGAATTCTTAGACTCTCTCGCGAAAGAGGAGAAGACGGTTAAGATCTCGGTGAAGCCGGTCGAGAGTCTGATCGAACCGGTTAAGGTTTTTGAGGGCTTGGATGTGTCCAAGTTGGAGGGACCGAAGCAGGAGGGGAGGGATTTTAGTCAGAATTATTTGAGTGATATGCAGAAATTTAGTATGGGTGAGTTTTGTGTTCATTTTAATAGTTCATCATCTGCCAACTGTCTAGCCTTTTGTAAGACTGGTTGTTAGAGTTTCGGGCTTCTGACGACCCGTAACGACTGTCAAAGATCCACGAATGACACAGAGTCAATTATTACGGAACTGCAGAATTATTTATCATTTAAGCTTTAGTAACTGATGGAATTTTTAAATTAATTATTTTTAATTATTATAATATCAGGCCCGGAGTCCCTCTCGTCTCGTGCGACGCCTCTCAACGGTCACGCTGCGCCTGCGCCCACCGACCTTGTGAGTTTTATAGCTATACTATAATTTCATCTTCATAGCGTATCCATGACATTGCCAAACTTAAGTGACAGTGGGTAGGGCACATTGCTCGCAAAACAGATGGTCGATGGGGCCGAAAGGTTCTGGAGTGGCGACCGTGTACCGGAAGACGTAGCGTTGGAAGACCTTCCACAAGGTGGACCGACGACCTTGTGAAGGCCGCAGGAACCCGTTGGATGCGAGAAGCACAGAACCGGTCGAAGTGGAGGTGCTTGGGGGAGGCCTATGTTCAGCAGTGGACGTGTTGCGGCTGAAGTGATGATGAACTCCGGTCACTGACATAGTCATTTCAGCATTACAATAATATGACGCCGAAATAAACCTCAGCTATCGCTTTCCACCAGGCGAGGTTGAGGTCAACAGTTGGCTCATTTCACAATTAAAAAAAAAACAAATATTTCACTTTCGTTAAAAATTGAGCAATAATGGATAAATTAATTATGTTGATAGATGATTACAATAGTAGACGACATTTTTGATAATTTAAAAAAAATCGATTAATTGCGAGTCAGACAAGAGGGGTTCCGTACCACAGGGTGAAAACCGCCGAAAAAAAGCACGTTTCTTGTATAAAGTTAAAAGGGGAATAAAATAAAAAAATTTAAGGGGGTGTCCCCTTAATTTTTTACTTTATTTTTATTATTTGTTGTTATAGTGGCAATAGAAATACACTGAAAATTTCAACTCTTTACCTATTATGGTTTATGAGAAATAGGAAGAAATAGGGTCCCCTCGGTTGGCACCCTTGGGGTACGGAACACTAAAAATGAAACTGTGTGAGATAAGTTAATCACAGAATGCAGTTAGTTCCCACCGCGCGTGTGTAACGCGGGCCTGTGGTTCCAGAAGCTGCCCCGCAGCTCGCTGCGCGCCGTGCGCGTGAAGCCGGCGCGGCCGCACGCGCAGCGCACGCCGGCCGGCACGCGTGAGTGTGGCGCGCGCCCTTACACTACTACTTCTTTTCAGTATCGGCACCCCGAAAACTCTCTTTGGTATTGTTCGTCGAATCGTTGAGCTCCTTAAGTTTTGAGTTGAGCTGCACGATTTCTGACAAATGTGTGCACCGACTGGACAGGTCCTCTCAATCTGTGTGGTTCTTTCCTCAAAAGACCATTTTAGACGATCTACCTGATCTTCATATGATCTGACCAAGATTATGTCTGAACTTTAAAAGAGACTGTGACCTCTGAATTTATTTTGGCCTTACTTCTCAGAGTAGTCAGATAGGAAACGCTGACCTCTTCTAGTTTATAAAATATGATTGACTTGTAAAAGTGTTTGTACAAACCTACTTACAAAATAAAATCATTTATCATTAAAGCCTGTACTATATACAACGTCTTTTTTTTATATCCCATAACTCTAGGGGGTCATTGTACTCATCACTATGAACAACTTTTACTATGGGACCAAACCTGAAAGCGCGAAAAATAAAATCAGCTGTTCCCTACATTTATGTTCGTACTATAACTCGTCAAAATGTAGGGAACACCAGATTTTTGTTTCGCGATTTCGGGGTTGGTCCCATACTAAAAGTTGTTCATAATGATGAGTACAATGACCCCCTAGAGTTATGGGATATAAAAAAAAACACGATGTATAGGGATGTTTTCAAAATGCATGCAATAAATGATGCCTACCCCACGTTCTACAACATACCTGGCCCGTTCCCAGCGCCGCACCCGCTGCGGCCCGACTCGGTCCCGGTGTCGCCGCCCGTCACGAACTTCGGCATCCACCACCCGCCGGCGCACGCGCAGCACGACGACGACATCGTGGAGGTGAGCTCACACATCACAGTCAGGCAGAGCTGCACCTGTAGTACACCCACACTCCTCCCACACTCCGGGCTCCTACTGAGAAATTCCTAATGGAACACAATAACACTCCACCCAACCTGGGAATCCAGGACCTCATATTCAGCAGTAATGCTTGCGACCAACAAAAATATGTACTAATTAAAATCTTTCAACCAACAGGTCCCCTACAAACCGAAAACTCCAGAAATTATCGACTTGGACGAGTACCCAGAGAGTCCCCAAGCAGTAAAGAAGAAGAAACTGGACATTCTCAAGGAGCGAGGCCTCGAAGTGACCGCCCTGCCGGCCCCCTGGCAGGGCGTGGGCCCCCACATCATGGGGCCCCCCATGCTCCTAAACCCAGCAGTACAGCACCAGATCATGACGCAAGCACAGCTCTTCCAAATGTACAACATCGTCCCACAGAACTATGCCAACGGGATACAGCCTCCGAAAGTCATCCAAGCGTCTTCTATCTTCGGTAACACAGGACCTGAGAAGACTGTCTATGGCAACCCTAAGGATCCCTTCATGCCGCCTCCTCATGTTCTTCACGGAGTGCCAGTCAAGCCTTTGAAGACTGCCCCACCTCCTACCATTCCTCAAGATATACTAGACCTAACCTGCAAGTCTTCAAGCCCCCCTCCGCAGAAACCAGCCGTCGAAATAGTAAGAGTACCCCCCTCCCCCTCCCCAACGGCACAGAATTTAACAAAAAATTACACTTTAGTCGACGGGAAAGCAGTCGTCGGGTCGAATTTAGAAATTACTTTAGTCAATAAAGCTATAAGTCCTGGCAAGAACCGGCCTCCGCAGAAGAGATCAAGCAACGGGAAGTTCATGTCCGCAAAAACCCCTACCCCGCCTAAGGAACCCTACCCTAAGTACACTTCTCCATCCGCCACAACCCAGAAAAAAACACCTATTAACATCCCCAACTACCAAATCAGAGAAGATTCCTCTCCTACCCAAAGCCAGGTTCTGCAGAACGCAATGAAAAATCAGAACCTAGCTCAAATAATGGATTTGCAGAAGAACTCAGTTCCTATGACGTCTTTCATGGACCCTTACGTAGCTCTGTACAGCAGTCTGGCCGGCCAGATGGACCAGAGACAGCTGGCTATGTACCGGGACCTAATGACGAACCAATTCCGATACCCAGGACTTCTAAACCTCGGCGTAGGGACACCGACAACGAAAAATTAGTTTCTAGTCTTTGGTTATTTGTGATATACAGTTTAATGGTGGCTTTGAGTTCTTCGAAGGTCAAAAAATCACTTTAAATGGAGGAAATCGTTAAAATTGACGAAAATACCGTCTCTTTGAGTATTTTTTTTGACTTGTGTAATAAATTTTGTATACGACTGTTATATTTTTAAATTGTGATCTACTCTTTGGCTCTAAGAGACTCTAAGGATTATTAGTGAGTTCAAGAGGACTAATTAAAATAGTCAAAGATACTAACGCGTATGTTGTCTCTTAAGAAATAGGCCTATAACCCTAAGAACCTCTACGAAAGACAAAAATGGTTGTAGGGGACTCTACTTGAATTTAGAGCACTCTAAAATTTATCTAGACGACTCGTGAATGCGTCGAAAGGTACCTAGGAGAGTCTAAAATGGTCCTATTAGAGTCTAAATGGTTCTAGGCGACTCTAAATTGGTTATAGAAGAGTCAAAATGGTTCTAGGAGACTAAAATGGTTCTAGGCTGTTCTAAATTAGTTATAGGAGGGTCTGAATGGTTCTAGGAACTCTACATTGGTTCTAGGAGAGTCTAAATGGTTCCAGGCGACTCTTAAATGTTTCTAGGAAACTTCACAGACCTCTAGTTTAACAAAAAGAACTACAAAAGCCACCAAAATGATCTCCGGGGAATGATTTATTATAATTATATTGAAAAAAATTATGGGAACAATTAAAATATTGTTTCTAAATGAAAAAAGATAAAATTTTGTAAATATTTGTTTGTAAGTAATTAATAATGAATAATTGTCAATAGCTATTATTAATATTGCAAAGTTTTTATTTGAGTGTATGTTGTTTCTCTGTTTGTGTGTTTATCTACGAAACTTCGACTTCGACTCTTACAGGCACTGGCTATGTAATAAAAAAAATATTTTATTATTTCGGTTTTACCATAGTTGTTTTTTTTTTTAAATATTCAATGTTGATTTTGTTGATAATGTTTATATGGTGTTAGTACACAAATACATATGAATTTGTTGTTATTGAAGAAAAAACTAATTATTTTCTCAGATTTTTTTATCAAAATCTGCCAAGCAGTTTCTGAGATGAACACAACATTCGATTAACATTACTACGCACTTGTAACTGTAAAATAATTTGTGTTATAACTATTAGCTGAATTTGTAGTTTAAATACATTCTTCTTGTTAAACGTCTAACTGACCTCAGGATTCAAAGTTTGGATAACGACGGGCGTGTAATAACACATTATGAAACCAAATTTTTCTTTAGTAGTAAAAACTAAACGGGGATTGGAATATATTTATATGGAGCCTGGCATACTTGGCTAACCGGCATTTTTTTTTTTTTTTCATAATGACGGCATATAAAAAAATATGGATGTCACGTGATCAACTTTGAACGTTAATATTTCGGAAACGTGACACTTTACGAGGTTCGGTCTTATTATGTTTTCTGTTTGCATTGATGTTATCTATCGATTTATATAGTTACGCGAACAAACAGCAATCTGTTGTCAAACACAATCCTGAAGTAACTTAGATGAGGTTGAAACAACTTTTTGATACCAAAACCACTTCAAATTGGTGACATTATAATTTATCTGCCCTTATACAGGGTCCAATTAAATTAGCTAGCGAAATTCCTCAAATGTGACGGCTATCGTTATCTAATGATGCTAAAACGAAAACAAAAGATTTTGTAAACTCATATTTTCTATTAGCTACATTAATTATTTTATTTTACAGTATTTGGAAAACTTACAGCTAAAAACTTTTACACGATTGAGAGTAACCAAAATAAGGCCAATTACAAGTTTTCACAGATAGAAGAGAGAATATAAACAAGAAAATATTGGAGACGGTAGACAGCGTTTTAAGTAAATACGTTATCATAAGTACAACTGCGATTCAAACAGCGTACATTGCCCTTGACCGCGAAGTCAGCTGTAGGATTTTGAAATTAAGAAGTTAGAAGTTAGTTTTTTTTTTGTTTTATCATCATTACATATCGATACCGATCACGTCTGCGGAGTTTCGCTAGCTAATTTGATTTGACCCGGTAGTATTTAATACCAAAGCATATATGTATTCTACGAGGGGTAGGGTAGGGTCGTACGGTCAGCGCTCTGCATTACCTGACGCCTCTTAAAGAGAAGTAGAGGGGAAGAGGGGTCATGTTATACAGGTCACTGACTGTCCTGACGGTCCCATGTAATAGGGAGCGACCCTATCCGGACTGTTACTGACCATGATAAACCCAATAACACTTCTTTGCCCGGAAGTGGTTTTAATAATCTAAAAGTTGTTTCACAATACATGGTTCCCGTTAGAATAATGATTGTCTTCGCAATTTGTAAATATAGAATAATATTGCAATGTTTGTACGAATGCCGTACAAAATAAAATTATTAAAATTTTCTTCTTGAGTATCTATTTTACCCGATCACACACTGAAATCGTTTCGTGTTACCCAGTAACTGGGTTATGGAGACGAGATACGCAGTCGCTCCATGTAAATACTGCTACAGTATTTTTATCTCTCGAAGCGACGCCCGCTATTCTTGTGGTTACCAAGTGTACAAACACGCTGTGAATGTGTGTGTGGCGGCATCTACTTCGCCACATGCAAACTACGCATCACACTGATGTCATGCAAAATCCTGCATCGCGCAAGCAGAGTTAACCGAGTGACTAACATAATATACAACGTCCCGACATCAATCGTCGGGCTGTTCCCCACCAGACACAACACCCGCCTGGTCGGAGGATCCTCACTGCACAATGGAGGATGAGTGAACTTTACAAGCTGTTCCTCATACCTGTATACGCTCGCCGCGGTACATGGGACTCTTTAATAAAATCACAAAAATATTTCTTTAAATGACTTTATTTCTTACAATTCCTTATCGGTAAATATATCATCACAGTCTAGGCGAGGTCGGGCGCCCACAGCTTGAACGTCCTGTCGTACGAGCACGTCGCGATGAACTTGTTGTCGAACGAAATGTCCGCGCTCATCACCTGCAAAATATAAATAAAAAAAAAATTAATAGTGTAATAATAGGGCTTTGCAAAACACGCATCTATATTCAGCGAAGGGGCTCATGACGTAGTAATATCAGCTGCACGAGTCGATCGAAGGTTATTGACGGGGTGGACTGTATTAGTTTCTGAGTTGACTGTTGATTAAAACTTTGGACTGGAATTTTCTGACTTCTTTTATTTCCAGGGCGGCTTGCTGCAGGTTGAGTGACGATCGAGGGTCGAGTGAGAGTTGCGAGTGATTTCAACCGCGTCGTGGTCGTCTCTGCGCCCCCGAAGGGTGCGCGCGGAGTCGGTATTGGGGTTCTATCGGCCCCTTGGCCGAGGATTAGGTCTCTCGGTCCCCAAAATTGGGGACCCGTCGTTGGGTTTCTCCCCCCTGCGGTGGATGGGGGCAGCTCTTCGCATACACCTAGCAACCCAGGGGGTTTGCCTTCCCCTGGCGGTAGTTAGTGTGTGACTGGTTAGTGGCTGTAGGAGCGCCCGAAGTGCTTCTCGACGCCCGAGCGACCAGGCTCCTGCTGGGTGAGATCCCTAGTTCCCTAGGGAAGGCCCGGCGAGCCCATCTAGCAACAAGGGCGCCGGTTTTGGTCGGCGAGGTCGGAATGTCGGTCTCTTGTATTTGTGTACTGTACTGGTGGCCCTATTGCTCTCTTGGAGGAGGGTTATGGGGTCATCGGGGTGATTTCAACCGCCTGGCCGCCCGTCTTTTATACTTTTTGTCTTGCTGTCTAGCGCAGGTGGCTCCGCGGAGTAGGGTCCGTCCGGCCGACCAATCAGAGCACGCGTCTCTTTCGGACCCCGCTCCGTGTCACCTTACAATGTTTACTTATATCTGAACTTACTTACGTCTAATATAAACAAACTCACCTGATTTACATCTTACGCTAGTCCCTACTATAAACTCGTCTTTATTTATACCAAATCTTAATCATCTATATCTTAATTAAACGTGGTAAATAGATCTTAATTTACAAGCGACGTCGTCCGTAATAGTTAAGCTACGCCTGACGAGGTCGGTCCGTGGATGGGTGACCATCCAGTACTTATCGGGTTCCCCCCGTGCCTCGAAAAGCATGTTAAGCTGTTGGTCTCGGCTGTCATTCGTGGATCTTTGACAGTCGCTACGGGTCGTCAGAAGTCCGAAACTCGGACAATTAGTCCTCTTGGTAAACCTGAAGAAGGTTCATTCTACTCATCATTATGAACCACTTTTACCATGAGACCAAGTCTGAAATCGCGAAAAAATATCTGCATTACATTTGGTGAATTACGCGAAAATGTAAAATGTACATATCAATGTTCGTTCCATAGTAAAAAGTTGTTATTAATGATTGTGAAAAATGGCCCTATTTGGGACTTCAGAAAAAAAAAAATCTTTAATGTGACTGTCGCTGTCTCCTCGCCGATATTTGGACGATGCGCACACGGAAGCGACAGTAACGTTACTTTTTTTTTTGTCAAATTTTCGGTTGAGCGGCAACCGGCTAGCCGGCAACTTATTTTGTCGCCGTGCGCGCATTTGTGTTGCAACCAATTGGCGGGCGACAGTTGCGTCCAAACCCGCGGACAAAAAAGTCTTCCAGCTGTCACGTCGCTACATGCGCTCACTTTCATACAAATCCGTAGACTTGACGTGAGAGGCAAATTAGTTGCGGAGACGAGTCCCTCGTGTGCGCCCTCTCTTGTAGCAATTACACCTTTTACAAAGAAGACGGTAAATACATTTATTTAGTTGCATCCAGTTATAGTTGGAAGCCGATTCCATACAGTGCAGAAGTCTAGTTAGATGATATATAAGCTGTTTACCTTGTTGTCGTGTCCGGAGAGCGTGCGCAGCGGGTGCCAGGCGGGGTTGGACCACAGCTTGGCGGTCTTGTCGTACGACGACGTCAGCAGGAAGTGGCCGTGACTCTTCTGGTAGCGCACGTCTGCAACATTGCGTTTTAAGATTTAAGTAAACATATCAAAGGACCGGGAGCAGGAGGTCAATGAAAATATTAGATCAATACTATTTCAAAAGGAATACTACTATTTTAAAGTTCAGAAGAAACTACTCGTATAACCAAACATAACATTACGCCTGTAACCCCAAAGGGTTGGGCAGAGGTACACCTATAGTACACTCAGACTTCGCCAGTTATGTTCAAGTCCCGTGTAATATGGGGCGAGCCTATTGCCATTAACCGGATACAAATCCAGACTCCGGGCCATAAGAAAGACCCAATAACATTTTGCCCGACCTGGAACTCGAACCCAAGACCTCATGCTCAGCAGTAGCGCTTGCGACCGCCAGACCCACGTGGCAGTAGATACTTGCGCCGATTCCTATGTTCACAAACTAAACTAAATTTAAGTTCAGTGCATCTTTTTCTTTCTATTACATTAAGAAAAGGACAGAAGATAAATATTAGTTTAGTCCTGTCAAATTAGTCAGCGCCTGGCGTAAATTTTCTTATTTTTAGTAGCCATGTTTTTAATCACGTATAAACTGTCTAAGGAGTATCGTAATTTGACACGACTAAACTAATATTTATTTTCTGTCCTTTTCTTAATTAAATAGAAAGAAAAAGATGCACTGAACTTTAATTTAGTTTAGTTTGTGAACAAGGGAATCGGCGGCGCCACTAACTAGACTTACCACTTAATAGATGTGTGTGTGAGGGTATTGTGTACAACGCTGATCGTCTTCTCAGGTCCCATATTTTAGTCTGAAAGTTAACAAAGAAAAAAAAACATTAAATTACACAGGAAAACTTAAAAACACAAAAAAACATTAACACAGGAAAACTTCGTGAGGAAACTTATAATAGTCTGAAATCTCGTAGAATTGAGAACAGCCTCCACCCGCGACTTCGGTCGCGTGGATGTCATAAAAAACCGGACAAGTGTGAGTCGGACTCGCGCACGAAGGGTTCCGTACTATTATCTATAAAAATCACGTCTGTTGTATGGGAGTACTTGCACAGGCATAACCAAGTAGCCAGGATTATTCACCAGCAACTTGCTTTAAAGTGAATATACAACTAAATAATCTGTGAATATTTCCAAGTGTCGTTTTTATACCACGTAACCTATTATCATAATGAGGGAATAAGTATGCTTAATTGGATGGAGAAGTACTAAAGTAAGTAGATAGAATAAAATAATACAGTAGAATATACGAAACTATTGTTACCGTCAAGATGGAGGGACCAAGTCTTGGATTTCAAATCAGCCTACATAAAAGTTTAATACTGTAAATCTACTATTTGCAACCTTAACACTAATTTTTCAGTAGGTACTATTAGTACTTTTTTTAAGATAAACTTCACCGTAAGTCATTTGCATAATCCAAAGGTAGAAAATAGCTACTAAACATGAATACTTCGAAAAACCAAAAAATACTATCCATTAACATGCCTGACCAAATTTTTGAATTGTCATTATGGAGGGACCAACATTTATTGCCGATATTTCTCAAACGATTCATGTTAGGGATCATCAATTTGCATATTTCTAAACTAGAATTAAGGTATTGTAATACTATATAGGTAGGATACTCCTCCGAACAGCCTATCCATAGGGTCCTTCCACTTTGACGTCAAAATGGAGGGACCAAGGATTTTAAATAACATAATGTTAAATAAGTTTTCTTAAGTTCAGTTCAGTTTTCTTAATTATGGTGATGTGACGGTTTCCTCTCCCGAGTCTATTTGTAGTGCATTTTCTTCCCACTTTTGTTCCACTTTTCTAGATCGTACCAATGATGTCTCTGCAAATTTTTGTCCTCCCCCAACTGCTATAAATTCCATAATACCTCGGATATCCACACAATTGAGATTGACTTAAATGTTATAGTTAAATTAATAAGTCAAACTGATCCGTTTAAATCTGCTGGTCCGGACCACTTATCACCTAAATTGCTGCTTGGATGTGCTAAAACCATCGCTTTGCCAGTATCTCTTTTGTTAAAAAAATCGCTCTCTTCAAGTTCTGTTCCCCAAATCTGGAAGTCGGCCTTTATAACTCCGGTACATAAAAAGGGGCACAAAAACAGATAATTAATTACAGACCTATCTCAAAACTGTGCATATTACCAAAAGTTTTCGAGAGGGTTATTTACGACCAAGTTTATGCAGCACTGAGTCAATCTTTTAGCCCCTCTAAGCACGGTTTTCTTAAGGGTCGTTCAACTATATCAAACCTGACTTTGCTCAATGACTTTTTAACCAACAGAATGGATAATGGGGCCCAGGTCGATGTTGTTTACACTGACTACAGTAAGGCTTTCGATAGAATCGACCACAACATTCTTAAAACCAAGCTTCTCAATAATGGTATCAGAGGAGATTTATTACGTTGGTTTACCTCATACCTTGAAAATAGATCTCAAACTGTCGTTATCAGTAACTACATGTCGAGCTGGGTTTCCACTCCCAGTGGTGTTCCTCAAGGCTCCTTAATGGGTCCGTTACTTTTTATTATTTAGGTTATCGACATCGACTCGTGTTTCCACAACTCAAATTTACTATGTTTCGCTGATGATATGAAGATTTTCTCTGCAATATCATCAGATGACGACATGGATGCTCCTAAAAATGCCCTGGCGCGATTGGATGAGTATTGTCTAATGAATAAGCTTGATTTAAACCCTGCTAAATGTTCAGTAATCTCATTTAGCAGGAAACGCGTCCCTCTCCCTACAACGTATATACTTACAAGGGCAGCTATTACAGAGGTGTGACGGTGTACGGGACCTAGGTGTTTTTCACGATTCAAAACTCTTATTTAACGTGCACATTGAGTAAATAGTAGCAAAAGCTTCGAAGTCACTGGGATTTGTCATGAGACTCGCTGGGTGTTTCAAAAAGGTCAAAACCCTTAAGATTCTCTATTGCTCTTTTGTCAGAAGTCATCTTGAATATGCGTCACACATTTGGATCCCGTGTTATGGCAAATAAATAAATCGTATTGAGAGTATCCAAAAAAGATTTATTCTATTTCTTTGTTTTCGGCTACGTATACCATATCATTCTGATAACTACTTAAATCTCTGCAAGAAGTTCCATTTACAGCCATTATTAGGTCGTCGCCGACTTGCAGATTGCACTTATTTAAAATAAATCTTAAACAACGAAATTGACTGTCCCGATCTCCTGCATAAATTGCATTTCAATGTCCCCCAGACATCAGTTAGATTTAATCCACCTATCTCCATTCCTTTTTCCTCATCCAATTATAGGCAAAACTCATACATGGTGCGAGCGAGCAAGGACTATAATATTCTATGTAAAGAGTAGTTCTCTTTGACCCATTTATCACCAAAGCCCATTCTGCACGCACTCGGCTGAATGCCAACTTTTTTAACAGCGCGTAGTGTTTTATTTTTTACTTCAATTTTTCCCCATGTCACTAATGCCTTTTTTTTTTGGGGGGGGAAATCATCAAATGACCTCTTCCGCTCTGGGCTGAGCGGAAGGGCGTGTCAGACTTTTACTGACTAAAACCCACCCGTGTTCCTTCAGTTGCCTATGCCAGGGGCCACGGTATCTCTTTCGAACAACCCGCAGCCCCGGCGGCATCGGCCCTAGCGGACCCCGTCAGTTCGTGCTGACATCTCTTTGAGGCGCGCGTGGAACACAACGCGCCGTCGACCCGGGCCTGATCCTTACCGGGCGGCGAGTTGCCCATTGCTCGCTGCCCGCAAGCCCGCGCCTACGGTGGCCGGGAGTCGGCTGTTGACTCCCGTCCAGGGCGTCTCCTGCGGCGGCTAGGCGCTTGAGGGTGTAAAGATTGCCTCTCCCTCACGCGCTCCGCCTCCTCCTTCGCGAGCATTACTGCTTCGCAGAAGGAGGTGACGGCCTCCCATTCACTCTCGCTCCGTACCATGGCCTGGACCAGGGCCGGACGCGAGAGATCGCCGCCGCCGATCGCCGCCACGAGGACACGGCGGGGCCCCGCCCAAGCCGGGCAGACCTCCACTGTATGCTCCACCGTGTCCTCACAGTGGTGACACCCTGGCGTTTCCTCCCGCTTTATCCTGAACAGGAACCTCCCGAAAGAACCGTGTCCGGTGAGGACCTGCGTCAGGCGGAAGGTGAGGGCGCCTTAGCGCCTCTCTAGCCACTCCTCAAAGAGGGGATTTATCGCCACTATTGTGGCGTGCCCAGCACTGGGTTGCGACAATCGCACTCTTCATGCCGCTATGAGATCCCGCCGGAGCTCTGTCCGCTGTACCGTGATTATGTCACTAATGCCTAACATGGCGTCTGAATGTATTTATTACTTATTTTAATTCAGTTTATTTGTATTTTTATCGTGCTTGCTACTTAGTTGTTAGTGATCCTAAGACTTTTACTACCTTCTCTGTGTCTACTCGTGAGAACCTGGAATTGGCTCTGTGTCGCTTATACAATTAAATAATAAATAGTAGATTTACAGTATTAAACTTTTATGTAGGCTGATCTGAAATCCAAGACTTGGTCCCGCCATCTTCACGGTAACAAAATATTAACACCCTATTCGTATAAATACTCAATTTAACCGTATGCTAAAGAAAACACTCATTTAATCAAAAACTCATTTATATTTTTGTGAATTAAGTATGAAGGTCATAAGATTTGCATACAATTATTTTGTTATATTTAGGTACCTTCTTGATCATCACGAGATTGACACTCTTTTGTATTTCTGCCAATATATTAATAGGTATAGGTTTCGGTATCAGAGTTGAAGTGAAAGGTGAATTTTAATAGAATAAATTAGTCTGATTTCAGAATGCTTTTGCATCGATATTTGTTGCGATACTGTGTGCGATATCGTTATCACTGACCTCAGCTTTAGCACCGATACGTACTTAAACTAAAAAAATAGCTGAAAAAAAAGCTAAATAAATACAGGTTCTTTCAAAGCTAAAACAAAATTAAACAAAAACAACAAAACAAAATTAAACAACAACAACAACATTTTTAAAATATATGTAAAATTATGTATTAGACAGAAAATTTGATTAAAATAGACTCTGAATCACATATTTCAACAATCGCCGTTCGTTTTCATAATTGTAAATACAATTATAATTTAACAAGTAATTACCTACCTACGTTGTTGTATTGATTGAAATTCAACTCAACTCAACACAAATAATTTATTTCAAATAAACCAATTACAGGCACTTTTGAATTGTCAAGGGGTCGGTCAGTCAGAAAGTTGAAGCTAGTTGCCCATTCCAAAACGTAGATCTCTATGGAGAAGAAAGGGCAAGAAACTCCACGGACACTCTTTTAAATCAAGATAAAATTACAAAATCATCAAATCAAATCATTTTTTTAAACAGTTCCCTTAGAGATTCACGTCTGCTGAAATTGTAGATGGCTCTGACAGCCCTCTTTTGTAGAATGAAGATAGAATCAATATCTGCAGCCCGTCCCCACAGCAAAATACCGAGAGACATGATGCTATGGAAGTATCTAAAAGAGACCAGTCTCACGGTACCCACGTCTGTTAATTGACGGATTTTCCAAACAGCGTAAGCGGCTGAACTTAGCCGCCCTGCCAGTGATGTTAGGTGAGGACCCCACTGCAGATTTGCGTCAAGCGTGATCCCCGAGAAAACCGTATTTTCGACGAATTCAAGTATCTCCCTATTCAATACAACGTGACATTCACTACTTCTAACATTCGGTAAAGCGAGTCTAATGCATTTAGTTTTTTTCTCATTTAATACTAAATTATTTACAGTAAACCAATTATGGACCATAAGAATAGCATTACTTACGTCGTCAAGCTACAAAAAAAACGTCTCTTTCTCAAAAAGTCGCGTTAGTAACTTGGAATAAAATTTACCCAGATCTAATACAAAGGTTGTTTTTTACAATTTTTTATTAAATGTTTACAAGTTATAGGTAGGTAGGTTAGGGTTAGGGTACTAATCGAATAGACAATCATTAATCCTTTTTACAATAAAAGGTACTTACCTACCATCTTGACGGTAACAATATTTTCGTATCTACTTACTTTGGTACTTCTCCATCCAATTAAGCATACTTATTCCCTCATTATGATCATAGGTTACGTGGTATAAAAACGACGCTTGGAAATGTCTGATTGACGCACCATAAATCTTGGTCACCCTTCTTCTAACTTGCATTATAGGTTTTAAGTTCTGTAGGTCGTGAATTCCAAACATTAGGGCTTTATTCATATTGTCTACATTTTCTTCGAAATCGTATCAATGGTTAGCAAAAAGAATGGGACCTCTACGAAGCTCCGTTTAAGAGAACTGCGTGGCCACGCCGTTCTCCCCGTTTCGACTGCGCGGCCATGGTTAAACCTTTACAACTTTCTGAATATTGGATCTATGAATTTGCGACTTTCATTGTTAGTGTTTTACAAATTCCTTCGTAATGTTGACGTAGTCGTTTAGCTTCGACGACACTGTGGCCGAGCAGTCGAAACGGACACAATATTTCAAGCGTCTACCTGTTGCCGTTATTAATATCAAGCAAAAACGTTTGTTGTATGGGAGCCCCACTTAAATATTTATTTTATTCTGTTTTTAGTATTTTTTGTTATAGCGGCAACAGAAATACATCATCTGTGAAATTTTCAACTATCTAGGTATCACGGTTCATGAGAGACAGCCTGGTGACAGACAGACAGACGGACAGTGGAGTCTTAGTAATAGGGTCCGTTTTGACCCTTTGGGGAACACTAAAAAGCAATAACTATTCCATACATTTAGATCAGAATTAATTGCATTTTTGCATGGAATTACAATATTTTGTCGTCTTCATAACGAAGTAAATTAATTATAGAAATAGATGCTGAAGGGACACACATTGCAACCAAAACAATAATTTCACTTTTTTCGAACCCATTTTTTTTCTAAATATTAGGGGTTAAAGTATGTTAGATAGATAGATAAAACTTTTATTCAGTGCAACAAAAGACACAAAACAAGTAATAAAAAAAAAAACATCAAAAAAAGGTAAATCATAAAAAAAAACAAAGATTAAAAAGCTAAATTGACCCATAGAGTATAGACACCTCGTACAAGTAAATAACGGTAGTCTACATATAACGGTCGATCACTACTGGGCGGTGTGTGTCTCATGGTTGCACCAAATGGGAGTCCAGCTCAGCATATGCCAGCTACAATACCTGACGCTGGTATTCTGCTGCATCCCGTTAGTGGCACACGGATGTCGAGAAGACACATCTGATTTTCAACAAAATGGTACCTACATAGTGCGGCGCGTATATTATAAGGTGGTAAGTACCCACATCTTAATTGACTTGCTTTTAAAACCGACAGAAAGAAAGATTTTGAAATTTTAAACTTATTAAATACTTGTGTAGTGTTTACTGGATTACTTGATTATCACAGTTATTATATGTTATGTAATGAATGACTAGTTTGTTTTTAAGCGACTATGTGTACGAGTTTACATGTTGGTGTATAATAATATAATGTTATGCATTATGTTATGGTTTTTTTTAATAGTTATATACAGTGAGTATGGCGTAATTTGCTTAAGTATATACTTTCTATTGTAATACCTATGATATATGCGTTTCGTTTTACACAATTGCCTCAATCTTTGTCTACAGGATAACGCGTAGACAAACATGTCGTGTGGAACAGAGCCCCAGCTATCTGCTATATTATAGACGCGTTTGTGACGGTCAAGCCCAGTTTTTTCTGTAAGTCAATCAGATACTGCCGCAGTCGACTTCTAAAGGTACCAAGTGTTTTTAGATTCCTTATCGGCGGGGGTATGTTGTTCCAGCATGTGGATGCGGCATACCTAAAGCTGCCTCTGAAGGCGGCTGTCTTGTGCAATTCTGTAAAGAGTTGCTGGGAGCACTGTCTGATCGCGCATTCTCTCCTACTAGCAATCCAGCTCAGTTTTTTGTACAGATAAGCTGGCTCTTTTTGCTTAATAACCCCCAAACATCAGACACGCTAAGTGGAACTTGCGACGTGATTTCATTCTAAGGGTGGATTGTTTATTTAAAAAAGGTGTTATATGGCTTCCAGGCGGAACTGTGTAGCAAAATCGTGCGCAGGCGTTTTGTACTCTCTAAATCAGTCGCTCAGTTCCGGACCGACAACGGTATCTGCGTAGTTTAAATTAGAGAGTACTAGGGATTCAACCAGTCGAATACGCAGCTCCTCCGATAGATACGGCCTTATTTTGTACAGAACTTTGAGCCTGTAAAAGCAGCTGCGCACTGACTCTGCCACGTGACCCTCGTACCTCAGCTCAGCGTCCATGTACAGACCCAGATTTCGTGCCCCACTGACCCAACCGACCAGCTCACCCAATAAAGTAACCTTGAGCTCTGAAGGCACAGCATTTATTTGGTGCTTGGTTCCAAGTAGCATGTATTTGGTTTTGATAGGATTAAGTACTAAGCCATTATTTTCTGCCCAGCATGCTATCCTATCAAGGTCCTCGTTTAAGTCTTTCAAAGCTCTCTCATGTTCGTCAGGCTTGAACGAGATATACACTTGTATATCATCAGCGTAAATATGGTATCTACAATGTTGTACAGTTTTTATTATGTCCGCACAATATAAAATAAAGATTATGGGCCTCAGTATGGAGCCTTGCGGGACACCCCTATTTACAGAAACTGGTGAGGAGACAAAGGTTGTGGCATCAGTCATACGTATTTCGACACGTTGCTCGCGGTTGTTGAGGTAGCTGTGAAACCGGTCTACCGTTTTGTGGTCACATAGTACTGCAGCTTGGCTAGAAGCAAATCAGCATTTATGCAGTCAAATGCCCGTCAAAAATCAAGCAGGACTAGAAGCGTGCATTGGCCTTTGTCCTGTGCAGTAAGAATGTTGTCTGTCACATCCAACAGAGCCGTACAAGTGCCACGCTGCTGACGGAACCCCGACTGAAGTTCCGGTAGAACATTATTATTCTCTAGGTAATGAGATACCTGCTAACATACTGCTTTTTCACATATTTTTGACAGGCAAGGTAGAAGACTGGTCTGAGGTCTTTTAATTCAGTAGGTAGTAGTTATTTTTGGGATTGGTCGGACAATTGCTACTTTCCAGATGTCGGGAAACGTTGAAGACTCAATTGAGTAGTTCACCATGTCCGTAATGGCTTTTAGTGTTTGCGGAAGGGTTAACATAAGCATATTCAAAGTAATGCTATCGCAGCCTTCAGCATTGGATTTCAGTTGGCCAAAATATCGTAAAACTTGTTCCTCACTAACTGGCTGTAAAGTGAAAGTTGCATCGCTAAAACGGTTAGACTCAAAGAATGCACGCTGTGCTGTGTTACAATTTGGGTTGCCAGGCACACTAAGAAAATGGCAGTTTAATTGATTTGCATCTCTCAAGTAACAAGGGAGATCACAGATCTGCTTAGCTGGCAATACAGTATGTTTTAAGTTTTTCCACAGTTGTTTGGGATCTTTCATTTTGTTATTTATATTATAATTGAAATAAGCAACTTTTTCTTTAAATAAGGAGCTGGTAACAAGGGATTTCAGCTCTTTATAATAGGTTTGTTTAGACTCAGATTTCGTTTTACGATACGTGGCCAGGGCATCATACCTTAAGCTCATCATAAGTTTTATTGTGTCGGTTATCCACGGATAAGACGGTTCTTTAATTACACTATGTTTTTGTTAAATCTCTCTACCATTTCATTTACGTTATGCAATTCACATATGTTATTCCATGCTATGTGCGTGATGTCACTTTTAAGCAATCCTTTATCAATTTTATTAATAGGTCTGTACGTAACTGTATGAGGCTTATACTTGCTACGCCTGATGCTGAACTCGCAAGCAATGAGTGAATGGCCATTTAGTGAGCCAAAAGCCTCAACAGAAACTCCTATGTATGAAATTGCCGATTTGTACTGAAAAATTGAAATTGTTTTTTTTTTAATTTAACATATTTATTTAATCAAAATAATTACCATTATTATCTATACATTGCTGCCATTTAATAGGAAGGTCATTTATGCCTTTGCGATAGAACTCTCGTGATCTAGATTCGACAAACTGTGTGAAAGCATCTTGTACTGCCTCCTGAGAAGAAAACTTTTTATCACGTGGAAAATTGTCCAAATCACGAAAAAAATGGTAGTCCGTTGGAGCAAGGTCTGGCGAATACGGAGGGTGACGAATGGTTTCTAATTGCAGTTCCTGTAGAGTTAAAACGGTTTCTCGTGCTGTATGAGGTCTCGCGTTATCATGGAGCAATAATGGTGAAGATCGATTCATGAGTCGGGGCTGTTTCACTGCTAATTTTGCTATCATTGTTCGGAGTTCGGCACAGTAGACATCTGCCGTTATTGCTTGACCAGATCGGAGAAAGATATAGTGAATAACACCATGCTGAGACCACCAAACAGTTACCATTACCTTTTTATTGGTAAGCTTTGATTTAGGACACTGTTGCGGCGTTTGACCCAGGGCCTCAAGTCTGCTATTACAATAGTGTCAGAATGGTCTATCATTGATTTCATAATTGTTGATTTTGACAAGTTTGGTAATCTACTAATATAATGGCGTCATTATGACTTTCCAGTGGTCAACCACTGACACTCCATTGAAAGAAATGGCATAGAATGGTAATCTCGTACACAATGACAAATGAATGACTGACTTAGGCGTAATCTGCTAAAATTTTGACAGTTCCTTGATCAGTGACCTACCATTAGAACGTCATTGTGCAGTCATTGCTTTTAATTCGTTACGACGAGTATCGTGTTTGTGTTTTTATTCATTGTAGAACTAAAAAAGTGCAAAAATTACATTAATGATAAATTTTATCATTTTGTATTGCATAGGTACCTAATTAGCACCATTTTGTATAAAATAAATAATTAAAAGCTTCCTATCCGTTTTACGACAAGCGAAATAGAAGCGAAACTGTCTGGTTCCGGCGCACAGTTTTATGAGTATATGATTCTATGGTATATGATTCTATATCTTGCGTGTGATTTCGCCGATCTCGAAAGCCAGTTACACAATCTCCGCGCTCAGCCCGCTATTTTGTTGTGGTGCCGAAAGTGGATGTTTATTTTACGGAAAAACTAATATAAGAAGTCCGAACTAGACCTATACTGTATTTACTAACTCGAAAGCGAAACCATTTTGCTAGTAAAGATAATTTAAATATAGGTACGGTACAAACAAAAATCTAATTAAAACACTCAAATGAAAATAAATTCAAAACACCGGCCGGAATAAAAACAAATAAACAGCTAAACAGATAAAATATTATTGAATTGTATAGTTTCACATTTATCCGCGTTATACATAAATTTAATGTTTTTTGCTATTTACGAACTTCTTACTACTTCAGATTTCATAAAACACTAATTATTTATTAGTGTTTTATGTAAAATTATATGTAAAAATATATATAAATGAAATCTGGCATGAATAAATGTTCAAATTTAGTAGTAGTTTTTCGAAAATCATTTCTACTAACGGGTTTTATAATAATGGCAATACGACGATGTTATTATGACACAATTCTATTACGAGACCATTGACCGACCAATGATCGGCCATTAGGCCCCTGCCGTCAAGCGGAGACCGCCCGCGCGTCTGCATTGCAGTCTTTTGCCCACAATAAATCGAGCGTTAGGAATAAATTTGAATGAAAAAGATGTTGTCGCCGTTGTTCAGACATTCCGTTCGCGAATAAAAAGAAATCTCATGTTAGTTTTAAGTAAAAAATTGCATGCTAAGTACAATTCTGGCAAAACATGTAAGCTCTTTATTGTAATTATTGAAACACCATGTATACCATGTTTTTTTGCAAATAAATACTTTATTATTATTATTAAAAACAAATATCTCGACGACATAACCACGAACACCACACTACGCCGCTATAGTGCCGCGCGCCCTGCCCGCTGGTTTCGAGAACGGCTCTGCGCCGCCGCCGCCCCGCTGCCCGGAACATTCGAGGCAGAGGCCTTAGAATTTAGCAGATTACGAACTTTTAGCAAAATGACAATGGGATCGTGTTGGAATGACGAATTTATAAAAAATAGCAGACTTGGGCCCCTGGGGTCAGCCATTGCATTTTTCGCTTACGGTTATCGTAAAGAATCCACTTTTCATCACATGTCACAATTCGATCCAATATTCCTTCATTTCTGTATCGATTCAACAAGGCGACACAAGTTTCAACACGCGTTTCTTTCTGCAGATCGGTCAAATCATGAGGCACCCATTTCTCATATTTTTTTATTTTATTGATTTGACGCAAATGAGTCAATATTGTTGGTAAGGTAACGTTAAACCATGCCGCTAATTCCTGGGTAGTTTGGCTCGGATCGGCTTCCACCATCTCTTTCAATTCATTGTTATTCACCTGTGTGGGCGGTCTTCCACGTCATTCTTCATTCGTTCGTTCTTCAAATCAAAGTTTCCATCACGAAAACGTTTAAACCAAAATGGCACGGTGCGTTCATTAGCAGTCCCCTCTACAAACGCAACATTCATATTGCGAGCTGTTTCTGCCGCGTTAGTTCCGCGTCGGAACTCGTATTCAAAAATAGCTCGAATTTTCGAAGTATCCATCTTTCTTGTCTAAGCTGAATAAAAAAACAACTGAAAGTCGATAATCGAATGTTGCACATTTTTTAAAAGAAGAACTTCATAGGTACCATGTGAAAAAAGTTTCCCTCAAAAATCTCAAACCATGAAGGTTCTATGTCAATTCGAAGTACCTATTACAATAAAACGGCAATTTCATACTTTAACCCCTATTATTAATCCAAAGTAGTTTCCGTGTGCTTATTTAACAAGTACTTAAATAAATAAAAAAAATAACTATATTTTTCTTCAACACAATTTTATATTTCCTTAACTTAAATAATAAAAAAAAACTTGTGACTGTTTCAGAGTTGTCTCTTCGCTCGATAGATGGCGTTGGGATCGAATTAGATCTCGCTATGGTTTCGTTACCAGCGTTCGTATAAGTAGTGTCCGAACTGAGGCTCATGTCAGAGGATATACAATACTCGTCAACAAACCGATACGGTTTAAAACTATTTTTGATACAGGTCTCTGAGTACGCGAGTACTGAGATCTTATTTATTATAAAGAAGTAAATTTTACTAGATGCGCCCCGCGGTTTCACCCGCATAAGTTTCGATCCCGTGGGAATATCGGGATAAAAAGTATCCTATATGTTAATCCTGGTTATAAACCATCTGTGTGCCAATTTCATCCACATCCGTTCAGTAGTTTTTGCGTAAAAGAGTAACAAACATCCATCCATTCATACAAACTTTCAGGTTTATAATATTAGTAGTATGCGAACAACGCGTCATACTGACGTCACGCAAATTCTGCATCTCGCAAGCAGTTTACCGCGCAATTAGCATATACATATACAAACTTCCCAACATCAATCGTTGGCCAGTTGCCCGCCAGGCACAACACCCGTTTGGTCGGAGGATCCTCCCTTTTCTATGGAGTGAACTTTACACCCTGTTCCTCATACCTCTATAGTAAGGATAACAGGAAGGAATACATTTTTAAAATGGTTAAACAGACGAACAAAATAAATTGCATACAACTGCAGCTCCTCGAAAGTACGATTGTTTACGAAGCTGACGTTTGTTGGCTATACATGTTACATTTGTACGTCAAATGTTATTATTGACCGACTTCAAAAAAGGAGGAGGTTCTCAATTCGGATGTTTATATTTTTATTTATGTATTTGTACTGATAAAGTTACTGGGTATACAATATCCCTTGGTAAGACTGTTCGTTAGATTTTCGAGTTTCTGACTACCGTAACGACTAATCGATTCGATCAACCCGTGCATCCGTTGCTATTTAGCCACGAGCGCTTTCTCGCCTCAGTGTGCAGCTTATTTATTTACTTTTTTTACCATTTATGTACACACATATATAACCAGACAAGAAAAAAAAAGACAGAAAAATAGGTACAGAGGCGATGCTTATTTTAAAGGTTTTCGCATCAAAACCTTTCCACCTGTGCGCAGTCCTGTGCTCACCTGATGGTCCGCGGCCGCGGTGGCGAGGTGGTGCCCGGCGGGGGCCCAGTCGGCCCCCAGCACGGGCCCCAGGTGCCCCTCCAGGAACATGACGCAGCGGCCCGTGCGCAGGTCCCACACGCGCCCGAACGCGTCCATGCCGCTGGAGCAACAAAAACAAAATGGTGACGATTGGCTAGACCAGAGACTAAGGGCGAACTTCACCAATGAAATTGAACATTGATCTCAGCACATGTAAACCAGCGCTGCGGTATTTATTTTTTAAATATCGCAGCATTATGATTATGCTGAGATAGAGGCCTTCTTGACCGCGCACAGGTCAGCCTATAAAGTTCCCACTGCTGGAACACAGGCCTCCTCTCTGTGAGAGGGAGTGGTCTCTAATCCACAGTGCGGGTTGGTAGATGTCACATGTCATCGAATTTTCGGTTCTAGGACATGCCGGTTTCCTCACGATGTTTTCCTTCACCGTTTTGAGAGCAGTGGTGATGTAGTATTTCCTTAATTTTTACAAAAAAAAACCTGGTTTTCGTTTTCATTTCGGGTCGAAAAAAAGAACCACTTCCGGTCGGACTCTCCTGCTTACCCGGTGACGGCGAGCGAGCCGTCTCCCTGGAAGGCGACGCTGTACACCGGCTTGGCATGACCTTCTTGATGTAACACCTCCGATGCTGTAACACAACCATTGTATCATAAGAATTATATCACACAAACCCTCGTGACTTCATCTGCGTGTATTTTTAGGGTTCCGTAGCCAAATAGCAAAAGTGGAAACCTTATTATTATTTATTAATTTAATGACATTTTAATACCGTGGTGTTACTTAATTAATATAATAACAGACAGACAGACTTCCGGGTTTGTGACGACCCGTAACGACTGTCAAAGATCCACGAATGACAGCCGGGACCAACGGTTTATCGTGCTTTCCGAGGCACGGAGGGGTCTTGGTATGTAGAGATGGTCACTCATCCACGGCGCTCCATACACATATCACACAATACCACGCCTGCAGAGCTTTGAAGTTTAATTGGTTAGGAGAGAGGTTTTACTTTTTTTCGGAAAAAGCACAACACACCTGTTTCCAGATCCCAGAGTCGCCAGGAGTGGTCGAAGACTGTGGTGGCGAGGAAGCGCCCCGACGGGTGGAACTCCACGCGGGACACGCGCGAGGGACCGTGGCCCTCCAGCGACGCCATGGGTGCCTCGCTACAGACAAAATCAAAACTCATTTATTCAAACCAGGCTGCGAATGAGACTTTTAGACTGATTTTTGACTTTTTAAAACGTGATTACTCATTTTTTAAGTTATGCTATAAACGAATATAACATGTTTTAAAGTTTGTTATTAAATTCAATGATATCTATAAAAATAAATACAGGGTGGCGGGACATCGACGCGCCAACTGTAACCATGGATTCAGCACAGGAGTTTAGACCCCATAGCGTCGAAATTTTTCGTCGGTTATCAAAAAAATATATTGCTCCATACGTTTTAACCGCGTAGGTATTGCACTTTTCTATGAAACAGAAGATTTCTTTTTTGATAACCGACGAAAAATTTTACCCTATGGGGTCTAAACTCATGTGCTGAATCCATGGTTACAGTTTGCGCGTCGATGTCCCTGCCACCCCGTATGTTAAAAATCAAAAATCATTTTTTATTAATCATTACAATATTTTTAAAGTTAGATGGCAGGACGAACTTGACAGATTGGTCCATATTGGCTCAGGATCGAGTTATGTGGAAACAGGAAAGGGAGGCGTTTGCTATACAGATGGACAATACAGGCCATTTTTTTATTCTGTAAAATTGTTCAATATCGAAAGAAAATACATTCATACATAAATAATAACAATATCTATCTCTCATTTTGTTTCACCTCACTACAATTTTTAGTCGATAACAGAAAAAATATCACTGATACATCTCTATCACCCCCTTTCTAGCCATATCATCTATTTTCGCACGAACCTGCTGAAGTTCCACAGATAAACAGACCCGTCGTACGCACACGTAGCCATGGTGACCGCTTCTGAACCTTCTGTGCCTTCTGACGTGTCCATGGGCGCCAGGGCGTCCTCAGGATTCGCGTCTTCTTTCAGCTGAAAATTTACGGCGAGAATATAATTTGGATGAAGAAGTGAGTAATGATATTCTAAGTAAAAAACTTTTCAACAAAAACTTAAACTGACGGAAAAAAAAACAGCGTAACTAAGCTCCTAAACTCACCTCTAACTAATTCCTAGCGCCATTTTGTTTATTCGGAGCCGACTCAATAAGGGACGTCGCACAAGAACATATGCTTGTCTCTTTTCGCTTCCGATTAGGGAATGCAATCTCGATTCGAGATTGGCAATGTGTACTAAGTCTGGTGTCGAGATTGGCCATTCGAGATCTCGCTAAAGAACATTTGTACCTGTTCCTCATACTTATAACTTACCTTCTTGAGGAAGTGGTCAGGCATGGCGGCCTTTGGGTGGAAGGCGGCCCCGCTGACGTTGCACTTGTGACCCTTCAGCACCTGCAGCTCCCGGCACTCCGGCACCGACCATACCTTGGACAGACCTGACCTGGAATTGTTGAAAATGATACTTTTATCATAAACAAGCTTCCACACATCCCTTATTTTACCTTTTTAGGGGATGGGTTTTCAGAAACCCTTCTTTTCCCTTCCACTTGCGTTGTGTAAAGTAGGTAACTCGTGTCCAAAATTATGGCCCAATGGTAACGTAACCCAGACAGGCGCTTTACTTTGAAGAAATAATTTTATCACCCATGCTCTCAAAACGGTGAAAGAAAACATTGTGCGGAAACCGGCATGTTCTAGAATCAAAACATCGAAGACATGTGACTCCCAGTTTACATGTGATATCTACCAGCCTGCACCTGTGCAGGCTGGTAGATATCACATGTCTTCGATGTTAGACCCACTACATGGCTCCTGGGCCGTGTAGTGGATTTCGGCCCACTCTCTCGAAGAGAGGAGGCCTGTGTCCCAGCAGTGGGAACATTATAGAATGATTATTGATACAATATGTGTTGTTATTGAATAAATGAAATGAATGAATGAATTATGCTTCAATTTATAAACTGTAGATATAGAAGGTATTATATAAGACAGGGTCATTGAACTCACCAGCTCGCGGTAATTAACATCTTGCTGTCACTACTAAACCTGCAGAAGCTGATGGGACGGGTGTCGCCGATCTAGAAGTCAAAAACGTAGCTTTTATACAAGGTCCTCTGTGTCCCAAAACATGCAGTCAAAGTGACCACTGCATGCACTGACGACGCCGTGGAAGTGATGTTTCGGGCCAACAAGATACGAGTACATGTTAAATTCATTTTTATAGTCATTAGCACCGATTCCCTTGTTCACAAACTAAACTACATTTAAGTTTAGTGCATCTTTTTCTTTCTATTCAATTAAGATACTCCATAGACAGTTTAGACGTGATTAAAAACATAGCTACTAAAAATCAGGCGCTGACTAATTTGACAGGACTAAACTAATATTTATCTTCTGTCCTTTTCTTAATGAAATAGAAAGAAAAAGATGGACTGAACTTAAATTTAGTTTAGTTTGTGAACAAGGGAATCGGCGCCATTTCCTAGCTATTGATCCCGTATGTTGCACCAGCCATGTTTTGTCTCTGTATCACCCTAAGGTTTACTGGTATAAAATGCCTCAGGCATGAAGTACGCCTTTGTACAGTACTTTTTTGACTTGTGCATAAAGTTTTAATAAATCCTACTAATATTATAAACGCGAAAGTTTGTATGGATGGATGGATATTTGTTTGTTACTCTTTCACGCCAAAACTACTGAATGGATTTGGATGGGCACACAGATAGTTTATAACCAGGATTGATACATAGGATACCTTTTATCGTGATATTCCCACGGGATCGTAACTTATGCGGGTGAAACCGCGGGACACAGCTAGTAAATAAATAAAATTTAGGCGTGCCAGCGACACGAAGAAGAAAATACAAGATCCAATTAAATTAGCTAGCAAAACTCCATAGGTGTGATGGGTATCAAGATCTAAACACGATAAAACAAAAACTCCTCGACTGCCGCGTTGGTGTAGTGGTCGCAGGCGCTACTGCTGATCATGAGGTCCTGGGTACCCCCTGTGCAGGGCTTGCATGGAGGCTGATGAGACCGTCGCGCATGTGCTCTTTGAGTGCACAGGCGTCACCCAGATTAGGTCGGAAACCCTCCGAACACCCAGATCTTACACAGATGTTCTCAACAGACCAGGAGACTTAATAAGCTTCTGGAGGGAGGTGGGCTGGTTGGAATAACCACCGACGGCCGCCATGGCCCACTTGAAGGACTAAGTGCGGAAACCAAACCCGTAACATAGAACATAGAGGTCCTGGGTTCGATTCCCCGGTCGACCAGTGTTATCGGGTTATTTCATTTCATAGTTGCAGCCCGGAGTCTGGATTTGTGTCCGGTGGATGGCAATAGAAATGTGGGTGTCTTAAAGGCACACTTAAGCCTAACCTGTTGTGAATTACAGCCGTGATGTTATGTTGTTTTCCCAAAAACACATATTGGTTTCTGTTAATAAATACTATATTTGCTTTATATTTATTATTTTATAATGAATGTCACATATAAGTTTTTCTCTCCTTTTAATCAACAAGTCTACAAGTAGTACACCGTGTTCCGGACGATATACATAAACTTCGACCATATGTTTCAGACCATGGAAATAAGCATTTTTCATTATGGACACATTAATGAATTTTTATTTTCATACAAACTAAATACCTTGACGTAAATCACCTGATATGCGTGCCTCTTTACCTCTATCCGAAGCATTTGATAGATGTATCATTTTCATTGCACTAAGCGGCAACATACGCCAAATTAAGACCCTTTCTTACTGCATAGCTCAATTAAACTTAATTAAATGAAATTAAAAATATCTTTGTAACGAAGCCTTTTTAAGTACTACTTCCTTTGTACTTAAGAACACGGTGTACATCAGTTTACATGTTTGGAACCTAATTCGCGAACGCAGTATAGCGAGTGCCTCACCTGACTGCAGTATATAGACATGGCAGAAGCCTTCCTCTGCGACTCCTGCTTAGCGGCAGCACGCACACTGCCGGCTAGCTTCAGATCCTCGCGCGCCTTGCTTAACCTGCGAGCACAAACAACATCACTGTGATGATGTGACAGGGTCAGATTAAATTAGCTAGCGAGACTCCATATTTTCAGGAAATCAAATTGGGAATTATTTGGAGTCTACTTAAATATATGCCTAAGAATAAGGTTAATTTTCGTATGCTACTTAGGCATATTCAATTCAAAATGCGGTCTGTGAAACCTGTCCTAAGCCTGGTCTCACCTCATCATCTCAATCAATCAACTCAGCCTATCGCAGTCCACTGCTGGACATAGGCCTCTCCCAGGCTGCGCCACAACACCCTGTCCTCCGCCTTCCGCATCCAATCCATCAAAGCAACCTTCTTAAGGTCGTCCGTCCATCTAGCTGGGTACCTCATCATCTGCTTAGAATTTGTAACCGGATGCAGCTAATCAGTATTTTACATGGAGCGACAGCCTAACTGACCTCCACAACCCAGTTACTGGATAATACGATACCACGCGATAAGCCAGATTGTCAGAGTTTCAGGCTACTGACTACCCGTGACAACTGTCAAATATCTACGAATGACAGCCGGGACCAACGGCTTAACGTGCTTTCCGAGCCACGGAGGAGTCTCGGTCTCGGTATGTAATTAATGGTCATCCATCTACGGACCGACCCCGTCAAGCGTAGCTTAACCTTGTTTTTTTCATCTTTGCGTGCTGCTTTTACTGAGCATAAGCTAATAACATATGGGGCGGGTGAGCCTGCTCTCACCTGAGCTTCGCCTTCGGTAGTGAGTACCGCGCGATCCACAGCCTCGCCTCCCTCAGGTCGGGTGGCCCTTCGTGATACCACGTGCCCTCCCGTCCTCTGTCTCTCTCTATCCTAGCTTCCTCTTCTTCTAGCTTCTTGTGAATCGCGTCTTCTCCTAGACTGGAATTAGAATTAGAATTTAGAATGTGGTTCTTTCTATCTACAGTTTTCTGATTCATTTGTTCATATTTTCATCAAATATTTTTATAACAGAACACTTAATACTTACTAGCTAAGTAGATCTCTGAGTCGCACCCTCCTCTCAGCCGGGCCCTCCCCGAACAGACACACGGGCTCGCCCAGCTGACGAAGACTCCTGCGGACCTGTGGATGATGTTACAAGTCATTGAGACAAAGTGTTCTGGATGGATGGATGGATGTTTGTTACTCTTTCACGCAAAAACTATTGAACGGATTTGGATGAAATTTGGCACACGGATAGTTTATAAGCAGGATTAACACATAGGATACTTTTTATCCCGATATTCCCACGGGATCGCTACTTATGCGTGTGAAACCGCGGAGCGCTAGTTAATTTATATTATTTTAACATTTAACGTAAGGAATGCAATCTCGATTCGACATTGCGCGAGATCTCGAGTCATTTATAGAGATTCAATCTCGTGCGAAAGACAATTTCGTTCGAAATCTCGACTGTTTTGGTCGAGATTACGAATGAGATTTCGAAACTGAGCGTACGCGATTTAGCACACTACGGTTCTTGAGAAGTCATTTTCATAATAATAATTAATGTATTTATAGTATAGGGAAGATGCGTGTATGCAGATGATTATGATTTAAATAAATGTTTTTTTTTTTGTTTGCAGATTCAATTAATATTGATTTATTTATTTAAGAAAAGCACAGCCACATCACGTACATTAAACATATGCTAGAATAATCTTAATAACTAAAGGACTAATGTACATGACAATTACGTAATGGCGTACATAGCATTGATTATAATATTTTGCTGCCTTGAGAAGTATATTAAGCTAAACTAAAACAGACTAAAGTAAGTAAGATGGTAATAAACATGAACAAAAAGCTAAGAATAAAAACAATCATTGAAATTAAAAAAAAATAATAATATAAAAATTGAAATGAAAATTAACTTGGGCAAGGATAGCGTGATATTCTTTCTGAATACCGGTAGCTTGTCGCTGAATATATCAAGGTCAGGTGTGTTTAATACAGTATTATTTTATTTGTTGCTCATTCGTATAACTGGGGATTGTAAACCGAGATTAGTTTTAAAAAAAATATTATAAAACATTTTAAAAGAGTAACGGTGGAGTTGCTTGCCCATTCTTCTCCATACGAAAACTATATTTTAGAAGGGGCGACTAGAATCAATTTTATTTTGGACGTGCAAAAGTGCCTTTTATGTGCCTATTTGAAATAAATTATTTGACTTTGACTATAAAGTATAACACCAATACATCTAAGGGCTGATTTTTTTATCGCCAGATAATGCTTATCCGTGGAATAAAATTAACGTCTGAAAGATTCTATAAGGAAGAATTGTCAAAATTCAAAATGATTCCTCAGATAAAATTATCTGGTGTTGGAAAAATCAGCCTTAAATGTAGTTTTCATTTTCAATAAATATAAGAATTTTTGATTCAAAGAAAACACTTTATCTTCAAAAGTAGGTGAAATCAAGATCTCGCGCAATGTCGAATAGAAGTTATCCTTATTCAATGATAAAATAATAAAAATGATTAGTTTGTGGCAATATAATAATCTTTCCAAAAATCAAGCAATAGCTGTAACTCGAAATCTTTTGCTATGTTGGATACTGATGAAGATGAAATAACCCGATTAATTTCTGGGTTAAAAGACGACTGTGCAGTTGGATGGGATAATATAAGCAGTCCGATCAGATCCGTAAGCACTTTAAGCATATTTTGTTACCTCCCTTAACGCATGTATTTCGAATCTGTCTTTCCGAAGGATTTTCCCTAGTTGTCTAAAAAAGGCAGTTGTAATCCCTATCTTTAAATCTGGAAGTAAAGACGTAGTTAATAATTATAGGCCAATATGCCACGATACAGGAGAAATTCCTAGTGTGGGGCGACGTTAAAAAAAAAAAGAAAAAAGAAGCTTACTCCCCTCAATTTAAAAAATACTAGAGAAAATTATAAACAGTAGACTAGATAATTAATTAGAAAAAAACAACATCTTTTCCCCTGCGCAATTTGGTTTTAGAGCTAAACTGTCGACAGCCGATGCGGTGCATAGTCTGACTGGTTATATTTCAGAAGAACTCGGCAAAGGAAACCAGACCCTGGGAGTCTTTCTCGATTTAGCCATGGCATTCGACCGGGTCTGTTTCTGTCCTTCTGAACAAATTAGAGATCATAGGAATAAGGGGAACCCCGCCGAAACTTTTTACTGACTATTTAGACCACCGGTACCAATGTGTTAGAATAGATAATATTACGAGCGATGAGCAGGAAAATACTGGTTTTGGTGTTCCACAGGGGAGTATTATGGGCCCCACCCTCTTCCATATTTATATTAACGACTTGTGTAATCTAAATATTAAAGACGGTAAAATAATATCATATGCCGACGACACGGCGTTAATATTTAGCGCTAAAACCAGTAGCCAACTGTTTGAAATCGCTCAACTATGTTTTAATACTGTGACTAATTGGCTTCAAAGCAATTTACTAACATTAAATGCCGACAAGACAAAATATATTCACTTCTCCATGCGAAAACCTCAACTTAACAGTACTAACCGTCATCTGTATGCCCATCAATGTGGAAACCGTACAATCACCATGTCTAATTGTCCCTGTATCCACAAAACGAGCAACATAAAATACCTGGGGGTAATAATGGACGACACACTCTCTTTTAAAAAACATATTGAAAGCCTAGTTAAAAGAGTCTGCAAACTAATACGTGTTTTAAAAAAATTGCGAACATTAGCAGATTCAAAATTAATCACACAAGTTTATTTGGCCCTATGTCAATCTATAATTCAAAACTGTATCACTTCTTGGGGTGGCGCACTAAAAACTAATTTGCTTCCTCTTGAAAGAGCTCAGAGAGCCATTTTGAAGGTAGCAAACTTCCATCCCTTCTTTTTTCCCACAGATCTGCTATATAAATCTTGCAATGGACTAACTGTTCGCCAGCTTTTCATTATGCAGTTAGTATTAAAACAGCACACCATGCTTGCCTACAATGCCGACAACACTAACAAGAGACGGAATGATCTAGTATGCATGTCTAATGCAGCTTCAAAACATGTCTTTGTAGAAAGATTTTTAACATTCTTCGGTCCATTCCTGTACAATAGATTAAATAGAAAACTAAGTATCTATAAACTAAATTACTATAGTTGTAAAAAAATTATACTTAATTATTTACTAACCATTGATTATGCACACACAGAAGACCTACTTATTGTCTGCAAATAAAACTACTAACATGCTTTTTTACTTTTATTTACCTAAGTTTTAAATTTAGTTTTTTACGTTATATTTATTGTTAATTTAATTCATTAAGTATTTATGCACTTTCTAGCCTGAAGCACAGGATCAACCTAGTTCAGGCAAATTAGCAGCTGTGCGCTATTTTTAATTGTTGAGGTATTGAATGTAAATGTATTCCCTTTTTATAAATAAACGATTATTATTATTATAATATATTAAATCTTTATTATGTACCCCATATAAATCATGGATACTTAATTTTACATAGTGAAACTATGGCCATACCTCATCATCATCAGTCGACACATTCAGCTGGCGAGCCTTCCGTCTCCTCTCAAACTCCTCAAGCAGAGCCTTCTTGTCTCTGGACATTTCTTCTTCGAGTTCCATGTATTCTGCACACAGAGGGGAATGGCTGATTAGTTAGAAAGTATATAGGAATCTACTACACTTTGGAATGGGCAACTAGCTCCATCTTTTTGACTGACCGACTCCTTGACAGTTAAAAAGTGCCTGTAAATAGTTTAATTGAATTAATGCTTTGAATTGGAGCTCATTGGGCACCAAAAAATCTGTCCGCATCACTGTCTATGGGATAAGTGCCCAAAAGGCTGGCAGCATTGCCACATTGGACGACAATGCTGGTTCCTTGCGCTAATAGGCCAGCCCTCTGGTCACCAATAGAACTCTCAAGTCATCTCAAGTTCGTATTAGCTTATTGAATGTCTATTTCATGAATGCATGACATTTGAGGCCAATTCTAACTCTAGGAATTGAGTAATGATTATAAGCCTGTAAAGCCATATTTTAATCAACAAACAACTTGACACTGACCTGCAAATTGCAAAATATTAAGAATTTTGATTTTTTTGTATTTCCTAATTTTAAAAATTTAGGAAATTCTCAGTAAAGAAAACTCAGTCAGAGGGTCGTCTTAGGGGCCCACCAAACGGAATTTGAATACCACTGCAAATTGAATTTAAAGAATCCTTACCGCTGGAGATTTGTATGTCCCCCAATTCTTTACCGCCAAGTTCGTCGGCGCCTTCCTTGGCAGCAGCGGCCAGGGCTGCCAGCCGGGCCTTCTCCTGCTCTTCCAAAGACCCATAGTGGACATTTTTGGGCTTCTTCACCAGAATAACATCATCATCGTCCGACATTTTGAGGTTATGTTTATTTTCTAGTTTGATACCACTTGCTTAGTACTTTAAATTAATTGGTTTCGGGAAGATTTAACTTGACTTTAGTTATATATCTTCAACTCTTCATTAATGGCTTTTGTGGAGTTTAAATAAACTTCTGTAAACACAAACAATAACCAAAAACGTTGTTGTTGTCAACATTACATGCTCTGTGGTTGTCAATGTCAATTTCTGACAATTCTGACAGGAGTGATCACAGATAACTATAAGCTAGTCAGAGGAAGTGACACACACTGAATTAATCATTTTTAAAAGCTTTTATTAATTTGTTATTCCGAGACGGTCACCCTTATTTTACCCTTTGACACGAAGAGACTTTGGCTGCCGCCGCCGGTGACTCACTAGCATAGACAATAGCAATATGAATTATATACTCTGTGAGTCTGTAGAATCTGTGCTCTATGCTATAGTCGTTGTTTACGTCAGTGCTGAATAGAAATACAACTACAAAATATTCCAACAAATTCCAATTAAAATGTAAAAATAAATGACGAATATAATTACAATATTAATCATTTAGTTTTCGTGTTGAAACTCATAATTGTGTATACTTTAGTGACATAACCTATAAAAGTGCGTAATAATTGCGTGAATTTCTATAAACTATGGCTCTGCAGTTGTCAAGGCGGGAGGTAGAGGACCTGAGGTCTTCCCTCGACCGTGCAATTTACAGAACTATTGGAAAATCGGATAGTTCTTTGCTATCCACGGTTTCAGCCTGTCTTTCTAGTGGGTAAGTGAATTGGCACACAAAACGATGTTTATTCACTGTTCACAAACATTACAGGACTCTACACTGCCCTGCGGTTTCACTTGCTGTTTAATTTAGAAAAAATCTGATTATATATAAATTATTTAGTTTTTGGTCGGCTCCTAAGGGTCGTAACGTAATGTTTATTAGCTTTTAGACTTTTAGAGTTGGGCTATCAAATGATGCCATAAATTTTCAAAGCCGACTGGTAGTTCCAGAGATTAGCTCGTTCAAACAAACACACTCTTCAACTTTATTATATTCATATAGATAAATAACTATTAGACCAGACTTGGTCTTTGACAAAAATTAGTCCTTCAAGTACACCATTGTGCGTGGGCCATGGCGGCTGTCGGTGGTTATTTCAACCTCACTTCAGAAGTTAATCAAGTCTCCTGGCCTGTTGAGAACATCTGTGTAAGATCTGGGTGTCCTGAGGGTTTTTGACCTAAATAATAGCAGCGGCACAGGTTGATTGATCAGATAAGATACGCTTGCCGCGGTTGGTCTGTGGATGGGTGACCATCTTTACAAGCGCTGCTGCTGAGCATGAGGCCCTGGGTTCGATTCCTATGTCAGGTAAAGTGTTATTGGAATTTTCTAACTGGAATTTCTCAGTAGCAGACTGAAATTGGCTTTGTGCCCTGTCGTAATAGGGGCCGAGCCTTTTGCCTTCAGGCAATAGGCTCGCTCACTGTTACATGGGATTTAAACATAACTGGTGAACTGTGGGAGTACAATAGATGGGTAGACCTTTGCCTAAACCTTTGAGGATTACACGAGTGATATTATGTTATTTTTCAAGCAAACTAACAGAAAATATTATGAACTTTCCAGCTATGAACGCAGAAAAATGATAGACAAGATTTCGGCCCACATTGATTCGAAGAAAGCAAGCAAGCTCGCAGACAAAGTGATAGCATTGGCTCAGGAATTGATCTCCAGCTCCAAGTCACAAAAACGGAAGCACGAGTCCGGTGACCGAGATAAAGAGGTCAAGCGTTCCCGACATGAGGAGGTTTGTAATGTTTCATTATTGATTTACCAACAACAAGGAAGGAACACAAAGCCCCACCCAGAAAGCTGCTAAACTTAAGTGGGACTGGGCTGGATATGTTTGCCGCATGTCACATGACAATTTGGGTTAAGAGAACCACCAATTGGGTCCCACTAAACGCACGACGCCATCGCGGCAGGCCGAGACGAAGATGGCGGGAAGAGCTTGACTCCTACCGTAGGGACTGGACTTTTTACAAAACATCAAAACAAACCTTTAAGATTTCGTTGTTCTATCTAACCCCCGCTCCCCTCCGCTGAATGTTGTACTAGACACGGCAGTTTGTTTACCTAACTAGCGCTTTCTTTTACTTCGCGTAGAGTTCGTAACAGAAAATATTTGATTTTCTGTTACGAACTTGTAACTCGAGGTTGATTGATTGAATATTGTTTTTTTTTTTTTTGTATTAAAGTGATTAATTAATAGAAGTTCTTGTTTATGAGGTTATTAACATAGTCCTGAGAGGTTGTTAATGTTTTACCAATAACCCTGTATATGAGAAAAGCAAGTTTTCTGCTGTTTTTAAATTTTTGTGCTTTTACCAGCCCGCACAGCTGGGCCTGCATTGTGGATTACATCCCACTCCCTCTCACAGAGAGGAGGCCTGTGTCCCAGCAGTGGGAACAGTATAGGCTGATTATGCTATGTATTATAAAGATGGATTTTCCGTTAAAAAAATGAATTAAAACGAAAATAGATATTGCTGCCGAAAATTGCCTTAAACAAGGGCGGAATTCGGTAGGATTCTAATACTAACAGGCCAGCCTGTAAATTAAAGGTTTTTCATATTTATTATTGATGCATGACAGCCTGCGACCTGCGCGTACAGTACAATAACGCATTCAGGGGGCTCTTGGGGTTGCCGTGGCGGTGTAGCGCGTCAGGGATGTTAGCGGAGGCGTGCGTCGATGGGTTCGCCGCGATCATGCGGAAGCGTTGTGCTTCCATGATGGCGCGCTTGCGCTTGTACTCCAATGGCATGCTGAATGTGTTTTCAGACCGGTGGAGTCTCCCCTTTTGCGTAGGTGGATAAGAGTCCAGACACCATTAATTTAATTTAAACCTGGATTCAATTGTTACTAACATTAGGCTAAGTTATACTAACATTATATGGATTTTTTATAATCTGAAATAAATCATTTGAATTTGAATATTCCCACTGCTGGGACACAGGCCTCATCTCTTCGAGAGGGAGTGGGCTGTAATCTGCCACGCGGGCCCGGTGCGGGTTGGTGGATGTCACATGTCTTCGAATTTTTGGTTCTAGGACATGACATGCCGGTTTCCTCACGATGTTTTCCTTCACCGTTGTGAGAGCAGTGGTGATGCAATTGTTTATTACTAGCTGCGCCCCGCGGTCTCACCCGCATAAGTTTCGATCCCGTGGGAATATCGGGATAAATAGTATCTTATATGTTCATTCTGGTTATAAACCAACTGTGTGCCAAATTTCATCCAAATCCGTTCAGTAGTTTTTGCGTGAAAGAGTAACAAACATCCATCCATCCATACAAACTTTCACGTTTATAATATTAGTAGGATATATATATTTTTTTAAATTTTAGGTTAAAGAGGAAAAAGAGGGAAAAGAGGATAGAAAAGAAGAGAAAAAGAATGGAGTAGATGTGCCCTCGGTGTTGCCGGAGGGAGAGACGGTTGGTTCCAAGATGGCGGTGCTAAGTGCCGACAGGATTAAGGTACCTACTTATTTTTCTTTTAAAACTTTAAGGTATAAAAAGGTTAAATAAATGGACTAGAAAGAAAGAAAGAAAATACATTTATTTCGCACAAACTAAAAGACACACAATACACCTGGGGGGCAATTCTCGTAATTTTAAGAACATTCACAGTCTGATCTCAGTCTCAATCTGTCAAAAATACCTCTAATTTCCCTACATTTTGACAAGTTTTTGACATTTGTTTGTCGCCGAGATAAGACTGCGACTAGATTTTGAACGTTTTAAATTACGAGAATTGGCCTTCTGATTTGCCCTGACCTCGACAGTAAACAGCTGTCAGAAGAATAGCGGTCGTCTATTTGACATAAACTGACAACAATTTCGGGTTTTGGACTTGTGAACAGCGTTTAGTGGACTCCTACGATAACATTGATTGATGTCCGATACGGCACGGAAGCGTATCGAGTGGTTGTACATAATTATTTGGAAAAACGACTATAAACCACAAACACAAAGTTTAATTTACGCTGCGCTAGATACACATAGAGTTTTAATAGTACTAATGATTCTAAAATAAACTTAATTTACACTACATAAAGTTGATATTCGTTAAAATCAATTGGAACAAAGAATTTGAATAGGCTTTAACCTTTCCAGCTGATGATGGCAAACGCTCAGAAAGAGATTGAAGAACGGAAGCGCGCCCTTTTAGCTATGAAGGGCGAGTCCAAGAGTGGAGTCAGTGCAGCCGCCGCGGCCGCTCAGCAGCTTAAGATGCAGGTGCAGCAGACCAGCTCCATAGCGCCGCCCAGCGTCATCAAACCTGTCCTGTATTCTAAACCTGGTAAGTTATATCAACTCAGCCTATCGCAGTCCACTGCTGGATATCAGCCTCTCCCAGGCTGCGCCACAATACCCTGTCCTCCGCCTTCCGCATCCAGTCTGTCCCAGCCAGGTGGCCAAAAAAGGTTTTTGAGGTTCTCGGTCCATCGTCTCTGGGGGTCGTCCCACACTACGATTCCCGAAACGCGGTCTCCACTGTAGGACTGCAGCCATTGGTCCTTTGACAGACATGGCCAGCCCACTGCTTCTTCAGCTACCTTACTCAACAAGCTATGTCTGTAAGTTATAGTTCGGTCAGTAACAATCAACCTGCCTAGCCTTCTTCCAACTATGTTGGGGTCGGCTTCCAGTCTAACCGGAAGCAGCTGAATAACAGTTTTTTTTTACATGGAGCGACTGTCTATCTGACCTCCACAACCAAGTTACTGGATCACACGATCCTCTTGGTGAAAATGATTGCCAAACTTTTGTTCAAAGGTCAACGAATGATAGCCCGGACTACTGCCTAAGGTGCTATTCGAGGCGCGATTAGTACCCGGTTAATGGCAATAGGCTCGGCCTCTATTACATGGATCTTGAACATAACTGGTGAAAATCTGGGTGTGCTGTAGTTCACCTTACTCTTGGAGGAAAACAGGCGTCGTATTAATACTCAATACTCAATATATTTATTGCTTCCACATGTGAACTTAGGTGGTAGATTTTACAGAATATGATCGTTGTGGACCCTGTCGGGCACAGTATTATGTTTTGTAAGAAATAGATGAACAATGACACCGATTCTCTTGTTCACAAACTAAACTAAATTTAAATTCAGTGCATCTTTTTCTTTCTATTTCATTAAGAAAAGGACAGAAGACAAATCGTCCTGTCAAATTAAGATACTCCATAGACAGTTTAGACGTGATTAAAAACATGGCGACTAAAAATTCGTCAATTTACGTCAGGCGCTGACTAATTTGACAGGACTAAACTAATATTTATCTTCTGTCCTTTTCTTAATGAAATATAAAGAAAACTATGCACTGAAGTTAAATTTAGTTTTATTTGTGAACAAGGGAATCGGCGCCAATATCAAGAAAAGTAATGGCTTTAAAATTTTAAAAATGTTTTGCTCTACAGTTGGCGCCAATGCCATGTCCCAGGAAGAGTTGGAGAAGCAGCGGAAGATAGCAGAACTGCAAGCCAGGATCCAGAGGAAACTAGCTGGTAAGTTCTATTCGACTAAATACATACTAATCGATACAAATGTATGTACACAGAAATTGCGAAAAAAATATCTGTTGCTCTGTACATTCTTGTTCGCATCACTAAACTGTATGGAACAGCTGATTTTTCTCTAAGTTAGCATTGACTTCAAATCTCATGATTTCATGAAATAGTCATTCAATATGTATTAGAGAATTGAATTTCATTCATCAATAATATTTTTGTGCACTGTGACCAATGATCGCTCATCATTATAGTCCGGCGTTTCAAAATTCGCCAAAGATGTAAACAACAATGGCCGCTCGAAATTATCTATGATTTAGTGATGTGGGTGGTATGAATTTTAAGTTTTGATGCTATCGATGTTACGATTTTTTTAGCAGTATTTCATCAATATTTTATAAATTGAGATATCTTCATAAGTTAAGTAAAGTTTGATTTGATTTGAAAATCGTGAAAACGAACAAGATATTAATACAAGTTACAAACTGTAATCGAAATAAATTGATGAATATTACCTCAGATGTCAAACATACCGTCCTGCACAATATATTGCCGGTTATTCGTCATAGCTTCGTCCCTATGCACATATAAGTATGATATGTATGGTATAAGTATGGTATGATAACGATACACTAGAAGTCTAGTTAGCTCGGGCGTTTTAAGATCGCTTGAAGCGGCTATGATTGAGAGTTTCAATTCCCAGAAACAGTTTTTCCACATTCGAACCCGAAAGGCGACATTGGGCATTCGTTGGTTTGAATCCACGTCAAGCCGTGCCCTTTTTTTAAAGTATTCGTTATAAGTCGTATCAAATTCAATGTTATATCAGTATAATATTGACCAGTGACGCCTAGATATCGCGTTCAATTCCCAGGCAACTTCAATGTTATTGCCTTTGGCGAAAGGCCGCTACTTCCAGTATGCACTGTTGCATTAGGGTAAGGCCTGTAGTGATAGTTGTAAGGTTGATAAATAAATAAAAAAATCATAATGGTGGTTCTCTGAATCCTCAGGTGGAGCCTTAACGAGTACAGCGGGCAGTGGGCCTGCGCCCCTGATCTTGGATCGAGAAGGTCGCACGGTGGATACAAGCGGCAAGCGAGTGCAGCTGACACATGTCGCTCCAACCCTTAAGGTAGGGACAGAACATCACCATCATTTCCCTAGCATGTTGGGGTCGGCTTCCAGTCTAAGCGAATGCAGCTGAATACCAGTACTTTACGTGGTCGTATATCAAAAGTGCTGTGTCGTCTGCGTAGGTAAAAATGTCACAATGAACGTTTTAAAAAAAGAAAGAAGAAAGAAAAACAATGAATGATCATTCCTCCTCATTCAATGGACAGAGGTCATTTATACTGTTTGGAATAGATTCCCAGGTACCGAAATGGCAGGAATCGCTATGTACTGATACAGTACATGTACCTACTGATGGTACCGGTTCCAAACCCTGATGAGGGCAGGTACCGTCTCAAAAATCCACCCTGTATAAATTTTAAATAGTGTGGGTTCCAAAACACTTCCTTGAAGTATGCCGTAGCTGATTAACTCTTCGACATTAAAAACGGTGTCAATTTTAACACACTACGCCCACTGAGGTAATCTTTGTAATATTTAGGGTCACATCATGTGTTCCTAAATATTACAAAGATTTACTAAATATTACTATTTTGGCCAAAAGTCTGGGAGCAGAAACTGTATCAAAGGCCTTCGTTGAATCTAAGAAGACACCATAGTATTTGAGGCGATTGTACAGTTTGACGTCAGAGTATTGCTGAAATCAGAGACGTTTTACGGCTATTGTTTAGAATCAAGTTCTTCTAACTGAACAGACAGCTGTGCTGCTGGACAGCTTGTGGCACCACTTCTTGTTCCCAGCTACAGCACTAGGAAGTGGTGAAGGGCGGGCGTGCCGGGGGACTGTCTTATGTCATTTTGACGTTCAAAAATGGTTGATTATTAGCCTATTTTGAATAAATTACTTGATTTAGATTGTTTATTTCCTGATTTCCAGTTGTTAGATTGTGACGTTATTTTGCCAGGCCAACATCCGCGCGAAGCGGCGCGAGGAGTTCCGCCTGCAGCTGTCGGGCACGACGTCGGCCGAGCCGCTGGCCACGCCCTGGCACGACGCGCGCGTGGCGGCGCGCCCGGCCGCGCGCGCGCGCCGCCCGCTGCGCTTCCACGAGCCCGGCAAGTTCACGCAGATGGGCGACCGCCTGCGCATGAAGGTAGGCTTCGGGCTGCCGGTCCCTATATCTATGTACAGCTTTCCGAAGAAAATCGATTCGGGAATCATCGTCTACCTTCGGAAATACGAACGCGCGACGATGGGATCTAATATAGAGTTGTTACAACCATAAAAGTACTTGCCTATTTTGTATTGTTATGTTTACAAAATTATAAATTCACAACTCTATACTATTCCAAAAAGCTTTAAAAACTTGTGAGTGACAATACCTTTTGTGGTCCTCTTTGTTGCTAATTTCAGTCATTTTCAGACGATAATTTGTTTATTTTAAATCTAGTAATTAATATAAACTTTCCAATTTTTAAGAAAGTATTGTAACTTCACGACTAAAATTCTCCATTTGTTTCCAGGCACAACTGGAAAAGCTACAGAACGAGATATCTCAGATCGCGCGCAAGACTGGCATCTCGTCGGCCACCAAGCTAGCGCTGCTGGCTGCAGACACACCGGACTCCGACAGAGTGCCCGATATTGAGTGGTGAGCATATTGTACAGACCTGAAGGCCAATTCCCGTAATTAAAAACGTTCAAAATCTAGTCGCAATCTCAACTCAGCGACAAACAATGTCAAATACTTGTCAATAAATTAAAAGAAATAAAAAACTTTTTAAAAACAAGCTTTTATTACTTATTAATAAAAAGGACAAAAGTTAAAAATAATTTAAACCTGATAAGAAATAAATAAAAGCGTATTACATTGTGTTCTAAATGTTCTTTAATGTACTATCAAAATGTAACACGCTCCTATGGCCATCTTCCAGCTCCATCATCAGACTCTGGTTACCATCTGGCACCAAAGTACTCGTCACGACGAATCAAACGAGCCCAAACTCGATGGGGTTATGTCGTTTAATTACCGAGTTCCTATGGCCATCTTCCAGCTCCATCATCAGACTCTGGTTACCATCTGGCACCAAAGTACTCGTCAAGACGAATCATACGAGTCCAAACTCAATGGGGTTATGTCGTTTAATTACCGAGATCTTATGGCCATCTTCCAGCTTCATCATCAGACCCTGGTTACCATCTAGCACCAAAGTACTCGTCAAGACGAATCATACGAGCCCAAACTCGAATGGGGTTGTGTCGTTTAACTACCGAGTTCCTATGGCCACCTTCCGGTTCCATCATCAGATCAGCTCCATGTCATAATAATTTTGCATTGTCATCCGATTTACACATGCATGCAAAATTTCAGCTCAATCGGTTGAAGATATCTGCTTCAAAATTGAGTTACAAGAGTCCACCCGAACATACAGACAGACATACATACATACATCGCAAGTTAAATAAAAGCTTGTAAAAATGGAAAGAAATTGGAGGTATTGTTGACAGATTGAGACAGATCGTTCGTAAAATTACGAGAATTGCCCTCTCATCATCAATTTCCATATTTTTTTTTTTTTTGGGTGGAGCAGCGGTAACCCCTTTCGGACGATCCCGCTATCATCAATCTCCTGGGCTTATCTTAATTTACTTGTGGCCGGTGCAACATGTCTTTTTCTTCCATACTTCTCTATTAGTCGAAAGAGGGGCTTGTGGCTAAGTAATAACACCCGCACAGGTCGATCAATCAGGCTAAGCTACGCTTCCCACAGTTGGTCCGTGGATGAGTGACCATCCTTACATACCGAGACCCCTCCGTGCTTTGGAAAGAACGGGTCGTCAAAAGCCCAAAAGTCTGACAACCAGTCCTTACCAAGGAATGTCGTATTACCCAGTACAGTTACTAGGTAATACGACACTCCTTGGTAAGACTGGACAACCAAGTGGTTGTGAAGGTCAGATAGGCAGTCGCTCCATGTAAAATACTGGTATTTAATTAAAGGCTCGGCCGATGATGATTATTCACTTTATTACAGGCGTGGTTATATAATATTGTTATCAATGTCCAGGTGGGACAGTGTGATCCTCATGACGCCCGAAGAGCGGCAGGCCAAGCGGCCGGCCGGCGCGCCCGACGCGCGCACGCACGCGCAGCGCGTGGACGCGTGCCACGTGGGCGACGACGACATCGTGGACAACCTGAACGAGGCCGCCATCACCAACCTTGTCGAACATCCCCAGCAGTTGAGGCCGCCAAGTGAGTCATCTATACTACTAACAAAGCTGAAAATTGTTTGTCACGCTGTCCTCCCATACCTGCTGTAATTTGAAAACATTTCATACAAATCCTATTAAAACCATAATATTAATGATTGAAATACTATCGTGAAACTCAAACTCAAACTATTTATTTCAACTAAACCAATTACAGACGCTTTTGAATTGTCAAGGGTCAGTCAGTCAAAAAGATGAAGCTAGTTGCCCATTCCAAAGCGTAGTAGGTACCTATGGAGAAGAACGGGCAAGAAACTCCACGGACACTCTTTTAAATCACAATAATATAGTTAAAAACTATTGGTTACATCATTCATGTTAAAAATTATACATGTGAGAACGATGCAGAACATTAAAAGCGTCCGTAACGAAAAGATAAAAAAAAAACAAATCAAATATTAAATTAAATCAAAATAAGCCAGGCAGCAAAGAGATGACCAGTCCCTACTGACGGCGCCCGTTCACGAACATGACGCATAGATTAGCACCATTCAGCTCAACCATTTTGAAGGGAGCTAAATGATCCAACACGCGCCACCATCAGCGAGACATTAGAGTGAGCATGACATACTCTCAGCCGCCAGGGCACATTCAAGTCAATGAAAGACGTACCCAGTAAATTGTAGCTATATGAATATAGCTATATGAATATAGCTATATGAATATAGCTATATGAATGTCAATTCGTGCAAGCCTAGTACTTTTTGTTAGAGTACAGCTCAGAAATTCCGGTCATACTCGTATTTCAATCATGATTCGAAAGACACGTAGCGCCTTCTAGCGTCCTAAAACAATTGTGACCGTCGAAAGTTATCCTATTGTTCTCTTCCTCGGGAAAAGTATTTTTAGGGTTCCGTAGCTAAATGGCAAAGAACGGAACCCTTATGGATTCGTCATGTCTCTCTGTCACAGCCACTTTTTTCCGAAACTATAAGAACTATACTGTTGAAACTTGGTAAGTAGATGTATTCTGTGAACCGCATTAAGATTTTCACACAAAAATAGAAAAGAAAAACAATAAATTTTTGGGGGTTCCCATACTTAGAACTGAAACTCAATTTTTTTTTTTTTTCATCTAACCCATACGTGTGGGGTTTCTATGGATAGGTCTTCAAAAATGACATTAAGGTTTCTAATATCATTCTATTCTAAACTGAATAGTTTGCGCGAGAGACACTTCCAAAGTGGTAAAATGTAATTCACCCCCCCCTGTAACTTCTACAATAAGAGAATGATAAAACTAAAAAAATATATGATTTACATTACCATGTAAACTTCCACCGAAAATTGGTTTGAACGAGATCTAGTAAGTAGTTTTTTTTTTAATACGTCATAAATCGTAAACCGCAATTTAACCTTTCATTCAATCAACTCAACGGAACCCTTCATGGGCGAGTCCGACTCGCACTTGGCCGCTTTTTTTTCTAGATGTAACCCACCTTATGTCCTTTTTAACCAACTTCAAAAAAGGAGGAGGTTCTCAATTCGACTGTATTTTTTTTTGTTTGTTATTACCTCAGAACTCTGTTATTTATAAGCCGATTTGCAAAAATCTTTTTTTATTTGTAATAAAAAAAGACTATAATACAAAGTGCCAACGACAACGACTTCCGTCGTTGGGTTCGTATTTTCGTTGTCTGCCACCGACTTCCGAAATTAAAGTTATTTTTCATTTTGTAGTGTCTTTTTTGGAGGTCGATAGTTTTTTTTTTGCAAACTGTTTTTTATACCCCTGATAACGTATATGCAAAATTTCATGATGATCGGTTCAGTGGATTAGGCGTGAAAAAGTAACAAACAAACAAACTTAATTTAGCATTTATAATATTAGTTTTTATAGTATTCTTTTACCCATCCATGAACCGACAGCGGCAAGCGAAGCTACGCTTGCCGCTGTCGGTTTTTTTTTTCTAGAAACCTAACCTAACCTTGATCGTGGCTTGCGGCTGTCTGTATCGTTTACGGCCGAACCCAATAACCTATTTTTAGTTAAAGACATCGCTACTGATGGTAGACAGTATATAACTAGTAATATAACTATACAGATTTCTACTGATATATTTGGTTCAGGCTCAGAATGTCCCTTTCCAATATATATTTTTGAGACTGCGCTTATTTAAATAAACAATACACTTACATCATTTTAACAATGATAAAGACTCAAATTCATTACTAAGACTTGATTTCTATAATGTTATAGTTATTATAATATAATGTATGTTCATTTTTAGCTTTTAACGTTTTAGTGTATACAGGGTGGCAGGGACATCGACGCGCAAACTGTAACCATGGATTCAGCACATGAGTTTAGACCCCATAGCGTCGAAATTTTTCGTCGGTTATTAAAAAAAAAAATTGATGTTCCATAAGTTTTGACCGCGTAGGTATTGCACTTTTCTATGAAACAGAAGATTTTTTTTTTATAACCGACGAAAAATTTCTACGCTATGGGGTCTAAACTCACGTGCTGAATTCATGTTTACGGTTTGCGCGTCGATGTCCCTGCCACCCTGTATGCGATTAAAAGGAATTAACGTTTTGGTTTTGGTACGCAAAATATGCGCATTGTCGTGGAGTTGCGGACACCAGCCCGCTGTACCTATTACCTATTATATGTGATTAAAATTTGATTGATTACTTGGCTTATGTTATTTAAATGTTCCCAGTTCAACGCGCAACTGTCGTAGGAAAGGGAGGGACATTTTGAGAAAGGGACATTTTGGGAAAGGGACTTTTTGGGAAAGGGACATTTTGGGAAAGGGACATTCTGGGAAAGGGACATTATGGGAAGGGGACATTTCGGGAAAGGGACGTTTTGAAACCAAGGGACATTCTGAGCCTGATCGATATAATTATGTAGATTATTGGCACGCGACGTTATTGAGAGAGAGATTGACTTTTTCCTACAGTATGCCAAAACTGGTGATAGGTAAGGAATTGGGTTCGACCGTTCGCCACGAGCCCCTTTTTTTTTTTGGGTGGGAAATCATCAAATGACCTCTCCTGCTCTGCGCTGAGCGGAAGGGCGTGTCAGACTTTTACTGACTAAAACCCACCCGTGTTCCTTCAGTTGCCTGTGCCAGGGGCCACGGTATCTCTTGCGAACAACCAGCGGCCCTGGCAAAGCCAAGAGCCCCTCAACTTGTTCTTTTTAGGGTTCCGTACCCAAAGGGTAAAACGGGACCCTATTACTAAGACTTCGCTGTCTGTCGTCCGTCTGTCCGTCTGTCTGTCTGTCACCAGGCTGTATCTCAAGAACCGCGACAGCTAGACAGTTGAAATTTTCACAAATTATGTATTTCCGTTGCCGCTATAACAACAAATACTTAAAATTAAATAAATATTTAAGGGGGACCCCCATACAACAGACGTGATTTTTATAGATAATGATACGGAACCCTTCGTGCGCGAGTCCGACTCGCACTTGACTGTTTTTTTTATAGATAATGGTACGGAACCAATCGTGCGCGAGTCCGACTCGCACTTGACTGGTTTTTATAGATAATGGTACGGAACCAATCGTGCGCGAGTCCGACTCGCACTTGGCCGGTTTTTTTGTGTTCTTTCTCTGCGCCATGTTTACCGGGTTCGGCCGTTAGTAGCCACGAGCCCCTCAACTTGTTCTCTTTTAGGGTTCCGTACCCAAAGGGTAAAAACGGGACCCTATTACTAAGACTTCGTTGTCTGTCCGTCCGTCTGTCTGTCACCGGGCTGTATCTCAAGAACCGCGATAGCTAGATAGTTAAAATTTTCACAAATTATGTATTTCTGTTGCCGCTATAACAACAAATACTAAAAACAAAATAAAATAAATTTAAGGGGGGCTCCCATCCCGGAGGACACGGTGGAGCATACGGTGGAGGTCTGCCCGGCTTGGGCGGGGCCCCGCCGTGTCCTCGTGGCGGCGATCGGCGGCGGCGACCTCTCGCGTCCGGCCCTCGTCCAGGCCATGGTACGGAGCGAGAGTGAATGGAAGGCCGTTACCTCCTTCTGCGAAGCAGTAATGCTCGCGAAGGAGGAGGCGGAGTGCGTGAGGGAGAGGTAATCTCTGCACCCTCACGCGCCTAGCCGCCGCAGGAGACGCCCTGGACGGGAGTCAACGGCCGACTCCCGGCTACCGTAGGCGCGGGCTTGCGGGCGGCGAGCTATGGGCAGCTCGCCGCCCGGTAAGGACCAGGCCCGGGTCGACGGCGCGTTGTGTTCCACGCGCGCCTCAAAGAGCTGTCAGCACGAACTGACGGGGTCCGCTAGGGCCGATGCCGCCGGGGCTGCGGGTTGTTCGAAAGAGATACCGTGGCCCCTGGCACAGGCAACTGAAGTAACACGGGTGGGTTTTAGTCAGTAAAAGTCTGACACGCCCTTCCGCTCAGCCCAGAGCGGGAGAGGTCATTTGATGATTTCCCACCCAAAGAAAAAAAAAAAAAGGGGGGGCTCCCATACAACAGACGTGATTTTTATAGATAATGGTACGGAACCCTCCGTGCGCGAGTCCGACTCGCACTTGGCCGGTTTTTATAGATAATGGTACGGAACCCTTCGTGCGCGAGTCCGACTCGCAGTTGGCTGGTTTTTATAGATAATGATACGGAACGAACCCTTCGTGCGCGAGTCCGACTCGCAGTTGGCTGGTTTTTATAGATAATGGTACGGAACCCCTCTTACGCGAGTCCGACTCGCACTTGGCCGGTTTTTTTTTGTGGTCTTTCTCTGCGCCATGTTTACCGGGTTCGGCCGTTAGTAGCCACGAGCCCCTCAACTTGTGCTATTTTTTGTGTTTAACGCAAATTTTAAGCAATTCTTTTTTTTTTCTCCAAATATATTAGCAATAATATAGACAAATACAGGCTATAGGCACTGACGCGCCCGGAAACCTTTCCAAAAATATGGATTAGTGATCGCAGTATGATCTTTGTTATCAACTTGCAATTTCTGAAGTGCGCCTACTTATACGAACGCTGGTAACGAAACCATAGCGAGATCTAATTCGATCCCAACGCCATCTATCGAGCGAAGCGACAACTCGCGGAGAATTTTGGGAGTTCATTTTTTGGGTATTTTTTGGTAAATTCGTGTGATTTTAATTGTTATTTATGGTGATTTTGTGTTTTTTTTTTTTTTTGGGATTTTGGTGTTTTTCAAGGGTTTTTTGTGCTGTAAAATGGCAGAAATTAATCCTTTTATGTAGTTTATTTTTCAATGTTTTAGTAAGTTTTCGTGTTATTTTGTTGTTTATTAGTTTTTATTGTACCATTAAGTTTTTTTTTTTTTTGATGTAGAAGTTCGACCCTTTTTTAATGGTTTTTGCCCCACATAAACGTTGGACTGACTATTAGTCTTTTAAGTCACCCACACTCTGTCCACTAGGGTATTCGTATTTTTTTAAAAATATTTACGTATATCTTGTAAATAATTTAAGTCCTCGAAAAAAAGAAAAGTAAAATTACAATAGTGTAAAAAAGGACAAAATCTTTTTTTTTATTTCTCTAATGGCTGCGCCCCGCGGTTTCACCCGCATAAGTTTCAATCCCCTGGGAATATCTGGATAAAAAGTATCCTATGTGTTAATCCAGGGTGTCAGCTACGTCCATGCCAAATTTCATCAAAATTGGCCTAGCCGTTTGAGCGTGAAGAAGTAACAAACATACAAACACACACACACACCCCTCACAAACTTTCGTCTTGTGATTAGTAGGATTAAGTAACTACTATGAACTTTATAGTTATAGGATTATTTATAACATCTATATCTATGATAACACAAAGTCCCTTCTCCTGTCTGCCTGTGTGACCGCTTCGTCATCATCATCATCCTACAGCAGTCCACTGCTGGACATAGACCTCTCCGATTGCACGCCATTTGTGACTGCGTAGTTCTTCGTAAACTACCCAATGATTTTGATGAGTTTTTTCACCATCATTTAGAGAATTTATTCCGGAAGGTTCTTGTGTAAAAGGCACACCTTCCCATGGGGGTAGGCAGACACCACAGAATGCCACCTGCTACGATCCTTACATACTTCTTTTGCTTCGTTTACGATCATACATCAGAAGGCCAATTCTCGTAATTTAAAACGTTCAAAATCTAGTCGCAGTCTCATCTCAGCGACAAACAAATGTCAAAATGTAGGGAAATTAGAGGTATTTTTGACAGATTGAGACTGAGATCAGACTGTGAACGTGCTTAAAATTACGAGAATTGCCCCCCAGGTCATAGACGCACGATTTTTGTGAATACTACGCACCTGATCTCTCTGAAGAACATCACCAATAAGATTTAAAATAAGGTTGGAATTTTTTTCCCAAATTTATATGGGAACAACTTTGGGGTATACTCCAAAGTTGGTCCCATATAAATTTCACCCCGGTGATCACCATCAGCACATAGGGGTGGTCCCGGTTCTCTTAAAATACCAATTCCGGAACCACCCTGCGCAACGCCTGTAAGTCACATCCCAGGGGCGACTGTAAAGGGGCCTCCCTAAGCCTCACTATGCGCGGCAGCACGTGACCAATGTGCCAGCGTTTTCTCTGGGGTCACTTGGTGGGCGGGCAGAGTCCCCACTCGACTTACATCTAGAATCAATACTATTTTCTTGTAAATTTTAACATTCAAAAGTGCCTTTTAAGACCGATTCCTATACTTTACGAACCGTTATTAGTTAAAATTCGACGCTTGTATCTTTACCAATAATGAAGTAAAGACCAGAGGGGTAATTCTCGTAATTTTAAGAACGTTCACAGGCTGATCTTAGTATCAATCTGTCAAAAATAGCTCTAATTTGGCCTAAAAAAGCCTACATTTTGACAAGTTTTTGACATTTGTTAGTCGCCGAGATGAGACTGCGACTAGATTTTGAACATTTTAAATTACGAGAATTGGCCTTCTGATAGCATTGCATAGTAGACCCTCCCATATGGAAGTAGCTATCACAGGTAAAATTGCCTTACGAATCTATTTATATGCCCAGTTTGGTAATAAAAATACTACCATTGGTAAGCAAAACGATTCGTTTTTGTTATAGGAACCGAGCATTAATGGCATATTTGAAATTAATGGTTTCACTTTTGTTTTTCACTTTGACTTTGAGAAATGAACACCATTTATCATAAAGACCAATTCGAAGGATCTTGACGGGACAATATAAAATCATCAGCCGAAAGACGTCCACTGCTGAACATCGGCCTTCCCTAAGCACCTCCACTTCGACCGGTTTTGTGCTTCTCGTATCCAATGGTCTTCACAAGGGCGTCGGTCCACCTATGGCACTGACACGTGGTCGCTCGCAATGGGCCTTATTAGAAGGCTAAAAGTCACCCAAAGGGCAATGGAGAGGGCTATGCTTGGAGTTTCTCTGCATGATCGAATCAGAAATGAGATCCGCAGGAGAACCAAGGTAACCGACATAGCCCGAAGAATTGCCAATATAAAATATGTAAAGTAAAATAAAATATGCCACAATTATATATTATATTAATTATATATTATATTAATTTATTTACATTAAACGCAATTGCTTAATTAACATCTTACATATTTCCTTAAAACGAAGATAAAACTAATAAAATTAGAATTAAAACATATTTGTTCGACAAACAGGAAACTATTTTAGTTAGTAATAGTCAAATGATATTATTGTTTTATTAAAACATGACCAGTGTTCCTGACAATTATGAGTATTTTGAGTTTGGCTGCACCTACAGTATTTTTATCCCACGGAGCGACGCGCGTTTTACTTGTGGTGTTCAAGTGTACAAACACGCAGTGAGTGTGTACGTGAAGACGGGTAGCGTCAGGACATAATACACACACACACACACTTCAGACTTCGCCATTGTCTCGGACGGATCCAAGAGCTCCTGCGCATACACACACATTCACAGCGTTTTGTACACACATGGGGTTTGGTAGAAGTATACCTACAGTACACCCACATTTCTCCAGTTATGTTTAATACTCAGTTGTTAAATTTTCGTACTTCTTGCTACTGTAATGACTGTCGAAGATTTACGAATGATTGCCGGGACCAACGGCTTAACGTACTTTCCGAGGCATGAAAGCCCCGCGGTTTCACCCGCGTAAGTTTCGATCCCGTGGGAATATCGAGATAAAAAGTATCCTATGTGTTAATCCTGGTTATAAACTATCTATGTGCCAAATTTCATCAAAATTGGTCCAGCAGTTTGAACGTGAAGAAGTAACAGACATACAAACTCACACACACAAACTTTCGCCTTGTTAATAATAGTGTGAAGTGTGATAACATATTAATGTGCACCTCTGCCTTACCCTTCGGGGAATACGGGCGTGATGTTTTGTTATGTTACATTAATATTCAATTTAAATATAGCACAGACATCTCAGTGTTATTTATTTATATATACTTTATTGTACAGACGCCAACACATCAGGCTACCCGAAACTGTCAAATTTTCCCAATCAACCTTGAACCTTAATGTTTTAGCGACAAAGTTGAAAATCTATTGAAGAAATTTGACAGATTGTAGTAGCTTGATGTGATGGCGTCTGTACACCACAAATAATACACGACAAAAAAAATTGATCGAACACTAAAAATATACAACGGGCGGCCTTATCGCCTTAATGTTTTGACATCGGAATGATCTGAAAAGCAGATGGACATTAATTCCCATGTAATTTTGTTGGCGTTATGGAACAATTCCCGGACTTTTAAGAGCGTTGCTTAACACAGTCTGAACCTGTAAAAAATACATCTTTTTTTTTTTTTACTTAAACTTAGTGTTTATTCTTGGCTAGCGTCCACACTCTGTCTGCAAGCCCTTGATGGAGGCTACTGATACGGAAGCAACGAGCGTGAACAGTTTGCGCGCAGAGTCCTCATCGTCATTACGTCTGCGGGACAGCCTCGCGGACGCGGACGTTTCTGAGTCCCTTTGACCAAAAGAATTTGTTTAGGCGAGTGTCCAGACGAACATCGGGAGTTCCCATTTATTTCTCTGCGAATTTACGGATTCCTTGATGGCACGCGGAGCGCGTTTCTTGAATCCTACTCCATGAAGCCGTTTGTGTAAATTAACCGCGTATTCACGAGTTACAACTTCCTTGATGGCAGATTTGCCTTTCCTCTCTCCCTTAGGTTTTGCCATTATCATCTTGGAGCTTCGTGCACCACACAGAATCAAAAAAGCTAATTTTGGCAATCATTGTCACTGAGATGGGTTTACGACTAGATTTTGAACGTTTTTAATAACGATACTTGGCCAATCAGCTACTCATCATAGTCAGGTATACAGAATCTGCCGAATCTCCTCATGAATTGCGGGCAAGGAATATTACAAATTACACAACCAGTAAATATGGTAATTTTCTCCGTCGTCGTCCCCGTCGAGTTTGAATTACTAGGAGTAACATAAGTGTTGTTGACAGGAGAATATGGCACAAAAGTGTTGTTGGGCGTGGCAGATCCGTTGTTAAAGTTAGGAGCATATGGATATAAATTGTCTTTGTTAAATGGTGTTGGTGTGTTGTTGTATACTCCGTTGGCTGGTGCGTATGGCAAGTTGTGGATTCCTGAGCTGTTGTTGGCATAAGGAAAATTGTTGTTGGTTGTTGTTGGTAGTGGATTTTGAGTGTAGTTAAAAGGATATGGCGCTAAAGGGTTAGTCCAATTGTTGTTAATACCAGCATTGTAGGGTCTAGGAGTATACCCAGGAGCATACGGCACGGGAATGTTGCTATATCCGGGCGTAAAGTTGTTGAATCCGGGTGTATTTTCAGTATGTCCGATATATCCGGCAAAGTTTTGTCCGTCCGGATTTTGGTAGTTGTAATAAAATGGTGTGTTGTTGTTATTTTGATTTATATAGACAGGTGTAGTGGGTATTCCGTTACCGACGGTTGCTGTATTGGTTTTTGGTCCATACCCAGGAGGATATCCGTATGGATAAGATCTTATTATTGGTCTTTTATTATTATTATTAATAATACCGTTGTTTACTCCAGAATTGTTGCTGTAATTTCTCGTCGTGTTAAATAGGAAATTCCAATTCGGATTGAATATATCGTATCGGCTTCCATTCCGATGTTGGCTTCCATTGTTTTTATTTTCTTGAGTATTATTAAATTGAGTAAATCTATATAAATCGTTGTTAGTGATTCTAGTTTTTTTGTAATAAGCGTAGCGTTTTTTCCTTTTAACGTCAGTTTTTTAATTATTATGTTGTATATTAAAATCTTGTTGGTTTGCAGTATCTTCTAAATTTCTCCGCCCTTTTATACCATTCAAAACATCTGTTTTTAAATAATTGTTTGTTACATTGTTATTTGTACTAAAAACTAGTGGTTTTACAGTATCTTCCACACTTCTTCGGACCCTTACATCAAAGTTGGGATCTTCAATTTTGATTCCATAGTTGTGGTGTTGAGAGAATATGTTGATTAGACCAACTATAAAATAGATGGGTAGCATTTTTGATTTGTTAAGGTACCCAGTTAGATGGGTTGGTGATCTTTAAAAGATGGCTGGGACAGTCTGGATCAGTAAGATAATCTTTTTTACTGTTGTGGTAGTATATTCTTCGTGTTTATTAACTTATGGTTTCAACCAAATAGATGACGTACTTCCAGGCCTGAGTCGGGCGTTTTTTGTAGGGGAAGTTTCTTCACTACAGTAACTAAACTAAAAGTTTATTTATTATGATTATTCATTGTAATAGTCATTTTTGTTCACGAAAGCGCTGTAAAAGTTAGTTTTAATGTCCACAGATTTTTTATTTGAGCATAAATAGTTTTTTGACACTGTTAAACTCTTCTCATATGTTTTATAGTTCTTAAATGTTGCCTTCACTTTGATAAAAGTCACAGAATTAATGTCCATATTCTTAAATACTTCCTTCACATTTATTCCTTTTGATTCTTTCAATAATTTTCTCTACAGTATTAAACTTAAGAGTTTTTTTGTTAAATCTCTCTTGAACTATCTTCGGCACTATTCACACAATATTAAACAGTTTTTAAGCTTCACAAATTCACCTAACTATGACCTCAAAAGGACACTATTAAGTTAACCACATATTAAAAAAAAAACATGTTAAGAGATTATTTTTAAATCCCTCTTACTCACTTTATCACTATCGACACAATTATAAACAGTTTTAACTTCCACAAAATGTTTTGTTTAAAAATTCACCTTATATTGACCTGAGAAAAGACTATATTTTACCTAGCACTATTTTATTTTAAACTTTGTCCGGACACTATGTATTTCTCGTTAAACGTTCCGTTACAGACACAACTCTATGCCGTACTACTAATATTAAATATATAGCTACAGTATATAATAACAATGATTGGTATTTTAACGAGATGAATACGAATGCCTATATATATATTTGATGAGGTACCAGTCTTATCAGTTAACTGAATATGACGTAAGCCTGTTTAATTAATTCTGAGTAATTGTTAAGATATAAATTGTTTGTTTGTCATTGTGTTCAATGGCACGCTTTATCTATTTATTTATAGCTTCTGCCTGCGTATTCATCATCATCATCAGCTGCTGGACATAGGCCCCTGCCTATGTCCAGTTGTGGACTGCTATAGGACAGTACAGTAGTATATTTAGTCCAGCGTACTTGTATTTGCTTAGAAATGCAAATAACCCTAAATGACATAAACCTAAACTTAAAACCTAAAAGTAGACTATTTTTTTACCTACAGAAATCTTAGGGATGGCGCCATTTTTTTACCTACAGAAATCTTAGGGATGGCGCCATTTTTTTACCTACAGAAATCTTAGGGATGGCGGCATTTTTTTACCTACAGAAATCTTAGGGATGGCGCCATTTTTTTACCTACAGAAATCTTAGGGATGGCGCCATTTTTTTACCTACAGAAATCTTAGGGATGGCGCCATTTTTTTACCTACAGAAATCTTAGGGATGGCGCCATTTTTTTACCTACAGAAATCTTACGGATGGCGCCATTTTTTTACCTACAGAAATCTTAGGGATGGCGCCATTTTTCCTAAATCTACGGTAACGGTAAAAATACACAATTTATTTATTGCTTCGTATTTTTGTTTTATTTTCTCATAAAGATCTATTGCTGATTCCAAGTTTATATCTTCACTCTTTTGTAATAGTAAAAATATTTTACAACATGTTTCGTAAGCGCTTTTTGCTTGCTCTAACTTTGTTGAATAACATTTCCTTTATATCTCGCTTGTCCCTTTTTTACTAAATAATTATGTATTTCTACTAATAAGTCATAATTTTGTTCCAAAATATCACTCATATTCTTAATCTATTAATAGGATTGCATAAATGTAACACATTCTAAGTAAACGCGATGAATCAAAAAAAAAAAAAAAATACTCCGGCGTTGCATTTTGTTTCCGTTTGGTGTCTTATGGCTGAATTGTTTTTACGAAAAGATGAAAAAAAAAAAACACAACACTTTCACTTATCACAGGATAATCCTGTGATAACTACTGATTCTCGGTACCTTCTGTGCGTCCTCTGATAGATGATCTAATTCTCTGCATGGTACTCATCCCAATTTCCTGCTGAATCCATGTGCGGTGGCAGCTCCTGTACATCCGCAGGCCAACATAAACTGCCAAGATTCCAATAATGGCCAGCACAATGTAGATCACAATGCTAAGCCGTTCCACGTGGCTTCCGACTTCCTTCCCCGTGGCGTCATGATGGCCTCCCCGCGTTTTGGCTGAGGAAAACCTCTTCTTTTTCCACAGTTGACCGACACCATTGTGGTAATTATGCTGGTATAACTGAAACTCTGATCAACTACTAAAAATCCCCTTGGCAGAATCCCGAAGCAGGGTCGTCATGTAATGTTGGGGTCCCTAAGGGGTGGTTCCAAGGAAACAACCACATCTGTTTAGTACTATTTAATGACTGACTGACTATAAAATAAGCACTTAATAGGTATAGTGCAAACTCAGCATACTTACATGATAGTTATAATGGAATGTACTTACTTACTAAAGTAAAGGAACATACTATATTGTTACACTTCAGGGACTCTTGCTCTGGCTCGGCCTTCGATGGGTCTAAACCCACCTTAACTCACTCATTCATCACACATCGACACCACACACGTATACAACACACTACACAAGTTTAAATTTAATACACCTATAAGTTAACTACATACTTATATTTAATGAATTTATTTCTTTGGAAAAACACCCGATTGTTGTCGCCTTAGAAATCATACCGACCGATGCTATGTGTGAAGCCTACGTACCATGTACCTAATAATCTTGTAAAGTCAAAGTCAAAGTCAAATCATTTATTTCAAATAGGCACATAAAAGGCACTTTTGAACGTCAAAAATAAAATAAAAATAAAATTGATTCTACTCGCCCCTTCCAAAAGGTAGTTTTCGTATGGAGAAGAATGGGCAAGAAACTCCACCGTTACTCTTTTAAAATGTTTTACAATATTTTGCATACATTAATTATATAATTATATGTGAAGACGATGCACCTAACAATAAAATTACTATACCAGAATAGGTAAAAGAATTAAAATGGATAAATGAAACCATGACATATAAATAAACTTTGTGATAGATACATGGTGCTCACATATTCACAAACATTCCAAAAGTAGACGATTTTCATAAATAAATAAGGAGTAATAAGTCCGGGTGTGACCCCAAGTAATTACAGAATGTAAATCAATGTTAAAGAAAAAAGAATAAATTATACAATTACATTAGCAACCAGTTTGATTTTGTCTAGACTCTAGAGATTGTCCTATGGAGCAAGACCAGCATGTTTCCAAGCATTCTTATCTTGGATATAATCCTCTAATTTGTAATATCCTTGCTTACAAAGTGTAATTTTAATATAAATTTTCTTTCATTTAATTGCAATATTTCACAAGGTATTTTGTTGTAACATTTAACACAGTACCCCATAAAAGATGTATGTACTTTAGATAATCTGAATAAAGGTTGATCTAATTTATCTTTATTTCTAGTATTAAAATTATGTCTATCACTTATTTTATTAAAAAAGACGAAGGAGACTAGTCTCCACGACACAGAGAATCCTAGTGTGGAGGCTACTGCTATTCAAATATTGTAATGTTTTTTCTGAACAATAAAGTATAGGTCATGGGGGGGGGGGGGGGGTCAGGGGTATGGTGGCCTTGCATGATGCAGTTTGTCTTTCATAGGTGTGAGAGGTACGATTTTTTTTCTAAGCTTGTTCCGTCATGTCGTGCAATAGGAGAGCCTATTGCACGACATTCAACTCGATTTTCGGCAACTCTCATCCAGCGACTTCGACCGCGTGTGTTTCCTTGCTCCCCCGACCCCACCCAGTCGCATCGCATCGCATCGCCTGCCCGTACTATTACTTCGTCTTCGCTTAACGTTCTTTCTGACTTTTTATTTTTGCTCGGGCCTTATGGTGCTAGCGTGATGTTGATTAGCCTATAGCCTTCCTCAAGAATTGGGCTATCAAATGAAAAAATATTTTTTCAAATGCAAACGTTTCGATTTTTTTTAATACGACTGGTAGTTCAAACAAACAAACTCTTCAGCTTTATTATTAATATAGAAGGTATACATTAGGATAAAAGAGGGGCTTGTGGCTAAGTAATAACATTCGCACGGGTCGATCAATTCAGGTTAAGCTACGCTTGCCGCGGTTGGTCCTTTGATGGACCACCATGTTTGCTTACCAAGACCCCTCCGTGCCTCGGAAAAAACACGCTAAGCCATTGGTCCCGGCTGTCATTCGTGGATCTTTGATAGTCGTTAAGGGTAGAAGCCCAAAAGCCTGACAGCCAGTCTTAGCAAGGGGTATCGTGTTACCCAGTAACTGGGTTGTGGAGGTCAGATAGGCAGTCGCTCCATATAAAATACTGGTACTCAGCTGCATCTGGTTAAACTGTAAGTCGACCCCCACATAGTTGGGATAGAGATTATATAGGATATAGATTATCGTCGCTGATCGTGGAATTGAGAAGGTTAGGTAGATCATCATCATCATCATTTCAGCCGAAAGACGTCCACTGCAGGACACAGGCCTCCCCCAAGCAGCTCTTCTTCGACCGGTTCTGTGCTTTTCGCATCCAATGGGTTCCTGCGGCCTTCACAAGGTCGTCGGTCCACCTTGTGGAAGGCCTTCCAACGCTACGTCTTTCGGTACGCGGTCGCCACTCCAGGAAACTTTCGGCCCCATCGGCCATCTGTTCTGCGAGCAATGCGCCCTGCCACTTAAGTTTGGCAATTTTTCGGGCTATGTCGGTTACCTTGGTTCTCCTGCGGATCTCTTCATTTCTGATTAGGTTACGAAAATGATGATCAGTAATTCAAGTAAATTTAATATGAAATGACGATGTTATTTAACAAGCAAACCCACATTAATATTGTTATTTGTTGAGTAAAATTCTCAGTAACGGAAGCTTAAAGTCCGCTTCTATAACTAAAAATAATATTATTATTGCGACTTCAAGGAATCGATGTATCATATCATTGGACATTTAAAAGCAGAAATAAAACAATGGAATTCGTTTTATAGCTCTTTACTCACTCTCTTCTCCATACGAAAACTACCTTTTGGAAGGGGCGACTAGAATCAATTTTATTTTAATTTTAATTTTGACGTTCAAAAGTGCCTTTTATGGCCTATTTGAAATAAATGATTTGACTTTGACTTTGACTTTGACTCATACCGCGTGGGTGTTAAAAATAAGCTATCACAGTCATGCTCTCTGGCGAGCGCTAAATGAGGTGAGGCTTAGCATAATGCAGAAGAAACAAAACCGAACAAATAAATCAAATTTAAAAAAATAACACATTAACCTAATCTAATATCGCGACATATTTGCCAAAAATGTAAACAAATATAAGTTTGGAAAAATAACTTTAACTTCTACACAATAAAATTCAGTTTACGCTACAAACATTTTTATAATTTTTCCAATAGTGCTAGTCACTCTGAAATCTACTTAATTTCCATTAAAATAAAGTTGATATTATTTTGTTTAACTTGAAATAACATCAATTTTAAACATTAGTTTGAATAGACTTTATGTCAGTTATCAAGCCACGCAAAGTCGTAAAATAAAACTATATCACATTTATCTGGAACTTGGGTTATCACCGAGATGTGACTACAATAGTAACTTAATTTCCACAGAATATTATTATTGTTATAAATTGCTTAGAATGCAATATTTATTCTTATACTAACTGCGTCCCGCGGTTTCACCCGCATAAGTTTCGATCCCGTGGGAATATCGGGATAAAAAGTATCCTACATGTTAATCCTGGCTATAAACCATCTGTGTGAAAAAAACAAAAAAAACAAACCATCTGTGTGCCAAATCCGTTCAGTAGTTTTTGCTTGAAAGAGTAACAAACATCCATCCATACAAACTCACGTTTATAATATTAGTAGGATTAAATTACTTGGAATAAGACATCACCCCTGTATTCTCCGGAGAGGGAGGCAGAGGTGTATTGCTTGCCTACATAGCATAATCACCCTATAATGTTCCCACTGCTGGGACAGACGCCTCCTGTCTTCGAGAGGGAGTGAACGAAAGAAAATACGTTTATTTGCAGTAAACATGACGCAAAAAAGAACATAAAACACAAAAAAAAATAAGAAATGGTTGGGGGAAACATGCGTCACATCCACGCAAAACGGCTATCGCTCAGCATTATGCTGCGGCCCTATGCAAGACAGAGCTCCAGAACTGGTTTTCAGCGACAGCCGGCGCCGACGTGATGACGTCGACGCTGGCCGAGTGGACAGTTACCTACCACGCGGGCCCAGTGCGGGTTGGTAGATGGCACATGTCCTTGAATTTTTGGTTCTAGGACGTGCTGGTTTCGGAAATAAAGGGCGAGCCTAGTACCGTCAAGCGGGCACAAATTCAGACTTCGGACAACCCACTCCCCGTCTGGGCATTGAACCCAGGATCGTAAACTCAGCAGTAGCGCTTGCGATCACTAGCCCAACAATTCAGTATTAAAATAATACTAGTGACGCGCCCTTGCTTCGCACGGGTGCAATATTCTAATGTGGCAACATATTATATAAAAACAAAGATTTCTGTGCTTTATCTAAGTTAAATGGTAATCTATTATACATGTGTAACCTTCCAGTCGGGGTCGGCTTCCAGTCTGACCGGATGCAGCTGAATACCAGTATTTTACATGGAGCGATAGCCTATCGGACCTTCACAACCCAGTTACTGGTTAACACGATACCCCTTGGTAAGACTGGTTGTCAGACTTTCGGGCTTCTGACGACCCGTAACGACTGTCAAAGATTCGAGAATGACAGCCGGGACCAACGTCTGAACGTGCTTTCCGAGGCACGGAGGGGTCTTGGTATGTAAAGACGGTCACGCATCCACGGACCAACCGCGGCAAGCGTAGCTTAACCTGATCGATCGACCCGTGCGGTTGTTATTACTTAGCCACGAGCCCGGCACACGGACAGACACGGAAAGTGACTTTGTTTTAAACACCCCCAATATTACTTTACCCAACCTGGAGATCGAACCCAGGACCCCATGCAATAAGGCAGTTAACAAAGACGGACTCAGATTACCACAGTAAATAAAACAAAAACATTACACAAATACGCATTTATTTTACAATACATTTTAGTTTCATTTACTAGAAATACAAAATTCATTTAGAATATTAATGAAAAAAGTTTAAAATAATTAAAAGTTAACATAAATAAACTATGGCGCCGATTCCCTTGTTCACAAACTAAACTAAATGTAAATTCAGTGCATCTTTTTCTTTCTATTTCATTAAGAAAAGGACAGAAGATAAATATTAGTTTAGTCTTGTCAAATGAGTCAGCGCCTGACGTAAATTGACGTAATTTTTAATCACGTCTAAACTTGTCTATGGAGTATCTTAATTTGACAGGACTAAACTAATATTTATCTTCTGTCCTTTTCTTAATGAAATAGAAAGAAAAAGATGCACTGAACTTAAATTTAGTTTAGTTTGTGAACAAGGGAATCGGCGCCAATGGCGCCGATTCCCTTGTTAAACTAGTCAGCGTCTGTCTAACTAGTCCTGTCAAACTAGTCAGCGCCTGACGTAAATTGACGTATTTTTAGTAGCCATGTGGTTAATCACGTCTAATCTGTCTATGGAGTATCTTAATTTGACAGGACTAAACTAATATTTTATCTTCTGTCCTTTTCTTAATGAAATGGAAAGAAAAAGATACAAAGAACTTAAATTTAGTTTAGTTTGTGAACAAGAGAATCAGGGCCAATATCTCGGAAACGTGAAGCTTTACGGAGTTTGCTCTTATCATGTTTTCTGTTTGCATTGATGTCAGCTATCGATTTATATAGGTCTCATGCGCGGCCGCCATTTTCAAAATGACGGGACAGTAGTATGCCAAGCTTCACATACAAATCTTCAAACCCCCTTTCCATCGGTTAGGAAATAAAGAGCAGACGAAGTTGCTGCCAGGACTACTCTTCATCATCGTCCAAATCTCTGACGCACATACCGAAACTCGACATCTTCATACCCTCTGGACAAGTATTACAGCTGATCATACAAGCGTCCATACTCGTCACTTCCTTTGTTATTGTAGAATTGGCCCTAGGAAGCTTACATTTACAATTCTCCAAACTTGCTGTATTATTAAAATAACCGCTGGGAGCTGGGTACCCGGTGTTCGGTGCTGGGTACCCGGTATTCGGCGCTGGGTACACGGAATTTGCTGCTGGGTTCACGGTATTTGGTGGTGGGTGCCAGGTATTCGGTGCTGGGTACCCGGTACTCGGTGCTGGGTACACGGAATTCGGTGGTGGGTACCAGGTATTTGGGGCTGGGTACGTGGTATTTGGTGCTGGATATCGCGTGTTAGGTGCTAGATTACTCGTGTTAGATGCAGGATAGCCGGTGTTTGGTACTGGGTAATTGGTAGGTCTATTGCCGGGTGTAACAGGGTTGACCGGCTGAATGTTATACCCAGAAGGGTTGGTATTATTAAAATTATTTTTATTTGCGGGTATTACGTTGATGTTGTTGTAGTTGGGGTAAACGGGTCTCGCCACACTAGCATTGTAGTTCTGTCCCGGGTTGATGTTTGTTGCTGGGTAACTGGTAGTCGGTGCTGGATACCAGGTATTCGGCGTTGGGTAACCGGTACTTGACGCTGGGTACCCGGTATTCGGTACTGGGTACCCGGTAGTCGGTACCGGGTACCCGGTGTTCGGTGCTGGATAACCGGTATTTGATGCTGGATAAACGGCATTTGGCGCTGGGTAACCAGGATATCCCGGATAACGCGTATGCCCGGGTGTGGCAGGGTTGACCGGAACGATATACCCAGTAGCGTTATTATTATTACTATTGATGTTATATCCTGGTCTTACTGTAATGGAGTTAGGGTTAACGGGCCAAATCGCATTTGTATTGTTTTTCTGCCCCGGATCGAAGTATTTCCCTGTTACATCTGTCATATTTCCATATGGTCCGAGTTTGGCAAAAGTATTTCGGGTGGGATTTTTTAACGGTTCCACATACCCGGGTTGCCCTGGTCCAGTAAATGTTGTATGATTTCTTGCGATATGCAAATTACCCCATGTTGGGTTGTTTGTGACGTTTTGGAGTGCAACATACCCCGTGACAAACCTCTTTTCTCGTCGATGGTTTATAATCGCGTCCTTGTCTATATCTCTAACTGTGTTATCGAAATTTTGTGCCCGGAACGATACTCCATAGTCACTGTGTGCTGTGGTCATACCGAGTCCCAGTAGAAAATAAATTATGAACATTTTGAATCTTTTAAGAAATATCAGTTTAATTTTTATTTTTGTTTGATTTTTCTTAGCTCAATATTTTTGAGGTTATTAAAAATCGTTTTGTTGGAAAAATCACTGCGTATTTTTTTTCTTTTTTTTAACGTAAGGTTATATCGGTAGTATTTTTTGACGACCTTCGTTTTTTTTTTCACAATTTTCACTTAGAACACTGTTTTATTTTTATTTTTATGATAGTATGTCGACTGTAATAGTTGTTGAGAGACGATTGATGAGTTACTGGGCGATATATAAACACAGCTTATCTCTGTATGTTGACCTGAGTATTGAATGATAATATTATTCCTTCGTAGTCGTTATTATAAATGTAGATAAGTTTGTCTGTCACATTGTCTGTTCACAGTCCACTGGCACGTCTGCCACAATCCTATTAATATTATGAACGTGAAAGTTTGTATGGATGGATGTTTGTTACTCTTTCACGCAAAAACTACTAAACGGATTTGGATGAGATTTGGCACACAGATGGTTTATAACCAAGATTAACATATAGGATACTTTTTATCCCGATATTCCCACGGGATGGAAACTTATGCGGGTCAAACCGCGGGGCGCAGCTAGTAGCATTATATAAGCATACCCTATACCCGGGCACTGCCCCCTAAGATACAGGCCTAGCCTAGTTGAGGGGACAGGGTTGAACCTATTGTACTTTTCTACCTAATGCAAAATTAAGAACTTTAATCTGTATACAGTGCAATGTACAGACGCCAGCACATGAAGCTACTACAATCTGTCAAATTTCTTTAATAGATTTTCAACTTTATCGCTAAAGCATTAGGTTCAAGGTTGATTGGGAGAATTTTACAGTTTCGGGTAGCTGGACTCTTGACTGACTTTTTAAAATAACCGACGAAAAATTCATGATGCTGAATCCATGGTACCATGTTGTGCGTCCATGGTGCCACCCTGTATGTTCTCTAAATGATATACGAGTAAAATGAAAAGTGAGGAGAAGTCGAATGAAAACCTAGTCTGATTCTGACTGATTTTTTTATATACTGAGGTTATCAGTATGCAGAGCAGCTATCTTTCTGAAGCGAATTCATAATAATAAGTTGGCTAATTAGTCATTACCGTACCATTTTGTCAAATAAGATTTAAGTTTATACAAAAAAAAAACTTTATTAAGTACAAAAAAATAACAACCGACTTCCAAAAAGAAAACAATTCAAAGTAAAAAGTAACTTTAATTTCGGAAGTCTGTGGCATAAAACGAAAATGCGAAACCAGCGACATCGACTTCCGAAATTATATTTTTTTTTAAATCGGTTTATCTATGACAGAGTTCTGAGGTCATCACCATCTGCCTGCCTTCTCCCAACTATGTTGGGGTTGGCTTCCAATCTAACTGGATGCAGCTGAGTATCAGTATTTTACATGGAGCGACTGCTTATCTGACCTCCACAACCCAGTTACTGGATAATACGAAACTCCTTCAGAGTTCCGATGTAACAAACAAATAAAAATAACACCGAATTGAGAACTCCTTTTTTTGAAGTCGTTAATAAAACTAATTGATGATGTTCCCACTGCTGGGACACAGGCCGCGACTCTGTGAAAGGGAGTCGGCCTTCGCGGGCCCAGTGCGGGTTGATGGATGTCACATGCCTTCGAATTTTTGGTTCTAGAACATGCCGGTTTCCTTACCAGGTTTTTCTTCACCGTTTTGAGAGCAGTGGTAATGAAATTATTTACACAAAGTAAAGCGCCTGTCTGGGCTCGAACCCACAAACTATAACTCGTAAGTCGGGGCTATTGCCACTGGGCCAACACTGATCACAAAGAGTGCGTATTTTCATTTAAAAATCAAAATAAGTCAATATGTGCCAAATACCTTTGAAATGAACAGATAAAATGCAGGTTATAATGATGAACTAGCCGTGGACTTTTTTTTGAACTAAAAGCTAGCGAACTATCATATCTTCTTTATTTCGACGACACGGTTGGCGCAGAGGCTGAGTGATCGACTGCTGCGCTGCGTGTCGCGGGTTCGATTCCCGCACGGAACAAATATTTGTATTGCCTACAGGTAGTTGTTCCGGGTCTGGCTGTTATGTGTATGTGAGTTCAAATGTTTGTGCACCCACGATACAGGAGTAATTCCTAGTGTGGGGCAACGTTATTTTTTTTTATTGTGGCGCCCCGTTGTTTTACCAGCATAAATCTCGATCCCGTGAGAATATCGGGATAGACCGTATCCCATGCCCGTGCTATACCTAATAGATAAAAATGTCCCAGAGAAATAACACAAACACAAAAAAGAACAAGTTGGGGGAATGCGTCACATCCACGCAAAACGGCCATCGCTCAGCATAATGCTACGACCCTATGCGAGACAGAGCCCCAGCAAACATGTCCGTTAGTCTAATTTACTCTCTGTTTCTCCTCAGCCGAGCCCCTGAAGCCGACATACATGCCAGTGTTCCTCACGAAGAAGGAGAGGAAGAAGCTACGCCGTCAGAGTCGCAGGGAGGCGTGGAAGGAAGAACAGGAGAAGGTCAGGCTCGGGCTGGAAGCGCCGCCAGAACCCAAGCTCAGGTAACTCATATCTGCCGAGCCTTCTCCCAACTATGTAGGGGTCGGCTTCCAGTCTAACTGGATGAAGCTGAATACCAGTATTTTACATACAGCGATTGCGTAACTGACCTCCTCAACCCAGTTTGACCTTGTAAACGTCACACGTCCACAAAGTCAAATTAAATTATCTAGTGAAACTTCACGCCCTGGCTGGATGCCGGAATTTGTTAAGGCATCCATAGGATAGCCCGGTTAACCAGCCGACAATCTCGTTTATTTTTTATTCCGGCGTTGAAAACAGAGGTCTGTCAGACTCTTACTGACTAAAAACTACCCCGGTGTTCCCTTCCTACGACGAACTTGTCCGCCTTCCACGATCCCCGGCGGGTGCGGCGCAGGCCCGCGGGGGAGGGAGGTGCAAGACACCCCGCGAGGCCCGACGACCTCCTAGGTTGACGTGCGAACAAAAAAGACGTGCATATCTATTCACAACCATCCGACAGGCTATCGTATCGAAAATGACACATTTCGATAGCCTGGCTTGCCTTGACCCCGACAGCTAACAGCCGCAGCCGCAGCAGCTAACAGCTAACAGCTGTCCGAAGAATAGCGGTCGTCTATTTGACTTAAACTGACAACATTGATTTATATTCGATACAGTACGGAAGCGTACCGACTGGTTGTGAATAGATATCAAGTGACGATATAACAACAAGAAGACAGGTTTTCTAAACCGATATCGTGACACACTCTAACTACTTACTTCTTCCCAGAATATCAAACCTGATGCGAGCTCTCGGCACGGAGGCTGTGCAGGACCCCACCGCCATTGAAGCCAAGGTTCGCGAGCAGATCGCCAAGCGACAGAAGACGCATCTTGAAGCCAACAAGGCGCGCGCCCTTACCAAGGACCAGAAGAGAGAGAAGGTGCGTTTCATCTTTAAAATGCATATAACATAGAATATGGGCCGATTTTTTTTTACAAATTAATAAAATTGAATTATTTGTATGTAATGTCAAAATAACAGCTTTTTTTTTCTAAAATATATACGGTACTTTTAATAAAAACAATTAAATTTTTTTTTCTGTCTCTCTGTCTGTTTGCTCCGGCTAATCTCTTAAACGGCTGGACCGACTTTCACTAGCAGATAGCTGATGTTATATGGAGTAACAATCGCTACTTTTATTTTCGAAAAATAATTTGGGTTCCGTGCAAAAAAAAGTGCATGATAATCAATTTGTATTCCGACATGATAAATGATAAATGATTTTATTCTGTAAGTAGGTTTGTACAAACACTTTTACACGTCAATCATATTTTAAAACTAGATGAGGTCGGCGTTTTAATAAAATTAATTAAAAGGAATTCGGCAAAAATTTATATTCACTTGTTTATCAAAAACATGTCTTTTTGAAAATAATATCAATAATGTCAAATCTGCCCACTGATTTAATAATTGAAGGAAGGGCCATGTCGCGGGCACAACTAGTTAGTAAATATTTATCTTGGTTTAATTTCAGGTGGACAGAAAAATCAGAGAAGATACGACTATGGGTGTTCACGTTGCAGTTTACAGGTAAAATATTCGCTTTAAACTCTTCCTGATTGGTAGTAATTTGTTTTTCTCATCTCTTATACAGGGTAATTTTTCAAAGACCAGCCAAATTTAAGGATGTGGTACAGACCCTCAAACTGAACAACTTTCTCCATGGGACAAATAGCGTAATCGCGAAAATTTTATCAACTGTCCCATAGAAAACTTCAACGGGACGGCTGAATTTTTATTCGCGATTACGATGTTGGTCCCATGGAGAAAGTTGCTCAGTTTGATGGTCTGTACCACATCCTTCAATTTGGCTGGTCTTTGAAAAATAACCATGTATATTGCAAACTATAGTTTCGTATAATTTAGAAGCACTTTTTAAAATTTTGTAAATGTAAGAACCATGGATTTGTTTTTTATGATATTTTGATGTTGACTTGAAAGAGCATGGCAGTTGAGAATATGTCATGCTCACTCAAATGTCGCACTGGTGGTGGCGCGTGTGTTGGATCATTCGGTTCCCTACGAAATGGTTGAGCTGGGTGGTGGTGATCCACGCGTCATGTTCGTGAACGGGCGCCGTCGGTTGAGACTGGTCATCTATTAACTGCCCAAGGCTTATATTTAATTTTATATTGTTTGTTTTTTACATTGTTCTCACATATAGAAGCAATAAGAATAATGTACCCAGGATTTTGTAATAATATCTTGATTTAAAAGAGTGTCCTTGGAGTTTCTTGCCCGTTCTTCTCCATAGAGATCTACGTTTTGGAATGGGCGACTAGCTTCAACTTTCTGACTAACTGACCGACTATTTAATTTTGACAATTCAATGCGATATCATAACACTTTTATAAATAATTATTGTATGCCTATTAGGTAGGACATATTGGAACTTTAATTTATTGTCAAGACCTTTAACTAACATATGCCCACAATAAAGATATTTTGAATTTTAATTTGAATTTTAATTATTCTTTTAAAGAGTAAAAGACCTCTTCGAGTGCGCCTCAGCCAAGTTCAAGGTCGAAGCGAACGCCCAACAACTCCACATGACAGGCAGCGTCGTGCTGCACAGAGGCTGCTGCATCGTGGTCGTGGAGGGGGGGCCTAAACAACACGCCAAGTACAAGAGGTAAGGCACCATCATATTCTTCCAGTCTCACAGCATAATCATAATCAGCACCAGACTACAACGTTCCCACTGCTGGGACACAGGCCTCCTCTCTGTGAGAGGGAGTGGGCTGTGTCCACCACGCGGGCCAAATGCGGGTTGGTAGATATCACATGTCTTCGAATTTTTGGTTCTACGACATGCCGGTTTCCTCACGATGTTTTCCTTCACCGTGTTGTGAGCAGTGGTGATGAAATAATTTACACAAAGTGAAGTGCCCGCCTGGGTTCGTCTTAACTCATAATTATTTACGCAGCTGTTGGTTCAGTTAATCGGAGAACCGGTTTCGTGAGGCGGCCATCAATTGACGACACGGTTGGCGCAGTGGTTAAGCGATTGACTGCTGCGCTGCGTCTCGCGGGTTCGATTTCCGCACTGAACAAATATTTGTATGACCTACAAGTAGTTGTTCCGGGTCTGGCTGTTTGTGTATGTGAGTTTAAATGTTTGTAAACGCACCCACGATACCGGAGAAATTCCTAGTGTGGGGCAGTTTAAAAAAAAAAATTGTAGACCCCCATAGTTTGTATCATCATCATCATTTCAGTCGAAAGACGTCCACTGCTGGAAATATACCTCCCCAAACACCTCCACTTCGACCGGTTCTGTGCTTCTCGCATCCAACGGGTTCCTGCGGCCATCACAAGGTCGTCGGTCCACCTTATGGGAGGCATAGTTCGCATCACCCTAATAAACATGTTTACCTTTACAGGCTAATGCTGCACCGCATCAAATGGGAAGAAGACACAATCAAAGACACGGACGGAAACGAGGTGCCCAACACCTGCAACCTGGTGTGGGAGGGGACGGTCAAGCAGCGAGCCTTCGGAGAGATCAAGTTCAAGGTAGCGTAGCATAGCACAACACAACACAGCATCACGTAGCACAACTATGTACCCAATATTGCAGCCTCCCCAAGTGATGATGAAATAAATTAGTCAAAGTAAAATGCCTGCTTACCTAGGTCCGAACCCACGATCTACAACTTGCTACATGTCGTGGCTGGTACATCTAGGCCAGCACTGCACTGCACTATTTCATACCCGGACGTTAATACAAAATGGACGTTATATCAACTAGAATAGGGTACATGTTGTTTTGTAATGCCCAAGTAACCTCGATTATTTTGAAACACAACGCCAAGTGAATTGCCAGTTTGGTGGTTCTTTGTAGGAATCCCAACAACGAACAACGTATCGTGTTTGATTCGTCAAAAATCTTGACGACAATAGGTCTGCAGACTGTAACACACTTTCACAATCTAAATTATTTTGAAAGATATTGCTAATCCATTGCTTCATGTGTTCGAAAAATGTGTCTGCTCAACAACGTAAATAACGCAATGAATGTTGTTGAACTGTCAAAATGAAAGCCATTGCTATTGATAGTGTGTTATACAATTACCTTTGGGGCAAGGGACTTTGTTTATGTCCGAAAATCTGTAAATGAACTCCACCGTAACCGGCACCAAAGTTAAAATATTCTTCTTTTTATATTGATTGTCTTCCTAGTAAAGAGGGGCTCGTGGCTAAGTAATAACAGCCGCACGGGTCGATCGATCAGGTTAAGCTACGCTTGCCGGGGTTGGTCCGTGGATGGATGACCATCTTTACATACCAAGACCCCTCCGTGCCTTCGGAAAACACATTAAGGCGTTGGTTCCCTGCCGGGGTAGCGGGATAGTCCGAAAGGGTTACCGCTGCCCTGGAACATAAAGGGCTAAGGAAGGAACACGGGTGGGTTTTAGTCAGTAAGAGTCTGACACTCCCTTCTGCTCCACCCAGAGCGGGAGGGGTCATTTGATGATTTCCCATCCTCAAAAAAAAAAGTCTTACTAAGGAGTATCGTATTACCCAGTACCTGGGTTGTGGAGATCAGATAGGCAGTCGCTCCATGTAAAACACTGGTACTCAGCTGCATCCGGTTAGACTGGAAGCCGACCCCAACATATTTGGGAAAAGGCTAGGCAGATGAGTCCCCAGTAGTCGTACTTGAACAGCTTCGTAATTTGCCATGTATATCCTGGAAGAAGGTGCAGGTGGAAATGTGATCAAGTCGAAACTTATACTTTTTTCTTTCATCAGGTGATGCCAACTGAGAAGCAGGCTCGGGAACACTTCCAGAAGCACCGCGTGGAACACTACTGGGACCTCGCCTACAGCGGCGCCGTGCTAGCGCCCTCAGACGAGCCCTAGGGCCGTAGGGCTTTACTACCTAATAAATACGATATGTACACAATATATATAGAGCGTTTTATTTATGTTAATCTAGCTGTTGGTGTTAAATATTTTCACGAAACTTGATAGTGGCTCCGATTCCATGTTCACAAACTAAACTAAACTTAAGTTCAGTGCATCTTTTTCTTTCTATTTCATTTGGAAAGGACAGAAAATAAATATTAGTTTAGTCCTGTCTCTGTGGTGCAAACTGTGAATATAAGTTAGTTATTAAAATAAATAAATAGAAGCAATAAGAATAATGTACCCAGGATTTTGTACCTCATAATATCTTGATTTAAAAGAATGTCCTTGCAGTTTCTTGCCCGTTCTTCTCCATAGAGATCTACGTTTTAGACTTCAACTTTCTGACTAACTGACCGACTATTTAATTTTGATAATTCAAAAGTGCCTGTAAATGGTTTAATTAAAATAAATGATTTGAGTTTGAGTTATACAAGTACGCTGGACTAAATATACTATACGAATTGACAGTTGTTGTTTGCCGATTTAAAGCGCCCCGCTCGAGCGTCTCAGGAACTAAAATTGACACATTGCCGCACATGGCCGTCGATTGTTTTGGTACGGCTCTGATGATTTAGGTCTAAATCGTGGAATAAGACTTGTTTGCATTTACTACTAGATATTTAGAACATTTTATCATGAGAGTATGCGCATCTTGTAAAACTCGCTATCAAAAATATTAGTTCCACGAACGCCCACGTTACTGTCACGTTACTGTCAGCGGCTAAATGACGAAAATCAAATGTCTTCATTTTGTCATTGATAGTACTCCAGCGTACTTGTTTATTATAAGTCAGTGACCTAATGTAAGTCACTTATAACGTGGCCACACCTGCAGGAAAATACAATATGGCGGATGCATCTGTGGCGGCATCTATATCAGACATGCGAACTACGCACCACACTGACGTCACGCAAAATCCTGTATTGCGCAAGCAGAGTTGTACAGACGCCAGGGGCCGCAGTCTCGTCATTCATAGCGATCGCTTTACTACCGAATTCGGTTGCAAAGTCCCGGATTGACAGGTGTAATGTATGGAGTGACAGTACTTTGCGACCAAATTCGGTCGTAAAGCGATCGCTATGAATGTCGAGACTGCAGCCCCAGCACACCAAGCTACTACAATCTATCAAATTTATTTAATAGAGTTACAACTTTATCGCTAAAGCATTAAGGTTCAAGGTTGATTGGGAAAATTTGACAGTTTCGGGTAGCTTGACCTGCTGGCGTCTTACCTTACTTACGTACCTTTTGCCTATCAAATTACAATTTAATAAAACAGCGTCTTTTTAAATTTAATTTTGTTTATTATACTCATTTACTCTCTAAATACAACATTTATATGAGATCAGAAGGTCAATTCTCGTAATGTAAAACGTTCAAAATCTAGTCGCAGTCTCATCTCGGCGACAAACAAATGTCAAAATGTAGGGAAATTAGAGGTATTTTTGACAGATTGAGACTGAGATCAGACTGTGAACGTTCTTAAAATTGCGAGAATCGCCTCTCAAATTCTTAATAGTAGTTGAAATGTGGCAGTAAATTCACAGTTACTGGCTCTCAAACAGCAATGCTTGTCAATATGTATGGTGGTATGTACTTCCCAGGACGTACCGTTTCACGAAGAGTTATTGTTGAAGTTAGTCGCTCTTATCACAGCTTCTAGTATGGAAAAAAAAAAAAAAATTGTAGTAACAGTCTTAAAAGTGAGTGGCTTAATTAAGATGAAGGGGTGGCGTTTTTTTTGGATTAGTGGTGGCCAAGTGGAACCGGCCGCGTCTTACGAGTTTTAGGTCGTAGGTTCGAACCCAGACAGGCGTTTTACATTGTGTAAATTATTTCATCACCACTGCTCTCAAAACGGTGACGGAAAACATCGTGAGGAAACCGGCATGTCGTAGAACCAAAAATTCGTAGACGTGTGACATCTACCCGCACTGGGCCCACGTGGTGGATTACGACTCACTCCATCCACCACCTCACCGAGAGGAGGCTTGTGTCCCAGCAGTGGGAACATTCCCTAGCCGATTATGCTTATGATGGCGTTTGGCAATGTCACACACATCATTTCTTTTGTGTCTGTTTGAATTTCAAATCCGCCCCAAATCTTTTAAGTATTAACTTCTAGGCGCACTCTGCGGTCTTTCTGAACAGTGAACAAAAACTGAATCGGGTATACTCGACTCCAGTCGTAACTCTTCAATTGTTTCGTGTGATCATAAATAAAAATAACATAACATATCAGCCTATATATATGCACTAATCCAATCTCCGTTTTGCCGACGATAGTGTCCATTTTTCGTCATCAGTCTCCGAGCTGACACAGATGCTAGAAGGTCTCAGCACGGCAAGCCTAGACGTCGGACTTCAAATGAACATGTCAAAGACCAAGTAGATGACGTACGGCGTGCATCACAGGATCACCGTGGCGGGTGGGGAGATTGAATATGTCGGTGAGTATCTCTATCTTGGCCAAATGGTCTCTTTCCAGGCAAGACAAAACAAAGAAATTGCAAGACGCACCGAAAATGCCTGGAAGAGCTATCGGGCCATGAAATTTCTAATGAAGGGCGATCTTCCTCTATCCCTCAAGAGAAGACTCATCGACATGTGTATTCTTCCCATCCTCACGTATGGTTCTCAAACATGGTCTTGACAATTCAGCAGAGGTCGGCCCTCGAGGTTTGCCAGAGAGCTATGGAACGGAGTATTCTGGGTATTAAACTTGTGGACCGGGTTAAGAATACAACAATCTGAAAGCTCTCACTCGACCTGAAAGATGTCACTCGGAAAGCTGCCACGCTTAAATGGAATTGGGCTGGACACATCTGTCGCATGTCAGACGATCAATGGGCCAAACATACGACCCAATGGGTCCCGCTTAATGGCAAACCATATCGCAGCAGGCCCAGACGGAGATGGCGGGATGAGCTGGACTCCTTTCATAAAGATTGGTCCTTGGCAAAGAGAAAAACAAAACAAAGATTACAATGCCAAAAGGGCCTCAACTCAGCATAATGTCAGAGACAAGACAAGTGTACCACCTGACGCTCTTAATATTGAGCAATAGAAAGACACGGTCACCCAGGTATAAGTGAAAGACACGACGCTCTACAAAGCCACAGACGAAGCTGAACTTTTTAGAAAACTCGAAGTGCCAAATTAACTGTACTTAAACAAATATTTTTCTCATTTCCCATAGTTACCTTCTCTTAGTTTTAATACATTTGATGGGTAGCTGTTGATTTCTGGGCACTCCGTGTATGTTCAGCAGATGTTTCTTCACTGAGGCTGGACGCTTGTACCTGGAATCATAGACTGAATATAACATAACGTTTGCTTCTTCGAAGTTGGGCAGAGGTGTACCTACAGTATACCCACATTTCGCTAGTTATGTTCAAGTCCCATGTAATACGAGTCTATTGCCAGCAACCGGACACAAATTCAGACTCCGGACTGCTGCTGAGAAATTACAGATGGAATAACCCATAACACCATTTACAACAATTATTTTCAAAGTCAAAGTCAAAGTATTTATTCGTGTGCTTTTTGGTGATACAGCAGGTCTTACAGTTAGTTTATGGAAACTCAAAAAGCTACCCATTGGGCATACACTCTTTAACAATATATGAATTTAAAATTGATATGGTATACCTAATAAAAATGTCAAAATTTAGAATACAATACAAATTAAAATACATATAATTAGTCAAATTGTCAAGCAAAAATATATAATATTGTCAGTTTATAACATTTTGTCAAGAAAAAATCATTAAATTTCCGTTGGAATTGTGTCAAATTCAAATCTTTGATAGCATTTGGTATTATATTATATTTGTTGGTATATTCGAGTGGCTAGCTGACATATGGAAAATAATTTAATTTTATGTTCTGTGCCTTGTAAAATTAATTACTTAACACCTAGTATTGTATACAATCAAGTATCAAGTATTTTCTAACTCAACAGACAGCTATGCTGCTGGGGAGTTTGTTGCGCCACTTCTTCCCAGCGATAGCACTAGGAAGTGGTGAAGGGCGGGAGTTTTTGGGGGACTATCTTTTGTAATTTTGACGTTCGAAAAGTGCTGATTCCCAGCCTAATTTGAATAAATTACTTTTGATTTTGACACTTTGGCCTACCTGGGAATCGAACCCAGGATCTCATGCTCAGTATTAGCGCTGGCGGACCCTACTCCAACGAGGTAGTTATATTTTTTATCTCATTAATTAAAACCCTAGTATTTTTACACCCTTTATAGTCACAGTAACTAGAATGCGAATTCATTGCCACCTGTAAGAGCGAGATTCACAGATCGCACTTTCACACAGCTAAGGGCTGATTGTTCCATCGCCAGATAACTTTTATTCGAGGAATAAAATTGACGTTTGACAGTTTTTGTATGAAATAACTGTCAAAATTTCAAAATTATCCTCGAATATAGTTATCAGACGATTGAAAAATCAGCCCTAAGTCAAATAACCGTTCCATATGAAAATTAACCTAACTTCATCATCATCATTTGAGCCCAGAATAACCTCGCTGGGTACAGGCTATCCCTTTCTTCCGCCATACTTCCCAGTTCCGTGCCTCCAGGTGTGTCCCGCGACATTGACGACATCGTCCACCCAGCGCGCTTTTGAACGACCCTGGTTTCTTTGACCTAACCTTGGTCACCATTCGGTCACAGCTTTAACCTAATTTTATGCCAAAAGTGTTCATATTCTTATAAGCGAATGTGAGCAAGCGTTTCATTCAAATATAAACATTAATGCTATACAAATAATTCAAATTGGCAAAGTCGACGGGCGGTCTGTGAATGTTGCCCTAAAGGCTAAATCTAATCTACAGTAGTCTTTTGTAGTATTGTTATATACTTACGTCTCAGGACATAGATAACACAGGTAGGTGTATATAAGGAAATGTACTCTGTTCTGATGGCCAGTGAGCTCCGAACGACTGCGGAACATGGCGGGACAGCGCTCGCACTGAAACAAAATTAGCTTGCAACTTCAAACTCAATGTCATACGTAACAAAGTTCAAATTCCTTTGCGCAATTTAGGACCTTTTTCTTGCAAATGGTCACTCAAAAATGAACTTAGTCTACATTAAGCTAAAGTAGATAATTATGTGAAGAAAAAGAGATAGAAAGGAAAATAGGTTTATTTGTTACCTTCTGTGGCAAATAAAACTATTTTTAACCGACTTCAAAACAAAGGAGGAGGTCCTCATTTCGGTTGAATATGTTTGTTACCTCAGAACTCCGGTATTTATAAGCCTATTTGCAAAATTCTTTTATTTTTTTTTTAAACGTTGCCCCACACTAGGAATTAATCACCAAATTAGTTTTATTTGAAAGGATATACTTTCCGAGATTGGTCCCATAGTTTCATCAAAATCGGTTCAGTAGTTTGGTTTTTAAACCAAAATTACTTGTAAATATTCAAGTAAACGAGATTGCGTTGTTTGCTTTCCTATGACTCTCAGCGGTGGCTTAGTGGAGTTGTCATGGGATGCATTATGGCTATAATATGTACCGTACCTTTACATAATTAACCAACTTCAAAAAGGAGGAGTTTCTCAATTCGACCGTATTTTTTTTTAAACGTTGCCCCACACTAGGAATTTCTCCTGTATCGTGGGTGCGTTTACAAACATTTAAACTCACATACACAAATAGCCAGACCCGGAACAAGTACTTGTAGGTCATACAAATATTTGTTCCATGTGGGAATCGAACCCGCGACGCGCAGCGCAGCAGTCAAGCCAACCTGTATACCTATACCTGATTGTATGTTACACTATATCTCCGGCAATTTTATATCGATTTTAAAAATTCTTTTTTTAATGTAGGGTGGTCCCATAATGTCGGTGGCTAACAACGAAAATGTGAACCCAACGACACCGACTTCCGAAATGAAAGTGTTAACACTAGAAATAAGGATAAACTACGTGCCCCCTTTCACCGGCTTCATAAGGTTCATAACTCATTTGTTGGGCTTGGTATAACCTTTTATAACAAGATACCCTCTTCTTTGCTAGACCTGCCTTTTAATGCGTTTAAAGCTCAAGTAAAATCCATCCTTTGATCAAAGGCTTACTATTCCATCATCGACTACTAATTACTAACACGATAAGAATAGTTGGTCGCCCTAATTAACTCAAGACAATGTTCATGTTCTTTCTCCAGAATTAGCTTACTGACAGGTTATTGTTATTAGTATTAACCACGGACATCGATATCTATGATATTAACTTATTTATTTATTTTACTTCAATGGTCCTAGTTTATCATCTGTGACTTCAAGTGACAGCTATGTGACCAGAACCCAGCAATGCATAAATATGTAAGCTGCCACGCCCTTTATGCCTGGAGGCTTTTATTTAGGTAGTAAGTTTTTTATTTACATTTTAATTTTAATTAATTATTTTTCAGCTTGAGTACGTATAGATTTTATTTATTATTATTTATTTTAATATTGGTGTGGCTAGCTGACATAGGGCAAATAATTTAATTTTATGTTCTGTGCCTTGTAATGTTAATTACTTATAGTATTGTATACAATCAAGTATCAAGTATTTTCTAACTGAACAGACAGCTGTGCTGCTGGGGAGTTTGTTGCGCCACTTCTTCTTCCCAGCGATAGCACTAGGAAGTGGTGAAGGCCGGCCTTTTTTGGGGGACTGTCTTTTGTAATTTTGACGTTCGAAAAGTGCGGATTCTCAGCCCAATTTCAAAAAATGTCTTTTGTTTTTTTTTTTTTTGTATTTTTTACAAGCTTTTATTTAAATTGCACTGTTCGTATCTAGTTTGTAAATTGTCCGTCTAAACAATTATATGTATTTGGAAAAATAACTTTAATACCAACACATCAGGTTCAGTTTGCGCTACATCTTCAACAAATATGACTTTTTCAATAGCAATAGTCATTCTAAAATCAACTTGATTGACTGACACTAGCATAAAGCTGATATTGGTTTAAGTGCAAATAACATCAATTCGGAACAAGGATAAGAATGGACCTTAGAGGGTTTTTCAATATTTTTTTTCTTGTTTTCCGTACCTACCCCATTGCGCGACTGCCCCGTTGGTCTCGTGGTCGCAAGCTCGACTGCTGTGCATGGGGGCCTGGGTTCGAAGTTGGTGGTGTGGAGTTTGGAAGTTGGTGGTGTGACACCCCCGTGGCTCGGTGCGCACGAAAAGCCATTGGTCTTGCGCGTGATCTCTCTCTGGTCGTGTCGGGTCGCCTCCCCGTCGGACGGAGAGTGCACCTGTGTACTATAATATCTCCTGCGAAGCTGGCTAATCTTCGTTGAAATCGGTCGGAAGGATTTTTTTTTTAAATTACCTATGCCATTGGCCCGTGTTTAAATAATAACAGGTGCACAGGTCGATCGATCCGGTTAAGCTACGCTTGCCGCGGTTGGCCCGTGGATGGGTGACTACCTTTACATACCGAGACCCCTCCGTGCCTCGGAAAGCACGTTAAGCCGTTGGTCCCGGCTGTCAATCGTGGATCTTTGACAGTCGTTACTGGTAGTCAGAAGCCCGAAAGTCTGACAACCAGTCTTACCAAGGGGTATCGTATTGCCCAGTAACTGGGTTGTGGAGGTCAGATAGGCAGTCGCTACATGTAAAATACTGATATTCAGCTGCATCCGGTTAGACTAGCCGACCCCAACATAGTTAGGAAAAAGCTAGGCAGGTGTTGATGACCTTCTCCCCCCGGTGGGTTCCCGCATTGTCGAGGCGGGGGGCTCAGTAGCCGTGGCTTGCAGGACCACGGTGAAGCTAAGAGGAACCCGAGCGGGGGCCGCTCGTCAAGGCTTTGCGGCTTAGCCGGCGACGAGCGGCCGGCGGGTAAGTTGCGGTGCCGCTTGGGCGACATCCCGTGTGGGAGACATCGCGGCTGAGGATTGGAGGCCGCGGCGGGAGAGGAGTGCGGTATTGCGGTGCGCCGCTCTCCCTACCTTCCGCGGCCTTGACGGGGCCGCCACCGTTTGGCGTTATGGCGGACGCGGTGGGGCCGCAGGGGAGGAGAAGTGTCGGTGTGACGTTGCCGCTCTCCCTATTCTCTGCGGCCGTAGCCCCCCAACGCGGGGGGCATGCGGGGTCCGCCAGCTAGGCGGGCGTGGAGGCCAGCATCACACAGGCCTCCACCAGTGTGGGACGGGAATGGCCAGGTGTTCCGGCCATTCCCGTAGCCCCCGACCTGGGGGGCATGCGGAGCTCGCCATACCATCTAGGCGGGCATGCGCCGGGAGGGCTGTGGAAGTAAAGGCTATGCCGGTTTCCCAAGGCCCGCCCATCACGGCGATGTGGGAACACCGCTGAGTTTTAGTGGGGATACTGTCATTCCGACAGGGAGTCCCACATACCCCGTCTCGTCCCCCGCGACACGGGGATGCATAAAGCATTTCTAAACGACAAAAAAAAAACAAAATGTGTTGATGACCTTTGCCATTAACAATAGGTTTAAATCGAAATAAACCGAAAATTTAATTAACAATCTCCGTACATAATCCTTTATGATACGACCTTCAGATTATTATGAGGTATAGTTAATCAAATTAAAACAATGAACTCATTATACGTTGTTTCTTAACTACTGTACAATCTATACTAATATTATAAAGAGGTAAATTTTGTTTGTTTGTATGTATGTAGGAGGTAATCTCCGGAACCACCAGTCACATTTCAAAAAAAAATATTTCAGTTGATAGCCCAGTTTTTGAGGAAGGTTATAAGCTATCTAACATCACGCTACGACCCCTAGGAACCGAACAAAATGAAAAAAAAGTCAGAAATAACACTAAGCGAAAACTAAGTAGTAGCACGGAGCGATGGGATGCGACAAGATGTGTCGGGGGCCGAAATTCACGCAGGCAAAGTCGCGTTCAGAAGCAAGTTTAAAGTAAAAAGAAAATTGCACAAATTTAAACCGTAAACATGTTAATTTTATATGGATTCGTATTATATGAAACCAAATGCAGTTTTTAGTAACATCAGATTTACTGATGAAAGACACTTCTCCATAGGAAACGACCAATTGGAACCGTGCACCTAGCTTCTGACGTTTCTTATGTACCCATGTAGGTTTATGTGAAATAAAATATTTTGATTTTGAAAGACTTTCCAATCATTTTTTATAACAAAAATATGTTGGTATACATCTAGTACTCCTAGTAGACAGACCATATTTGAACTCAGAATATCAGACAAAATTAACAAGTTTTGGGAACTCAAATTCAATGGCGCACGTGACGAAGTTCAAATTCCATTGCAGCGGTATTTTCGACAAACGGTCAATCAAAATTCAACTTAGGTACATAGCACTAAAGTAGATAATAGATTAAGTAGCAATAGTGTAAATGACCTAATATTAGGTATTCAAGTATACAAGGTCAAACGAATTTAGCTAGCGAAACTCAACTCTATCCAAACACGACACATACAAAAATAGTGATCATTTGATGTTTTTTTTTTGGTCTACAAGCGCATGTGATTGGAGTTTAAAAAATCAGTTTTTTTAAGTTAAGTTCACAGATGTGATGGGTATCTAAACACGAAACAAAAAAAAAACTGATTGTTTATATTGATACTAGCTGAGCCCCGCGGTTTCACCCGCATAAGTTTCGATCCCGTGGGAACAAATCCGTTCAGTAGTTTTTGCGCGTAAGAGTAACAAACATCCATTCATCCAGCCATACAAACTTTCACATTTATAATATTAGTAGGATTTCAAATAAATAAATTAAATCAATTCTTCTTTTTGTTTGATCATGTTTAGATATCAATCCACCCATCACGTCTGAGGAGTTTCGCTAACTAATTTAATTTGATCTTGTAGATCTATGTCAGACTCAGACTGTAGTATTGAATGGTCAGTACCTGCAAGTTTCTAACACCGAAGTGCTTCCTCATGTGCTGCGCTATGTTGGCTCTCATTCTGAACGTGTCGCCGCACACGTCACACGTGTATGGTCTCTCTCCTGTATGCTCTGCGCGCTCGTGGTTCTGGCATAAAACAAATATTAAATAAATATTAAATCTCGGGACCCTGGGGTCCCGGACCTTTGCAAGGCGTACCAGGGGCCGAAGCCAACTCGCAGAGGCTCTTTATACAATTTCAAATGATGAGGAGGCACCAACCGACGATTATCACTGTATGCACCATGCCAGTGCACCTAAGGACAACCCCCGGTTGGTGCAGGACTATTGCAGAACATGGAAACAAAACATACTGGGCTATGGCTTTGGGTGGCTATAGTAGATTGTTTTTACGCAATGATGCGCAAGAGAGGCACTTCGCTGGTGCGGCGAGTGCGGGGGAGCTCCAACAGCATGCTGGCCGCGCTCTCAGAAAGGCTCGACTGCGCCTACATAAACCATTGCTGTAGGTTGCACATTGGATGCGGGTAATTCATGTTTGTGTTGTCCAATAATTTAAATTGTATTATTCTTATTTTATCAATGTGACTGGTTGTAATAATTAATAATGTGTATGAGTCTTGGTAACTTGAAATAAATGATTAAATTATAGTGGATCGGTTACCTTGAACTATGGAAAGTCTATGTCCCCTGCCTGACCAATGGTAATATAATATTCACAGATGAAATGGCAAGGGGTGACTTGCACATTCAATAATGGACCCCCGAAAACGGTCGCTAGCACACAGTGTCGTAACAACAAGGGAGCAACATGTCTTGAGGTGCTTGTGAGGAGTGGAGAGGTATTCCACGGCTATCAGGACAATCCCGGAAGCACGGTCAAGATCCCTACTAGCATCTTACTGGAATACTTCCTTCCTCCGAGCACGTTTTCTCTTACGAATCTCCACTCAAGCCAGCCAATAAAGGCAAAAATGAGGTGGGAGCTCTGTTCCTCGTCAGTGTTCACTACAGCCGGCCAATAAAGGTAAGCCAGAGGTGAGGAACAAGACTTCTCCCGGGAGATAGGGTCCGTGGGTTCGCTACTGCCCAACAGCTCGCCACATGCTGCCCTGCGGGTTCCTGTATCTCTCTTGGTTTGGCTCCTCAGATATTATTATTAAAAGCCTGTGATGTCCCACTGCTGGGCAAAGGCCCCCCTACTCTCTTTCCACTTCTTTCTGTTCAAAGCTGCTAAGGACCAGTTCTTATTGAAGGAGTCCAGCTCATCCCGCCATCTCCGTCTGGGCCTGCCACGATGTCGCTTGCCATTAAGAGGGACCCATTGGGTCGTAAGTTTGACCCATCAGTCGTCTGACATTTTATTTTATTTTATTTATTAAGGGATAATAAACAACTACAATATATATAATACATAAGGTTTACAAAACTTTAAGTAGTAATGTCGCAGTCCACTGCATTATCCGCAGATAAGACATATTTAAAGATCAGTGGTTAGCATTCCAAAATTAACAAATAATTTTAAATTAATAAATAAGTTACTGGCGCTGATTCCCTTGTTCACAAACTAAACTAAATTTAAGGTCTGTGCATCTTTTTCTTTCTATTTCATTAAGAAAAGGACAAAAGATAAAATGTTAGTTTAGTCCTTTTAAATTAAGATACTCCATAGACAGATTAGACGTGATTAAAAACATGGCTACTAAAAGTACGTCAATTTACGTCAGGCGCTGACTAATTTGACAGGACTAAACTAATATTTATCTTCTGTCCTTTTCTAAATTAAATAAAAAGAAAAAGATGCATTGAACTTAAATTTAGTTTAGTTTGTGAACAAGGGAATCGGCGCCACTATAACTATAGCAGTTACATAACCACATCATCAGAAACAAGTTCATTTAGTTAAATTATGCAATAAATAAATAAATAATAATAATAAGATTACAATTAAGATAAAAAAATTATAATACATATTTTTTCATTCTATAATTTTATGGGAATTTATTTCCATTTTATAAGATAACACTAAAATAACAAAATAATATCCTAAATTAACTAAAACTATTTACAAACTAAAAAATAGCGTCGAAAAATTCATCCACATCGCTGTCGACTGGTAATGTACCCAAGACACTGGCGGCATTGCCACGTTGTATGGCAATGCTTATCCTCTGGCCAAAGTAAAAGCCAGCCCTTGGGTCATGGGAAGTGTCAAACAGTCTTTTCGAAATTTCCTTAAAAAGACTATGCGCACTCGGACCCCACGGCCCGAGGGTTTCAACCCCAAACGGCTCGAAAATATAATTATTAATAAGGTTATTATATTTACGCCGCTTGAGGTTTTCTGCAGCCGCAGCAGCAGCACCAGCGCAGCACGCCGACCCTGGAAGATGGGATGGCGCAAGAGTATCGACACAAGTTGCATCCCACACTAAAGGCCTACCCACCTTCCAAGGAAATAAAGACATGCCGTCCGGTCTCTTGCCATCGTCGCGTGCCAATCCATTGGGTTCTAATACAGCTGGAACGCCGACGGTGACAAGAGCTCGTCGAATGATGTCGTTAATGTTTGCGTGCCGCGCTAAGCGACCTGCGCTTCGGCTGCAAGACAGTCCGTGGTGTCCGAGGCTGTTGACAGCTTCGCCACAGTGACAACGATGGGGAGAACAACATGGTGCTCCTAGTCGTAAGGAAGCAGCGAGTCGGAAAGTATTGTCGTCGAGCAAAGTGCCTATGTTCGACGACGGAAGTGCATGAAGCCACAGACCCGACTCCCATTTACCCACAGCCAGCAGGCGCGCACGAATACATATTAGATTTAAATTAATTTTTTGAGCCTGCAAATGCAGGGTGGGTAGGCAGGTACCGGGTGGCAGGGACATTGACGCGCAACCTGTTACCACGGATTCAGCACATAATTCTAAACACCCTCACGTCGATAATTTCATCGGTAATTTTTTTTTTAAAGTTAGCTGTTCTATACATTTTGACCGCATAGGTATTGCATTTTCCTATGAAACAGGAGGTTTTTGAAAATTTCTACACTAGGGGGTCTAAAATTATGTGCTTAAGTCATGGTTACAGGTTGCACGTCGACGTCCCTGCCAGCCTGTATATCAATATTAATGAAATTTCAATTATAGGATTCTAAAATTCTATGAATAGGGCAGCGTAAGCCAGAGCTCGGACGACAAGAATTTAGCGCAATCAGAGTAAGTACGTGCACGAACCTGACGCACATGAACAGTTCGGGGAAATAAACCAATTACAGGCACTTTTGAATTGTCAAGGTCGGTCAGTCAAAAAGATGAAGCTAGTTGCCCATTCCAAAGCGTAGTAGGTACCTATGGAGAAGAACGGGCAAGAAACTCTATGGACACTCTTTTAAATCATAATAATATTGTTACAAAGTATTGGTTACATTATTCATGTTCAAAATTATGCATGTGAGAACGATGCAGAACGTTAAAAGCGTCCGTAATGAAAAGATAAAAAAAAAACAATTCAAATATTAAATTAAATTAAAATAAGCCAGGCAGCAAAGAGTTGACCAGTCCCTACTGAATAACACAGCTTACTCGTTAGATCAATGGCATCAAAATGATTGTGACATGCGGCAGATGTGTCCAGCCCAATCACACATCTTTACAAATAAAAAAAGTTGAAGCGTTTGTTTGTAATGTCAAGAAAGAAGAATTAATTCTAGTTGCTCGTCCATCTAAAAATTAAACAATCAGAAATACGACTGGCGACTTTACAAAATAAACTAAGCGTTTCAAAAGAATATGATACGTCTTATTTACATGATAATAAGGTTCAATATCGTATAAACGAATGTGAACAGGCGTTACATACATATATGAACTTTATTATAGTGCAAATTGTGTTCATATTCATATGAAACGGTTTCTTTACTTAGCAAAGTCGAAAGTGCGGTCTGAAAATGTTTGCACAAGTTAGTTTACCTGTAACTGCAACGGGTCTACAGCCCTGTAGGAACACTTGCTGCAAGCCAGCCGTTTCCTGCGGCCATGCACGCGTTGCTGATGGTATCGCATATGGCTAGGATTCACAAACTTTTTGCCGCATTCCTGAAACATTAAAGCGCTTCAATAGCATATTCAGCCTATAAATAGGCCTGGTGAGCGATGTGTGCAGCAGCGTGTTGCGCAGCGGTCCGGTAGTTCAAACAAAATGTACTAAAGTGATGGAGGAGAATGTTTGCAAAGGGTTGCGTTGCGGTGCGGCGCGACGCTAGCCTTACTAGCTCGGTTTTAAACGCGTTCATAATTGTAATTTCACATTTATTATAATAAATATTAAATAAAATAAAAAATAAAAATAATTTATTTCAGACAAAAAAGTCCATAGGCAAGGCAAGGTTGTTAGTAACAAGAATTTTGCTCATAACTAATGTTAGTAATTAAAAAGTAAATAAAAAGGAAGAAACTCGAAACACCATCCACCCCTGCACATTATGCTCATCGGTCTCGTAACACGTGGAGTTCAGTGAACCTACTGAGCAGTATCGGTTCTCTCGCCAATCATTCTTAGGACGCTATCGGGCTCCCCCATACTTGTCGCACCACCGACGGAACTTTTTTACGCCAACAACTTTTTTATACATAACAGGTAAGGGGGCATCCATTAATTACGTGATGTGTTCTAGGGGGGGGAGGGGGTCGAGCCGAATCTCATCTAATCTTACTTTGGGGAAGGGCCGGTCTCGGCAAATATCACGTATTTTTTTCTCCTCAAGAAACGAGAGTAAAACTGCGAGAAAATTGGGTTAAATGAAGTAAAACATGTTCCTTCACTAAAATATGGCCAAATCTTACACAATGATATTTACGTGGTTTTGCGACTATCGCATAGTTGCACAGTGGCTCCTCGTTTGTTTACGCGTTTTTTTTTTGTTTAGAATAAATCCAACGCATTTACACTATAAATTCACATTTTGAAAAATCTCACTTGAGAATAGGGGGGGCGGGGTCGAGCTAAATCTCACAACATCTCACCAGAGGGTAAGGGGGGTCGGAAAATCGCCAAAAAATGCCTCACGTAATTAATGAACGCCCCCTAATAATAAAAGTTCTCCAGACCGAATTTCGGCCATGGTGGGCAATCTCAACGGAGACTTGCTAACGGCGCGGAATATGTTAGCACAAGTGTGTGCGCGAGAGAGGGAGTGCACCTGTGTGTACAGATGCTTATTACTCCTAATCCTCCTAATCTATGTATAGCATTGTGACAGCTGCGAACGCGCACAGATTACCTATACCCGGCACGGAGCGAGATTCGTTGCCCAGAATGTTACCAAATCATTATATTAATTTCATGTTTCACCATCTTTTTTTTTATTTAATGTTTGTTTATTTTCTTTCTGGTTAACGTCATCACGTCAACGCCGGCTGCCGCTGAAAACCAGCGCTTGGGCTCTGTCTCGTATAGGGTCTTAGCATTATGCTGAGCGATGGCTGTTTTGCGTGAATGTGACGCATGTTTACCCCCAACTTGTTTTTTTTGTGTGTTTATGTCCTTGTTTCATGCGTCATGTTTGCCGCAAATAAATGCATTTTCTTTCTTTCTTACTTTTTCCTTTTTTAATTATGAAAATCGTCTACTTTTGGAATGTTTGTAAATATGTGAGCATCATGTATCTATCACATAGTTAATTTATATGTCATGGTTTCATTTATCCATTTTAATTCTTTTACCTATTGTGGTATAGTAATTTTATTTTTAGGTGCATCGTCTTCACATATAATTATATAATGAAAGTATGCAAAATATTGTAAAACATTTTAAAAGAGTAACGGTGGAGTTTCTTGCCCATTCTTCTCCATACGAAAACTACCTTTTGGAAGGGGCGACTAGAATTAATTTTATTTTTGACGTTCAATAGTGTCTTTTATGTGCCTATTTGAAATAAATTATTTGACTTTGACTTTTGCACTCTCTCTTCCCTCACTCTCATAGTCCGATGGGACGGCAATCCGACACGACCGGGGAGAGATCAGGCGCAGGACCAACGGCTTAACATGCTTTTCGAAGCACAGGGGTGTCACATCCCCAAATTCCACACTCAGGGCTATTACTAAGAAATTCCTAGTGGAAAAAATCAACAACACTTTCCTCGACCCGGTAATCGAACCCACGACCCCACGCTCAGCAGTCGCGCTTGCGACCACGAGACCAGAACGGGGCAGTCAAAATGTACTAAAGTGATGACGGATGATTTTTGGAATTCGTTGCGTTCTAGTGCGGCGCGAACTAATCTGCGCTAGCCTTTATGCCTTTGGCAAACCATGGGTGTATAACCGTAAACAATTAAGCTTACTTCACAAGCATTCTGTGGTTCAAAATGTGTCTTAGCATGGCACTTGAAGTTCTGCATGTTCCTCAACTCCTTGTTACACAATGTACATCTTACTGGTCCCTCGCTGTCATACGGCATCGCTGCTAATGATAACAGCTTGGCATCTTGCTCCTTAAAAATATACAGAAGTTGGTATAGCTAGATGTGGGACTGTGGATGGGTTCGTGGGAAAATCAAAAGTCATTTTTTCAAACTAGGCTGAGAATCAGCACTTTTTGCGCGTCAAACTGACATAAGACAGTCCCCCGGCACGCCCGCCCTTCACCACTTCCTAGTACAAGAACAAGACGGAACAAGAAGAACAAGAAGTGGCGCAACAAACTGTCCAGCAGCACAGCTTTGCATCAATGTGTATAGCCCACTTTGAACACTTTCAAAATCGAGGTATTTTCGTGGTACTTATGGTGTGTCACCATCTGCGTGCCTTTTCACAACTATGTTGGGATCGGCTTCCAGTCTAACCGGATGCAGCTGAATACCAGTATTTTACATGGAGCGACTGCCTATCTGCCCTGCACAACCCAGTTACTGGGTATTACAATACCCCTTGGTAAGACTGGTTGTCAGACTTTCGGGCTTCTGACGACCCGTAAGGACTGTCAAAGATCCATGAAGTGCTTTTCTAGACATGGAGAGGTCTTGGTATGTAAAAATGGTCACACATCCACGGACAAACCACGGTAAGCGTAGTTTAATATGATCGATCGACCCGAGCGGCTGTTATTACTTCGCCACAAACCCCAAAGGACATAAATAATGTAAATAGTATAAGCATATTTTTAATTCGATTATCTTGATTTGTTTGTTCAATTTCTAGACATATGCTTTGTTTTGCACAAATTTTATCATTAATAATTCACAATTAATTGCAATAATGAAAATGTATAATGTAATGATAATTATAATGTAATATAAATAAAATAGTGCATGTGGTGTTGGCCTGTAAGTAATTGTTGCACTTACAAATGTATATGTGAGCTTTTAAAAGAAATGTAATGTGTAAACAATTGTAGGCTAACCTAAATAAAATAAATTTAAAAAAATAATAATCACCCTATAATGTTTCCACTGCTGGGACACAAACCTCTTCTCTGAGTTACCAATATACTTAATCATAATAATGTAAAAAAAAACTACCTTACACAGAAGTTTCCTTCTCTCTCTCTCCAATAACTCCTTCTCTTTCAAATCCCAGTTAATTTGATTAAAATCTTTAGATTCATTTTTAATCATACTCTTAAAATCCTGGTCCAGACTGTCGCTGGATTCCAAGTCCTCTATACAAATATTTGTATTATTATCACTCTTAATAGAGTCTAAATCATTAATTAAGAAGTTATTCATGAAATCAGAATCATTGCTTGATTCATAATCTTCAATTCTGACTGAGAATTCATTTTTAATTTCATTGCTGTCTTTTTTGATATTAAAACTCTTTTTTTTTAGAACTTTTTTTGGTTTACACTTAAGTTTTTTACTTTTTTTTAGTTCTCTATTTAAAATTTGCCTTTGTTTTTTATTTTTCCGTTTGTTAATATCCTTTTGAACAGTTGTAATTTCTGATTGATTCGATATTTGACTATCATTGTGGTCAGATTCGATTTTTATTGTTTTGAATGATTTTTTGAGTATTTCTTCTGATTTTGAACTTGATTCTCTTAGTTTCAAAGCTCCATTGACTAGATTTAGACATGATTCGCAAATTAGCTGTGTTAGGCCATCATCAGATTCGATCTGAAAAGAAAAAAAAAATGACACATCATTACACCTGTAATCCCAGAAGGATTCAGCAATGGTGTACCTAATAGTACACCCACACTTCGCCAGTTAAGTTTTTAAGTCCCATCCAACTAATAGCAGAGGAGCCTGTTGGCATTAACCGGGCACAGAACCAGACTCCGGGCTGCTACTTTGAAATCCCAGATGGGAAAACCCGAGCTAGGAATCGAACCTAGGACTATATGCTTAATAGTAGCGCCTGCGACCACTAGACCACCGAGGCGCTCATTTATTTGAAACTAGCTGCGCCCCGCGGTTTCTCCCGCATAAGTCTCGATACGGTGAGAATATCGGGATAAAAAGTATCCTATGTCCTAAACCAGGTCATGGTCTACTCATGTGCCAAATTACAACCGAATCCGTTAAGCCGCTATAGCGTGAAAGCGTAACAAAAATAAAAATAAAAAAAATCTTTTTACAATCTTTTTTAAAAAATTCACGGACAAGCAAATGGTCTTAATACATTAATAAACTCGAAATTAAGCGACCATCCCTTTATCCATTCCTTTCTGTATTTCCTCGTAGATAAAATCGATAATTTCAAATGTTTTTTTTATCACTGCAAAAATAAATGAGTGTTTACCTTGATTCCACAAACCAAATAGAGCTGTTTGCTGCGAAAACTTACAAGATTCTTATCAGGAAATATTTGTTTAAGATCCTTTTTAGATAAACACGTTCTACAAATTGTCATTTCTATTCCATTTAGTAAAAAATAACGATAAAATCTACAAAAAGTGAATTCGTACGTATATCCTAAATAAATTATCGTTTAAAAGATCGCTATCAGTATAGTACCCTAATATCAGAGAGTTGTTAATTAAAATTATCTTTAGCCAACTTGTTGAGATTTTATCTTCGTATTTAATGTACCTAGTTTAGAAATTATGGTATCTCAATAAATATTTGATCGTCGATAATTCGCTTGTATTCTTAAAAGATTAGCGGTTTTCAAAGGGGATCGTTATTATAGCTGTCTTTGTAAACAAAAGTGCATTTTTATTTTGACGTTTAGGGGTTGCTAACAGGGTAAAAAACATTTCCTCACAGGGAAAGAATGATAAAGGATCGCAGACTCCCGGTAGCAATTTTGAAAACGTCATTGTGAATCGTCGCTTCGAAAATAATGTGAAAGATATTGATTATAGATCAAATATTCGATTAATTGATAGCAAATTAAATGATTGTAATCTACCTTATCATTATAATCATTACAAGTTTTAAATTGGTGAGAGTTTTACACATTTTCCTTCAGATAGAGGGAGAATTATTTGATGGACTTTCAACACTGAGTAATTTCACTAGTGTTGTGCGTCGTATGTGACTTTAATCTAGAAAACAAGTAAATAAAATGTTATACTCCAATACATAATAATAAAATAATCTTTAAAAAAATTATGTAATGGACCTAAGTCCATACACAGTTAAACCATTAGGAACTGATACAGATTTCACAGTCATTGTACTCAAAGTAATGCATCGACTTTGAACATTGCTTAATGAGTGCAATTTGGCCTGTAGCAGAGCTAAGTAAACTTTGATTTATAATATACTAGACTAAAATGACAGCAGTGATTGACCTTTTTTTGTAACATGTATTTTTTTCGCAAACCATCAAACTTTAAGTAGGTACAGCCCGATTCAAACTTTATGGTGGCTCAGAACATAAGGCGAATCGCTGCGCAGTAACGAATGCTTGTGAGAGAGTGAGCCGTGACTCACGTGAGGTACTGCGCAGCGAGTAGCGCAGTTCAGACCCGTCATAAAGTTTGTATTGGACTGTATAGTTTACGAGAGAGAGAGAAGTTACCATAGTGAAAGAGAAAATTTTCTTAAAATTAATTGGAGGTCATTTCTGATTTAGTTCATTTAGTTACAGTCGTGAGTCGGCCAAAAGTTAAGTGACAAATTGACGATGCTGATATTGAAAGGGATTAGCTTTGTGAGCTTTTATGATAGCCCGCAGGTTTCCAGATGTTCCAAATCAGTCCAGCCGACCGTTTTCAGAGTAATTTGTTCCTTAGAGGCTCAATTTACTTACACGTGTAGCCTGTAGGTGAATCATACCCAAAAATCAAACGGGCTTTCCGCGCCTAGTAGGTACCCACGAAAAACCATGATTGCCGTATTAGTTCTCTGTTCTAGTATCATATAATCACACAATTTTATCTAAGTTCCTATACTTACTAAAGTTTATTACAATATGCATAACCTAATATAAACTATCAAATAGTCGCAGTTTTATTTTACTGCTGCAATAACTGTTCAATGAACCTTTATTACTACTCGTAAAACGCGATAAGTCCGCCATTTCAACCGTGTGAATGCAAATTATTTCTACTACAATCATTATATGCAATTTTTCAACTTGCCCTATTTCATCACTGATACCCCCCAAGTCTTTCAAATATAAAATAAAGTATAAACCTATCTCCGCTAAAGAAAATAATCTTAACAACTTTATTCATAATTTATCGAAAAAAATGTAAATTCCACGAATATTTTTGCACATCAATTCGGTCAGACGGCATTCACATCCCTAGACTGAAATGTCATTGACACCATAGTCTGGCTCGATTGCGATTGCGAGGGCCGCTCGCCGTGCAATAAAAAGCTTGTGTACGCGGCGCAAGCGATAATTACAGTTCATCCTTCAGAACATTTGGTCGCCACATGTGTTAGTTAAAATATTATCACTAAAACACGACACAGATCAATTAAAAACGCCGCTGTACGATAAAAATCGTCGATCAAATCTCATTTCGTGAATAATATATGCTTGTTATACATAAATATATCGTGTTTTATACTGTTGTGTGAAGTTTTACTTCCGTGGTGTCTCGCGTGTGCATTTGCGAGTGTATTGTTGGAACAAGAAGATGGTTATTGAGAAGATCTGCTGTTTGGGAGCTGGATATGTTGGAGGGCCGACATGTAGTGTTATAGCCCTGAAATGCCCTAATATACAGGTAACAGTCTGCGACAAGAGTGAGGAGAGAATAAACCAGTGGAATTCTGATAAGTTACCGATCTATGAGCCAGGTTTAGACGAGGTAGTGCAGCAATGTCGCGGTAGAAACCTGTTTTTTTCGACAGACATCGCGAAAAGTATTCAGGAAGCCGATTTAATATTTATATCTGTAAATACGCCGACCAAGACGTTTGGTAACGGTAAGGGACGGGCCGCAGACTTGAAGTATGTGGAGAGTGCAGCACGCATGATCGCAGATCTGGCTACGAGCAACAAGATTGTGGTTGAAAAGAGTACTGTGCCCGTCAAAGCTGCAGAAATTATCATGAAAATATTGAGAGCTAACACTAAGCCTGGTGTCGAGTACCAGATTCTGTCTAACCCTGAATTTTTGGCTGAAGGGACGGCCATTGTTGACTTAGTTGAGTCCGAGAGAGTGTTAATTGGTGGTGAAGACACGCCTGAAGGTCAGAAAGCAATTCAAGACCTGTGCTGGGTGTACGAGCATTGGATTCCAGCGAAAAACATCCTTACAACAAACACATGGAGTTCAGAATTGTCTAAATTGGCAGCGAATGCGTTCCTGGCACAACGTATCTCAAGTATCAACTCCCTCTCAGCGGTATGTGAAGCTACAGGTGCTGACGTGTCAGAAGTAGCCAGAGCTGTGGGCAGAGACTCTCGTATTGGACCAAAGTTCCTTGAAGCGTCAATAGGGTTTGGAGGCAGCTGCTTCCAAAAAGACATTCTCAATCTCATCTACTTGTGTGAATGCCTAAATTTGCCTGAAGTGGCAGCGTATTGGCAGCAAGTATTGAACTTAAACGATTATCAAAAGACGAGATTCACGAGACAAGTCATAGAAGCATTATTCAACACTGTCTCGGACAAGAAAATAGCTATACTAGGATTTTCGTTCAAAAAGAATACTGGAGACACTCGGGAATCTCCAGCGATTCATGTATGTAAAACGCTGCTCGACGAAGGAGCAAAACTCCACATATACGACCCAAAAGTTGAACAGGACCAGATCTTCTACGAGCTAACGAATCCGTACTTAACGTCGGAGCCAGAAATTGTCAAGAGTAACGTGGAAATCCACGACACAGCGGTCTCAGCGTGTACAGGGGCCCATGCTTTAGTTCTATGTACAGAATGGGATGAGTTCAAGTCTTTAGACTTTAAGAAGATCTACGAAGTGATGATGAAACCAGCGTACATATTTGATGGGAGGAAGATCTTGAACCACGAGGTGCTGCAGAACATTGGGTTCCATGTCCAGACGATTGGCAAGCGGCTGAGCAGGGTCGGCAGTATAAGAGCTCAAGGAAGTCAAACAATGCCTTAATGTGAGTATTTTTAATTACTTAAATTTTTCTATTTCTACTTCTTCCTGTTGCTGGCACGACTGTATTTTAAATCATGTTTTCCCAAAACTTGGAAAAGCTTATTTTACAAACCTGCTAAAGTGGGGCTACCTTGACGGAACGGCAGCAGGGTGTGATTGTGGAGCTGTTACACAAACCATGCTCCAGCTCCTATCCTGCCCTCTGTGCCCGAAAACATGCAGTCAAAGTGACTTCTGCCCTGCCACTGACGACGCCGTGTTAGTGGCAAAGTTTTGGGAATTTTCTGGCTGAAACCTGAAGGACCAAATTACGTATTATTTAAATCATTCGCATTCTAATTTGTCAAAAAAATCACATAATACGTGATTTATTTTGACATTGATTGTCGTTGAGATGACATTGCAAATACATTTTGAAGGTTTTTAATACGGGAATTGGTCTTCAGTTTCAAGTTAATAATGCATAGTTTTTAGTTTTTTTTTTGATGAAGGGTGCAAGTCATTTTGAGCCTTAACACGTAGGATTAACGGTATAAATCTAACAAATACAAAATTCATTTCACTTTAATTAAGTTCTGATAAACGTACCATTGTTGCGTGACATACAATATTATAATAAGAAATAATAATAAAGCTATCAATCAATCAACTCAGCCTATTGCAGTCCACTGCTGGACATAGGCCTCTCCCAGGCTGCGCCACAACACCCTGTCCTCCGCCTTCCGCATCCAGTCTGTCCTAGCCACCTTCTTTAGGTCGTCCGTCCATCTAGCTGGGGGGCGTCCCACACTCCGTTTGCCGATACGTGGTGTGCACACCAGGACTCGTCTGCTCCACCGGCCATCGGTCCTTCGACAAACATGGCCAGCCCATTGCCACTGCCACATCATAAAGCTAAAGACGCGCTAATCTCTGGAACTGCCGGTCAGATTTGAAAAATTCTTTATGTATTTGATAGTCCAATTTTTGAGGAAGGTTATCGGCTACTTAACATTACGCTAGGACCCTTAGGAGCCAAGCAAAGTAAGAAATAACTCTAAGCGAAAACGAAGTAATCTATGTATATACATAAATAAAGAAACCGGCCAAGTCCGAGTTGGACTCGCGCACGAAGGGTTCCTTATCTATAAAAATCACGTCTGTTGTATGTATCCCTTAAATATTTATTTTATTTTGTTTTTGGTATTTGTTGTTATAGCGGCAACAGAAATACATAATTTGTAAAAATTTCAACTGTCTAGCTATCGCGGTTCTTGAGATACAGCCTGGTGACAGACAGACGGACCCTTTTACCCTTTGGGTACCGAACTCTAAAAATGAATCCCTATTTCCCTTCGTCACGCCATAACTTGAGAACGACTTTACCGATTTCATCCGTCTTTTTTTTATACAAGTTTTCTAATCATTTGTAGAAGGTTCTTACGAGAAAAAAAAAAGTTGCGCAGATTTAAGAATTACGCTTTTACGCTAAATCAGCTGAACGGATTTAGATGAAATTTGACACACAAGTAGACTGGATTGGAGAAGGACATAGGCTACTTTTCATCCTGGATCGCAAACGAAGTCGCTGGCAACAGTTACTTCTATACATATAATTTATGCGAAAATTTCATAGAAAACCGCAATACTTACGCATCAACCGGACACAAATCCAACTGCTATTGAAAAATTCGGGATCGTTAAGTCTAATAAATAACACTGCCCGACCTGGGAATGGAACCCAGGGCTGATGCTCAGCAGTAGCGTTTGCGACCACTAGACCCACGAGGCAGAAAGGAAGTTTCTAAAAAACTAATACTGATTCGTCGAGAGATCAGTCTGAAATAAACAGCTGATTCTGTGCCAGATCGTCTGGCCGGATGCGTGTGCACAATACATATTATTATTATCCTCCCAACCTATGTAGTTTCGGTCACGGCAACCAATCTCAACGGACATTAACCAGGTACGCGGGAGATATTATAGTGCACAAGTGCATGCGCAAACACAGGTGCACTCTCGTGCTCCTTTAGGGACTAACCACACTTATTCAGCTCTGTTCAGCTTTTGTCTATAGAAAACAACGATTTTGTATGGAATGCGTACGCGGCCGAAAAGCTGAACGGGCGCGTACGCATTCCATACAAAATCGTTGTTTTTTTCGTCCGAACATATTTTTTTAAACGCATAAAATCGCCTTTTTTATGTGGCGATGTCCTTCAACTTTTTAATTAATTTTATTTTTTGTTGTTATAGCGGTCATAGTAGTAGATATACATAACACTTTCTGTGAAAATGTCAAGTGTCTCGGTGTCTACTGTTCAAGAGATACAGCCACAGGGCTGTATCTCGTCTGTCACAGGACAGACGGACGGACAGCGGAGCCTTAAACTTTGGTTTCCTAAGAAAGTGTTGAACAGTCACTCAATTAACGACTGTCCAAATACAGAGCGTTTATTGATACTTTATTGTCTACAATACTGGTGAAAATGACAGATTTTCATGGCAGCCTTTACAAAATGACGGAAGGAACCGCTTTCCTATGAAACCAAAGCGTCATCTATGAAACAGTACAACATTTGAAAGTACAGACGCGAGCACATCAAGCTACTACAATCTGTCAAATTTCTTTAATAGATTTTCAACTTTATCTCTTAAACATTAAGGTTCAAGGTTGATTAGGACAATTTGACAGTTTCTGGTAGCTTGGCTTGCTGGCGCCTGTACAAAACCTTGTAAAACATTTTAAAAGAGTAACGGTGGAGTTTCTTGTCCATTCTTCTCCATACGAAACTACCTTTTAGAAGAGGTGACTTAAATCAATTCAATGTCTTGTAAATTTTGACGTTCAAAAGTGTATTTAATGTGCCTATTTGAAATAAATGATTTGACTTTGACATTGTACCGTAAGTAATAGAGTCCCATTGGCACTTTTTGGGCACGGAACCCTAAAGATGTCGGTATCTCTGTGTTGTTGTTTACAACACAATAAAAACAACGTTAGACCGTCTTTTCTTTGTTGTTATTGGTATCTATAGATTACCATAAACAATGTTAGGTCATCCATCTTGTTGTTATCTATAGATAACCATATTGTGTTAGTTTAGTTTGTGAGGAGTAACAAACATCCATCCAGGATGTTTGTTACTCTTTCACGCAAAAATTACTGAACGGATTTGGATGGAATTTGGCACACAGATAGTTTATAACCAGGATTAACACATAAGATACTTTTGATTTTCGATATCGAAACTTACGCGGGTGAAACCGCGGGGCGTTGCTAGCGCGCAAACTGTCTCGTTTTACAAATATTTGCCTGTAGACTAGTAGTGTTAATAGACCAAAGTAGATGACATTTTTTTTTGGAAGTGAAAACTTCTTTAGCGGCGTTGTACACTTTTTTGTGATGGGTAAAAAATGTTAAACTCGCGTCAGGACACGTGACCTGATCGAAAATTCGTAAGACGGAGCTCGCGTCAGGACACGTGATTTGATCGAAAATTTGTAAGACGGAGGGAGAGTAGACCGCATTCCAAAATATAAAAAATGCACAACGTTAATATTCAAGTTTTCACTTCTGCCGGCACTTGGAGTGCAACCCGTCTTTTTTTTTAGTACTAGCTTATGCCCACGACTTCGTCCGCGTAAACATCCTAAGGGCCATTCCGTGATGTTAAATAGCCTATAAACCTTCCTCAAAAATTGGGCTATCAAAAGAAAAAAGGATTTTTCAAATCCGACGGTAGTTCCAGAGATTAGTGCGTACAAACAAACAAACTCTTCAGCTTTATTATTAGTATAGATAGATACAGATTTGGCAGACAAACTGGCGACTTACCTGAATACCATATCAATACTTCCATCATTGTGTCCATCACAAACTCAGAGGTCACAGTCTCTTTTGAAGTCTAGACTTTCATGTGAAGACCATGTAGATCGTTCTCTGAGATGGTATTTTGAGAAAAGAAACACACATATTGAGAGCACACGTTGTTACGCAACTACCGCGCCGGTTAGTCTGGAAGCTGACCCCAAACTAGTTAGGAAAAGGCTGGGCAGATTGATCTCAACTGCTAGGGCTTATTATTAATCTTATGTTTTGAATTGTTTCTTCATTTGTTTTGTTTACATTGTTCTCACATATAGAACAAGAACAAGCAACAAGAATAATGTACATAACCAGGATTTTGTAATATCTTGATTTAAAAGAGTGTCCTTGGAGTTTCTTGCCCGTTGTTCTCCATAGAGATCTACATTTTGGAATGGGCAACTAGCTTCAACTTTCTGACTAACTGACCGACTATTTAATTTTGGCAATTCAAAAGTGTCTGTAAATAGTTGAATTGAAATAAATGCTTTGAGTGCTCCTCGGGTATAACAATTAAAATCGTCTTTATTTGGCACGTCAATTTAAACTTGTTATTTCCGCAGTATTTTGTATTTAATCAGCAGTAATTAATTAAAAAATTAATTATGTAAACGAAATTTTAAAAGTAACAATATTAGTACAAGTGCTTATGACGTGTCTCGCTTACGTTCATGGTATCACCATCACCTTTCTGCCATTATTCCAATTTTTGGTCAAAGCAGCACGCAAGCATAAGCATGATCAACCTATAATGTTCCCACTGCTGAGACACAGCCCTCCTCTCTGTGAGAGAGAGTGGGCGTAAGGGTTATCATCTACCAAACCGGCCCAGTGCGGGTAGATGTCACATGTCTGCGAATTTTTGGTTCTAGGACTTGCCAGTTTCCTCACGATGTTTTCCTTTGAATAGAATAGAATACTCTTTATTACGTACACCATATAAATTACAGACATAAATAGAAATTTTACAAATACACAATGGGCGGTCTTATCGCTAAGAGCCTCATCAGTCAGTTTCCTTCACCGTTTTGAGAGCACTGCTAATAAAATTGTTTACATAAAGAAAAGCGCCTGTCTGGGTTCGAACCCACGACCTATTGCCGCGGTCGTTTCGTGGATGGGTGGCCATCCATTGCACACAGAGACCCTCCGTGTCTCGGAAAGCTCGCTATGCCGTTGGTCCGGGCTTTTCATTCTTAGATCTTTGAAGTCGTTACAATACTTACAAGTCTGTCTACCCCTTCAGGAGATACAAGCTTGCTGTTATGAACTGCAGTTTTGATACTTTAAGTAAAGAAGTTGTAATTATTACTACTACTTCAGGATCATTTGTCAGAACCCCAATAGTCTGACAATCAGTCTTACCAAGGGGTATCGTGTTACCCAGTAACTGGGTTGTGGAGGTCAGATATTGCAAATTAAATGAAATTAAATTGTTTTTTTTTTTATAAATAGGATATCGGAATTTCCTCTACTTTTTACTTTTATTATGAGTCGACATTTCTTGGGACCTAAAAAGGCCACTTTGGCAGAATCATAATAGGACAACAATATGAATCATATTAAAAATCGTAAAATGGTCACAAACTGACAATTCATAATATGATCTGTGTGCAATTCATATCACATTGAAATAACATTTAAACTATAGAAATAAAAAACCAATTTGATTATTAAAAACTGTAATGAAAAATTTACCGATAAAATTACGGTTTTTATTTTTTTCATGCGGCAACTTTTACACCAAATATGAAATGAACTTTTACGAAAATTAGAGGAATTGCTAATGATCTGCTGGGAATTCAGGAAATGAATAGCTTTAAGAGGTATTGCTTAAAGTGGCCTTTTTAGGCCCCCCTATCTGACTAGCTCCGAGAAGAAATGGCGAAACAAACTCGCAGGTCTCCATGTAAAATACTGGTATTCAGCTGCATCCAGTTAGACTGGAAACCGACCCCAACAAAGCTAAGAAAAGGCCATGATGATGATTTGGTGAGTCATAGGCTCATAGCCCAGCACTCACTCTCCGCGCTGCTACCGAGAACTCCCAAAGGGAAAACCCGATGACTCTTAAATTATTAGCGGAAAAAAAATAATACTTATCTTATACAGGGTCATATTAAATTAGTTAGCGAAATTTAAAACGTATTTAAAATATAAAATTAAAAATAAGCCCTGGCAGTTAAGAGATGACCAGTCTCAACCGACGGCGCCCGATCACGAACATGACGCGTGGATCAGCACCACCCAGCTCAACCATTTCGTAGGGAACCGAATGATCCAACACACGCGCCACCACCAGTGAGACATTTGAGTGAGCATGACATATTCTCAATTGCCATGCTCTTTCAAGTCAACATCAAAATATCATAAAAAACGGATCCATGGTTCTTACATTTACAAAATTAAAAAAATGCTTCTAAATTATACGAAACTATAGTTTGCAATTTATTTAAGAGATGAGAAAAAAGATTACTACCAATCAGAAAGAGGTATTTAATATTGAAGCATTAAGAATTAAATCTTGATTGAATAAAATAAATATTAAGTTCGTAATGTCAGAAACACTAAAAAAACAAAAAGAAGCATCTTCCAAATATTGAAATTGTGATCAACTAGTGACCCCACGTAAACTTATGAAAACTAAAAATAAATTAATTTGGTACGATATAATATGGAGATGGCGGGATGAGCTGGACTCTTGATAAAGATGGGTCCTTGGCAGCTCTGGACAGAGAGGTGGAAAGAGAGTAGGGAAGCCTTTACCCAGCAGCGGGACATTAACGGCTAAAGATAAATTTAAAAAAAAATGTGGGTTCATCGCCCCGCGTACCGGAAGACGTAGCGTTGGAAGGCCTCCCACAAGGTGGACCGACGACCTTGTGAAGGCCGCAGGAACCCGTTAGATGCGAGAAGCACAGAACCGGTCGAAGTGGAGGTGCTTGGGGCAGGCCTATGTCCAGCAGTGGACGTGTTGCAGCTGAGATGATGATGATGGATTCATCGACCGCCCTTGAGTTCGTAAATGAAATATCAGTTTAAAAAGTCTGTTTTTTTTTTGTGTAAATTTCACAGACGTGATTGGTTTCGATATCTAAAAACAATGACTCAAACTTCAGGTAACAAAACTACAAGCGGTTGTTGACCCCAAAAAAAACGTAATTTTTTTTTCGTGTTCAGATATCGATACCGATCAAGTCTGCAGAGTTTCGCTAGCTAATTTAATTTGACCCTGAGTACAAAAAGAAGGTTATTTCGCAGACGCTCACATATTATAATAATGACGGTAGTCAGTGATTAAGTTTCCGAGAAACGTGCGTTTAATACAAACAAACGCACGATTCTGGCATAACTTTGGAGTTCGGTAACCGACAGGAGAGGAACGGGTTACGTGCTTACATCAACGAGGAGGTGCTCATGGCTAAATAGCGGTCGAATGCATCAATGTATATGTAAGGTTAGAGTGTCCGGTTTTTTTTATTTAAAAGAGTATCCGTGGATTTTCTTGTCCGTTCTTCTCCATAGGAACCTACTACGCTTTGGAATGGGCAAAAATCACAGCCATTAGTACTGTTTGTATGTATATTACGCAATGACTCCGCTGTCTAAGAAACATTCTGACAAAAAAAGAAATAACATTTATTTGCGGCAATCATGACGTATAAAAAGAACACAAACACAAAAAAAATAACAAGTTGGGGGTAAACATGCGTCACATTCACGCAAAACAGCCATCGCTCAGCATAATGCTAAGACCTTATACGAGACATCACAGAGCGGGGAGCGCTGGTTTTCAGTGACAGCCGGCGTTGACGTGATGACGTCAACCAGTGCAAAAGAAAGTTTCGATTAAAGTAAATACCTATTAATCTGTTTTTTTATCACCATGTAGAATTCTTCAAAGCGTCATTTATTTGCCGCATGCCAACCAATTTTAAATACGATAAGAATGTTTATGCAGTTGTTACTCCAAATAAATACAACTGGTGGCGCCATCTACATCGCCACATGCGAACTACGGAGCACACTAACGTCACGCAAAATTCTGCATCGCGCGTGCAAAGTTTACCGCGCAACTAACATATACTATACAACGTCTCGACATCAAGCGTCGGGCAGTGGCCCACCAGTCACAACACCCGTCTGGTCGGAAGATCCTCTCTTTTCCATGGAGATTGAGTGAACTTTATACACTGTTCCTCATACGTCTCTAAACAAAACTTTACTTTGCATCATGCATATCGGACCATGCAAAAAAAAAAAAACAATTGACGTCCAAATCATCATCACCAGCCTATCCAAATATGCTGGGGACGGCTTCCAGTCTTAACTGGATGCAGCGGAATACCAGTATTTTACATGGAGCGACTGCCTATCTGACCTCCACAACCCAGTTACTGGGTAACACGATACCCCTTGGTAAGACTAGGTGTCACAGTTTCGGCCTTCAAATACTATTTTGAATTGATTTGATACAAGCATTTCCTTCCTTCACTACAGATAAGAAAACTATTATTAAAATGTTGATTACCCATGTAGTGATTTATCTTTAAGTATCTATAAGACTTGACCGTGCTATCTACATGTGTAAAGTGCCTGTCAGAAGAGAAAACATCGGGAAAAAACCGGCATGTCCTGAAACCAAAAGTTCGAAGACATGTGACATCTACCAACCCGCGCTGCGCCCGCGTGGTGGATTGCAACCCACTCCCTCTCACAGAGACGAGGCCTGTGTCCCAGCAGAGGGAACATTATAGGCTGTATCTTTAAGTAACACTTCTGGTTATTATTTTGATGTCATTATCTAAGTGTGAAACAGGTCCTTCAAAGATTGACATCACATACTCCAAAGCCCTGAAGATAGAAACATGTGATTTGAAAGATATAGTGCAGTCCTATCGCAGTCCCCTGCTGGACATAGGCCTCTCCCAGGCGGCGTTACAACAACCCCGTCCTCTGCCATTCGCATTCAGTTTGTCCCAGCCACCTTCTCAAGGGCATCGGTCCATCTAGCTGGGCTGCGTCCCACATTACGCTTGCCTATACGCGGTTTCCGCTCCAAGAGTCGTCTGCTCGGCCGGTCATCGGTCTGCTCGGCCGGTCATCGGTCCTTCGGCAAGCTTAACTAAAGTGACAAGCTTATTAGCACTTTCTTGCTATCCTAGCCTGAAAGACTGTTCTGGTGTTATGTTAAGCCCGGGCATATCGGGTTGTAAGTTACTATGGGAACGCAGTCGCGACAATAGCTAGTAATTATTAAACAATGTCAAAATATAATAATGATTACATCATTGACTGCCGAGCCAAGATCTCATTTTATTTTAGACCACCTGTTCGTCGAATTGCATTGGTTCATATCTTCGATCAACAATAGTAAGTACTAGAATATGGATTAGGAACAAAAACACATCGCTTAAGTGGCCGCGATTGCATATAACTTGATTATAAACCTTAAGTTTCAAACATAAAGTTTATTATCGATTGCAATATATTGACTACTTTTGAAAAGTGTTTAAAAAATAAGTACAAAAATATTTAAGTATGGAAAAATAAAACATAATTTCTAAGCAATAAGGCTGAAAACAGTAGAAAACTAAGACCACAACATTATTTGTGGTCTTATTTGTCCGGCCGTTTTTGATGAGCTCATCGGGAATCTAGTACTATTTGATCGAAGGTGCATATGTATAATCTAGAATATCTGTTAACTAATACAGACTCGAGTCGTGCAAGGGAAGAAATACGATTTACCGACTTTTACGAGCGGGACGATGTAAATACGCTTACTTTAAAACTCGACGTAATCTTGGCCTGATTTGCATTTAATTTTAGGCGTAAGCACGCTGAATTTTCGTCGCTGAATTTCGGCGTGTCTGGTGTGTCGATCCTCTAACACCCAACCTCTTTACTTAGTAATGCAGACACATGAAGCATGTTTAGCATTAGTTCAGTTAAATATAAATATTTATATACCGTAGAAACTGAGCGGTGTATTAACATCAGTTCACATCCCACGACCTAATGTAGATAGTACACATAACATAGCATAACATCACCCCTGCACTCCCCGATGGATTAGGCAGAGGTGTACAGACGCCAGCACATCAAACTAATACAATCTGTTAAAAGACAATGACCATAAATCGTACCAAAAAGTCTCATGCTTCAAGATCAAAATATTATAGTAATTATTTTCACACAGGTGCACTCCCTCTTCCCTCACTCTCATAGTCCGATGATGGGACGGCAATCCGACACGACCGGGGAGAGATCAGGCGCAGGACCAACGCCTTTACGTGCTATCCGAGGCGCGGAGTGCCGCCAACCGCCAACTTCCAAACTCCGGACTGTTAATTCCGATCTAGTCTGTCCCTTGCTGCCTTGCCCCTGCAGCGATGCTCTAAGCCGAGGTCCACACCCCGCAGGGGGTGCCCTTAGCGTGTAGTTGCTTAATTTTTAAGTTTTTTAAGCCCTGGCCTAAATTTATTGAGGCATCTCGCAGTTCACTGCGAGATGCCATTACAAAAAACTGACTGTTACTAAGAAATTCCTTGTGTTTTGCGTGTTGTTGGGTTTTCCCCAATAACACTTTGTCCGACCTGGGAATCAAACCCAGGACCCCACGCTCCACAGTCGCGCTTGCAACCACGAGACCACGACGAGGCGGCTCTTCAGCTTTAGTATTAGTATAGATATGAATAGATTACAAGTCAAGTTGTTTATATTCATGAGTGTATGAGTAACACGCCATATTTCAAAGTTCTATTGTTAGACGTATTCTGTACTTACCTAGCACAAGTGTGGGTACCTATTGCCATACTATCAGTGTTGTAGTGACTATTCGAGTAGGTACCATACCGATTCCTTATCTGTCCGGCCTATGGCAACCTATGCTTTACAAGAAGAATTTTTCAAGTGGGCGTGGATGGCCAAATTCGAAACTATGAGGAATAGCGAAAAGTACTTAAACGAGTCTCGGGCTCGATTTTGATGAAAACTAAAACTGCATCATTGAATTAAAAAAAAAAATAATATTCATAGCCAGGAATAGAACACGTTGATTTTGAAAAAAAAACAGTGTCGCTAATAAGGATGTATATAGAATGGCGTCACGTTTATTTAATTTCAAACAACAATACAATACAAAATTGTATATTGTAGTGTATACAATCAAGTATTTTCTAACTGAACAGACAGCTGTGCTGCTGGGGAGTTTGTTGCGCCACTTCTTCTTCCCAGCGAAAGCACTAGGAAGTGGTGAAGGGCGGGCGTGTCGAGGGACTGTCTGTTGTAATTTTGACGTTCGAAAAGGGTTGATTCTCAGCCTAATTTGAATAAATGACTTTTGATTTTATCTATCTTTTGTCGAGAGCAGTGGTGGATTAAAGGTAACTGCTGTGACTTTGGAGTTGTAAGTCGTAAGGTTCGAACCCTGACAGACGCTTTACTTTGTGTAAATTGTTTCAACACCACTGCTCTCAAAACGGTGAAGGAAAACATCGTGAGGAAACCGGCATGTCCTAGAACCAAACAATCGAAGTCATGTGACATCTACCAACCAAATAAAAATGTATTGTTTGTTTTGTGTGATGTATATATCTGAAGGCCAATTCGCGTAATTTAAAACGTTCAAAATCTAGTCGCAGTCTCATCTCGGCGACAAACAAATGTCAAAAACTTGTCAAAATGCGGGGAAATTTTATGTATTTTTTGACAGATTGAGACTGAGATCAGACTGTGAACGTTCTTAAAATTACTAGAATTGCCCCTCAGATGTATTGTGTCTTTTAGTCTGTGCTACATAAATGTATTTTCTTCTTATAATATATAATGCGAAAGCTTCTGAGGATGGGTGGATGTTTGTTACTCTTTCACGCAAAAACTATTAAACGGATTTGGATGAAATTTGGCACACAGACAGTTTATAACCAGGATTAACACATAGGATACTTTGTATCCCGATATTCCCACGGAATTGAAACTTATGCGGGTGAAACCGCGGGGCACAGTATTATGATAAAGATTTTTTTGTGTGTTTGTTACGCTAAAACGCACCCCAACAAGCCATAGTCGTACCAGCAAGTATATGTATAGTCGAAGTCGCGGGTAACATCTAGTCAAACTAAAACTCAACGCTTTTATTTCCAATAAACCAATTACAGGCACTTTTGAATTGTCAAGGCGTCGATCAGTCATAAAGATGAAATTAATTGCCCATTCCAAAGCGCAGTAGGTTCCTATGGAGAAGAACTGGCAAGAAACTGGTTAAAAATAAAAGACAACTTCTGAATCTTTTTTTTTCTCATCACAAGGAGTGGGTCTGTCCTGACGGTACACATGAGTCAGTTGTTTTATTGCTTATTTTTAATTTCGGGAGCTCAACGACCCGACGCCCATTACACATTGTATTCGTTTCATTAACCGCGTCATTGATCCTGTGGTCGCAAGCGTGACTGCTGAGCATGGGGTCCTGCGTTCGATCCTTAGGTTAGGCAGTGTTATTGGTTTTCGACAGTAGAAATTTTTCAGAAGCAGCGATCTGAAATTCCGCCCGTTTTTGCTAAAAGGCTACATATCGTGAAACGAGGTGAATGAGATACAGGGGTGAATCGAAACGAAACTTTAAAATAGATTTTAACGTTGAAATAATATAGTTTGTTGCCAAAAAGGATTCTCATGTGTTTACTGTATTATAATCAACGAGGAAGTGTCCTTGTGCCTATAGACTTCCTCAAGAATTGAGCTATCAAATGCAAAAATAATTTTAATAATATTTTTTCAAATCCGACTTGTAGTTCCAGATTCGTAGATCGTTGAAAGTCGTTACGGGTAGTCAGAAGCCCGAAACTCTAACAACCAGTCTAACTTAGGTATCGTGTGAGTAACTGGGTTGTGGAGGTCAGATAGGCAGTCGCTCAATGTAAAATACTGCTATTCAGCTGCATCCGGGTAGACTAGAAGCCGACCCCAATATAGTTAGGAAATGGCAGGTGATGATGATTTGAACCTCAATTGTTTCATTTTGTATGGTCTGATATGCATGATGCAAAGTAAAGTTTAGTACAGACGTATGAGGAACAGGGTGCAAAGTTCACTAATCCTCCATAGAAAAGGGAGGATCCTCCGACCAGACGGGTGTTGTGTCTGGTGGGCTACTGCCCGACGATTGATGTCGGGACGTTGTATATATGCTAGTTGCACGGTAAACTCGTTAGGCAGATGATGATGGTAGAAAGAAAATACATTTATTTTGCACATACTGAAAGACAATACGCCAGATACAATATCAGATAGCCACAAATAAAAATCAAATAGGAAGTATAAAGTCCGATGTAAGAAAATAGCAGGTAAGTGTGTCTCACGGCTGCACCAAAAAGGCCCAGTTCAGCAAAAATGCCAGACAATAGTGCCTGACGTTGGTTTTCAACTGGATCAGGGGGTCTACTCCGAAGTAGTATCGGCCGAATGTTCGGCCGTTGCCTGCTACAAAGTTACTATTTGGTTCGGTCGGTTCCGATCCTACACTCCTACACTCTTTCGAATATTGACTATAGTCCCGACCCAGCTGAACCGATCCGAACTTTTTTCGCATTTTTCAATAATATTCGGTTCGGCCATGTGTCGGTCCGATCCGAACATTCGCACTTTGCACTTCGGAGTAGGCCCCCTGATGTGTGAGGCGACGGATGTAAATCAGTTTTACACTGCAACGTGACGTGTGTATGCATAGTTAAATAAAATAAATATGTTTCAGATAAAAAATAGTAACGAATATGTATGTACATAAATAGCGCGAGTTGAGTAATATTGCAAAAATAAACCAAAAAATACTGACAAATATGGTAGACATGTGACATCTACCAATCCGCACTGGGCCCGCGTGGTAGTTTACAGCCCACTCCCTCTCAGAGGAGGCCTGTGTCCCAGCAGTGGGAACATTACAGGCTGATTATGCTATAACGATGCTGCTAACGACCCGGAACTCGTTAATTCATACAAAACCATAGTCTGTTTAAAATTCATTCACGATCAGCCTTGCCAATTAACCGAGGCTAATTCGTGATCAATCATAGCCCCAACAACCAATTACTGCGCTCTTCACATAGTTTGATGTGTGTAGACATATAAAATATCTAGGTCATGGGTCATGCGTTTGGCTGACGACGAGCTTCCTCTTCGAAAGGAAAGATACGAAATATTTAAGTACCGTAAAACGGGGTGAATCGGGATGCGTGGGTGAATCGGGACGAAACTTTAAAATGGATTTGTACTTTAAAATAATATAAAGTTAATAATAATAAAATAGTATAAGATTGGTTGCTAACAAGGACACTTAATCTTTAATTAAAAAAACAGTAAAGACATTGGAGGCTTTTCTGGCAATAAACTATTATTTCAACGTTAAAATCCATTTTAAAGTTTCGTCCCGATTCACCCCGTTTTACGGTAAACCATTTTTATTTGCCCCCTTTATACTTTGGAGTTAGTAGTAGCACAGAAACAGTAGAAGGTATATGTATATTATTTTAACCGCGATTAGTTTAACAGCGTCGCATCGCATTGCCCGCCCGCGCTTTTACTTTGTCTTCCTCAAGAATTGGGCTATCAAATGCAGAAAGAATTTTCCGACGGGTAGTTCCAGATATTAGCGCGTTCAAACAAACAAACCCTTGAGCTTTATTATAAAACTAGCGACTTCGTCCGCTTGAAATGTCTTGTTCTTCCGCCCCACCCCGTCGGAACGCATCGCATGCCCTTCCCGTAAGCCCGAAAGTCTGACAACCAGTCTTAACAAAGGTATCGTGTTACCCAGTTACTGGGTTGTAGAGGTCAGATAGCAGTTGCTCCATGTAAATTAGTTCACAAGATCTTATCGCGACCGTTGTAAATTCGAAATCATAGATACAATTTCCCCCAACATCAATCGTTGGGTAATTGCCCGCCAGACATAACACCCGTCTGGTCGGAGGACCCTCCCGTTTCTCTACAATATGAGTGAACTTTACATCCTGTTCCTCGTACCTCTATACTGGTATTTCGCTGCATCCGGTTAGACTAGAAGCCTATTTAGAAAAAGGCTAAGTAGACTGATTTGATTGTGTCTATACGAGTACATACTTGCACTTCCGTGAATCGTCAGTGTATGTAGGCCAATAGTTTTTGAAACTGTTAATTACAACAGACATCCACAGTATAAATACACATCCGTGAGAGTGTTTATGTGTGTTACGTTTGAGGTATTATGTTTGGAGCGTAAACTGAGGTATGAATACCTGCTGTTACGTAAGAAACGTCAGAAAAGACTCACTTTGCGTAAAGTATCGCTCAAAATATGTCCAGGAAATGATTTTTGAATTTCTGTCGATGTCATCATCTGCGTCCACTTCCAGTCTAACCGGATTCAACTGAATACCAGTATTTTACATTGAGCGACTGCCTATCTGAGCTCCACAACCCACTTACTGGGTAATACGATACCCCTTGGTAAGACTGGTTGTCAGACTTTCGGGCTTCTGACTAACCGTAACGACTGTCAAAGATCTACGAATGACAGCCGGGACCAACGGCTTAACGTGCTTTCCGAACACGATTTCGTGAAAAAAAAAAAGAGTTTTTGTCCCAGCGATTCTCCTCGCACATTTATTATGCGCACGGCCAAAGTGTGGAACTTTCAAAGCAAAAGTGAATACTGATAGGAAAATGATTTTTCGAAGCGGTTCCCATAAAATATTGAAGAAATAAAAAAAAAATATATAACTCGAAAACTATCAAGAATCGCGGAACATACATGGGGTATTTTCCGATAACCCTGGGCATGAGAAACCATTTTTTTTTTCTTAAAGACTGCGTGACTGTTTTGACCGCCCTGTATATTATATTGTGTGATGCAATGTATTATTTACCTATATACATATTCAGTGTGTAATGTCCTCACACTGTTGACGATTCCCACTGCTGGGACACAGACATCCTCTCTGTGCGAGGGAGTGGGCTGTATCCACCACGCGGGCCCAGAGCGGGTTGATGGATATCACCATGTCTTCGAATTTTTGGTTCTAGGACATGTCGATTTCCTCACAATGTTTACCTTCACCGTTTTGAGAGCAGTGGTGATGTAATATGTTGCACAAAATAAAGTGCATGCCAGATTTTGAACCCACGACCTTACAACTTGCAGTCGGGTCCGTCGCCGCGCCGCGTCCTACTTGAATGTAGTTCAAATCATTTTATCTTGTAACTAATATTTAGTAATATCCTGTAATATTGATAAAAAATTGTTTGACGTTGAATAGATTGTTTAGCGCTGAACAATTTTTTTATGAGTAATAAATATTGGTACGACTGCTAAATCAAATTTAAAACTTTAAACTAACTTTTTTGTATTCTTTTTTTTATTTGACATTGTGTTTATGATTTGATGACATTGTATTTATTTTTGTATTGCGATTTGTATTTTTCTCGTGTTTCGTAAGTTGTGATTGTAATTTGGGAGAACCTGAAATAAATGTTTTTTTTATAAACTAATTGTTCCCGCGACTTTGTTCGCGTGCATCTCGGAAAACCAATTGGATTTCATGGGTTTTGCCCTAAAAGTACATAAGTCCGCGATTTTCTCAATAACAACTCATCTCTATGCTGGGGTCGGCTTCCAGTGTAACCTGATGCAGCATAATACGAGTACATGGAGCGACTGCCTATCTGACCTTCACAACCCAGTTACTGGGTATCACGATACCCCTTAGCAAGGCTGCGGGGTAATTGCGTCAGACACTATCAGTAGCAATGGGATTCATTTTGACAGTTCAACAACATTCATTGCGTTATTTACGTTGTTGAGCAGACACAATTTTCGAACACATGAAGCAATGGATTAGCAATATCCGTCAAAATGATTCAGATTGTGATTGATAGTGTGATACGCAAGTAGGGTGCAGGTTGTCAGACTTTCGGGCTTCTAATTACCCGTGACGACGATTTTCTCAAAAATTACAGAACTAATTTTGATGTTTTTTTTTTCATCAATTATTCTAATTTGTGTTTTCTTTTATATTTTCAGGTACTGAATCGAAATTAAGAAGAAAATTACCTGGAAACGCGGTAGAGGCGAGCCAAGATCTAATGCTATGGAATTTATTAATTATATCCTTATTTTAAGATAGATAATATTACGATTGATAATGTGGGCGTACTGCAGGTACAGCTCTGCCTAACCCTTCGAGGATTACAGGCATGAAGATGTATTACGTTGTAATGTATGCAGTGCTGCCGAGAACTTCTTGCAGGATTAATTTATTTTGGACAAAATATTATCTATTACAGTATTTTTATCTCACGAAGCGACGCACACTTTACTTGTGGTTACCAAGTGTACATCAGCCTATAATGTTCCCACTGCTGGGACACAGGCCTCCTATCTGTGAGAGGGACTGGCTGACTCGTAAGTGATAGCGGTAGATGTACAACGCTGTGTGATAAAAGATAACTGATTTTATTCCTGTAAGAAAGTTTGCACAAACAGTTTTCATGTCAATCATATTTTTAAAACTAGATGAGGTCGTTTCCTATCTGACTACTCTGAGAAATAAGGCCGAAACAAACTCAGAGGTCACAGTCTCTTTTAAAGTCCAGACATAATCTTGGTCAGATCATGTGGAGAACATGTAGATCGATGTCTGAGATGGTCTTTTGAGGTAACGGCCGAGACTATGGCGAAGTCGGAAGTGTGTGTTTTATGTGCTGACGCTACTCGTCATCACAGCACACATTCACAGCGTGTTTGTACACATTGTTATCGCAAGTAATGCGCGCGACGCTTCGTGAGATAAAAATGCTGTAATCAAAAACGTCTTGTGTCTTTTTAACATCGTTTTAAAAACTTTTTAAATATAAAACGTTAGGTTAAGTAAAGTACATAACATTTTTATAGAAATAGATGTATCTTTTTCTCATTGAAGTGACTGAAAACCTTGAAAATTAGTCAATTGTTTTGAGTTCTTGGCATCATGTATACGCTGATTATTTGAGGAACCTTTTTTTTTTAAGGAACCCAGTGAAATATCTCAAAAAAATATCAATTTCTTCGTGGTCGGCGCATATGTCTGTCTTCCACACTTCTCTATCAGTCGTCAACTCGGTAGTCACCCCCTTTCTAACCATATCATCATTCACACAGTCCATCCATCGTTTCTTTGGTCTTCCCCTACTCTGATAATCATCCACATTTTACATATTTGGAAAATCAAGTATCTTGTCTTTATGGAAATGGCTTTCATCATCATCACCATGAGCCTATAATCTTCCCACTGCTGAGACACAGGCCTCCTCTCTTCAAGGGGGACTGGGCTGTAATCCACCACGCGGGCTCAGTGCGGGTTGGTAGATGTCACATGTCTTCGAATTATTTGGTTCTAGGACATGCCGGTTTCCTCACGATGTTTTCCTTCGCCGTTTTGAGAGCAGTGGTGATGGAATAATTTACTCAAAGTAAAGCGCCTGCCTGGGTTCGAACTTACGACCTACATCTCGTAAGTCGCAGCAGTCTAATGATTTAGAAAATCATTCCTACTGAATATTATAAACGTGAAAGTTTGTATGGATGGATGGATGGATGTTTGTTACTCTTTCACGCAAAAACTACTGAACGGATTTGGACTTTCTATCCCGATATTACCACGGGATCGAAACTTATGCAGGTGAAACCGCGGGGCGCAGCTAGAAGGAAATATTGTAATTTCACATTAAAGTGCCAATTAGTACGATTTTCGCTCTGCTATTTGATAAAACTCGGTTATTTTTTATCTCGGCTATTTATCTAATTAAAATTGGTTCCTATAAATTATAATTTTGAGCGTAAATTATATAGATTAGGCACTGTAATGTGCATTTAGATAACATAAATTAAAATGCCTCAAGTGGCGAGTTGAATTTGATATGTATCAATCATCTGTTAGCCTTTCTCCAACTATGTTGGGGTCGGCTTCCAGTCTAACCGGATGCAGCTGAATACCCGTATTTTACATGGAGCGACTGCCTATCTGACCTCCACAACCCGTTACTGGGTGACACGATACCCCTTGGTAAGACTGGTTGTCAGACTTTCGGGCTTCTGACTACCAGTAAGGAGATGAATTTAATACAAATTGTCGAAAAAGGGTCCCTTTAGGTTAGTTCCCAAGTTATTCTAATTATTAGTTCTTCAAATAATGAGATATTTGTAGTGCTTAAAGTATAACTTAACACACTCGGTTACCAATGGGTTTCATTTTGACAGTTCAACAGCTTTCATTGCGTTATTTCCTTAGCTGATCAGACACATTTTGCGAATAGATAAAGCAATGGGTGAGCAATATCCTTCAAAATGATTTATATTGAGATTGTCAGTGTGTTACGCTATTAGGGTGCTGACATACAGACGTCAGCACGTCAGCTACCCGAAACTGTCAAATTTTCCCAATCAATCTTGAACCTTAAAATTTCAGAATTAAAGTTGAAAATCACATTCTTTCTAAAAAAACACGGACAAAGGAATCGGACAAGAAAAGTATGCTGAGCTGGTTTGTCCCTGTTGAGAGGATGAAGGAAAGTCGACTAACAAAAGGTACTTACAAGGCAGATCTAAGTGGAAACGATGGGAACCGTGAACACTTGGCGATGTGAGCTGTCAATAGTGTCAAATCCTAGCATCAGCCGGTCTGTTCTGCTACGAACTTACCGTGGAAACTTAGGTGAACTGAGCTGTTATTCCACCTAACGCAAGGGATTGACAGTTCACTTCACCCAAGCTTCCACGGTGAGATTTTTACAGAAAAGATCGGTTGGTTGGTTTGCAAGATTTTGTGGGTAAACAAACATTTGTACCTCACCCCTCACCCTCGCTGACAGGTGAATTTGTTACTGCGCAGCGACTCGCCTCATGTTCCCAGCCCTTATAAAGTTTGAATCGAGCTGTGGGGTAATTGCATAACACAATATGTATCAGTAGTAATGGCTTTCATTTTGACAGTTCAACAACATTCATTGCGTTGTTGATCAGACAATTTTTTCGAACATATGAAGTAATGGATTAGCAATATCCTTTAAAATGAATCAGATTATGTTTGATAGTGGCGCCGATTCCCTTGTTCACAAACTAAACCAAATTTAATTTCAGTGCATCGTTTTCTTTCTATTTCTCTAAGAACAGGACAGAAGATAAATATTAGTTTAGCCCTGTCAAATTAAGATCCTCCATAGACATTTTAGACGTGTTTAAAAACATGGCTACTAAAAATACGTCAATTTACGTCAGGCGCTGACTAATTTGACAGGACAAAATTAATATTTATCTTCTGTCCTTTTCTTAATGATTTTAATGAAATAGAAAGAAAAAATGCACTGAACTTAAATTTAGTTTAGTTTGTGAACATGGGAATCGGCGCCAATGTGTTACGAAATTAGGATGCCGTACCTACGATTTGGAATTCGAATGTAAAACTGTTTTATACATAGTACATTGTTAGCAGTAATTCCATTCTTAATTTGTAACCATTATGTTATTTTTAAGCTGTATTACTTACTGCCATTTTATGTAAAATAGTCTATTTGAGGCTATAAAGGTTTGGCTAAAAAATTGCCGGAAAATTCAAAATGTATGTCAAAAAAAACTTTTATTTTAGAAATATTTTTCGTACCTTGTAATTACATCAAGCTCCCAGTTAAACGCTTACCAGAAATCTATCATGCTACCAAAAAGCATACATGATCACGAAAAAAAAGCTAACCTAATTTAATTACTGTCAATTTTGTTTTTTGCAAGGCATAATAGAAATTTTGGTGAGGGTTGAATTTGTAGCCAAACAATGTGGAGACGAAAATATGACATTAAATGAAAACACTGACAATACTATACCCTGTCCATTAGGTAAACCGTTTTTGACAGATGGCACTAGTGATTGCACCAACACACAATGCATTAATTGATACACGTACGATATTATAATGTATGTAAGAAACCATAAATAAGATAATTCAATAAGATAAGGCAGTTTATATATTTGTTTTATTACGCATTTTAAAGTTAACTTTTACGTAATCTGGAATATGTACGTTCTAAGACAGCTGTCAAAAAACGGTTAACCTAATGGACAGGGTATAATGCATGTATTTTGAAATGATCAAATAAATCCTAACATAGACATTAAAACAGTGATTTTTTAAAACAAACTAAATGGTAGTGATGAGCCGATTATGGGTTTTGCCAATCTTTGACTAGCTGTGCTGACTAAACTATTGGGTATATTTGATTGAATTTTCGTATGCAGACTGAGAACGTCATTAGATATAATATGCAGTTTAATTTATTGTCGTGATGTCGTCTCCATCTTGTATAAAAATGATGAACAGGAATGTTAAAATTCGCTAATGGAGGCATCAAATTCTCACTATTTAGTCCTTAATTTTGATTTAAACTGGTGTAGACTAACAAAAATACTAACATCTTTATATTATTTCTTAGGTGACGATTCTTGACCGGTTTTTCATAATAACTGTTTGGTAAAGATACATAATCAGCCTATAATGTTCCCACTGCTGGGACACAGGCCTCCTCTCTGTGAGGGAGAGTTCCGTAATCCAACACGCGGGCCCAGTGCGGGTTGTTGGATACCAGGTCTTCGAATTTTTTGGTTCTAGGACATGCTGGTTTCCTCACGATGATTTCCTTCACCGTTTTGAGTGCAGTGGTTATGAATCGGTGACGCTGAATCGCGTATACTCGGGTCCAGTCGGTCGGTAACGCTGAATCGGGTATACTCGGGTCCAGTCGGTCGGTGACTCTAAATTGGGTATACTCGGCTCCAGTCGTAAGTTTTTTTTTCCTTACTGAACAGCCTCTGAGTTAGAAAAGACACACTATAGGTATTTTCGGCAACATTCGGCTACCGGAGATACGAAAAAATCCCTTTTAAATCGGGTTTCATAATTCATTGTTCGGTCAGTTATCGCAATAGAAATAAAGTGCTTGTAGAATACCTAACAACGTAATTTTATGTGTACAAGATCGTAAAAAAAACTTGATAGTCAGGTTTACTGCGAAAATAAAAAAAATAATAAGACTTTTAAATTACAAATTGTGCAATAAAATTAAATTGCATCATTTGTTTTGAAAATTAACAAAACACTTATGCAATATGATAACGACAGACGATGCATCTGGTCAGCCATTTTGCATATTTCGTAACTGTCACACGGGCAGAGTGAAATGTCATAATAACAAAATGAAGCTATTTATGCCATCTATTTATACTAATACTAATTTTAATAAAGCTGAAGAGTTTGTTTGTTTGTATGAACGCGCTAATCTCTGAAACTAGCAGTCGGATAACAAAAAATATTTTTGTATTTGATAGCCCAATTCTCGAGGAAGGTTATAGGCTATTTAACATCACGCTATGAGTCTTTGGAGCCGTGCAAAACGAAAAAAAGTCAGAAAAAACGCTAAGCAAAAACGAAGTGATAGCGCGGGCGATGCGATGCGGTGGGGCGGGGGAACAATAAATTTCACGCGGACGAAGTCGCGGGCTGAAGGTAGTATGTAATTAAATAAACAAGGAATGTAAAATTCAACAGTTGTTATCAAAAACTGGTCGACCTTAGACTAGCTATATTTTAATAATACAATAATATATTTTATCATTTTAATTAGCATTTATTTTTATTTTCGTATTAATATATCGAATTGCAATTTATATTAAGTTCAAATCCTTTTATAAGAGTATTACAACTAATATAAATGATTTAATTTTATTGTTGTATGCTGAGGACTCGGCGGTTGCACTGCTGTTCAGCTTATAATTATTTTCCTAAAATGTATTATTCCCCATTATTTTTAATAAATAAACAAATATTTTATATTAGTACTTTTGGTTTTATTCTTCCTCGCTGACTGAAAACATGATCCTGAAATCAAAACCAATCTACCTAGGCTTTCCCAACTTTGTTGGGGTCTGCTTCCAGTGTAACCGGATGCAGCTGAATACCAGTATTTTACATGGAGCGACTGCCTATCTGACGTCCACAACCCAAGACAAATTATTTACCCTATTTTAAATCTCTTTGTCCACAACCCACAAGATACACCTTGGCAACACTGGTTGTCAGACTTTTGGGATTCTGACGATCCGTAATGACTGTAAAAGATCCAGATTAGACTGGCCGACCCCAACCTAGTTGGGAAAAGGCTAGGTAGATGACCTTTTAGACGGTTGATGGCCATAGGCTGGCCCCTATCACATGGGACTTACACATAACTGGCGAATTGAGTGTGTACTATAGGTGCACCCCTGCCTAACCCTTTCGGGGGGTACAGGCGTGGTGTTATGTTTTTTTATAACTTAAACTTTATTTAAGAACTCAAGAACCCAACTTTTTACAAAAAAATAAGGCTGGCAACTGGAAAAAGGCTCGTCGCCATGGCAACGTAACAAACAACAAAAGACTGTTTATAAACAACCGTGAAGTTTTAGAAAAACATCTTTTAACTTAATTGTTTTTAGAAATAATAGAAAAATGTCCGGCCTAAGTGGATTCGACGGGGAAGCCGTCGGTTTCGATTCCGTTAAGATGAATAAAAGCGAGGGAACCGAATCTTCAACTCAGACAACGGAATTCCGTGAAACTGGAGTCTCATCCCAAACCAATGTCCTGAAAGAAACAGGCTCTTTAGCTACTGCAGAAGACTTGAACGCTCAGGATGACATTTTAAAAGAATATCCACCTCCAGGGCTAAACGAATTCCTGAAAAGAGTCGTACCTTCGATGATGGAACAGCTTGATCACAGCGACAGAGAACTGCTGTACAACTCCTCAGATTCCGATGAAGAGGAGGTACTAGATGCAAAACTATTTCAAGAAATCAGGCTGACTGACTTGCCAGACTTGGGGGCGGGCGACGACTCGCGCTGTGTCCTCGACATGTCTTGGAGCAGCGCTGGGAACTCCCTAGCCGTCGCTTTAGGCAAGAATCAGCACAAAACTTGGTGCGTGGACGATGGATTGATCAGGATTTTTACCCTAAAACGAACTGCAGGCGATACATTTGTAAGAAGCTTGGATTTGGCTGAGAAAAGCTGCGTTACAAAAGTGAAGTATCATCCTTCAGTGTCAGCCCTCTTAGCTTATGGGACAGCCTCAGGAGAAGTCGTTTTGTGCAACCTAAGGAATCTAGATGCTATACTGCTGACCTCTCCAGCTGGAGCGCACGGATCCAGGCGAGTCAGTAACCTACAATGGGCGGACGCAGCTCTTGCCAACACGTTCTTAACCATGCAAATAATGAACACAGGCACAAGACGCGGCGCTGCTGACCACATACTCATATCATCTGGCTTCGACGGAACTTTGAACGTATGGCGCGTCAACGCGGCCCAAAAAATATTCGAAAACGTGATCTCCTATTCGATCAACGGCTCCAGGAACATGAATACTGTTATCATCTCTTGTTTTGACTTCATAAAGTCCTATCCTCTTCGTCCGAGCGATCAGAAGGTTCCAGACGACATATTTGTCGTTGGTTCACGAACGGGTTCCATATATCTCTGTAAAACGAAGACTTTTAAGCCTATAGTGAACAGCAAGAAGGTCGACCCTGTGTATGAAGTGATACAGGCACATATTGGATATATCCTGGATATTGCGTTCAGTTTCCAGAAGCCTGGAATCTTTGTGTCGGCTTCTCTTGATTCTGAGCTTAGGGTCTATGATATTAATCAGCCTTGTCCTTTGAAGGTATGTTGTGTTCATGTTAATATCCCATATATATATATTTTATAGTATTTTGTAGTGGAAGATACTGGTATTCAGCTGAATCCAGTTAAGACTTGAAGCTGACCCTAACATAGTTGGGGAAAGGCAGGCAGTTGGTGATGTATTTTGTGGTGACGGTAACGCCTGCATGAATAAAACTAAGGTTTCCCAGAAGAGCGGTGACATGCGGCCATAATGTCCAAATGCAGAGCGTTGACACCTTAAAATTTCGACGGCACGGTTGGTGCAGTGATTAAGCGATTGACTGCTGCGCTGCGTGTTGCGGGTTCGATTCCCGCACGAAATAAATATTTGTATGACCTACAAGTAGTTGTTCCGGGTCTGGCTGTTTGTGTATGTGAGTTTAAATGTTTGTAAACGCACCCACGATACAGGAGTAATTCCTAGTTTGGGGCAAAGTCAAATACTGGTGAAAATTACAGATTTTCAGGTCGTCCGTTATAAACATGACGGATACGTTCTAAGAAACCGTAGCTTTAGTTACCACTCATGCATTCAAATACTTTCGAGGACTGAAGGACACGGAGCCGGACTCGATCCTTAGAGAAAAGAGAACTATTCTTCATTTTTGATCTGTCATTGTCATGATTGTACCATGTTAGGGTAATGAAAGGCCGAAGATGCCTCACTGCGATACCTTGCGATCGAAGTATCCTTCGGCATGGGCGTGCGTGTCTATTTAGCATGCATTTGTTATACATGGAGGTGACATGGAGGTAGCGAGCTAAATCGCGATCGCGAGGTATCGCAGTGAGGCATCTTCGGCATTTAATTACTCTTATTTGTGGGCTGTGTTAAATGTATTCTTCTTTTCATATTACCTATCAGCCCTCATACAATCCACCCATCTTTTCTTTCGTCTCCTGCTCCCCTCTCCTTCCACCAAAATTAATATTCATGGCCCTGTTACTACTGTTGTTACTGTTACTACCAAACTCTTCTGGTGTGTTAAACATAAACATACCGAGCTTGACGCCTACAGACAGGGTTAGTCCACACTAGCTCAAGACAAAGAAAGTGGACAGGAGAAGGGGAGGCTTGTACCCTGCAGTGGCACAGTAACGACTGTCAAAGATCTACAAATGACAGCCGGGACCAACGGCTTAATTTCCGTGGCACGGAGGGGTCTTGGTATGTAAAGATGTTCACCTATCCACAGACCAACCGCGGCAAGCGTATCTTAACCTGATCGATCGACCTGTGCGGCTGTTATTATTTGGCCAAGGTTATATTTAAATGTGTAATATTATTTATAGTCGTAAGATAGGATATATAATTTTCTCTGAGTCTTCTACTGCCCCCCTGAAAGTCTCAAACGCCCACGAGGTGGCGTTATCCTTAAGAACCTATGGCCTAAACACATCAAGCTACTACAATTTGTCAAATTTCTTTAATAGATTTTCAACTTTATCGCTAAAGCATTAGGTTCAAGGTTGATTGGGAAAATTTGACAGTTTCGGATAACTTGATGTGTTGGCGTCTGTACATTTCCTCCCTCCTCAAAGCGCGCTAATAACATTTGGGGAATATAGTTTTGTGTCGTTGTTTTTAGGTAATAAGCCTAGACTTATCCATATCCTGCATGGCGTGGCTGCCAAACAACCCCTGCGTCGCAATCCTAGGTATGATGAAGCCTGAGGGGCAGCTGGTGCAGGTCTTCAACGTGAGCAGCGGCCGTCGGGTACCCGTGGAGGGGCTCACTGGAGTCGGGGGCTGTGTCACTTGCATCACGGTGAACCATAGCGGGTTGGTATTGGCAAATAATATAAATAGTCTAATATTTACGACGGCATGGTTGGCGCAGTGGTTAAGCGATTGACTGCTGCGCTGCGTGTCGCGGTTTCGATTCCCGCACGGAACAAATATTTGTATGACCTACAAGTAGTTGTTCCGGGTCTGGCTGTTTGTGTATGTGAGTTTAAATGTTTGTAAACGCACCCACGATACAGGAGAAATTCCTAGTGGAAACGGGCTGGCCATGTTTGTCGAAGGACCGATGGCCGGTCGAGCAGACGAGTCCTAGAGTGAAGACAGCGTATCGGCAAGCGTAGTGTAGGACGCCCCCAAGCTAGATGGTCGGAGGACCTAAAGAAGGTGGCTGGGACAGACTGGGTGCGGAAGGCGGAGGCCAGGCTGTTGTAGAACATGTCCTCGAACTAAATTCGAAGACATGCGACATCTACCAACCCGCACTGTGCCCGCGTGGTGGATTATAGTCCGAGGCTTGTGGCCCAACAGTGGGAACATTATAGGCTAATTATGATGACAGGCAGATAGTTACATTAAACTAAGGATTCTGTATTAAAACTTCTCTTATTTCGTTTGTAGCGTATGTCGCATCGCAGCTGGAGACGCTGACAGCAATCTGCACATTTGGGAGCTCCCGACACGTCGCATTAAGCTCACTCAGGAAGAACTAGACTTCTAGATGTCCTAGATGTTAATAGCACTAAACTAGAATTCCGAATCGCAGATGTCTGGCGAAATGTGGGTGTACAGACGCCAGCACAACAAGCTACTATAATCTGTCAAGTTTCTTTAATAGATTTTCAACTTTACCGCTAAAGTATTAAAGTTCAAGGTCGATTGAGAAAATTTGACAGTTTTGGGTAGCTTGACCTGCTGGAGTCTGTAGGTACTATAGGTACACCTCTACCTCTGCATAACCTTTCGGGAATTGGAGGCGTGATGTTATGTTATGTAAAAGTATATTTTGATCCGTAGACAACCTACCAACCGGACTTTTATTTATTATGTGTTTTGTGGTAATTATGTTTGTTTTATTATTAATTATTATTTGAAGTGTGAACGAGCGCGTTTTAAGCAATGGAATTATTATTGTTTTAAATGTGTGCGTTACCCTGGCAAAATATTGTGCATTTGAGAGGCGAGACTATAACAAATAATTAGTGTATCATGAGGAGCAATTTGTTTACTAATAGCAAAATTTGTGTGAATTGTAGTTCTAAAGTTATTTGAGAAAACCACATTTTGCTGGAGTAACGTTTGAAACGTTACCCTGGCAAAATCGATTTTCAAAAATTCGTTCAGCCCTGAGTCAAATATATGAATAGATAGCTTTTGTTGCGTAGTAAATGTTCGTAAATAGCAAAATTTGTGTGTGATATGGTTCTTGAGTTATTTAAGATTTTGCTGCGGTAACGTTTTGGGATTTCCCAGATCTCGAAAACGGCTCAACGCAGAAGATTGAAAAAAATACCAATAAGAGACCTTAATTTGTTTAAACATTAGTTTTTGATTTGGTTGTCGTAAACCAATGGAATTAAATGGTTTAAAAAATCAGATAAAAACGGATTTGCAAGTAAACCAAAACACTTATAACCAAATAAACAGGTGTAAAAAAATACCCATCGTAGACGCTTATAACGTCAATAATATTAAATTTTGTATCCTTACACGTTATGAAGAAAAAAACAAAAATGATTAATTTTAGACTGGTCGTACTTTAGCGATGAAATACGCAGTTCCCAAAACATTAAGAAACGTGGCATACTTTAAACAAATTAAAATGATTCATGAACATTCATTCCTGTTAATTTCAGCTTTCAATTACGGCTGTAATGAAAGTTATATCAAAATTAAGAATAGGTCAGAAATTGTCTAATAAGCCGACCAAATCGAAAAGGTCACGAAAAAGCGGCCACACAATACGTAAGCGTAACCATCTTAAATGAATGGGATAATATGGGTGTTTTGTTGGTACAGTTGCATACAAAAGTTTGCTGGTTAGGTTAGTAAGAATAATAAAATGGTCATGAACTCATGATTCATTATTTTTATTAAAAAATCAGTCTCATACAAATTATATATATATCTTTGCCTTAGCATTAAGTAAGACAACGCATATAGCTGTTGCACGCAGCGACGCGCGCTGCTCTGACTAGCATCCAGAACGTTAAAAAGTTTAGCGTGGCGTTGCGTTGTGGTATCAAAACAAAACATTTGGTTTGACCAAACAGAAACGACAAACTACCTACTATATTTCGCGTCGGTGTCCCTTCCACCCCGTATATATATTTGTATTGATTTTAAATCGCACTATAAATTATTTACTGATATTATTACTTACCCTTTTAAAGTTACTTTAACTTTAAATAATTACTTATGAACCATTAAATTGTTTAAAACTACTGTTAATTAACATGATTTTCATTTATAAAATAGAAAACTAGTAGAAATTGTGTAATATGGTACCTGCACTTTAAACATAAAAAAATTGGCTTCACGTAAGTATAACGTTTTTCTGCTTAACTGTACAAAACATCGGACACTAAGTTGCTAATTTGCGAAGACTACTCGTACGTACGGTGCGGCCGCTTTTACGTAACCTTTTCGATTTGGTCGGCTTATTAGAGAATTTAATATAATTTTTTTATCGTGTAAAGATACAAAATTCAATATTATTGACGTTATAAGCGTCTACTATGGGTATTTTTTACACCTGTTTATTTGGTTGTAAGTGTTTTGGTTTACTTGCAAATCCGTTTTTATCTGATTTTTTAAACCATTTAATTCCATTGGTTTACGACAACCAAATCAAAAACTAATGTTTAAACAAATTAAGGTCTCTTATTGGTATTTTTTTCAATCTTCTGCGTTGAGCCGTTTTCGAGATCTGGGAAATCCCAAAACGTTACCGCAGCAAAATCATAAATAACTAAGAACCACATCGCACACAAATTTTGCTATTTACAAACATTTACTACGCAACAAAAGCTATCTATTCATGTATTTTTTTCCGGCCTTTGAATATTGATTTTGCCAGGATAACGTTTCAAACGTTACTCCAGCAAAATGTGTTTTTCTCAAATAACTTTAAAACTACAATTCACACACATTTTGCTATTAGTAAACAAATTGTTCCTCATGATACACTTATAATTATTTGTTATGGTCTCGCCTCTCAAATGCACAAAATTTTGCCAGGGTAACGCACATGTTTTAAATGAAATACCCATATAGTTTAACCAAATATTGGATGAAGATATTTTAGTTAGTATATTATGATTTACATTTAGTTATTTTTTTTATAAATAAATATAACATGGAATTTAACGTGTTTTTTATTTTATAAAAAAATAGCGACCCAGCCCTACTTTACACGAGTGCAAAGTAGGTGATGTTGCGACGTGGCATAATGTTGAGTTTTTTGAGTTTTGTTTTGCCTATTTTGGCCACTGCGGGGCAAAAGCCTCCCTTAGCCTATTTTGGCACTGCAGGGCAAAGGCCTCCCTGTCTGTTTCTTTTGTTTATGTAGGCGTCAAGCTCGTTCCGCCATCTTCTGAGTCTACCTCGATGTCGCCGGACGTTTTCTGGGACCTACATGGTGGTAAATTTAGCCAATCACTCTTTCGACATGCGGCTATCATTCTCCATAAGAAAACTACCTTTTGGAAGGGGCGACTAGAATCAATTCTATTGTAATTTTGACGTTCAAAGTGCCTTTTATGTGCCTATTTGAAATAAATGCTTTGACTTTGAGCAAAAATAAAGTGAAATATAAATCTTCCGTAATCAAATATCTAAATGATGGCAAAAACTACCAAAAATATGATGTCTGGACTTAAGAGACTGACCTCTTCTCCGATTATTTAGATAGGAAACGCCGACCTCATCTAGTTTTAAAATATGATTGACGTGTAAAGTGAAAAAAATCGACTTTCAAAATAACAATCATTTAACATTTATCCGGTTAGACTGGAAGCCGACCCCAACATACGTAGTAGTACTAGATAAGTATACATAAAGTATAAATCCATTGTATAAGATAAATAAAACGAATAAATTGACTTAATTTTTTATGTCATTTCATTTAAAAATTACAATATCTAAGGAATCATTTTGACTAACTCAAAATATACATTTTGTAGTTTCTCTTCTCTTGTTATTGCATGCTTTGAGTTCTTCTTGTTTTGGTTAACGGCTTCTGGAAAAGAGAAGAAATATAATTAAAATTACGATTTGTTTGCGGACGAATGGACGAAGATTTTGTCGGCATGTTAGTAGTACTGTGAGAGGGATTTATGAAAGTGTATCTTTTATTTTATATTGTTTCGTGTATATTCAAATTGTGTCTTTAATTTCTGTAATTTGTTTTAAACCGTTTTAAAAAAGCTGTCATGGGGACTACCGACAAAAATACAACCTTAAATCTATAAAATAACAGCGGTATTTTCTAATTTTCATATGAATGCTATAGTATTTTTATCCCACGAAGCGACGCGCGCTTTACTTGTGGTTACCAAGTACAAACACGCTGTGAATGTATGTGTATGCAAGAGTTGTCGGTACCGTCTGAGACAGTGACGAAGTTGGAAGTGTGTGTGTGTGTGTGTGTGTGTTATGTGCTGACGCCACTTGTCTTCACGCACAGTGTATCACTTTGTTAATACAAGTAAAGCGCGCGTCGCTTCGTGAGATAAACTACGGCCTGTGTGTACCTGTCACTGCTTCGCTCTCCGCGAGGGCTCGGTCGCTGTGGGGGGCGGAGGAGGTCCCTTCTTCTCCAGCTCCTCGAGGTAGCTAGTCAGGATCTGCTGTCTCTCTTCTGGGATGTGGTCCAGTGCTGCATACCTGGTTGCCGAGGATTATATGTTTGACAATTTTTTCAAATACATGCATAAGACAATGCAAGGCCTAAAGGAGGTAAGGAGGCCTGTGTCTTAGCAGTGGGAATGTTATAGGCTGATTATTTATTTAGACTTTTCGCACAAAAAGGTACAAAGGCGGACTTAATGCAATTTAGGCATTCCCTACCAGTCAACCAAAGGTGGTGAAGAGATTAGATGATTATGCTTTGCAAGAAAAATTTAGCCCCCGTGAAATTAGACACAGCTTTATCCACTTAATGAATAGTCGACTAGTCTATTATCCCTGCTGGCCTCACCTGGCGTCGTGCCTGAGCGCGTCCAGCACGTGCTGCAGCGCGGCGGGGTTGTCCTTGACGGCGGAGAGGCTCTTGTGCGTGATGCTGCGCGTCTCCTGCAGCAGCTGCCGCATCGCTGTCTTGGCGCACGACTGCTTGTCGCGCTGGTAGTCGCGGAATTCACGTTCCATCTAGAAGGAAAGGAATATAAGGGTTAAAATCTCACTTATTGACTGACTTGTCAACGCCCAGCCCAAACCCTTGGACCTTGCGACTAATCGCACTAATGGCGACTAATCGCAGACTTCAAGACCACTAATTCCAGCGACAAGACTAACGAAAACACAAAGCAAACAACGACAAAAAAAAACTGCGACTGATCGCAATAATTAATCTTAACGACTAATCGCATCTTCCTTACCTGTGAAGCACTATTATACACGGGCGCAGTGGGTTCCTCGGCCAGAATGGCACGCACCTCCCTCCAATGCGCCGTACACGATATGCCTCGGTCGTTCAGCAGCGCGCGCAGTTTGTCGCGGCGTTTTGTCGCAAGTGCGCTCGTATGTTGCATGAATAACCGCTCCTGAAAAACAAACAATAACATAATATTCTGAAATAAATAACACAAATGACAGTCGCACAGGTGTGAGTGATAGAGACGACGCTCTACGCTCTTCTCTTTCTGAACAGTGAACGAAACTGAACCGTCACGCTCAGGTCGGTGACGTTGAATCGGGTATACTCGACGCTGAATCGCATAACCTCGTTCCAAAACCGGTACCAAACAAATATTTCCTTAAGTTAGAGTGAGAAAACACATATAGTAAGTAAAAAGGATAGTCAATAGACATTAGAAAGATAACTTCAAGATACAAATACGAGATTTGTGGTACGCAGCGGGTACCTGAATTTGGTACCGGTACTTGTTAGGTGGAGTACCGGTACCCGTCTGGAACCGGTAGTTTATCGTTATTACCTTATCATCCTTGGTCAATAACTCAGCTAGGCTGTATCTGTGGTCCTTTTTGAGCTGTTTCTTCGCGTCTCGCCACGACAGGTCAGGGTTCCTCACTAAATCAGCGAGTAATGCGTTGAAATGCTGCAAAAACACGTTATTTTAGTTCAGGTTGATTTTTTAACACGCTTTTATTAGCTTCACTTGTAATAACTAACTAACAAACAATGTAACAAAATCTTCGAAGTCAATTTTAACCCACTTCTAATTGTCGTATCGAAATGAAACTTTGTATGTATATGTAGTTCGGATGACAAAACTATAATTTGGTATCTTGGAGCTGATCTAATGATGGAGCCAGAAGGTGGATGGTGGAACTCTTCAGTGGCGACTAGTAAACCCATCGAGTTTCGGCTCATATGATTTGTTTTGACGAGTCCAATAGAGTTTATCAAATCCGCCATATTCACTGTTATATCGAAGGTTAAGCTTGTCGAGCTCGGTCCGTGGATGGGTGACCATCCACTACATACCGAGACCACTCCGTGCTTCTAAAAACACGTTAAGCCGTTGGCCCCGGCTGTCGTTTTTAGATCTTTGACAGTCGTTATTGGTATTCAGAAGCCCGAAAGTATGATAACCAGTCTTACCAAGGGGTATCGCATTATCCAGTGACTTGGTTGTGGAGGTCAGATAGGCAGTCCCTCCATGCAAAATATTGGTATTCAGTTGCATCCGGTTAGACTGGAATCCAACCCCAACATAGTTCCGAAAAGGCTAGGCAGATTAATTGATTGCATACCTGAACAGCCTCATCCCTCTTATGGTACTCCCTTTCCTTGTCCCTGTCTCTGAGACTGGTCGCCAGTGCCCTCTGTACCTCCCGCTCCCTCTCCTTGATAGAAGCCTGTGCCCGCGCTTCCTTTTCTCTGGCAGCTGTCTCTCCGTCGCTGGCCGCTTCTGGCTCCTCTTGTTCCACTTCCTCTGTCTCTTCGGGTGGCGGTTCCTGGTGAGAAGGGTGGTGGGTTTTGAAATTTGTGGTGGGGGATTAATAATAATAATAATTTATTGAAACCCAAACTCAGTTTACAGAAACTCTGTGTTCGATAACAACTGCATTCGTATAATACCGTGTCGCAGTCATTAACGCCCACCTCCAAAAAGTCGAGACAAAAGTAAAACTAAAAGACTAAAAACTGAAACTAAACAAAATATTAAAACCTAGAACCAGCGCTTGGGCTCTCTCTCGTATAGGGTCTTAGCATTATGCTGAGCGATGGCCGTTTTGCGTGAATGTGACGCATGTTTACCCTCAACTTGTTTTTTTTTGTGTGATATGTCCTTTTTTCATGCGCCATGTTTGCCGCAAATAAATGCATTTTCTTTCTTTTTTTCTTTAGAACTTAAAACAAAGTAGTTGCCTGGGTAAAAAAAATATTATTATAAAAATCGAATCGTCTAAATCGTCAAAATTTGGTAGTGGGGGGGTCGTGACGTCACTTGCTTGCAAAAGTGTCGCAAGCAAGTGACGTCACGCGGAACTTTAACGGGCGATATCTTCATAATTTTTTTATATAATTGACAAAAGAAAAAATACGGGTTCAATATTTTTTGATGATCTAACTGACGGACTAATTAGAATTTTTAGGAAAATAGCCTATTAAAGCTACAATATTTCCACTATGTAATTTTATGTGAGATTGTTTGTATGGAAGGATTGTGTATGATTTGTGCGTGTAGTGCATATGTGTGTCTGTGAGGGTGTGTGTGAGTGAGGTGTCCGTTTGTGCGGGGGGTGTGTGTTTGCGCACGTTATACATATAAAGGCAATTGAAAAGTGAGTTTATGTTTTTGCATATGATTCTAATTCTTCATAAGAGAGTGTATGAAGCCATTTATCCGTGATCCTTCGACCGTCCGTTCGATCCGTCTTCCTTCGGATTGGTTTGATCTTACAAATCGCAATAAGTTATTATACTGGACGGGCAAAACGCCAACTTTACTATTAAGACTGCGACTATGGATAATTCTTTTTACTAGTATTCTCAATTGTTCTTTCAACCCATTCAATGTAGCGCAAAGACAGGATAAATACAGAGATTTATCAGTCTGTCATTGGTCTGTTAGTACATTGATACCAATTAATGGCTAGGACTATTGTGTTATCATTTTATCAGTGACCACCCTAATTGCGTAACACACCCTGAATTTAATTTATGTTTGCTGACGAGCAGACGAAATTATGAAGCAATGGATTTGTTATATTGTCAAAAAGAAAGGAATTGTCATTCAGAGGGTGTTACGCGATTAGATGAAGATTTTCTGCGGTTGCGCACGACAGCACTCAATATCAAATCATTTTTTAACAAGTAGGCCAGTAAGATATTTTTTAACTTCAACATTAACAATAGAATTGATTCTAGTTGCCTCTTCGAAAGGGTAGTTTCGTCAGTTTCTTTGTGCGTATCAATAGTAGAATGCTATTCAACTAGAGTCATAAAGGTAGTTAAAGATTGCACTCTGGGTTTGAGTAAAAATACTCCTACATACTACCAGTGTACCGAGGTCCCCGAGAGGTTTGCTAGGAATTTTATTTTGAGAGAACTCGCCTTTGTACACTCAAATCAAATTAATTGCTATGCAGCATGACATACTATGTCAAATTGTTTTGCTATACCCATTTCATTCGAATGTCAAAGAATGAGTAAGGTACTGTTGCTATTTGAGTTTACAGACAATTTACGTTGATAGTACTGTTTGAAACTTTACGGTACTAGCGTGATTCAAACGCTTACGCGCGAGTAGTACATGGTGGCAGAGACATCGACGAACCTGCTAGCATGAATTCAGGGGGCCTACTCCGAAGTGCAAAGTGCTAATGTTCGGATCGGACCGACACATGGCCGAACCGAATATTATTGAAAAATGCGAAAAAAGTTCGGATTGGCTCAGTAGGGTCGGGACTATAGTCAATATTCGAAAGAGTGTAGGATCGGAACCGACCGAACCAAATAGTAACTTTGTAGCAGGAAACGGTCGAACATTCGGCCGATACTACTTCGGAGTAGGCCCCCAGTACATGATTCAGAAAATACCTGCGTCGAAATTTTTCGTATATATATATATTTTTTTAAATAGCTATTCCCTACAGTTTGACCGCGTAAGTATTGCACTTTTCTATTGAAGCAGTTTTATTGTTTTATATATTTATTTTATTTTCTAATTTTATATATATTTTTTTATAATCGATGAAAAATGTCGACGCTATGGTTTAGAATCGTGTGCTGAATTATTCATGGTTCCAGGTTGCGCATCGATGTGCCTGATACCCTGTATATTAATTACCCGACTGCTGCCAAGCCCAGCCAAGAAAAGAGGGTACTTAAAAAAACTCTATTCAAGTTTGCAGGATGTTATAAAATAAAATGAACATACACAATTATCAATTTATTCACAATTATTATTTCTAAAGTTTCAATCATAATTAGTAATTATAAATCCTATGTACAAGTTACATACTTATAAAACGGAGACGATACATATGTACTTATCATAAAAAAAATACTTTTTAGTCAAAAAGTCGGGTTGTCTAGGGTCGAAATTAGGTACTTTTCTCTGGAAACTAATAAGACATGAAAGCAAGACGTTTTTACCTGAAGTTTTTATATTTTCCCTTTTATTTGTATTTGTAGTCTATTCATTCTTTCAAATAGATGTTAATTCAAGTTAAAAAAATATCAACTTTTTTTTAAATGGCGATTAAGTTGATTTCAGAGTGATTAGCACTATTGAAAAAGTCATAAAAATGTTTGCGGTTGTAGCGTAAACTTAACTTTATTTTGTATGAGTTAAAGTTATTTTTTCATAAACTCATGTTTGTTTACATTTTTTTTAAATAAATCGCGAATGCAGATTAGATACAAACGGTCTTTAAATTTTGTAATTGGTTTTATACCGTTTTAATTAAAGAAATAAATAAATGTAATGGATTATTTTATGATGTTGGATTAGTTTATGATCCTGTACGAGTCGCAATAAATACTTTTTCTTTCTTTCTTTCTTTCTTTCTGATGTCTTTACAAATAATAATTATTTGTAAGTGTCTGTTTGTAATGTCATAATAACAGCTTTTTACCTTTTGGTAAAAAGCTGCAAAAGCTGCATATGTATTTGCATATGAAAGTATAGTATATACCTACTTATAAAAATTAAAAAAATTGTCTGTTCCGGCTAATGTCTGAAACGGCCGGAATGGCTAGATCTATTATTGTTTACCAAATAAGTTCAAAAATATCATATGAAACATTGTACAGACGCCAGCACATTTACAATACTACTACAATCTGTTAAATTTCTTTAATAAATTTTAAATTTTATCGCTAAAGTATTAAGTTTCAAGGTTGTTAAAGATAATTTGACAGATTCGGGTAGCTTGACCTGCTGGCGTTCGTACTGTTACCTTACTTCTATAGCTGACTGAACCAACCACACTTTGTTAAAAATGTATAAATTTCAATTTTGTTTTAATAAAAGTTGTTTTTTTTTTTTTTTTGTAAAATAATCCATTCATATCAAGGTTACATTTAAAAGTAATCTATAATAATTGCACCTGTCTTATTAGTCTCCAAGATTATAAAACAGATCATAAAGTAAGGGGGATTCGTATATTTTTTTTAAATTTTTTCGGTAAGTCAGATCTAAGTCAAATAATAATAAATCCTGAATTTCACAGTCGTTTTATGTCTGACAGCAGCAACGCAAAAGCAACCTTATTGTAGTCAGAATATAGATCACTTTGATTTTGACAGACTTGTCAGTGGTACCAAGCCAACAGCAACCTTATTTTAACGAGAATAAAGATCACATTCATTTTGACAGACTTGTCAGTGGTACCAAGCCAACAGCAACCTTATTTTAACGAGAATAAAGATCACATTCATTTTGACAGACTTGTCAGTGGTACCAAGCCAACAGCAACCTTATTTTAACGAGAATAAAGATCACATTCATTTTGACAGTGATGCAAAATCAGAGATACAAAATAACTGGGCGACAGGACCATGGTATCATTTAAGTTGACATATGATTAATATATAAATAGTGTTGCCAAATGTGAAAATATGTCAAAAATTATGTTTATCTTGGGGTTGGGGGGGTTTGGTCATATTGGTAAAATAAATCAGTTTCAATTTTATATTCCATATGATATAGAGTTGCCATAAAAGGTATAAAAAAATGGTAAAAAAAAAACAGTCTTAAGGTCACAGAAGTCAGCTAAACAAGTCATTACAGTACTTGGGTGTAAATATGACACATCGAGCTTTAGAAAGAGGCAGTGAGACAGGTGTGAAAGACACTGACGACGCTCTACAACACCGATCTTTTTTTTTTACTCGATTTGTCAGATTTACAAGTGGGTTCTGTATGTCAGTTTCGTCAGTCAGAAGCTAAACTGTAAAATTGAAATAAAATAGCCGTCTGCCTAAAATCGTTTTAAAATTTAATATTTTTATCTCGGAGCGACGCGCGCTGTACTTGTGGTTATCAAGTGTACTAACACGCTGTGAATGTGTGTGCAAGCGCAGGAGCTCTCGGTACCGTCAGAGGCAATGACGAAGGTAGAACTGCGTGCAGACGCTGCTAGTCTTCACTCACGTTTGTGTGAGTGAAGAATTCGTGTTTGTACACTTGGTTACCAAAAATAAAGCGCGCGTCACTTCGTGAGATAACAATACTGTACATATTGTAATTATTCAGCTAACAGTCAGTGAAAATACATCAATATCTTATTAAATCGTTGACAAAAGCAGTCGGAAGTAGGGTTTTGGGGGGAAAGACTTAGGTAATTTTGACGACAGAAAAATATAGAAAGTGGTGATGGAGTTTTGGGGGAAATTCTTGGGTAAATTTGACGTTCTAAAAGTGCTGAGTCTCAGCCTAATATTAATGACTTGAGTTTGAAATCGATAATCCATTCAACATTCATGAGGGGTCACTTTTTTTGAAAATATTTATAGAACCTACTATTAGGGACTGTTCTTATTTTTTTTTAACAGTCACACAAACCATGAAATGCACATTTAGTCTACGTGCGCACTGACAGGTGGCTTGTTTAGCGCCAAGAGCCTAACGACTTATCATCCTTCGATAAACGCTAGGCGACTAGCGAAGGCGCCAAGCGCGCAGTGCGGCCATTTACGAAAATTCTAGAGCGTTTCATTTCGTTTCTCGCAAGGTGACTCGCTAAGCTCCAAGCGTTAAGGAAGCCATCTATCAGTGCGTGCATAGCCTTTAAAAAAATCTGCCTAAAACACTTATAGCATTTTTTCACAATTTGTGGGTAGTCAGAAAAGTCAGTTAGTTACGTCACAAGAGTCGACAAAGTCAAGTCATAAACGGAGCTTCTAATTGGGACATTCACGGGTAGCTTAATTCTACAAATATTCGTGGTTTAAAAATATTAAAAAGTATAGGCGCAGTACACACTGAACGAAATTTTGTATCATTATATAAACATCTATATTAATATTAAAATGTCATAAGAAATAAACACACACAGACATCCAATTTCGGGTACAAATATTGCTATATGAATTTGTCCCGACGCGGGAATCGAACCCGGACACAGGGGCTTGGAAGCCCGACAATACTACTAGGGAAATAAAACAGCTCCAAATATGTCATCAATACAAAATTTGTTCTGATTTTCAGTGTGTATTACATCTTATACAAAAATTGGTACAATACCAGTTAATATAACACATCGAGTATTAGAAAGAGACGGTATGAGTGACAGACTCAAAGTATAATATCCCCGTGTTAGGCAGAGGTGTACCTACAGAGTGGCAGGGACATCGTCGCGCAAACTCTTACCATGGATTCAGTACATGATTCTGGCTGCGTTGAAATTTTTCGTCAGTTAAAAAAAAAAATGCTATTCCATACATTTTGCACTGTTTTATGAAACAGCAGATTTTTTTTTGTTTTTGATATTTTGATAACCGATGAAATATGTCTACGCTACGGGGTCTCGAATCATGTTCTGAATTCATGATTACCCTGTATAGTACACCCCGACTTCGCCAGGTATGTTTAAGTGCCATGTAACAGCGGGCGAGCCTATAACCATCAATCGGCCATAAAACCAGCCCCCGGACTGCTACTGAGAAGTTCCAGATAGCAAAACCCAATAACACTGTCAGACCTGGAATGTCACCCAGGACCTTATGCTCAACAGTAGAGCTTGCGAGCACTAGACAACAAAATTTTCTAAGATTCGATGTGTTATATTTACGAGCGGGTACTGTAGTTAATACATATGTATTCATCTTGCTTCACTTACAGTGGCAAGGCTATATAAAACATTTAATAACTTAGATATTATAAAATATGTACAATAACATTTTTGATACTAATCTTACAGAATGAATTGTTGAACGACAAACATATTTATGAATTTTCGTTTCTAATATGTAAAATACGCACTTAGTCATTTGCTTTTACTCCGAGGTCGGCTGCCAGTCTAACCGGATGCAGCTGAATACCAGTATTTTTCATGGAGCGACTGCGCTCCACAACACAACTACTGGATAAAACTGTAGTTAATTACTTATGCAACGAATGATTCGCATTACTGTCTGTTCTAACCCAAATTGATGTAAAAAAAAAAAACATTCATATTCACACAAGACATATTTTTTAATGTTACATAACATAACGCCTCTATTCCCCGAAGGGTTAGTCAGAGGTGTACCTATAGTACCCCCACATTTCGCTAGTTATGTGCCATTTAATAGGGGTGGGCCTATTGCTATCAACCGGGCACGAAAGCGCCCGGTAGACTTCCTTTAGTTTGTCCGTCGTTCAATCAGTCATACTGTATATTTGTTTGTATCAATATAAAACGCTGTAACACCGATACAAAACATTGTACTCCTTGTACTCAAATACAAACAATACACAATATTATTGTCTTCGACAAACTTTGTATCGGAAGGTTAACGCGTCAAGGTAGCCTGCGAAATTAAATCTTTCTTACGTTTTTTAACCGACTGTGCGACTGCAAAAACAAGGTGATAACAATTTGTAGCTCATTATCAGGCTGTATGTTGATCAAAATATGATTCGCGACAGTAATGAAAATGTATTTATAGAATAATAATCATTAAAATAACAAATTTGAGAGTTAAATCGTCAGGTGACGAAGAATAATGCAACTCTCTAAGTTGTAATTGGCCGAAAACATGAAATAGTTATATTTTCGACCAGATACAGGACTGCAAATTGCTAAGCGGTATCGTATTACCGAATAACTGGGGTGTGGAGGTCAGATAGGCAGTCGCTCCATGTAAAATACTGGTATTCAGATGGATCCGGTCAGACTGGAAGCCGACCCCAACATAGGTAGGAAAAGCAGATGATAACTGAGTTACAAATTGCAGACAATGTGGAATTTCGCGGATTACCTTAGCACATTCCCCTTAGCAGCGTTTTCACAACTCATTGTGATAAGTTAGCGTCTTCAACTTAGTGAATCCAATCTTTGAATTACTACAAAAACTCTTGCATCTGAGCGCGGTGCTAAAACTTTATTTTAATGTCCTGGGGCATACAAAAATACCCCTAAACCTTGCTAACCCAATCCTGTTAAACCAACTGGCGATTTTAACGCCATCTGTTGATTACAATCACGAATATGATTCCTTGAATCTCATTTTTTTCTGACATTGTATTTTCAACGATTAGGCTAGAGTACCCGAGCGTTAATATGACGCATCGAGCTTTAGACAGAGACAGTCACTCCGGTTTAATGACAGAGGGCGCTTTACAAAACCGAACATTAAAAAAAACTCGATTTTTCATATTAACGACACCGTACTATATTTCAAACCTGTAAGAATGACATGCAGCATACTTTCAAGTCATTTTATGACAATCCGTGTTGAAATATCGATATTATATTTTATTTATCGATAGTTTTATCGATAATTTAGTCATTTAGCTTCGTTATGACTATTGTACTGTATACAGGGTGATTCGAATCGCATGTATGCTGTATAATGCCATTTGAATCACCTTAACGTTAAAACTACTTAAAATTATAAATTAAATCTAAACTTATGATATAATTAAAAATTTACATGTTTTTTTTTCAATATTTACAGTGTCCAAAAAGTTTAGTTTTAAACATAAAATAGGAATAGCAGACTGGCGGACTTTGTATCTGTTTTTGCATATTAATTAAAAGTGAATATTAAATTTATTTTATCCGGCTGCAAAGCGCTGTTTGTATGTATGTATTCTACAACGTGTTTTTTTTTATATCCCATAACTCTAGGGGGCATTGTACTCATCATTATGAACAACTTTTACTATGGGACCAAACCTGAAAGCGCGAAAAAAGCCAGCTGTTCCCTACATTTATGTTCGTATAACTCGTCAAAATGTAGGGAACACCAGATTTTTGTTTCGCGATTTCGGGGTTGGTCCCATAGTAAAAGTTGTTCATAATGATGAGTACAATGCCCCCTATAGTTATGTCCCTAGTAGCTCTATCAGAAAAATATGAAGGTATTTTATTTAATTACTAAACAGTAAGAAATACCTTGCAGAATTAAGAAATATCGGATGAAATAAATAAGTATACAATGAGGAGACGACAATAAATGAAAACTAGCAATACAAGCATAGAAGAGTATTTTGAAACGATAAAATATATTCTAACATTAAATTCAAAACCGCCGTCACTCACAAAAGACAGAATTGTGTGGTTAAGGGCGAGGGAGGTCTTTGCCTTGCTCTGGGACAATACAGACTAAATTTGAATCGCGATATATTCGCCAAAAATGTAAACAAATATGAGTTTATGGAAAAATACACAATATGGTTCAGTTTACGCTACAACTTCAAACATTTTTACAACTTTTTCAATAGTGCTAGTTGCTAGCTGAAATCAACTTAATCGCATTTAAAATAAAGTTGTTATTTGTTTAACTTGAAATTACGTCAATTTGAAACATAAATAAAATTTGAATATAGTTAGATTAGATTAGAAATGATTATTTTTAGTATGCGTACTTGATTTTTTTTTCAATACGCTTTGGACATTGGCAGAATGGGCGATATAGAATAGAACACTTGTCGGCAAATAATCGTAATATTTGACGTATTCACAAATTAGGGCCGGTTGTTTCAAACGGTTGGTTAACGTAGCATACGTACGTCAAATAATAACGAGTACGTAATTGTTATTATTTGACGTAGGTCAAGGCCATCATTCTGTAAATGTAATTAGGTTTGACGATAGTTAGCGCCATCTTTGACGTATACGCGTGCGTCAAGTGGACGTGAAACAACCTGCCCTATATAAATACTCTGCTGTATATATAAATATGCCAATCAGTCTGCTACTCCACACAATACAGAGAGAATATTAGATGCTATTGTAATAATCACACTGAAAGAGTCAATAGTTTTGATGTGTGGGCAGTCCTTTAAAAATATCCCTGCTGTCTGTCAGTCGCCTGTTTTTTTTTATCGGACGGTATTTTTATAGTCAACATGATCTTGGTATCCATTTCACTAATATTGAGGCAAGTTTTAAGACATTTCGTTGGTGGACTGAAACAAAGCTTTAACCTGTACTTTTAGACATAAGCTCTCATACAAAACAAAATCGAACTTTAGTTCTAGCCTAAACCTTTGGGCCAGTGGCGCCGATTTCCATGTTCACAAACGAAACTAAATTTAAGTTCAGTGCATCTTTTTCTTTCTATTTCATTTAGAAAGAATAGAAGATAAATATTAGTTTAGTTCATAATTGCGTAACACACTCAATCTGAATTATTTTGAAGGATATTGCTGATCCATTGCTTCATATGTTCGAAAAATGTGTCTGCTCGACAATGTGAATAACGCAATGTATGTTGTTGAACTGTCAAAATGAAACCCATTGATAGTACGCAATTATCCCGCTGATCTAAAGAAAAACCTTGTTTTGTAATAAGGGGTATGTCTACATCTTATGTTTATAATGGCAGATTCCTATTTTTTCGAAACGTTATTGGTTAAAATTAAGACTTGTATCTTTATTAATAATGAAGCAAAGACCTCATAGCTTTGCATAGTAGACCCTCCCATGTGGAAGTAGCTATCACAGGTAAAATTAGCTCACGAATCTATTTATATGCCTAGTTTGGCAATAAAAAACGCTACCATTGGTAAGCAGTGATTCGTTTTTGTTTATAGGAACCAAGCATCAGTGATTTTTAATTATCAATAGCTCTTCGAGTTTCCCTTTTTAAAGCTTTTCATTTGTTTCAAATAAAAAATTAAATTACGAAACATTTTTCTATAACCCTTCTAGACTTAAGGGCTGGTTTTTTGATCCGTAGTTAACTCAATCGAATTGTTAAAAATAGTAACTAGTGGTTAAATTTTTGCAAAATGTGTTTTTTGATGAATATGTATTTTGAACAATTGGTTGAGTTTAACTACGGATCAAAAAACCAGCCCTTATTAATCTTTCAAAGATAGTAATTTGCATATCAGAGGTGGTGATTTCAATACGATATTAAATGAAACCACGGTTTTGACATTACAATTTTAGCCCGTTTGTATAGTCGGGGAAATTAATTGTTTATCAAATTGACATACTATGTTAATTTGCCATTCCACAAAACTGTCAAATAATGACAGTTGTGATTGGGAAATAATGACAGTTGTGATTGGCATATACTGACAATAATTTTAGTTGGTAATCCATTTGATAGGCAATTAATTTCACTGACTTAATTCAGAACAGTTTAATTTTAACGACTTAATTATAGTATCGCGTTGACCTTGAGGTCTTTCCATCCACACCTATAACTATATATATTTTGCGACATTCCTAGTCAAATTTCTTAGCGAAATATGCTTCGATAATCTAGAAAAACCACAATTTCATTTAACATCATATTGCCACACAAACCATAGACCAATTTCAATTACAAACTCAACCAGCAACGGCCAGACACTTTCCACGAAAAAATAAAAATAAACGCACAAAACATCAAACTACCCACACATCAGGGGGAGGCATGAACCAAAGTCCAACACTAGGTGCGCAAAGCACGGTGCCCGCCGAAAAAGACGTACATCAAACACTATTCCTTCTCAGACTTCTTCCGCTTCCTCTTCTCTGTCTTCTCCACCTTCTTCTTCTCAACTTTCTTTGGAACTGCCTCTACTTCTGGCTGGACCTCCTCCTGTTTCCGCTTTTTGGGAGGTGGTTTTATCGGTGACTTTTCAATTTTTTCTGGCGTTTGTGCTACATCTTTTTTCGAGGATCGGAGCTGCTTCGGCGAGGGTTGGTCTTCTTCTGACGTGGATTTGGATTTGTCTGGGTTTCGGCGCGTTGGTTTGGCCGGTTTCTTAGGGTCACCCTCTCCTGGGATGCCCAGGATCTCAGCCCATTGATCGGGGGGTGGAGTCGGCTGTTTTCGCTCCTCTTCGGTTTCAGTCGGTTTCTGGGGGACAAACGGAGAAAGTGAGGTTGTTGATCATGTCGTGATGTTTATATCCACAATATTTTGTAACTGTATTAAAAGGAAGTTGCATTTGATCACAGACTTCAATATTGTTGTATTCAAGGACACACATATTTCGTAGAAGTTGAAAACATGAGAATCTTTATCTAAAATCTAGTTTGATTATACATGGAATCAAATATAATGTATCCCTATCTCCGCTCAGCATTATATAAAGGTACAGACACACGATTCAACAAAATATTGTGGATATAACTCATCAGAATACATTTAGAAGCGACTCTGCATCGGACATCAATTTACTGACTGACACGGCCTTAGATTAAAAAAATAAACTCAAAATGAAAAGAAAAAACTTATTTTAAATAAAGGTTAAAGTAGAATTTTTAAATTAAATTAATTTTATCGTAGACGAGGATAATCTGCAGCTCTGCATTAGTTCAAAACAATTAAGAAAACAGACAAATGAACAACGCATCGCAGAACAGACAACCATAAGTCACACTGCAGACATTATTTCGAAACTGCAGAGATTAACGTCATTATGTTAGTTTTCACTTGACATTTTTGTAGAAGCAAGTCGACGTTCGAAGCCATATTGCAGAGTTGCAGATCAGGTGTCCCTAAGGCCGTGTGTCATAAACTGCGGGCGTTTACTACCGATAGCTACTGAGCGTGTAAGGTCACATTTTTGTTAAAAATAAAAAAATAATGGATATTATTCTAAACTGCAGAGTTGAGTCTGCAGAGTTTTTTGTGGATTATTGTTTTCGTCGAAATTATGTTTCAAATACGAAATTTTAGCTTGGGCGGTGGATATTCCAGAAGTAGATTAGCACAGTAAAGACAATAGCATGTTTGGACATGAGCACAAAGCCTTCCTGCGTTGGGATTAGCCCACGATGTTGTGCGGGGAAAACGCATAAGTCAGTCTGTTTCTGCGAGCTATTTGATCTGGGAAGACTAAAATTTTTTTTTTCAAACACCTGTGTTACATCTTACGACTATTCAAATATTCTCATCATCATCATTTTAGCATTTCTAGAACCCCCATTTATAAATTATATTGTTGTTATAATGTACAACTGCAGGTCAAAGGCCTCCATTTCAACTTAAATTTTTCTATTTCTTTTGAAATTAGAGCCCAATTCTTTAGGTTTCGATTTATAAAGTATTTATCATTTATAAGTACTGTAGTTTCTTGACATTTTCACGTCATTGAAGAGAAAGGATAAAATACAATTACACCTATTTGCATACCATAATCAACCTATAATGTTCCCACTGCGTGGAGAAGGGACAGCCCCCCTAGCCAAGTTGCAAACGATAAACGTGAACGCTTAGTAATCTCCAATAGATTTTCAACTTTATACCTAAGAGCATAAAGTTGAAAATCTATTAAAGACTACTGAGCGTTAGCGACCGGAACGAACGAAAACGCTATGTAATCTTCAATAGATTTTCAACTTTATATCCAACAACATAAAGTTGAAAATCTATTAAAGACTACTGAGAGTTTACGTTTATCGTTTGTGACTTGGCTAGGGGGGCTGGTCTGTAATCCACCACGCGGGCCCAGTGCGGGTCGGCAGATGTCACATGTCTTTGAATTTTTGATTCCAGGACATACCGGTTTCCTCGCGATTACACTATTTACGATTATGAAAAGTATGGGGTAAACATGTAACTAGTTTGAAACGTAGAGATCACAGGATGGCCAGTTCAGTTATGGACATTTTTTATAACGATTGGATTGCGCTACTCCTGGGTCCCCCACACTCTTTAATTTTTTGCAGAGCACAGGTTTTTAAATATTTCTTCCCTGGGTGTCATATAAAAACTTCAAAAACCCTATTTCAAACTGATCTTTGAATAAACCAATGATTATTAATGGATTTTCACGCTGGTATGACGATGATGAGATGTTTTATCCATCTACTACACTAAACCATCCCCATTTAATTTAATATACTAAAATTTTACGAAAAAGACAACCATCCACAAAAAAATAAAGGCGTCTCACGAAAAAAACTCAACATCGACAGAGATATGGGAAATCTAAGCCGCTGCAGAGTAGGTTCGTGTGTCGGTCTTAATGAATAAAATGTGACCCTAGAAATAAAATATTGGATACGCCCCTGTGACTGAGAATGCACTGTAAGTGGTGTAGCCATAAATTATATTTTTTTACGTTTAATGGAAAACATCGACACTCCCTACGTACTGTATGTGTGAAATTTTACATATTTAAAATCTCAATTTACTTAAATTAAAAAAATCCATCACATTTATTTTTAATTCTGTAAAAATAAGCTTGTTTTTTTTTTTTTAACCGAAAGACAAAGGAACAACAAAACGAACCTCCTCCGTTCTTTGAACTCGGCTAAAAATATGTTTATTTTTAGCGCGAGTATTTTTGCGTGGCTGTGTTAAAAAACCATCAATACTTTCAAGGAATTGTTCGATTCGTATGTAAAAAGGGAGTATCGAAGTATCAACAACTTCTTTGAAAACAACCAAATGCTACATCGTAACCCACAGTGCACCCTCAGCCTGTCCGATGCAAATCGCCGCAACCACCGCACCTCGCTCCGTCTGTCCGCGCCATTCTCAAAAACTATGCAATTCTGCAACCAACACTTAACTGCATTAAGGCACTGCACTTGGATAGAACCTCCTTCGTATTGGATAGCTAATCGCCACCCGCAGGTTATGACAGTCGGCATAAAACAACACAAATTTCCGAAAATTGCCTTAGGTTCGTGATTTCGTGATCAGGCGCGTTGAAATTTCACTGTATTCACTGTTGAATACGCTGTTAAGTTAAACCGGTTTTCTTGATAAATCCGATTGTAGCCAACGGACCAAACTTGACGACACATACTAGTGGCTGTCGACTACTTTTCAACCTTATTACTTCTGTTGAACATGAGTTCCTGGGTTCGATAAAGTGGTATTATGTTTTACCATCTGGAATTTCTCAGTCGCAACCCGAATCTAGATCTGCACCCTGATTGTGTGACACACTTTAAATCATAATCTGAATCATTTTGAATCTTCATATGTTCGAAAAAGTCTGCTCAATAACGAAAATAACGCAATGAATGTTGTTGAACTGTCAAAATAAAGCCATTGCTCCTGTTAGTGTGTTACGCAATTACCCGGTTGATGACAATAGGCTCGCCCCCTGATTACATGGAACTTCCAACATTACTGGCCATAACATCACACACCTGTATTCTCCGAAGGGCTGACCTGTCGGGGAATACAGGTAGTGCTAAAGGTATAAGGGTGGAAAGTGGCCAACGTTTTCAACAGATGGGCACTTGATGAGCTCAACTTGCATATCAATATAAATTACCGAGCGTCAAGTTACGTCGTCAGTAAGTAGTTTATGCGAGGCCCAGAAAATCCGGGTAAACTTCGATTAAAGTTAAATATCGGTTAACCAAAAATACTGACGTTCAAAATAATTTTTAAATAATCTAAAATTTCTCGTTCAAACACATAAGGAGGGTATTTCAAAGGAAAATTTGGCTGTAAAAGTAAATGAGGAGTACTTAAAATAAAGTAATTATAATTCTGATTAAAAACTATGTACGTACCCGGGGATCATTGAAGACGGCGACATTATAAAAATCTTCCTTATAATATAAAGGGATGGGAAAAATAAAACAAGTTTCTTGACAATTTTATTAACACACCCTAGAATCAAGTACAGACGCCAGCACATTAAGCTACTACAATATGTCAAATTTCTTTAATAGATTTTCAACTTTATCGCTAAAGTATTAGGTTCAAGGTTGATTGGAAAAATTTGACAGTTTCGGGTAGCTTGATGTACTGGACACAAAATTACTTATTTTATAGATATCGTTCTTTTATTAATGATTTATTTTATCATTGTAATCCAGTTTTGATGGACGCTGCAATAATATCAAAAAGTAAATTTTGAAAACAAAGTCATTGGAGCAAATATCTACACAATAAATACACAATAACACGTCGAAAACGAACGAAAAATTACAAAAAAAAATAAATAATAATTCCTAAAACTAAATCGACCGTCAATAAATTGTATTTCAAAGTTATATTTTAAAAATGTCCGACGCAGTTTCACTTTAGTTCTAGCCACACATATCAGGGCTGTGCCCGGGTCATTGACGGACCGTGCTCCGGCCAGGGCTAAAAAAAATAACAGTGTGTACATTTCATATGAACTCGTTCACACAAATCTGTGTCCGGAGGCCTACTCTCTAAGGACGGGTTGTTTCACTTCCACTTGACGCACAAGTATACGTCAAAAAAAGGCGCTAACTATAGCCAAACCAAAAAATGCGTTGTTTCAAATTACAATTGTGAAATTATGGCTTTGACTTACGTCAAATAATTACGATTACGTAATCGTTATTATTTGACGTACGTATGTTATATTAACCAACCGTTTGAAACAACCGGCTCTAATTCCATCCGAAAGCATTTCGAAACTTCGGACCATACCCTACCCCATTAAATATTTCGGACTGATGTGAAAATGCAGCGGGAGAAGGGACAACTGTCAAATCGTGTTGTCATTCTCAGGCGCGGTCCGAGGGGGGGAGGGTGTCGTGGGGGTCATGACCCCCCAGTTCAAGCTGTCAAGAGTCTGCATGATTTCCTTGCCTTATTAACTTAATTTACTAACTTGCTAATTTACTAACCCCCCCAAATCTTGGGCTGCGACTGCGCCTGGTCGTTCTTAGGTTGGCCCCCAAACTAATCTACTACGGAAACTACGGAGTTCGTGATTAGGGAGTACACCTCTCGGGACGACGACGGAGCTTCAGTACCTGGCGTGTGTGCCAGGACCCTGTCACGTCCTGGACACCGTCCTAATATGTATGGGTAGACCTTAGAATATTAAAAACTATCGCACTGCAGTCTGTCAAAATATGTCATTTATCTTTTAGTTTTATACTCACGACGCCTCTGTCATAATATTTGCGACAAATAGTCGGAATGATATTATAGCGTAATCCTAGAAAAATAAAACTTTACATTAGAATTACTTTTGATAAAACGGTCCTTAAGAGTTTTAAAAACTACTGGGAAGTCTTTGGCATACTCTCTTATTAATTTTTTTGGGTCTGAAAATCTAGAACGAATATAATAGTTCAACAAAATGTTTCCCTTTAACCTAAGTTTTCTCCTAAACTATAAATAATCGCTGATCATACATGGAGATAGTATTCTAAAAAGTCGTTTTGGACTTCTTAAAAAAACGGGCCAGTATCCGACTAATATTATAAACGTGAAAATTTGTGTAGATGGATGGATGTTTGTTACTCTTTCACGCAAAAACTACTGAACGGATTTGGATGAAATTTGGCACACAGATGATTTATAACCAGGATTAACATACAGGATACTTTTTATCCCGATATTCCCACGGGATCGAAACTTACGCGGGTGAAACCGCGGGGCGCAGCTAGTAAAATAATAATTGTTAAAATGCCAGAAAGAGCTATACAGGGCAGATAGTGCCATTCCTTTTTCTCAGCCGAATTTGACAGGCGTCATGAGCAAATTGTAAGAAGAAAATAAAATAAATCTAGTTATACAGTTTCAACAGTGCACAATTCATATGAAATTGAAAATGTGTGAGTTAAACATTAATTAAAAACGCATCTGTTAGGGTAATTACATGTTGAAGATGTCTCACAGCGATACATTGCGGTCGTGGTTTAGCTCGCTATCTCATGTAAAACAAATACATGCTAATAGACACGCACGCACATGTCGAAGGATACCTTTTCTTTTTTTTTGGGTGGGAAATCATCAAATGACCTCTCCCGCTCTGGGCTGAGAGGAAGGGCGTGTCAGACTTTTACTGACTAAAACCCACCCGTGTTTCTTCATTTGCCTGCGCCAGGGGCCACGGTATCTCTTTCGAACAACCCGCGGCATGTCGAAGGATACCTCACTGCGATACATCACGGGCTGCTTAGAGGTTTACTTCGAAGACTGGCAAATGCGTGCGAGTCTATTCCCGATGCGCACACTTTTACTTGGAACATCTATATCTCACTCTTAACGCTAACAAACTATACAAGCTGTTGTTTTGCATCCTCGTCAAATTTCAGGAGGCTGTTATGAAAGACATACATGATCAAATAAAATTACGATCCCTGGTGAATATTGAATACATAGGTACTTGTTTTTAAGTTTGACAGTATTTCAGAATAGACCACTTTCAAAGAACAGAATCGCGTTATGGTATCGTATAAGCGGCCGCGTTTTTATTTGTGTGTAAAAGAGCAGTTACAGTGCGGTCTCACACAGGACGCGTTTTAAAATGCGTGTCCCACACATGCCGATTTCCGAAAATTTGAAAAAAAAAAACCTACTTATTTATTATTGATTCGTGTCGAGAATCAGTAGCATAGTTACCTCCTTGAATTTGACGAGGATGCAAAACGACACCTTGTATTAAATTTTTCAGCGACACAATGTACAGTAACAAGCTTAACAATTTCAGCAAATCCTGTAAAAAAAAAACTGTGCACTGTTCAACCATAAACAGGGTTAAGTACTTACATCTCCCTTCTCCTTCTTCTTGTCTT